>OX578136.1:0-1240000 GCA_951213105.1 Amaurobius ferox
AAAAAAAAAAATCGCACAAAACTTCACGAGTAGCTATTAAAAATAGTTTTCGCGATACAATTAAAAAGTATCTTTTTTATGCAGTGAATAGGGACTGCATAAAAAAAGTCTCATGTAGAAAATAACTCAAAACCTTACTAAATAACTAGGAATTGCTTTTTTAAATGAAATCAAGGCTTGGCAGCTACTTGGAATCTCGCCAAACCTTTTGGAATCTGATATAGAAAATACACATGTGAACATTTTTAAATACTTTATTTACATATGTAGTACTTATTTTACACATACAAAACTTTTCAAAACGTATAACCATTATCCTTCGTAGTCTGACAATACGCAAACTTTCTTGTGGCAAACTGGTTCAAAATCGCTTTCGTCACTTGAAGATACTACCTCGCACTCGTTTAGTTGACTTTTTTTCAGTTACCATGTCGGTGATCAGTTTTTGTGACGACTGTTGTTTCACTAGACGCTTGTATATGTCTCGGTAGCCAGATATACAAGATTGAAGCTCCTTTTGGAATTTTGAAGTTCTTTCAGAATTGGTATCGATTGCAAGAAAATGACATTCTAATTTATGGTAAAGTCGGAGTCCTGCATAGATTTTATCTGCAGTCATATAATCGGGTTCTTCTTGCCCATCAGTAACATCTGTTAAGTAATTTATAATGTCATCATCCCTTACGGTTTCATCCTGAATCATTTCGACAAGATCATTTTCACTGAAAGTATTAAACCCGTCTCCGCCGATGCCATGTGCTAGCGTAACGATTTCTGTTGTTAACATTGATGTGTTTTCGGTTGCACTTCTAATAATGACACATTCCGGCCAGGCTGCTTTCCAGCATGCATTTAATGTGTGTTGTTTTATTTCAGTAATTGCTGCAGCAGCGTGATTTATGCAGTCCAATATCGAAAACTTTTTCCAAACTTCAGTCAAGGTTATTGCATCGTTTTCAAGTTTTTCCAAAATGTATCTAAAAGTTAGCTTCACGTAGTGTTTTTTAAAAGCTGCGATTATGCCCTGATCTAATGGTTGTATAAGGCTTGTCGTATTGGGGGGTAAAAATACTACTTTCACATTAGGGTACTCTATACAAGGATGACCGGGTGCATTGTCAAAAATTAGCAACACGTTAAAAGGAAGCTCCATATCAGTCATATATTGTTTTACTTCTGGAACGAAGCAATCATTGAACCATGTTATAAAAACAGCTGTTGTAACCCATGCTTTTTTATTGGCCATGAAATGGACTGGAAGCTCAGCTACATTTTTGCCCTTTAGCGCACGTGGGTGCAATGATCTATTTATCATAAGGGGTTTTAACATTCTCGCTCCAGATGCATTACTACAAAGTAAGACTGTTACTCTATCTTTTGCAGCTTTAAAACCACTTGCAGTTTTCTCGGACTTGGCGATGAACGTTCGGCTAGGCATCTTTTTCCAAAACAACCCAGTTTCGTCAGCATTAAATACTTGATCCGGGCAATATCCACCATCTTCAATAATTTTTGCCAACACTTTAGACAAAATTTTTAGTGGCTGTTTCATCAGAGGATGCAGCATCACCCTTTATCTTCAGATTGTGAAGTGTGTGTCGTTGTAAAAACCCGACTAACCACCCATTGCTTGCAGAAAATTTCGGGCGTCCAATGTGAGACTATGAACAAGACGGCTCTAAATCCTTTAGCTGACCGTATAGCTTTTTCTTTAATTAATTCTCCATCAATGGGGATTCGTTTTTGAGTTAATTCTTGAATCCACAATATGAGCGCCTTTTCCGCTTTCTCTATCAAAATGTTTCTTGAACACGATGCTCGTTTAGCGCTTTCGTTTGTGGCACAATTACCAGATTTATTTATTTCACCTGCACGTTTTTGTATGCCTCTTATAGTGGATTCATCTAATCCAAATTCTTTACCAAGAGCTGTGGATCCTTCGCCTTCTGCTATTCGTTTTAAAATCGTAGTCTTAGTTTCTAAGGAAATTACCTTCCTCTTCGCTTTGTTTTTGCCTTTATTCATTTTCAGGGATTATGTTTAAAAATAAAATAAAAATCCTAAAAATTTATATCTAAATAGAAAAAATAATAAAATTACCTTAAATTTACGCTTTGAAATGAATCTTATCTTAATGGTCCAGGAATGTGAAAGCACTTTGAAGGACGTCAATTAATATTAGATTTAAAAATTAAAACACATGTAATATTCTTTTTTATTAAATAACTTTATTTAGCAGACTTGTCACTTGCGCAGATCAGAGACGAATAAAAAAAAAGCAACTCTTTGCTCCCTTCAAGTAAACTTCTTCTACCTACTCGTTAAAACAAACAAAACAAAGCATGAGACTAGTCGCCAACTACCTCATTAGCAAAAAACCAACTCAGCGACCTGACCTAACGAGACACGCAGTCCGTTTCAGGAAAACCCGAACTAACACGATGCAGATGTCCTTCAATGTTTATTTGCGATCAATGCATTTTTGCTTTGCTACGCAAGAATTCCATCGCAATATGCTATTGCACATTTCATTTATTTACATGGAAATTCTTGTGCGTTCAACAATTAAATTAATGCGATTATAGAATTCAATACATATGTAATGTAATTGGCTGACCCAATACTTATGTAATGTGATGAAATACATATCAAAAATCGAAAAAACTAAAGGGCCGATCAAACCTACTAATTTTTTTTTATTGATAACTTCGTCAATTATGTTCCAATTTGATTGAAATTTTCATATACCGCACAAAAACAGGTTTGAGTGTAATTCACATTACTTTCACAGCATACTAGATTTCTAAGAATGCAACACATAAAAATTTATCAAATTGCTTTGATTCTTATAAAAAAAATCCTCATTTTTCTAAAATAATATACAAAATGAATTAAAAGGAAATTAAGAAAAATTGGATACAATATGTATTGAAAACTATTGTATCAATTCACAATAAGTATATTAGATCATGTATGGATAGAGCTGTCTTATGAAATAGCAAGCATACAATATATAATATACTGAATGATGAGAAAACTAGAACTGTTGAAATCAAACTTATTTAGTCTACTGACCAAAGCTGATTTCATCCAATCAACTGAATGTTAAGAAAATTTTATTTACATTTAAGAGTACAGTCCTTTCCCATTTAATCAAACATCATAAAATTGTGCCAGTTAATGAATAGTTAAAAATGTTTGAAACATTAAAAGGTACAAATGCACCAGTGATAAAACTGAGTTTCAGAACTCAGTCAAAATAGATCAGTGGTTCACAACTTTTTTTATTTCAAGTATTATCCTATTTGGTTGACACATAAGGGCGGATTACAAAAGAGATTAGGTTGGATTGGGACCAATTACAAAACAGACACATTGCAATGGAGATGTCCAAGAATTTTTCACAGGCACTGGTTGGGGATCACGGACAGAGATATATATGGATTGTTAACACTTATCACTTTCAAAGTAATTTAAAAGTATCCTTATGAAGAATGACTACATTTATAAAAAAATTTTTTGTCCACCAGACTTCCATATTTATCTTTATTGTAATACAAACACAAGAATAGAATGCAGTTTCATATTATTTTGCTATATGCCACTTTCATGCAAATGAGGTCATGATTCAGAATTTTTCAGGTAAAGAAGTTGAACAATAGAAGCATTTGTTCCACAAACCAGTTTTTTATATACAATTTCTTGTCTAGAAATAATAGCAGTTTCAATCTTCAAGTGCACCATTGATTGTAACAATAACTTTTCTAGAACCTAAAAGAAAAGTACATTAACATTCAATATATTTAAAAATTCTACTAATAGTTGCAATCATTTCATTCCGTCAATAACCTTAATATAGATGTTTTAATCAACACTGTTTTCATTACAGCTGAAATAAGATTTATACTTGTTATCATTATTATAGTTTGTTAAACTGAAACAGGCGTCTTTTTCACTTCAAGTTTGTTGGTCAAAGCATGCACATGTTACATTATATAATACATGCTCACTTTTTTTCTTATTCTTTGCACAAAGTGGTTTATAGAAGTCATGTCAAATGACAGAGTGAATAAATATTTACGATTGCAAAATAAACTTGGACACCATTTTCTTTATTCTATTTTGTCATTTACTACTGCAATTATTAAAATGAATGCAAAATTGCATAAAATACTTTCAACCAGCAGTTAAGCAACTCAAAACATCGTCCAAAAATGATTACACTTAATTTCCTTTCCTAAATTAATGAATAAATCTAATTTTCTGGAAAGCACTTCACAATCAAGCAGTACAATATACCTTAAAAAGCACACATACCTTGAAAAGCAACAATGCACTTTAATGATGCCCAAATTTGCTATATAAAATAATAATAAAAATACATATAAAAGAAGCTCTTTGATTTTCTAAAATTGGGGCCATTTTCAGTTTTTGATTTTTATCAATATCTTTTTAATCTTAACCAAGCACTTAAATGCTTCCCCATACGATAAATCCACTTCAAGTGTCTTATATATATATATATATATATTTCAAAACCCTTCCAGTGTAACAAGGTCTTTAATGAATAAAATATTATTGTCAACTTTTCTGAGGCAAATTTTTGGTTATATTGCCCAATTTAAATAGCTAACACAACAGACTCTGAATTTAAACAGAAACAATTTTATACAATGCATATAAATTGAACATACAAACAACACAAAATCTTCCCATTTTAACAAGTGAAAAATTGAGATCTCAATTTAACAAGTCTTGCAAATTAAAATCATTACACACAGCGGTTGGTACAAAAAACAATTCCATCCTCATCCAATGTGGCAAGGCGCCATACTGGCCATGTGCCCCAACTGGTGAAATTTTTCCCGAAGGCTACCGGATAAGGTCGTTATATAGTTTTTTAGGCTAAACTATATAACGACCACTTTACATCTAATCTTTCATTCATGTGTGCTATTTGAATGATGTTATATACATTTTAGATTGTTTGAAACTCTAAGAGGTTTATTTCATTTTAACTTGGCAATTTATTTTGTGTAAAGCAATTGAATGGCCAACTAAACATTGGAGATGGATGGATATAGACTTTGAAGATCTGTTCTTGGGTTCTCAATGTTTTGGATTGTAACGGATGAACATTCAAAAAGGTTTTCAATGAAAACCATTGAAATACTGTGATTGTTGTTTTGCAGATTTGGATTGCCTTTGGTCTCTGATAACGGATCTTAATTTGCTTCCCATGAATTTCAAATATTTAAAATATTAAATTCTATATATCACATTAAAACCTTTCCTTTCCATCCTAGCTTACATGGGCTGGCAGAAGATTTGTACAAACGTTCACATATGCCAAGAAATTTGCTTAAACAGAAAGTGGTAGTTTAAACTACCCATTACAATATTTCTCATGCAGTATAGAAATAGGTTGCATTCAACAATGTAGCAGATGAACATTCAAAAGGTGTTTTCAATGAAGACCATTGAAATACTGTGATTGTTGTTTTGCAGATTCGGATTGTCTTTGGTCTATAATAATGGATCTTAATTTGCTTCCTATAAATTTCAAATATTTTAAAAATTAAATGCTATAACTAAAACCTTTCCTTTCCATTCCATCCTAGCTCACATGGGCAGGCAGAAAGATTTGTACAAACGTTCACATATGCTATGAAATTTGCTAAAACAGAAGGGGGTAGTTTAAACTACCCATTACAATAAATATTGTAATGGGTAGTTTAAACTGTATGAGTCTGTTAGTCTATACTGCATGATAAATATTTATCATGCAGTATAGAAATAGGTTGCATTCAACAATGTAGCAGATGAACATTCAAAAGGTGTTTTCAATGAAGACCATTGAAATACTGTGATTGTTGTTTTGCAGATTCGGATTGTCTTTGGTCTATAATAATGGATCTTAATTTGCTTCCTATAAATTTCAAATATTTTAAAAATTAAATGCTATAACTAAAACCTTTCCTTTCCATTCCATCCTAGCTCACATGGGCAGGCAGAAAGATTTGTACAAACGTTCACATATGCTATGAAATTTGCTAAAACAGAAGGGGGTAGTTTAAACTACCCATTACAATAAATATTGTAATGGGTAGTTTAAACTGTATGAGTCTGTTAGTCTATACTGCATGATAAATATTTATCATGCAGTATAGAAATAGGTTGCATTCAACAATGTAGCAGATGAACATTCAAAAAGTCTTTTCAATTGTCGTGTAGGAACTGACCTATGCTTTCTTTGAAGATTATTTATTTCTATTTATTTCTAATTAATTGATTGAAGTTATTATTATATTTAGAATTGACATAATAAAGTTACTTTCACTAAATTAAAACTGTTTCTTTTATTCTAATTCCTACTGTTTGGCCTGTGCTCATCCATGTCTACTTTCCCAATACATTTCAACATTAAACTCTATAATTTCCACTTACCTTTGATGCCTATATTAAAAATTTCACAACCTTTAAACCTAATTAATTTATTGCACAGCCACAAAGGGGACACAACTCAATTATGTTAAATTAAAAATTTTACTTTATTAACAACAATTTTACTTAAGTGCTTCAAAACACAAACAGGTTGATTTTTATAAATTATTACACCATTAAATTCCGTAGTACTTTGCAAGAAAAATAATTTAAAATAACTTCAATTAAAATAAACCCATATTAATTTAAAACAACCCCAGTTAACACTTTAAATACACAGTTTACAATTTAAATGCCCAGTCAACAAATTAAAATACCCAGGTTCAGAATCCACTCTGGTCTGAAAGCCAGAGTTTAGTCCACCTGGAGAGCTGTCCACCACCAAAAATGTTAAAAGAATAAAAATATTAAAAATTCCCTAATCATAAAGTACCAAAATTAAATTCTTACAGACAAAAATAAAGAAAATATTGGCATAATGTTTGAGTAAATTCGACTTCAAATTATTTGACACATTTTTCCCTAAACCTTAAAACAAATTGCAAATTAATTGACATCTCTTTCTTTATTCAAATATTGAAACAATTTTAGAACTACAACTCGAATCAAATTAACATTCTTCCTTCTGCGAAATGGCGATACTTTCTCAGAATCTCACACTAAACTTAATCCAAATTTCAAATCATTGACACCTTTCTCTCATCTGCATATAATGTAATTGCACTCTGATATTTGTAGACTAGCCCTGTTCACACAAGGCCCGCGAAGCTTAAACAGTCGGAGGGAAACACCTAGGTTCCAATCATACTGTGTAACTCTGGGATGGCAACAGTAATAGACAATGGCACTGAGATGACAGCAGCAATAGACGATGGCACTAAGATGGCAGAGCAACTACAAGCGCTTCCCGTTGATAGCTGGCACCATGACAAAATATTAAAAACGCAGCATTAGCAGGAGGGAGAAGAGAAACAACTTAAAACATGTTTCCGGCGACTGCGGGACACGGGCACCCTTGCTTGAGGGCCGGACCACGGTTTTTCAACAGCAAAAATCAGACCACCTTCACCCTCTGTCACCAGGAATCGAATGCCGCCAACAGAATTCTCGGTTCCCAAGAGACGTCAAACTTGGCGATTAAAAACATTGCGCCTCACACAGAGTGCCTACGTATACACCGCAGAATAAATATGATGCTTCGCCAAGAACTGCAAAACGTGAAATTTCCACCAAGCTGGCTACCATGAGCCCACATCATGATGCACCACCATGGAATGCCATGAGGCAACCATACCTGCAGGTGTTCGAAGATAAGTCAAGAAGGGCAAAATTTCGCTTAAAATGAGTCTTTTTTCCACAAACTCATAAATGAAGTGCAGTTAAATTAAAAGGCCAAAAGAAAACTCCAGAGAATTAGAAAAAGATATTTAGTGTTTGTAGATACATCGTGTATAATTTTGAATAATGAAAGGCATGAAAAGGATAACAAATTAATGTTAAAGGGGGATAAATCACTGAAATATTCAATACAACAAATTAATTTAGAATTTTGAAGGGAAAGGGGAAAATCAAGAATTTTGAACTATTAATTAAAGTAACATCATTAAAAACCAGAATATAACAGACTCCTTCCTCTAAACCACTGTAAAAAAAATTTAGAATAAAATTTTTCAAAACGAAGAGCCGAAATTGACCAAGAGTGAACACAATCCTGGTGGAAAAGAAACTGTAAACACATGGGAAACACTTGCTTCATTTAGCAACTCCTGGGATTACAAGTAAAAAGAAATGATAACCATATATATATATATATATATTACATACAGGGAAGACACACTGATCATGACGATAAATATTTAAAACTTACACTTCTCCCAGACTTTCATTAAAAAAAATTTTTTTGTATCTCCCCGTTAAACGAGGAGAACCTCATTTAACAGGGACTTTTACTAAATCAAAATTGTTTCTTTTATTCTAATTCCTACTGTTTGGTCTGTGCTCATCTGTGTCTACTTTCCAAATACATTTCAACATTAAACTCTACAATTTCCACTTAACTTTGATACCTATATAAAAAATTTCACAATATTTAAACCTATTTATTGCACAGTCACAGAGGGGACACATCTCAATTATGTTAATAAAGTAAAATAAAAAATTTTCTTTATTAACAACAATTTTACTTAAGTGCTTCAAAATACAAACAGTTTAATTTTTATAAATTCTGTACACCATTAAATTCTGTAGTATGTTGCGAGAAAATAATTAAAAATAACTTCAGTTAAAATAAACCCATATTAATTTAAAACAACCCCAGTTAGCACTTTAAATACAGAGTTTACAATTTAAATGCCCAGTCAACAAATTTAAATACCCAGGTTCAGAATCCACTCTGGTCTGAAGACCAGAGTTTGGTCTGCCTGGAGAGCTGTTCACCACCAAAAATGTTAAAAGAATAAAAATATTAAAAATTCCATAATCATTAAAGTACCAAAATTAAATTCTTACAGACAAAAAAAAAAAAGAAAACATTGGTATAACATTTGACTTCAAATTATGTGACACATTTCTCCCTAAACCTTAAATCAAATTGCAAATTTTAATTGACATCTCTTTTTTTCTTCAGATATTGAAACTTTTTCAGAACTACAACTTACGAATCAAATTAATATTTTTTCTTCTGCAAAATGGTGATACTTTCTCAGAATTTCACACTAAACTTAAATCCAAATTTCAAATCATTGACACCTTTCTCTCATCTGCATATAATGTAATTGCACTCTGATATTTGTTGACTAGCCCTGTTCACGCAAGACCCGCGAAGCTTAAACTACAGTGAATGTGTTGGGTTGCTTTAGAATGTATGTAATTTGGAGGTGTGAAAATTTACTTTTATTTCTTTTTCCCTGGCTCAATATTCTTAATTTGGTAATATTTAAATAATATTTATTGGATTTTTCATTTATTCTTTAATTAGAATATTTTTAATCTTCTAAATTAATTTTCTTTATAATATTCTTAGTTAAAAATGTTCCATTCCTTAAATTAATATTACTTTTGATTTGTAAATTTTAAAAATTATTTATTTATTTGATTCCCCTTAAAATTCCCTTTAATTTGATGTCCCATTTTCCCATTTTGGTTAGAAATTCCGTTTGTTCTTCAGTTTCAAGTTATTTCCATGTCTCACTGCAATTCAAAAATTTCAGTTGCGGCCATTTTCGGAATTCTGTTTTGCGGGCTTTTTACTGCGATTAATGTGCCACCTAAGCGTTTTCGCGCCTCTTTGGAATTTGTGATTTATTTTAATTGGTTCGCGTTTTTACGGATGGTCTGCTCTCGGAATTATGAGTATTATTTTGGCAATTCTAATTTCGGTAAGCGAATTTTAATTGCTGCTGTTTATCTAAACTCCGCCCTTTTTGCCGCACGTATAAATACGCGCGCAGAATTTTTCAGTAAACAACCATGCCCTAAAAGCGGAAAAATCTACTAAATACCTAGGTGTAACGATAGATTCCCACCTAACCTGGAAACAGCACGTAACGAACTTAATCAAAAAAGCGTATATGGCCACAGGAGCCTTATACCCAATGATAGGAAACGGAAATCTAAGTTATCAAAATAAACTCCTAATTTATAAATCGGACATCCGCCCGGGAATGCTGTATGCAGCACCCGTATGGGGATATGCCTGTAAAACTACAATAGACCTCCTAGAGACAAAACAAAACAAAATCCTACGGATTATCAGGAAAGCTCCCAGGTACTTAAGAAACTCGGTAATTAGGAATGACTTCAAAATAAAAACTGTTAGAGCCCAAATTAAAAAGCTAGCGCTTAAATTTTACAGAAATTTGCCATCCGTTCCAAACGAACTGTTATTCAATCTGCATGACTATGACCATCGTAAGGCCAAATCTCGTAAGAGACCCCGCGCTGTTCTAAACATCGATAATCGAAATTAAAAGATCCCACCTCAAACATCTGATTTTTAAATAAAACTCGCAACTATTATTTTGCAACTATCGCAACAATGGGCGCGGTAGCCCATTGGTTAGCGCGCTGGAGTTGCACTCGGTAGGCCCGGGTTCGATTCCAGCCACTGCCAAAACTGCCGCCGTGTTCATGCGGAGTACGATCACGTTAAACATGTGGGTCCGAAAGTCCTTCCGAGAGGTTGGTGGTAGGGGAAGGAGGGTACGGTCCCTGTGGATGCCTCCCCCACTGGGTTCCGGTCTAAATTGGGTGGCACTTCCCGACCGTCCAAACAGTTACCTTACACCTTTCTGGTAGGTCGGACGGTCTGGGTTTCAACAACAGCAACTATTATTTTATAAAAAAAAAAATATTCTAAACTCTAAACTGCCAAAACGCTAGGTAACCCTTAGATCTGCATCAACCCCCCAAACTGCTTAAACTCTAAATGTGCAACAAACTGCCACACTAGGAGCTAGGACAAATAATAAAAAGTAGTAAATAAAAACCTCGAACCTCCAATTAGGGTCACTGAATTAATGTCACAGTTTGACGATAAGAACCACATATTGAAACTGGAGATTAAAGGCGCTTCGTGCCTGGTGCTCTGTCTCGTACGACACTACGACGTCAGTTTTTCAGTTTTTTGTTGAAATCCTTCATCGTGTGTTAGCGCGTTGTTGATTTTCGAATGGAACTTATGTTCCACGCGAGCTTTTCAATGGAACGTTAAGTTCCTCGCGTTATTTTTTTAACATTGTAGTTTTAATTTAAATGATGGTTTTTCAAGTTTTTATCGCGAAATTCACGAAGTAGTTCTCCGGAAAAGTGTGTATTAAAATTCATTATGCGAGTTACGTGGAAGTAGTGTCTGACGAGGACGTCTGAGTTTTAAGAAGATCCTAGTTATCCAGAAGTAGTTGTTAGGCCTCTGCTGATGAATTCTCTCCTGATCTCCAGTAAACCAGTCTACAAAATTTGTCTCCACTTATTGGAACTTTCCCCCCTGTCTGATGGCCCATCCGGGTGAATACAGATGTTTTATTTAAAAACTCTTAATTTCTTTAATTCTGAATATGATTTCTCAATATTTTTTTTAAATGCATTTAATTAAATTTTATTCTGTAAAATTAAAATTCTAAAACTTCATTCTGAGAGCAAATTTCTAAACCTTCATAAATTTATAAGAGTCTGGGTAAATTCTAAAATTCTTTAAATTTAATATTTTTGTTAATGATTTTCTAATGGAATTTAAAATAGATTGTTTTGAGTAAAGTTTTATGCTAATTCCTTAATTTTAACTAAGTTGATAAAATTCTAAAATTCTAATGTTAATTCTTCCTGAGTTGCCTGCCTGTGAGCAGTGTTTTTGTATTTGTTAATTTGAATTAATTTGAAGTTACAATTTAATAAACTAATTTTCTTTAAATTAAATATTATGTCTTCCTTTATCTCTTTTAAACACAGCAGGTTTTATTCTATCTTTCAAACACAACACCTAGAAGTAATAGTGTGCCGACAGAGGTGAAAAACAGGTTCCTAAAAACCGCCTCAGCCAGATGGCATTGGTCTCAAATAAGTGGTCCAAAGCGGAGGAGTTAATATTGAAACTAACGGGAATTTATTGCAAATGAAATGGCCAATATCTTTCGAAATAACTGCAGAATTTGTGTGAAATTTGGTGTGATTATTGTGTCACAACGGGAATTCCGAGAGCATCAAACGTCGCAACGGATTCCCGCCAGACACGGCTGACCGAGAAAGTCTAACTTTCTCAGAGAAATTTCTATTACCCAGGTTCTAAACACACCTCCCGTCAATTGGAAGAATTCCAATTGATGACCTGCGGAAAACCCAACTAAAATCCAAAATAAATAGAAAATACCTTTACCTTTAAAACTCATCCAAGGCTGAAAAATACATAAATCAATACAAATAAAAACTCAGTTTTAATTTCAAATTCAATATTTATTAAATGTTTAAGAAAAGGGAGTTAGCATATCAAATACACTTTCTGAATTGAAATCACTTTTAAAACCACTGGACCTCTTCTACTGAAAATCATCAGCTCTTTGCCGGAATTTAAATAATCAATTCTTAAATCCGATTTTATCAGAATTACATATTAATATCACATATTCAATTATTCAACAAAAACATGGTATGGTCAGAGAGAATACACACTCGAGGAACGCTAAGAATTTGAATTTTTATATTAACTTAATTTAAATTACTTTAGATGCATTAATTCTTAAATTAAGGATGGAAGCTGAAGTTAAACAATATATAATATAATTAATGAAGGCAGCTGAAATCAAAGGCGAAGTGTTCTTCGGAGTCGGCGCTCAAGTCCAGACGACTGCCAACGGCACATCTAAAAATCCAAGGCTTACCTCATTAGATTCTTGGAAGGACTCATGGCAGAAAGAGCACAGGCATCCACTGGTAGATTCCCTCGGGGCAAACATTGCCCCGCTCCAGCAGGAATGGCAGAACCGCAGTTTCCGGAATGATACTGGATCAGGACAGCCAAGGGACCAACCAGTATCATATTTGCTTCTTCTGGTTCCGGTACGCATTCAGAAAAAATGAGGCATCTCTCCAACGTTCACATGGCGGTCGACGGTCGGCGAGGGATCAGCAGATCTCAGCAGTGGCGACGGTGGCATCTCCCCCTCCCCCAAGCCCCACAGCAACGGAACTCAGCCTGGGGGATGAGTTCCGAGCCGTTCGTGGGTTCGACGATATTTTCCAGGGAGAGAGAGCCCAGAATCACGAATCTCATAGCCTTTAAACACTCCGGGTGGATCCAGGATCCGGTCAATTAAAATTATCAAGGGCTCACATTTTCTCATTTCCTCCAATCCAAAATTCTTTAATTTCAAATACATCCAGGGATCCGCCCCTTCCAACGACAAAGTTCAAGGCACGTGCAGAACCACACGAAATCCAGCACAAGATTGCATCACCCAACAAAGCAAAAAAAAACATGGAGACAGCCGTCTCCGCCAGCAAACAAGTGCGACCTTGAGCAACTAACGCTGTTCCTCGAGTATGAAAGAATTATTATGAAATTAAAATGGCCACAATTCAATACAGATTCAAATAAATTTAAATATAGTAAAATATATACAATGACATGAGGGTTCCCGGACACAGATTAATTAAATAAAAGTTTAAAAAGTACAGAAGTTATGCAATTTACAAAGGAGTGACGAATTCCGTCACGACAATTGTAAGTGGTATACACAAAAAGTCATTTGATTTTCAGAGAGATTGAGCTAGGGATATATTCGTATTTTTTAAATTTTATTTAACTTTATCTGTGGTCGTTCAAACATTTAAGGTCCAAAATTTCATTCATCACAGTAACGTGAAATTCGGTATGACGTTTTCTGTTGTGATACATTTCAGTTCTTCCGATTTTGAAGTTTATCGGGCTAGCCCGTCCTGGGCCCGCCATAGGACTTTACTTGTTTTTAGAGAATAACTCGATAATCAGAGAAAGTAGGAAATCTAAATTTAATATATCGTTTTCACATTTGGGGTATATTTTAATTCTTTCAATTTTAACCGTATCGGGTTAGCCAGTCTTAGGCCCGCTTTAGAAATTCACCCGTTTTTGCGGTATAACTCGAGAACAGGTGTATCTAGAAATTCAAACTTTAGCATATCCTTGTCATTTGCTGTATATTTTAACTCTTTGGATTAAAAATCTTATCGGGCTAACCCATTCTGAGCCCAACAAGAAGAATATATCAGGTTTTTTAGAATAACTCAAAATTCGGAGCATCTAGAATGTCTAAATTTAATATATCATTGTCCTTTGGGGTATATTACATTTCATCGCATTTTAAACCTTATCAGGTTAGCCTATCTTGGCCCGCCATAGAAATTTACTCGCTTTTCAAGAATAACTCGATCAATCAGAGTAACAAAAAATGTAAATTTAGTATATCATTTCCTTTTGGATGGATTTTAATTTAGATTTTGAACCTCATCGGGCTAGCCTGTCTTGGGTCCGTTAAAGAATACTTTCATTTTTGAAGAATAACTCGAGAACCGCAATAACTAAAACTCGAAAACTCTGTCATTCCTATGTCGGGGTAGTCCGTCCTGGGCCCGACATAGGAATGGACCCATTTTTTAGAATAACTGGAAAATCGGGGCAACTAGAAAATATAAATTTAGGACATTCTTATCTTTTCTGGAATATTTTAATTCCTTCGATTTTGAACCGTATCAGGCGAACCCGTTTTGGGCCCTCCTTAAAAATTCACTTTTTGGGTGGAATAACTTTAGAACGAGAGTATCTAAAAGTTCCAAGTTTAGAATGTCGTTGTCATTTGCGGTATATCTTAGCTCATTGGATTTAAAACCTTATCAGGCTAGCCCGTCCTGGGCCCAACAAAAAGAATGTACTCTTTTTTTAAGAATAACTCCAAAACTGTAGCAGCTTGAATATCTAAATTTAGTATATCATTGTATTTTAGGGTATATTTTATTTCTTTGGACTGTTGTTAAAACTCAAAATTTAGTATATTATTTTCTTTTGGGGTAAAGTTTAATACTTTCAAATTTGAACCGTATCGGGGAAGACCGTCCTGGGCCCGACATATTAATGCACCCTTTTCTTAAATAACTCGAGCAGCTAAAATATTTTATATATCATTGTTTAAGGGTATATTTTAATTCTTTAGATTTTGAACTTCATTGGGCTAATCCATTTTAGGCCAGTCTTAGGAATGCACTCGTTTTGGGGGAATATTTCGAGAAATGAGAAGCTGAAAATTCCAAGTTTAGCACAATCACATTCCTAAAGCGGACTCAAGACAGGCTAGCCCGATGAGGTTCAAATTATAAATTATGATAAACCCCAAAAGAAATTGATATACTAAATTTAGATTTTTTAGCTGCTCCGATTTATGAGTTATTTTCGAAAAATAAGTACATTATCACTATATCGGGCCCAAGACGGTTGAGTCCGAAAGGTTTCAAATCCAAAGAAATAAAATATACCCTAAGAGACAATGGTATACTAAATTTATATATTCTAGCTGCTACAGTTTTGGAGTTATTCTTAAAAAAAGAGTATATACTTCTTGTTGGGACCGGGACAGGCTAGCCTGATCAAGTTTTAAATCCAATGATCTAAGACATACATACCGCAAGTGACAATGACATTCTAAACTTGAAACTTTTAGATACTCCGGTTCTATAATTATTCCCCCAAAAAGTGAATTTCTAAGGCGGGCCCAAAACGGGTTCGCCCGATACGGTTCAAAATCGAAGGAATTAAAATATTCCCCAAAAGATAAGGATGCACTAAATTTATATTTTCTAGTTTCCCTGATTTTCCAGTTATTCTATAAAAAAATGGGTCCATTCCTATGTCGGGCCCAGGACGGGCTACCCCCATAAAGTTCAAATCCGAAGAAACTTAAATATACCCCAAAAGTAAGCGACATGTTAAACTTGGAATTCTTAGCTACTTCAGTTCTCACGTTATTCTTCAGAAACGAATGCATTCTTCAGCTGATCCAAGATGGGCTAGCCCGATGAGGTTCAAGATCTAGATTAAACTCCATCCAAAAGGAAATGATATACTAAATTTACATTTTTTAGCTACTCTAACTCTGATTGATTGAGTTATTCTTGAAAAGAGAGTAAATATCTATGGTGGGCCCCAGACGGGCTAGCCCGATAAGGTTCGAAATGCAATGAAATGTAATATACCCCAAAGGACAATGATATATTAAATTTAGACATTCTAGATGCTCCGAATTTTTAGATATTCTCAAAAAAGATATATTCATTTTGTTGGGCTCAGGACGGGCTAACCCGAAAAGATTTTTAATCCAAAGAGTTAAAATATACAGAAAATGCCAAGGATATGCTAAATTTCGAATTTTTAGATACACCTATTCTCGAGTTATACCACAAAAAAGGGCAAGTTTCTAAGGCGGGCCTAAGACGGGCTAACCTGGTATGGTTCAAAATTGAAAGAATTAAAATATACCCCAAAGAAAACGATATATTAAATTTAGATTTCCTACTTTCTCTGATTTTCGAGTTACTCCCAAAAACCAGGTAAATTTCTATGGCGGGCCCAGGACGGGCTAGCCCGATAAGCTTCAAAATTGAAAGAACTGAAATATACCACAAGAGAAAATATACCATCATAACGAATTTCACGTTACTGTGATAAATGAACCTGATTACTTTGGATCTCAAAGGTTTGAACGAACACCAGATCAAGTTAAATAAAATTTTAAAAATGCGAATCCCTAGCTCAAACTCTCTGAAAATCAAATAACTTTTTGTGTTGAAAACCCAGACCACACGACAGACCCGAAAGTTTACTGTAGCTATGTGTGTGGCCGGGAACTTTATTTTAGATTCAAAACATTACAAAACAGGTTAAAATTGAATCACAACACAGTTACAACAAGACAAATAAAAGAATGGCAACGACAAAGCAAAACATAAAAACTATACAATACAATACAAGAGAGACATAAGAAAGAAAAAAAAGGAAAGAGGGGAAAACCCCGAAGGGAAAAAAACCCAAGCACTAAAGTAGTATAACCATCAAGGAACTATATAAACAGCACAACAAAACAAACCACATAAACAAAACCAACTACAAAAACAAAGCAAAAACCTCCACCAAAAAAGCGACACCTCAGGGGGGTCCAGAGAGCAGAGAAAATGTTAAAAGCAGAAGAGGCTCCCAGGCTGATTATGTAATTTTATTAGAAATTTCTCTCGCTATGAGAACACAGTTTTTGATCTTGTTAATAGAAGTTTTGTTGGAGCAGACACTCGAGAACCAGGCCGCAGAGTTTCCAGCAGAAGGTTTAGAAAGGTGGAAAGATTTTGTAAGGGGACAAGTGAAAACATAGTGGTCTGCGTCACCATAGGATCTGCAAGTACAGCATGAGGTTGTTTTGTGTTTAAAAAAGTATAAGGAATCGAGGAATGGGCCGTGGCCCGTAATAAAGTAAACAAGATATTCATTTGTTATGTGGGTATTAAAGTTAACATTCGGGAGAAATTTTAATATTCCAGCTGGATCGTGGTTTCTGAGGGAAATATAATCATTTAAATAGTTTTGCCAAGAATTTAGGATGTCAAGTTTACAGTCTTTCTTTAATAAGGAATATGGAAAAGGTATAGAGGTGGGGGTGCCGGAAGAGGTAGCAAGTTTAGCATTTGTATCGGCGGCCTCGTTACCCGAGATGTCTGAGTGGGCCTTGACCCAACAAAGGTTGATTAAATGTTTATTAATATTAGCTTCAAGTTTAATTTTGGACAGAAAGTCAGATTTGTTTCTAATAGATTTAAGGGCCGAAATAGAGGATTGATTATCTGAAAAGATGTTAATTTTGAAATTATTAGAAGATGCCCATTTGATAGCAAAGTGGATAGCGGCGATTTCAGCCTGAAAAACTGTGTTCCCAAGGTTGAGTTTGAAAGTAAAGGTGTTTTCTAATGTGTCTTTATTAAAAATGCAAATAGCATAACCAATTTTGTCGTCAATGGCAGAGCCATCGGTGTAAACATTGATATCAGAAAAGGTGGAGGGAACAAGAGGTAAAAGGTTAGCAATACGAACCTTTTACCTCTTGTTCCCTCCACCTTTTCTGATAACTTTTTGTGTATACCACTTACAATAATCACACCAAATTTCACACAAATTCTTCAGTTATTTAGAAAGATATCGGTCATTTCATTTGCAATAAATTCCCATTAGTTTCAATGTTAACTCCTCCGCTTTAGACTGCTTATTCGAGACCAATGCCGTCTGGCGGAGACGGCTTTTCAGGAACATCTCCCAGCATTGGGAGGTATAGACGGTCAGAACACTATTACTTCTAGGCACTGTACTTAAACACCTACATTCCAATCATACTGTGCAACACTGGGATGGCAGCAGCAATAGACGATGGCACTGAGATGGCAGCAGCAACTACAAGCACTTCCCGTTGATAGCTGGCACCATGACAAAATACTGAAATGAAATGAAATGAAAGACGGGTGGCTCAAAAAGAGCCCAGCGCATCGACCAGAGGTCTATTGTACTACCCCAGACAGAACAAATCTCTATAAAAAGAGACCAGTAGCTGACGCAAAGATGAGCAGGCACTTGACAGGGATGTCATTGAGCTCCCAGGGTTCAATCACATGTCGACCAATGTGTTCAAATCTGTGAGCAGAGTAAACCTCACATTCACAGAGAATGTGAGCAGCAGTTTCTTCACTGTATTTGCAGCCCCTGCAAAGCGAATCTTTAGTGATGCCCATAATGTTAAGGTGTCTCTTGAGGGTGCAGTGCCCAGTAAGGAGCCCAACAGCCTTCTTGATGCCAGTTCTGCTGAGCTTGAAAAATTCCTTTTGACGTGTACTAGGGCAATTGCAGTTGAGAATTTTCGCTTGCCTTTGACCCTTAATATTAAACCAGTTCTTACATTGAAGCTTCCTGAAGATATCATAAGCAATTCTTCTGGTAAGACCATTGGGAATACCCAAGGCCGGCTCAGGGCCAACAAAAGGAGTACTTGAGCCTTTTCTAGCTAATTCATCAGATAACTCATTACCTGGGATACCCGAATGTCCAGGCACCCAGTAAAGAATGACTTCATTATTGCTAGCAATTTCACAGAGTGCATTATAGAACTCCCAGACAAGGGAAGATGTCATGGTGGACTTCCCAAGAGCCTTGAGAGCAGCCAGACTGTCGGAACAGATAAGTGTTTGGTTGCTCTTATACTTCCTGTCATAGCAAATTCTACAACACATAAGAATGGCAAAGACCTCGGCCTGAAAGACAGTAGCATAACTGCCAAATGGATAAGACAGCTCTGTGCCATCATCCAGATAGCACACACCAGCACCAGTACTTGTACCAATCTTCGAGCCATCCGTATATCATACAATAAAATTCTGTTTATTGTAGGTGGGAATTCTCTTCCAGTCAGCCCGCGAGGGGACCTGAATTTCGTAAGACTTATCAAATGTATATTTGACATGAATGCCATCAGGTGGTATACAGAAATAAGGATGACTAGCAACATTACTGTTAAGATCACTCCAAGATAAATACCTTGAGTAATCTTTCCAGTGTTTCAGATATTTAAGTCTGTTCATGCAAATGAGTGCCTCTGCTTCAATACACATATAGAGCAGGTGCAATCCAAGTAAAAGTTCAAGAGTAACAGTGGGAGTAGTTTTCATGCATCCAGAGATTGCAATACACACCATCCTTTGAAGCTTAATTAATTCTAATTTAGCAGTTTCACATTTTATTCTAGACCACCAAATAATGGAGCCATAGGACGACAAAATATTAAAAATGCAGCATTAGCAGGAGGGAGAAGAGAAACGCAGGAGGACATGGGGGCACCCTTGCTCGGGGCCCGGACCACGGTTTTTCAACAGCAAAAATCAGATCACCTTCACCCTCTGTTGCCAGGAATCGAATGCCGCTAACAGAATTTTCAGTTCCCAAGACCTGCCAAACTTGGCAAGTGAAATCATTACACCTCACACAGAGCATCTACGCATACACCGTGAAATAAATATGATGCTTCACCAAGAACTGCAAGGAGTGAAATTGCTGCTAAGCTGACTGCCACGAGCCCACATCATGACATACCCCCACAGAATGCCGTGAGGCAACCATACCTGCAGGTGTTTGAAGATAAGTCAAGAAGGGCCAAATTTCACTTTAAATGCATCTTTTTCCACAACCTCATAAATGAAGTTAAATTAAAAGGCCGAAAGGGAACACTACAGAATTAGCAAAAGATATTTAGTGCTTGTAGATACATTGCACATAATTTTGAATAATGAAAGGCATGAAAAGGATAACAAATTAATGTTAAAAGGAGATAAATCGCCGAAATATTCAATACAACAAATTAATTTAGAATTTTGAAGGGAAAGGGGAAAATCAAGAATTTTGAACTATTAGTTAAAGTAACATCATTAAAACCTGGAATATAACAGACTCCTCTAAACCACTGGAAAAAAAACTTTCCAAAACGAACAGCCAAAATTGACCAAGAGTGAACACCATCCTGGTGGAAGAGAAACTGTAAACACATGGGAAACACTTGCTTCATTTAGCAACTCCCGGGATTGCAAGTAAAAAAAAAATTATAACCATATATATATATATATATATTACATACAGGGAAGGCACACTGATCATGACCGTTAAACGAGGAGATGTATTCTATTCACATAAAGAATAGCAATCGTGAAGATGCATCAACTTGCATAGAGTACTTATAACACTCAATGATTGGATGAATCATTCTGGTGAAAAAGTAAGTCATGTGACCAAATGCTCCTCCTGCTGCAGAATGTCACCAATCTAGTTTCCCGCTTCTGCAATGCCTACCACCACAGCCCGTACACATGCTTTGTTTTTTGCGATCATATTAGTTGTTCCAGCATGTAATAGATCTTTTTTTATCTTTAGAATTGTCTAGTTCATAAAAAAAAACAGTATTATCAAAGTTATAAAGATAATTAAGTATTTTTAATTTCATACAAAAATCAAGACTTGGTGAAAAGTATGCATTTTGCACATATTGTACATGCAATATCCCACATGGATAAAAAAAATGACATTCTTCTACATGCGAAAACGGCAAAGCACAAAGAGTTTTTCTGTTCCTTGATGACAATGAAAAAGTAGATGATGCAATGGACAATTTACAAACACAATTCAGCTCCAGTCTGATGGAGCCAAAATTGTTTTGCATGAATAATATTTTGTATGATAAAACTCCAGTAAAGTTCAATAAGTTTATTCAATTTTTTCAGACTCATTTGTTTCATTTACAGGCTTTTAAAGCAATAAAAATTACTCACTAACGATTTATAGCTAGCTAGTGCTTTTAGTTTTCTCCCCGATTTCATCTGAAAATTCCGACCATAGACCGTTCGACTATTTTGCTAACTTGATTTGCAGTATAAAAATTAAACTTACTGATGAGATTTTACATTCTAGTTAATCTATAAACTTGCCTGGCAGAACATAAATACATACTTGAATATGTATATTTCTGCCTATTCTGTTCAAACCTCACCAGTCATTAAACAACTTTAGAATCCCCAAGTTCATTTAACTTCCTATTTTTTTTAAACAAAACAAAATATCTAGTACTTGTGCACCAATATTTCATAAAAGAGTAAGTAATTAGACTGAGTTGCAACAGTCATGGCATTTCAAATATTACAGCTCTCCCACCCACTGAAAAACCCCGGTAAAAATATTAAAATATCGATATTATAACCTCTATACTTCAGAAACCAAGTGACCCAAAATCCAATTATATACACTTGTATAAATTCATGCTTACTGTTTATAGCTATCACTTTTAGGTTTTAAGATATAAGCATTACAAACTTGAAAAACATCAACTTTTTAAACTTGTTCTATTTGACAAGACAATTACTTGAAAACGATAAAAGTTTTTTTAAAAATATAGATATAAATTTGGAAACTAAATTTCCTCACACATATTTTTGTTACTTACTAATTATGTGAATGCATATTTAAACAAGAAAGATCAATCATGCTTAAAGCATTGATTATGAAACACTTTCCAACTTTAATGCAATTTTATTTAAGCAAGTCTAAAATACAATATATTCCTCGGTAATATTTTGAAGCTTATCACAATACTGCATTAATTTATTATATTTGAAAACTTAAACCTTCATCGAAAAAAATGAACTTCATTCAAATGATGGCATTGAAATATAAATTGCCTGGTTTAAACATCTCTAAAATGTTATACATTCCTCGGTAATAGTTTTAGAATTATCATAATACTACGATAATTTATTATATTTGAAAACTTCATCGAAAACAACTGAAATTAATTCAAATGACGTCATAGAAAAAATAATACGCCTGGATCTCTTTATAAAAACAGGATTTCATTCATAACTTTCTCCCATTCATTTCATTCATCACAATACTATAATAATTTATTTTATTTAAACATTTTGTTTAAGACCATGGAGCTACAAAAAATTAAACTCTATGCTTGAAAATCATCGAAAAAAATCGTCCTTCTCTTTATGAAATCAATTAATATTTCATTCATATCAGCCATGCATTTTGTGTTAAAAAAATACAGGAATTCTAATACAACTCATTCTATATATTTTGCTGTTTACATTTTACATAGGTGAAAAATAGGCTTAGTTGTAGAAATAATCAAATTTAGATGAGCATTTAAACTCAAATATATTGTCATTGCGTTGTTTCAGTATGTAGATGCACAGAATTTAAGCAAAAATAAAGTAGTTTTAGGACGGATACAACACTCAATATGAATTAAAAAGAACTTAAAAAAATCACGATTTTGAAACAAGATGGATGCCATATATCCTTTTGAAGTGGGTCATGTGATCGTTTCATATCATGGTCACGTGATCGTTTCATATAAGAGGTGTAATTATTATTTTATTTTTTATTTAAAAAAACTACTGAATATATTTCGCTGAATTTTTTTTTTTATATATTTTATGGAACAATTTGAATATTACCTAAAATTTTCGAAGCAATTTGTGAATTTTAAATCCGCTTAAAAAATGTTTGAAAAATTAGGTCCCATAGGGCTCAATGTTTTTCATTTTTTCGACCCGGGTTCAATCCAAAACTAGTTGGGTAATATTATTCATTTATATTCCCATAGGTTCTACAGACTGTCTGAACAACATACTAAAATTTCATTTTGATTAAGTCATTTTTATGGCAGTTATCGTGCTAACGGACAGACAGACAGAATGAACAAAGTCATAAACACTTTTCAACTTTGTTGTAAAGTGTTTAAAACGATTGTAAAAGTTTACCTAATTTAGAAATAAGAAAACATTTAAAATGTTATATCTTGGGAATGTTTCATCTTGCATTTGGGAATGTCTCATCTTACACAGGCAGAAATGCCAATCTCTGAAAGGGGTCATCAGTAGAAGAACCAGGAGTAGTTTTCAGTAAAACCACATCGACCATCAGTAAGATTTTACGTATATTGAAAATATATATTTTAAAATCAAGTTTCAAAATGTAGTTTTGTTAAATTAACTGAGTTAATTAAAACTGAATTGCACTATTTATGTGAAAATCATTAAGAAATTAACTTTTATAAATAACCAAAATATAAAAATAAGCTAGTAAGCTATAAAAATAAGCTAGTAAAAATAAGCTAATAAGCTAATCTGCAGTAATAGGGAGATGGAGATGGATGGAAAAGGATAATTGTGTGCTCTCGACAACGCCCGAGAAAAATAGAAAACTAAATTTCACGATCATACTATTTATATGAAAATAATTTTAAAATTAACCTTTATAATCAACCAAGATATGAAAATAAGCTAGTTTAGTCAAGTTAATGTGTAATGATAAGGGGATGGAGATGGATGGAAGAAGGTAATTGTGTACTCTCGGGAAAGCCCGAAAAGAAAGGCTGAATTGCGCTAATTCATAATTTAAGCAAAATATAATTTGTTTAGTAAAATATTTTTTTATTTTTACTGGCACTATAAACATAAATTAGGTCTATTGTTCTGATAGGAAATCATATAAGAAAATGCATGCAAACTGATAATTTTGGACTCTCAGCAAAGCAAGGAATATGAATTAAATGGTGGGATGGATGGATTTTACAGGATTTTTATTAGTTTTGGGAGTAATGCCTGCAAGATGAAGTAAAACTACAGATGAACCTCGATATGTCGAACCTCTGTATCTCGAAATTTTCGAAATCTCGAAATATTTTCATCTGCCTTCACGCAAGGTATAAAACTAATGTAAAAACAAACTCCTTAACTTGAAATTTTTCTAATCAAACTCTCGATATCTCGAATTTTTCATCTTACCATTTTCATCTTTTCATTTGGATAAATACGGTCCAAAAAATGTGTTTAATGCAGATGAAACAGGACTATTTTTTAAGTGTATGCCTGATAAAATTATGGCCATTAAAGGTGAAGCGTGTCATGACCGAAAAAGGAGCAAAGAAAGATTAACTGTACTATTTTGCATTAATATGGATGGTTCAGAAAGGCTCAAACCTCTTATGATAGGTAAATCTGCTAAACCCCAATGTTTTTCAGGAATAAAATCTTTTCCAATGACTTATATTGCGAACAATAAAGCTTGGATGACTGCTGAAATTTTTACTAATTGGTTGAAGGAACTAGACAGAAAAATGTCCCGTGAAAATTACGATGTTATCTTCTTAGACAGCTGTACATAATAGCGTGCCGAAATTAAAATCTGTGAAAGTTCATTTCATGTCACCAAACACAACTTTTTACAGCCTTTGGACCAAGATATTATTCAGAATTTTAAAGTAAACTATCACCACAAAAATTAGCTCATTTGGATCCGCTTAGCTTATTTGGAAAATGTGATAGATTTTGAAGGATTCAGTAGGTTGTAACCAAACTGTCATAGATGACTACTTTGTAAAGAAATGCAAGATTAAATTTTAATAATGTATGTGCGTGCATAGTATTACATTAAATGTGTATCCAATTATTTCAAGCTTCGCTTTATTTGTTCTCAGCATTTTCTTGGGTAATACCCAATTCTTTGTCGGCAAGATAAAATAAGTGATTTTTTTTAAGTGTTTAAAGTATAGAACTAGTATGTATACAGTCTTTTATGAATTCCTTAAAATGATGTTCCATCTCGTGTCACTGCATTTAGATGGTTTGCAGAGTTTAGAAGAGGTCAAAATTCTTTCCTCGATGAAGAACACACAGGAAGACCTTTGTCAGCTGTAGTCCCAGAAAATGTGTCGGCCATTCAAAAAATGCTAATTGGTGATAATCGCTTTATCTACCAAATGATACAGAAGGAACTTAATATTGAATCCGCAGCTATACATAAAATTATTCATGAAGAACTGCATATGAAAAAATTAGTTTGTTATTGGGTCCTCCATAATTTAACAGAACACTAAAAAGTGGAGTGTGTCAGAATCAATAAACCCTAAAATTACTTAATAATGGTGGACACCGCATTATTTCTAAAATCATAATTGGTGATGAAATGTACATACCATTTTTTGACATTCCAACACGTCAAGAAAGTAAAGTATGGGTCTTTGAAGATGACCCTAAACCAACAATGGTGAAAAAACAACGAACAATGAAAAAAGTAATTAATGTATGCCATGTTCTTCAGAAGTACAGGTCTGGTCAAAGCCATAAAACTACAGGGACAGAAGGCAGTTACAGCTAACTGGTACACCACTAAGTGTCTTCCAGAAATTCTACAAGAAGTGAATGTTTGGGGACTCATGCTTCACCATGACAATGCATCTTTTTATTCAGCAAGAATGACAGTCGAATTTCTTGAACAAAAAACATCAAAGTGATAGAATATCCACCCTATTCTCCTGATCTTGCTATGTGTAACTTTTGGCTATTTTTTAATCTAAAAAAAATTTACGTGGGTGTCATTTTCATTCAGAAGATAAGATTGATGAGGCTATAAAAGCATATTTTTCATCGTTTCCAAGAAATGGATGGCTTGAAGCATTTAATCTTTGGAAAATTCACCTACAAATGTGCATTGATGTTGGAAGGGCGTACTTTGAACACTCCTTAATTTTAACTTGTACCACTTAGTCGTATCTAAAAAATTTCAATGTGACCCTCATATAATTATTATACAGTGGTCTCTCGTTAAGACAGACAGTCAAGAACCATCATTTATTGTACGTATTAGAGAGAGTCTATTATAACAGGAGTCCTGGAGGAGTATAAATCTGATGCAAACTAGTAATAAAATAGTAAAATGGTAATGAAAGTTTGTTATCCTCAATTTTATATGATATACTAGGTGCATTGAAAAATACAATCTTGAAACAAGAAAGGCAGAAAATTTTAATAAAGAAATTTTAATATGCATAACAAGGTATTTGTGAAAAAATATTAACATTCAAAACATAAACAAAATGTAGTTGCATATATTACTATTTTCATTGCATGTATTACTATAACAGTCTTCTTTTCAGATTATTGTCAATTTCAGTCAATTGCTTAAAAGTATGTTCTGGAACATCTACTGATTGCAAAATTAAATAAATTCTGTCTATCTTAAAGAATGAACAAACATATTAAGCAATGTTTATAATATGCAACGTTCATAGACCTTAACCGGGGAATCCATATTTTTATGTAATAAAGAGAAATTCATCTTAAATGTGTGCCATCTCAATGAGAGTCTACTGTATTAAAATATAAGCATATAGACAGTTTTAATCATTTACCTGCCCGATTTCTGTGCTCGCATAACCAAATTCCTTGCCAAGTCCCAAGGTTCAGTTTCCCTTCAGTAATTGGAATAGTCAAGTTGGAGCCCAAGAAGCAAGCTTTGATATGAGCAGGCTATGGAAATAAAGGAAACTATAAGCTATGTGTTGAACAAATGAAAATACAAGAAGCAAGCTTTGATATGAGCAGGTTATGGAAATACATGAAACTATAAGCTATGTGTTGAATGTACAAGTAAAACCTCAGAATGTATAGAACTGGGACATATAGTTTTAAAAATGTTGCAAGACAGAGAATTTTTGTTTTCTCTTACTATACAGAGAAAGTACGAAACAATTTTGAATTCGATATTTTGATAGACAAACTTTTCTTGAACCCATTTTAAAAAATTCCCTTCTGCGGCATGTGCATGTGAGTTGTAGACATGACAGCAAATGCATGCAGCACTACTCACGAGATGAAACATTTGCATGATTATAACGTGATTAAGATTTCCAAAACATTAACAAGAATAATTTCCAGAATTGGTCTAGGGGTGAAAATAATAGAACACAAATTAGGCAACACTTTATTGGCCAACTTGATATTTAAAAATGATAAGAATAACACACACACACCCCCCAGCTTTCATTCTAGATACAAATGGACCTGAATGATCATATATTGAACATGATTGCATGATATTCTGAAGGGATAAAATCTCTTTCTTGGGAGTTAATTCAAAAATGTAAAAAATTCTACAACTCAAATTAGGTTTGTTAGTATTAATTGCGTATGCATCTTCACAGTGAAAGGTGCTAAAAACTTAAGGATAGATTATAATATGAAAATCAACAGGATTTGCTACTGGGTGGATAGAATATTTAGAAAACATATTTTTCTCAAAGTATCTTTTGACAATTCAACATATATCTAAATACTGTAAACATTAGAATTGGCAGCTTCATCAATTAGCTAGATCAGCAAATTATTGAGAGCTCATTCAAAATTGGATGAAAAGGCACCCGTTCTCAAACGTATTCAGATGATGGAGTATAAGAAATAAATTATAAATAATGTATCTACTTAAAAAAATATTTGAAGTGCATTAAAAGCTACCGAAGACTGAGGGACAGTGGCAGTAAATTAAAGTCAACTATGAACAACATAATTTTTTTAAACAAACCGATATTTATGACACACTTTCAGAATTTTGGATACACTATAGCCTAATAAAGAAAATAATTTAGGAATGGAGCATATGTATCCATGCAGTTCAGTAAGGGTTCCACGGTTCAAAGTACTTAAATCCACATGCAAAATGCAAGATTTTAAAGTTGTTTAATCAAATTATAATAACTGAGTAATGTGTGTATGTATATTATGTGACTGGATGCACTTGTTTTTATTCAATATTTTTTAAATAGAAACTGGACATTTTGTACTATACCCAGTGAATGCAAAAATGAAAAGAAAAAAAAGTAAATTTTATGCCCATCACACAAATCTATTGATTTTTTAAATTTTCATTAATTAATCCAACTATTAATTAACCATTAATTATCATTTTATTAACCCCATTTTCAAAATAAATGAAGCACTCAGGTTATTATCCTGTATTTGGGTTGGGTTGCTATATTTCTGACAATTATTTTAAATATGTTTATTAATTACTTTTTCCACTATTAAGAAAGAAAAAAAAGGAAAATTTTAAACACCCATATTTCCCCAATGATTACAAAATTTAAAATTTAGTATTTTTTCCCATTAATCTTAATATTTTTTGGCAACCCCATTGGAATATTTTTATTGACTTTTAATTTTCACCATTTTTAATACTTATTATTTTTAATACTTATTATTTTTTTAATACTTACCTTACACCCTTATTTTTAATACTTATTATTTTTTTAATTAACAAAGTGTCTCTATGTTATTTTCCTTATACTTGGGCATGAAGTATATCTGGAAACAGCATTTATTATACAACTAAGAAAATATATTTTACAATCTCCTCCCCTTTTATCCAATGACGAAACCAAAAAATATGGCATTTTTTTCTTTTTTTAGTTTCAATGAATCTACTTTTTTGAAACCCCACTCCAATACTTGTATTATTTTCATTTTAACAGCCCCACATTTTATAAACCCTTTCCTATTTTTAATCAACATTATGTTTTTCATAATCAACATGTATGGTTTTATCCCAGTATTTGGACTGGAGTGATATATATTTGAAAAATTTTTTTTAAAGTTTTCATTCATTACTTTTCACTAGAGATGTGGGCCGTAAAATTTTCCGTGAAAATTTTTCCCAGAAATATTTTCACATTACAAAAAAATTTAAACATTTTCTGCTATGTTTTTCCAGAAAATCCCCCCCACCCCCACCCCACTTCCCTACTACATTTGAGAATGATATATAATAATCTTTCCACACTGCTTTATGAAAAGTAGGTAACTTTACAAGAAGTCTTTTGATTATTTAGTTTCATAATTTTTAGGAGGAAAAGAAATAATACTTTATTAAAAAAAAAGACAGACAAAAATTAGAAGGGTACAAGTCACATTCTGGTAAAACAGCAGGTAATATTTTTAGAAGGCTATTCTTTCAGTGATTAATTCTGTTAAATTTATGAAAAGATAATAAATATGAAATATTTTCACAAGTGATTTGGCTGAAGGAAAATATTTTAACAGCACCAAATAAATGCTTAACTCAATGTCCACCAAATTGTTTCTTATCTCATGGTACTCACGCATTCAATTATAAACAGGTATTTTTAAAACAATTTTTAATATTATATATAGAAATTATTTTAAAAAAAAGGGTTTAATACAAGTATTTTTTAATATTTTTATATATTTAATAATATGTTTTTTATACCTTTAATAAACTAAACAATTTATTTTTCTTTTTATTATTATTATTACTTTTTCTTATAATATTTTTATTAGCAACAAATAAAACTGCTGCTTCCGAGAAACTTTCTAATCCTTCCTTAAAGAAAGCAAGCATATGAAAATTATATATTTAATCATTTATTTCTTATGCCTGTAATAAATAGTAAATTGTTTATGATTCCGAAAGGGTTTAGCAATTTTTATTCAATTTTAATTTATTATTTCTTTTGTGCATTGTTTTATATTTATGATTTACAAAAATATTTTTCTATTGTTATAGATAAAATATAATTATATTATAACTTCTGAAAGGCACAGGTACTCAAAATATTAAATTGCAACTGCTGACTTCAATATATATATACGTATAAAAAATTTTGAGCATAGAATTTTTTTTATATATATTTCTAAGTTTAAACCCTTTTTTTTAAACCATGTTACTTAATATATGGGAAAATGACTATATATGACTGATGTGAATGATATACGAGGATAACACTGAAATTTTTTAGATAGGGGCAGACGATATGTGCTAGAAAAAAATTATTGATCGGATATTTAAATTTGAACCCTTTTATGTCTGCAGATGATAATTTGTGGCAACAATTACAATTTAGATATAGTAGAATAAATTTTGAAATAAATGAAAATGGAGTTGATGCAAGACCATTATAGAGCTATGATTTTCTATGATTTTAAAGTGGGGCTAAATCAAGAAGAAGGTCTTCGATGTTTAAAGTTAGCATATGGAAATGATGCTCTATCTCATGCCACTGTATTCAGATGGTTTACAGAGTTCAGAAGAGGTCAAAATTCTCTCCTGGATGAAGAACACACAGGAAGACCTTTGTCGACTGTAGTCCCAGAAAATATGTCAGCCATTCGAAAAATGTTGATCGATGATAATTGCTGCACCTACCAAATGATACAGAAGGAACTTAACATTGAATTTGCAACTATGCATAAAATTATTCATGAAGAACTGCATATGAAAAAATTAGTTTGCTATTGGGTCCCCCATAATTTAACAGAACGCCAAAAAGCAGAGCATGTCAGAATCAGTAGAGAAACTCTAAAATTACTTAATGATAGTGGACACCACATTATTTTTAAAATCATAATTGGTGATGAAATGTACATACCGTTTTTTGACGTTCCAACACGTCAAGAAAGTAAAGTATGGGTCTTTGAAGATGACCCTAAACCAACAATGGTGAAAAGATAACAAACAATGAAAAAAGTAATTAATGTATGCCATGTTCTTCAGAAGTACAGGTCTAGTCAAAGCATAGGCGTAGAGTTAGGGGGGCGAGGGGGCAATGCTCCCCCAATATTTCACGTGGGGAGGTGAGAGTATCATTTCGCCGCCCCCCCCCCCAATATTTTGGTTCAAAATTAATGATTTTCTAAAATTTACCTCTTTTCTAGGTTGGGAAACGATTGGGAATTTTTTTTTATTTATACTGAATTTTGAACAATATGAAAATAAAATGTGATATTCAAATGTTACATGTGAAAATTGTAACTAAAAATGTAAATAAAAAATTTGGTCCGACTAGATGGACCTTAAGGCATCCTTCCCTATGTTCTATTTTAAAAAACTATAAAGTATTGCTGACCTTTTTGGAAAATTTTTCTCTAACTGAAAAAAATGAAGCAGGTTCCAAAGCTGAAGACTTTTGGAAGAAATTATCAAAATCAGAAACTTTTTTTTTTATTTATATTGAATTTTGAACAATATGAAAATAAAATGTGATATTCAAATGTTACATGTGAAAATTGTAACTAAAAATGTAAATAAAAAATTTTGTCCGACTAGATGAACCTTAAGGCATCCTTCCCTATGTTCTATTTTATTCCCTATGTTCTATTTTAAAAAACTATAAAGTATTGCTGACCTTTTTGGAAAATTTTTCTCTAACTGAAAAAAATGAAGCAGGTTCCAAAGCTGAAGACTTTTGGAAGAAATTATCAAAATCAGAAACTTTTTTTTTTATTTATTATTGAATTTTGAACAATATGAAAATAAAATGTGATATTCAAATGTTACATGTGAAAATTGTAACTAAAAATGTAAATAAAAAATTTTGTCCGACTAGATGAACCTTAAGGCATCCTTCCCTATGTTCTATTTTATTCCCTATGTTCTATTTTAAAAAACTATAAAGTATTGCTGACCTTTTTGGAAAATTTTTCTCTAACTGAAAAAAATGAAGCAGGTTCCAAAGCTGAAGACTTTTGGAAGAAATTATCAAAATCAGAAACTTTTTTTTTTATTTATTATTGAATTTTGAACAATATGAAAATAAAATGTGATATTCAAATGTTACATGTGAAAATTGTAACTAAAAATGTAAATAAAAAATTTTGTCCGACTAGATGGACCTTAAGGCATCCTTCCCTATGTTCTATTTTATTCCCTATGTTCTATTTTAAAAAACTATAAAGTATTGCTGACCTTTTTGGAAAATTTTTCTCTAACTGAAAAAAATGAAGCAGGTTCCAAAGCTGAAGACTTTTGGAAGAAATTATCAAAATCAGAAACTTTTTTTTTTATTTATTATTGAATTTTGAACAATATGAAAATAAAATGTGATATTCAAATGTTACATGTGAAAATTGTAACTAAAAATGTAAATAAAAAATTTTGTCCGACTAGATGAACCTTAAGGCATCCTTCCCTATGTTCTATTTTATTCCCTATGTTCTATTTTAAAAAACTATAAAGTATTGCTGACCTTTTTGGAAAATTTTTCTCTAACTGAAAAAAATGAAGCAGGTTCCAAAGCTGAAGACTTTTGGAAGAAATTATCAAAATCAGAAACTTTTTTTTTTATTTATATTGAATTTTGAACAATATGAAAATAAAATGTGATATTCAAATGTTACATGTAAAAATTGTAACTAAAAATGTAAATAAAAAATTTTGTCCGACTAGATGAACCTTAAGGCATCCTTCCCTATGTTCTATTTTATTCCCTATGTTCTATTTTAAAAAACTATAATTGCTGACCTTTTTGGAAAATTTTTCTCTAACTGAAAAAAATGAAGCAGGTTCCAAAGCTGAAGACTTTTGGAAGAAATTATCAAAATCAGAAACTTTTTTTTTTATTTATTATTGAATTTTGAACAATATGAAAATAAAATGTGATATTCAAATGTTACATGTGAAAATTGTAACTAAAAATGTTAATAAAAAATTTTGTCCGACTAGATGAACCTTAAGGCATCCTTCCCTATGTTCTATTTTATTCCCTATGTTCTATTTTAAAAAACTATAAAGTATTGCTGACCTTTTTGGAAAATTTTTCTCAAACTGAAAAAAATGAAGCAGGTTCCAAAGCTGAAGACTTTTGGAAGAAATTATCAAAATCAGAAACTTTTTTTTTTATTTATTATTGAATTTTGAACAATATGAAAATAAAATGTGATATTCAAATGTTACATGTGAAAATTGTAACTAAAAATGTAAATAAAAATTTTTGTCCGACTAGATGAACCTTAAGGCATCCTTCCCTATGTTCTATTTTATTCCCTATGTTCTATTTTAAAAAACTATAAAGTATTGCTGACCTTTTTGGAAAATTTTTCTCTAACTGAAAAAAATGAAGCAGGTTCCAAAGCTGAAGACTTTTGGAAGAAATTATCAAAATCAGAAACTTTTTTTTTTATTTATATTGACTTTTGAACAATATGAAAATAAAATGTGATATTCAAATGTTACATGTGAAAATTGTAACTAAAAATGTAAATAAAAAATTTTGTCCGACTAGATGAACCTTAAGGCATCCTTCCCTATGTTCTATTTTATTCCCTATGTTCTATTTTAAAAAACTATAAAGTATTGCTGACCTTTTTGGAAAATTTTTCTCTAACTGAAAAAAATGAAGCAGGTTCCAAAGCTGAAGACTTTTGGAAGAAATTATCAAAATCAGAAACTTTTTTTTTTATTTATTATTGAATTTTGAACAATATGAAAATAAAATGTGATATTCAAATGTTACATGTGAAAATTGTAACTAAAAATGTAAATAAAAAATTTTGTCCGACTAGATGGACCTTAAGGCATCCTTCCCTATGTTCTATTTTAAAAAACTATAAAGTATTGCTGACCTTTTTGGAAAATTTTTCTCTAACTGAAAAAAATGAAGCAGGATCCAAAGCTGAAGACTTTTGGAAGAAATTATCAAAATCAGAAACTTTTTTTTTTATTTATTATTGAATTTTGAACAATATGAAAATAAAATGTGATATTCAAATGTTACATGTGAAAATTGTAACTAAAAATGTAAATAAAAAATTTTGTCCGACTAGATGAACCTTAAGGCATCCTTCCCTATGTTCTATTTTATTCCCTATGTTCTATTTTAAAAAACTATAAAGTATTGCTGACCTTTTTGGAAAATTTTTCTCTAACTGAAAAAAATGAAGCAGGTTCCAAAGCTGAAGACTTTTGGAAGAAATTATCAAAATCAGAAACTTTTTTTTTTATTTATATTGAATTTTGAACAATATGAAAATAAAATGTGATATTCAAATGCTACATGTGAAAATTGTAACTAAAAATGTAAATAAAAAATTTTGTCCGACTAGATGAACCTTAAGGCATCCTTCCCTATGTTCTATTTTATTCCCTATGTTCTATTTTAAAAAACTATAAAGTATTGCTGACCTTTTTGGAAAATTTTTCTCTAACTGAAAAAAATGAAGCAGGTTCCAAAGCTGAAGACTTTTGGAAGAAATTATCAAAATCAGAAACTTTTTTTTTTATTTATATTGAATTTTGAACAATATGAAAATAAAATGTGATATTCAAATGTTACATGTGAAAATTGTAACTAAAAATGTAAATAAAAAATTTTGTCCGACTAGATGAACCTTAAGGCATCCTTCCCTATGTTCTATTTTATTCCCTATGTTCTATTTTAAAAAACTATAAAGTATTGCTGACCTTTTTGGAAAATTTTTCTCTAACTGAAAAAAATGAAGCAGGTTCCATAGCTGAAGACTTTTGGAAGAAATTATCAAAATCAGAAACTTTTTTTTTTATTTATATTGACTTTTGAACAATATGAAAATAAAATGTGATATTCAAATGTTACATGTGAAAATTGTAACTAAAAATGTAAATAAAAAATTTTGTCCGACTAGATGAACCTTAAGGCATCCTTCCCTATGTTCTATTTTATTCCCTATGTTCTATTTTAAAAAACTATAAAGTATTGCTGACCTTTTTGGAAAATTTTTCTCTAACTGAAAAAAATGAAGCAGGTTCCAAAGCTGAAGACTTTTGGAAGAAATTATCAAAATCAGAAACTTTTTTTTTTATTTATATTGAATTTTGAACAATATGAAAATAAAATGTGATATTCAAATGTTACATGTGAAAATTGTAACTAAAAATGTAAATAAAAAATTTTGTCCGACTAGATGAACCTTAAGGCATCCTTCCCTATGTTCTATTTTATTCCCTATGTTCTATTTTAAAAAACTATAAAGTATTGCTGACCTTTTTGGAAAATTTTTCTCTAACTGAAAAAAATGAAGCAGGTTCCAAAGCTGAAGACTTTTGGAAGAAATTATCAAAATCAGAAACTTTTTTTTTTATTTATTATTGAATTTTGAACAATATGAAAATAAAATGTGATATTCAAATGTTACATGTGAAAATTGTAACTAAAAATGTAAATAAAAAATTTTGTCCGACTAGATGAACCTTAAGGCATCCTTCCCTATGTTCTATTTTATTCCCTATGTTCTATTTTAAAAAACTATAAAGTATTGCTGACCTTTTTGGAAAATTTTTCTCTAACTGAAAAAAATGAAGCAGGTTCCAAAGCTGAAGACTTTTGGAAGAAATTATCAAAATCAGAAACTTTTTTTTTTATTTATTATTGAATTTTGAACAATATGAAAATAAAATGTGATATTCAAATGTTACATGTGAAAATTGTAACTAAAAATGTAAATAAAAAATTTTGTCCGACTAGATGGACCTTAAGGCATCCTTCCCTATGTTCTATTTTATTCCCTATGTTCTATTTTAAAAAACTATAAAGTATTGCTGACCTTTTTGGAAAATTTTTCTCTAACTGAAAAAAATGAAGCAGGTTCCAAAGCTGAAGACTTTTGGAAGAAATTATCAAAATCAGAAACTTTTTTTTTTATTTATTATTGAATTTTGAACAATATGAAAATAAAATGTGATATTCAAATGTTACATGTGAAAATTGTAACTAAAAATGTAAATAAAAAATTTTGTCCGACTAGATGAACCTTAAGGCATCCTTCCCTATGTTCTATTTTATTCCCTATGTTCTATTTTAAAAAACTATAAAGTATTGCTGACCTTTTTGGAAAATTTTTCTCTAACTGAAAAAAATGAAGCAGGTTCCAAAGCTGAAGACTTTTGGAAGAAATTATCAAAATCAGAAACTTTTTTTTTTATTTATATTGAATTTTGAACAATATGAAAATAAAATGTGATATTCAAATGTTACATGTAAAAATTGTAACTAAAAATGTAAATAAAAAATTTTGTCCGACTAGATGAACCTTAAGGCATCCTTCCCTATGTTCTATTTTATTCCCTATGTTCTATTTTAAAAAACTATAATTGCTGACCTTTTTGGAAAATTTTTCTCTAACTGAAAAAAATGAAGCAGGTTCCAAAGCTGAAGACTTTTGGAAGAAATTATCAAAATCAGAAACTTTTTTTTTTATTTATTATTGAATTTTGAACAATATGAAAATAAAATGTGATATTCAAATGTTACATGTGAAAATTGTAACTAAAAATGTAAATAAAAAATTTTGTCCGACTAGATGGACCTTAAGGCATCCTTCCCTATGTTCTATTTTAAAAAACTATAAAGTATTGCTGACCTTTTTGGAAAATTTTTCTCTAACTGAAAAAAATGAAGCAGGATCCAAAGCTGAAGACTTTTGGAAGAAATTATCAAAATCAGAAACTTTTTTTTTTATTTATTATTGAATTTTGAACAATATGAAAATAAAATGTGATATTCAAATGTTACATGTGAAAATTGTAACTAAAAATGTAAATAAAAAATTTTGTCCGACTAGATGAACCTTAAGGCATCCTTCCCTATGTTCTATTTTATTCCCTATGTTCTATTTTAAAAAACTATAAAGTATTGCTGACCTTTTTGGAAAATTTTTCTCTAACTGAAAAAAATGAAGCAGGTTCCAAAGCTGAAGACTTTTGGAAGAAATTATCAAAATCAGAAACTTTTTTTTTTATTTATATTGAATTTTGAACAATATGAAAATAAAATGTGATATTCAAATGTTACATGTGAAAATTGTAACTAAAAATGTAAATAAAAAATTTTGTCCGACTAGATGAACCTTAAGGCATCCTTCCCTATGTTCTATTTTATTCCCTATGTTCTATTTTAAAAAACTATAAAGTATTGCTGACCTTTTTGGAAAATTTTTCTCTAACTGAAAAAAATGAAGCAGGTTCCAAAGCTGAAGACTTTTGGAAGAAATTATCAAAATCAGAAACTTTTTTTTTTATTTATATTGAATTTTGAACAATATGAAAATAAAATGTGATATTCAAATGTTACATGTGAAAATTGTAACTAAAAATGTAAATAAAAAATTTTGTCCGACTAGATGAACCTTAAGGCATCCTTCCCTATGTTCTATTTTATTCCCTATGTTCTATTTTAAAAAACTATAAAGTATTGCTGACCTTTTTGGAAAATTTTTCTCTAACTGAAAAAAATGAAGCAGGTTCCATAGCTGAAGACTTTTGGAAGAAATTATCAAAATCAGAAACTTTTTTTTTTATTTATATTGACTTTTGAACAATATGAAAATAAAATGTGATATTCAAATGTTACATGTGAAAATTGTAACTAAAAATGTAAATAAAAAATTTTGTCCGACTAGATGAACCTTAAGGCATCCTTCCCTATGTTCTATTTTATTCCCTATGTTCTATTTTAAAAAACTATAAAGTATTGCTGACCTTTTTGGAAAATTTTTCTCTAACTGAAAAAAATGAAGCAGGTTCCAAAGCTGAAGACTTTTGGAAGAAATTATCAAAATCAGAAACTTTTTTTTTTATTTATATTGAATTTTGAACAATATGAAAATAAAATGTGATATTCAAATGTTACATGTGAAAATTGTAACTAAAAATGTAAATAAAAAATTTTGTCCGACTAGATGAACCTTAAGGCATCCTTCCCTATGTTCTATTTTATTCCCTATGTTCTATTTTAAAAAACTATAAAGTATTGCTGACCTTTTTGGAAAATTTTTCTCTAACTGAAAAAAATGAAGCAGGTTCCAAAGCTGAAGACTTTTGGAAGAAATTATCAAAATCAGAAACTTTTTTTTTTATTTATTATTGAATTTTGAACAATATGAAAATAAAATGTGATATTCAAATGTTACATGTGAAAATTGTAACTAAAAATGTAAATAAAAAATTTTGTCCGACTAGATGAACCTTAAGGCATCCTTCCCTATGTTCTATTTTATTCCCTATGTTCTATTTTAAAAAACTATAAAGTATTGCTGACCTTTTTGGAAAATTTTTCTCTAACTGAAAAAAATGAAGCAGGTTCCAAAGCTGAAGACTTTTGGAAGAAATTATCAAAATCAGAAACTTTTTTTTTTATTTATATTGACTTTTGAACAATATGAAAATAAAATGTGATATTCAAATGTTACATGTGAAAATTGTAACTAAAAATGTAAATAAAAAATTTTGTCCGACTAGATGAACCTTAAGGCATCCTTCCCTATGTTCTATTTTATTCCCTATGTTCTATTTTAAAAAACTATAAAGTATTGCTGACCTTTTTGGAAAATTTTTCTCTAACTGAAAAAAATGAAGCAGGTTCCAAAGCTGAAGACTTTTGGAAGAAATTATCAAAATCAGAAACTTTTTTTTTTATTTATTATTGAATTTTGAACAATATGAAAATAAAATGTGATATTCAAATGTTACATGTGAAAATTGTAACTAAAAATGTAAATAAAAAATTTTGTCCGACTAGATGAACCTTAAGGCATCCTTCCCTATGTTCTATTTTATTCCCTATGTTCTATTTTAAAAAACTATAAAGTATTGCTGACCTTTTTGGAAAATTTTTCTCTAACTGAAAAAAATGAAGCAGGTTCCAAAGCTGAAGACTTTTGGAAGAAATTATCAAAATCAGAAACTTTTTTTTTTATTTATATTGACTTTTGAACAATATGAAAATAAAATGTGATATTCAAATGTTACATGTGAAAATTGTAACTAAAAATGTAAATAAAAAATTTTGTCCGACTAGATGAACCTTAAGGCATCCTTCCCTATGTTCTATTTTATTCCCTATGTTCTATTTTAAAAAACTATAAAGTATTGCTGACCTTTTTGGAAAATTTTTCTCTAACTGAAAAAAATGAAGCAGGTTCCAAAGCTGAAGACTTTTGGAAGAAATTATCAAAATCAGAAACTTTTTTTTTTATTTATTATTGAATTTTGAACAATATGAAAATAAAATGTGATATTCAAATGTTACATGTGAAAATTGTAACTAAAAATGTAAATAAAAAATTTTGTCCGACTAGATGGACCTTAAGGCATCCTTCCCTATGTTCTATTTTAAAAAACTATAAAGTATTGCTGACCTTTTTGGAAAATTTTTCTCTAACTGAAAAAAATGAAGCAGGATCCAAAGCTGAAGACTTTTGGAAGAAATTATCAAAATCAGAAACTTTTTTTTTTATTTATTATTGAATTTTGAACAATATGAAAATAAAATGTGATATTCAAATGTTACATGTGAAAATTGTAACTAAAAATGTAAATAAAAAATTTTGTCCGACTAGATGAACCTTAAGGCATCCTTCCCTATGTTCTATTTTATTCCCTATGTTCTATTTTAAAAAACTATAAAGTATTGCTGACCTTTTTGGAAAATTTTTCTCTAACTGAAAAAAATGAAGCAGGTTCCAAAGCTGAAGACTTTTGGAAGAAATTATCAAAATCAGAAACTTTTTTTTTTATTTATATTGAATTTTGAACAATATGAAAATAAAATGTGATATTCAAATGTTACATGTGAAAATTGTAACTAAAAATGTAAATAAAAAATTTTGTCCGACTAGATGAACCTTAAGGCATCCTTCCCTATGTTCTATTTTATTCCCTATGTTCTATTTTAAAAAACTATAAAGTATTGCTGACCTTTTTGGAAAATTTTTCTCTAACTGAAAAAAATGAAGCAGGTTCCAAAGCTGAAGACTTTTGGAAGAAATTATCAAAATCAGAAACTTTTTTTTTTATTTATATTGAATTTTGAACAATATGAAAATAAAATGTGATATTCAAATGTTACATGTGAAAATTGTAACTAAAAATGTAAATAAAAAATTTTGTCCGACTAGATGAACCTTAAGGCATCCTTCCCTATGTTCTATTTTATTCCCTATGTTCTATTTTAAAAAACTATAAAGTATTGCTGACCTTTTTGGAAAATTTTTCTCTAACTGAAAAAAATGAAGCAGGTTCCAAAGCTGAAGACTTTTGGAAGAAATTATCAAAATCAGAAACTTTTTTTTTTATTTATATTGACTTTTGAACAATATGAAAATAAAATGTGATATTCAAATGTTACATGTGAAAATTGTAACTAAAAATGTAAATAAAAAATTTTGTCCGACTAGATGAACCTTAAGGCATCCTTCCCTATGTTCTATTTTATTCCCTATGTTCTATTTTAAAAAACTATAAAGTATTGCTGACCTTTTTGGAAAATTTTTCTCTAACTGAAAAAAATGAAGCAGGTTCCAAAGCTGAAGACTTTTGGAAGAAATTATCAAAATCAGAAACTTTTTTTTTTATTTATATTGAATTTTGAACAATATGAAAATAAAATGTGATATTCAAATGTTACATGTGAAAATTGTAACTAAAAATGTAAATAAAAAATTTTGTCCGACTAGATGAACCTTAAGGCATCCTTCCCTATGTTCTATTTTATTCCCTATGTTCTATTTTAAAAAACTATAAAGTATTGCTGACCTTTTTGGAAAATTTTTCTCTAACTGAAAAAAATGAAGCAGGTTCCAAAGCTGAAGACTTTTGGAAGAAATTATCAAAATCAGAAACTTTTTTTTTTATTTATTATTGAATTTTGAACAATATGAAAATAAAATGTGATATTCAAATGTTACATGTGAAAATTGTAACTAAAAATGTAAATAAAAAATTTTGTCCGACTAGATGAACCTTAAGGCATCCTTCCCTATGTTCTATTTTATTCCCTATGTTCTATTTTAAAAAACTATAAAGTATTGCTGACCTTTTTGGAAAATTTTTCTCTAACTGAAAAAAATGAAGCAGGTTCCAAAGCTGAAGACTTTTGGAAGAAATTATCAAAATCAGAAACTTTTTTTTTTATTTATATTGACTTTTGAACAATATGAAAATAAAATGTGATATTCAAATGTTACATGTGAAAATTGTAACTAAAAATGTAAATAAAAAATTTTGTCCGACTAGATGAACCTTAAGGCATCCTTCCCTATGTTCTATTTTATTCCCTATGTTCTATTTTAAAAAACTATAAAGTATTGCTGACCTTTTTGGAAAATTTTTCTCTAACTGAAAAAAATGAAGCAGGTTCCAAAGCTGAAGACTTTTGGAAGAAATTATCAAAATCAGAAACTTTTTTTTTTATTTATTATTGAATTTTGAACAATATGAAAATAAAATGTGATATTCAAATGTTACATGTGAAAATTATAACTAAAAATGTAAATAAAAAATTTTGTCCGACTAGATGGACCTTAAGGCATCCTTCCCTATGTTCTATTTTATTCCCTATGTTCTATTTTAAAAAACTATAAAGTATTGCTGACCTTTTTAGAAAATTTTTCTCTAACTGAAAAAAATGAAGCAGGTTCCAAAGCTGAAGACTTTTGGAAGAAATTATCAAAATCAGAAACTTTTTTTTTTATTTATTATTGAATTTTGAACAATATGAAAATAAAATGTGATATTCAAATGTTACATGTGAAAATTGTAACTAAAAATGTAAATAAAAAATTTTGTCCGACTAGATGAACCTTAAGGCATCCTTCCCTATGTTCTATTTTATTCCCTATGTTCTATTTTAAAAAACTATAAAGTATTGCTGACCTTTTTGGAAAATTTTTCTCTAACTGAAAAAAATGAAGCAGGTTCCAAAGCTGAAGACTTTTGGAAGAAATTATCAAAATCAGAAACTTTTTTTTTTATTTATATTGAATTTTGAACAATATGAAAATAAAATGTGATATTCAAACTTTTTTTTTTATTTATATTGAATTTTGAACAATATGAAAATAAAATGTGATATTCAAATGTTACATGTGAAAATTGTAACTAAAAATGTAAATAAAAAATTTTGTCCGACTAGATGAACCTTAAGGCATCCTTCCCTATGTTCTATTTTATTCCCTATGTTCTATTTTAAAAAACTATAAAGTATTGCTGACCTTTTTGGAAAATTTTTCTCTAACTGAAAAAAATGAAGCAGGTTCCAAAGCTGAAGACTTTTGGAAGAAATTATCAAAATCAGAAACTTTTTTTTTTATTTATATTGACTTTTGAACAATATGAAAATAAAATGTGATATTCAAATGTTAGATGTGAAAATTGTAACTAAAAATGTAAATAAAAAATTTTGTCCGACTAGATGAACCTTAAGGCATCCTTCCCTATGTTCTATTTTATTCCCTATGTTCTATTTTAAAAAACTATAAAGTATTGCTGACCTTTTTGGAAAATTTTTCTCTAACTGAAAAAAATGAAGCAGGTTCCAAAGCTGAAGACTTTTGGAAGAAATTATCAAAATCAGAAACTTTTTTTTTTATTTATATTGAATTTTGAACAATATGAAAATAAAATGTGATATTCAAATGTTACATGTGAAAATTGTAACTAAAAATGTAAATAAAAAATTTTGTCCGACTAGATGAACCTTAAGGCATCCTTCCCTATGTTCTATTTTATTCCCTATGTTCTATTTTAAAAAACTATAAAGTATTGCTGACCTTTTTGGAAAATTTTTCTCTAACTGAAAAAAATGAAGCAGGTTCCAAAGCTGACTTTTGGAAGAAATTATCAAAATCAGAAACTTTTTTTTTTATTTATATTGAATTTTGAACAATATGAAAATAAAATGTGATATTCAAATGTTACATGTGAAAATTGTAACTAAAAATGTAAATAAAAAATTTTGTCCGACTAGATAAACCTTAAGGCATCCTTCCCTATGTTCTATTTTATTCCCTATGTTCTATTTTAAAAAACTATAAAGTATTGCTGACCTTTTTGGAAAATTTTTCTCTAACTGAAAAAAATGAAGCAGGTTCCAAAGCTGAAGACTTTTGGAAGAAATTATCAAAATCAGAAACTTTTTTTTTTATTTATATTGAATTTTGAACAATATGAAAATAAAATGTGATATTCAAACGTTACATGTGAAAATTGTAACTAAAAATGTAAATAAAAAATTTTGTCCGACTAGATGAACCTTAAGGCATCCTTCCCTATGTTCTATTTTATTCCCTATGTTCTATTTTAAAAAACTATAAAGTATTGCTGACCTTTTTGGAAAATTTTTCTCTAACTGAAAAAAATGAAGCAGGTTCCAAAGCTGAAGACTTTTGGAAGAAATTATCAAAATCAGAAACTTTTTTTTTTATTTATATTGAATTTTGAACAATATGAAAATAAAATGTGATATTCAAATGTTACATGTGAAAACTGTAACTAAAAATGTAAATAAAAAATTTTGTCCGACTAGATGAACCTTAAGGCATCCTTCCCTATGTTCTATTTTATTCCCTATGTTCTATTTTAAAAAACTATAAAGTATTGCTGACCTTTTTGGAAAATTTTTCTCTAACTGAAAAAAATGAAGCAGGTTCCAAAGCTGAAGACTTTTGGAAGAAATTATCAAAATCAGAAACTTTTTTTTTTATTTATATTGAATTTTGAACAATATGAAAATAAAATGTGATATTCAAATGTTACATGTGAAAATTGTAACTAAAAATGTAAATAAAAAATTTTGTCCGACTAGATAAACCTTAAGGCATCCTTCCCTATGTTCTATTTTATTCCCTATGTTCTATTTTAAAAAACTATAAAGTATTGCTGACCTTTTTGGAAAATTTTTCTCTAACTGAAAAAAATGAAGCAGGTTCCAAAGCTGAAGACTTTTGGAAGAAATTATCAAAATCAGAAACTTTTTTTTTTATTTATTATTGAATTTTGAACAATATGAAAATAAAATGTGATATTCAAATGTTACATGTGAAAATTGTAACTAAAAATGTAAATAAAAAATTTTGTCCGACTAGATGGACCTTAAGCCATCCTTCCCTATGTTCTATTTTATTCCCTATGTTCTATTTTAAAAAACTATAAAGTATTGCTGACCTTTTTGGAAAATTTTTCTCTAACTGAAAAAAATGAAGCAGGTTCCAAATCTGAAGACTTTTGGAAGAAATTATCAAAATCAGAAACTTTTTTTTTTATTTATTATTGAATTTTGAACAATATGAAAATAAAATGTGATATTCAAATGTTACATGTGAAAATTGTAACTAAAAATGTAAATAAAAAATTTTGTCCGACTAGATGAACCTTAAGGCATCCTTCCCTATGTTCTATTTTATTCCCTATGTTCTATTTTAAAAAACTATAAAGTATTGCTGACCTTTTTGGAAAATTTTTCTCTAACTGAAAAAAATGAAGCAGGTTCCAAAGCTGAAGACTTTTGGAAGAAATTATCAAAATCAGAAACTTTTTTTTTTATTTATATTGAATTTTGAACAATATGAAAATAAAATGTGATATTCAAATGTTACATGTGAAAATTGTAACTAAAAATGTAAATAAAAAATTTTGTCCGACTAGATGAACCTTAAGGCATCCTTCCCTATGTTCTATTTTATTCCCTATGTTCTATTTTAAAAAACTATAAAGTATTGCTGACCTTTTTGGAAAATTTTTCTCTAACTGAAAAAAATGAAGCAGGTTCCAAAGCTGAAGACTTTTGGAAGAAATTATCAAAATCAGAAACATTTTTTTTTATTTATATTGAATTTTGAACAATATGAAAATAAAATGTGATATTCAAATGTTACATGTGAAAATTGTAACTAAAAATGTAAATAAAAAATTTTGTCCGACTAGATGAACCTTAAGGCATCCTTCCCTATGTTCTATTTTATTCCCTATGTTCTATTTTAAAAAACTATAAAGTATTGCTGACCTTTTTGGAAAATTTTTCTCTAACTGAAAAAAATGAAGCAGGTTCCAAATCTGAAGACTTTTGGAAGAAATTATCAAAATCAGAAACTTTTTTTTTTATTTATTATTGAATTTTGAACAATATGAAAATAAAATGTGATATTCAAATGTTACATGTGAAAATTGTAACTAAAAATGTAAATAAAAAATTTTGTCCGACTAGATGAACCTTAAGGCATCCTTCCCTATGTTCTATTTTATTCCCTATGTTCTATTTTAAAAAACTATAAAGTATTGCTGACCTTTTTGGAAAATTTTTCTCTAACTGAAAAAAATGAAGCAGGTTCCAAAGCTGAAGACTTTTGGAAGAAATTATCAAAATCAGAAACTTTTTTTTTTATTTATATTGAATTTTGAACAATATGAAAATAAAATGTGATATTCAAATGTTACATGTGAAAATTGTAACTAAAAATGTAAATAAAAAATTTTGTCCGACTAGATGAACCTTAAGGCATCCTTCCCTATGTTCTATTTTATTCCCTATGTTCTATTTTAAAAAACTATAAAGTATTGCTGACCTTTTCGGAAAATTTTTCTCTAACTGAAAAAAATGAAGCAGGTTCCAAAGCTGAAGACTTTTGGAAGAAATTATCAAAATCAGAAACATTTTTTTTTATTTATATTGAATTTTGAACAATATGAAAATAAAATGTGATATTCAAATGTTACATGTGAAAATTGTAACTAAAAATGTAAATAAAAAATTTTGTCCGACTAGATGAACCTTAAGGCATCCTTCCCTATGTTCTATTTTATTCCCTATGTTCTATTTTAAAAAACTATAAAGTATTGCTGACCTTTTTGGAAAATTTTTCTCTAACTGAAAAAAATGAAGCAGGTTCCAAAGCTGAAGACTTTTGGAAGAAATTATCAAAATCAGAAACTTTTTTTTTTATTTATTATTGAATTTTGAACAATATGAAAATAAAATGTGATATTCAAATGTTACATGTGAAAATTGTAACTAAAAATGTAAATAAAAAATTTTGTCCGACTAGATGGACCTTAAGGCATCCTTCCCTATGTTCTATTTTATTCCCTATGTTCTATTTTAAAAAACTATAAAGTATTGCTGACCTTTTTGGAAAATTTTTCTCTAACTGAAAAAAATGAAGCAGGTTCCAAAGCTGAAGACTTTTGGAAGAAATTATCAAAATCAGAAACTTTTTTTTTTATTTATATTGAATTTTGAACAATATGAAAATAAAATGTGATATTCAAATGTTACATGTGAAAATTGTAACTAAAAATGTAAATAAAAAATTTTGTCCGACTAGATAAACCTTAAGGCATCCTTCCCTATGTTCTATTTTATTCCCTATGTTCTATTTTAAAAAACTATAAAGTATTGCTGACCTTTTTGGAAAATTTTTCTCTAACTGAAAAAAATGAAGCAGGTTCCAAAGCTGAAGACTTTTGGAAGAAATTATCAAAATCAGAAACTTTTTTTTTATTTATTATTGAATTTTGAACAATATGAAAATAAAATGTGATATTCAAATGTTACATGTGAAAATTGTAACTAAAAATGTAAATAAAAAATTTTGTCCGACTAGATAAACCTTAAGGCATCCTTCCCTATGTTCTATTTTATTCCCTATGTTCTATTTTAAAAAACTATAAAGTATTGCTGACCTTTTTGGAAAATTTTTCTCTAACTGAAAAAAATGAAGCAGGTTCCAAAGCTGAAGACTTTTGGAAGAAATTATCAAAATCAGAAACTTTTTTTTTTATTTATTATTGAATTTTGAACAATATGAAAATAAAATGTGATATTCAAATGTTACATGTGAAAATTGTAACTAAAAATGTAAATAAAAAATTTTGTCCGACTAGATGGACCTTAAGGCATCCTTCCCTATGTTCTATTTTATTCCCTATGTTCTATTTTAAAAAACTATAAAGTATTGCTGACCTTTTTGGAAAATTTTTCTCTAACTGAAAAAAATGAAGCAGGTTCCAAAGCTGAAGACTTTTGGAAGAAATTATCAAAATCAGAAACTTTTTTTTTATTTATTATTGAATTTTGAACAATATGAAAATAAAATGTGATATTCAAATGTTACATGTGAAAATTGTAACTAAAAATGTAAATAAAAAATTTTGTCCGACTAGATGAACCTTAAGGCATCCTTCCCTATGTTCTATTTTATTCCCTATGTTCTATTTTAAAAAACTATAAAGTATTGCTGACCTTTTTGGAAAATTTTTCTCTAACTGAAAAAAATGAAGCAGGTTCCAAAGCTGAAGACTTTTGGAAGAAATTATCAAAATCAGAAACTTTTTTTTTATTTATATTGAATTTTGAACAATATGAAAATAAAATGTGATATTCAAATGTTACATGTGAAAATTGTAACTAAAAATGTAAATAAAAAATTTTGTCCGACTAGATGGACCTTAAGGCATCCTTCCCTATGTTCTATTTTATTCCCTATGTTCTATTTTAAAAAACTATAAAGTATTGCTGACCTTTTTGGAAAATTTTTCTCTAACTGAAAAAAATGAAGCAGGTTCCAAAGCTGAAGACTTTTGGAAGAAATTATCAAAATCAGAAACTTTTTTTTTTATTTATATTGAATTTTGAACAATATGAAAATAAAATGTGATATTCAAATGTTACATGTGAAAATTGTAACTAAAAATGTAAATAAAAAATTTTGTCCGACTAGATGAACCTTAAGGCATCCTTCACTATGTTCTATTTTATTCCCTATGTTCTATTTTAAAAAACTATAAAGTATTGCTGACCTTTGTGGAAAATTTTTCTCTAACTGAAAAAAATGAAGCAGGTTCCAAAGCTGAAGACTTTTGGAAGAAATTATCAAAATCAGAAACATTTTTTTTTATTTATATTGAATTTTGAACAATATGAAAATAAAATGTGATATTCAAATGTTACATGTGAAAATTGTAACTAAAAATGTAAATAAAAAATTTTGTCCGACTAGATGAACCTTAAGGCATCCTTCCCTATGTTCTATTTTATTCCCTATGTTCTATTTTAAAAAACTATAAAGTATTGCTGACCTTTTTGGAAAATTTTTCTCTAACTGAAAAAAATGAAGCAGGTTCCAAAGCTGAAGACTTTTGGAAGAAATTATCAAAATCAGAAACTTTTTTTTTTATTTATATTGACTTTTGAACAATATGAAAATAAAATGTGATATTCAAATGTTACATGTGAAAATTGTAACTAAAAATGTAAATAAAAAATTTTGTCCGACTAGATGAACCTTAAGGCATCCTTCCCTATGTTCTATTTTATTCCCTATGTTCTATTTTAAAAAACTATAAAGTATTGCTGACCTTTTTGGAAAATTTTTCTCTAACTGAAAAAAATGAAGCAGGTTCCAAAGCTGAAGACTTTTGGAAGAAATTATCAAAATCAGAAACGTTTTTTTTTATTTATATTGAATTTTGAACAATATGAAAATAAAATGTGATATTCAAATGTTACATGTGAAAATTGTAACTAAAAATGTAAATAAAAAATTTTGTCCGACTAGATGAACCTTAAGGCATCCTTCCCTATGTTCTATTTTATTCCCTATGTTCTATTTTAAAAAACTATAAAGTATTGCTGACCTTTTTGGAAAATTTTTCTCTAACTGAAAAAAATGAAGCAGGTTCCAAAGCTGAAGACTTTTGGAAGAAATTATCAAAATCAGAAACTTTTTTTTTTATTTATATTGAATTTTGAACAATATGAAAATAAAATGTGATATTCAAATGTTACATGTGAAAATTGTAACTAAAAATGTAAATAAAAAATTTTGTCCGACTAGATAAACCTTAAGGCATCCTTCCCTATGTTCTATTTTATTCCCTATGTTCTATTTTAAAAAACTATAAAGTATTGCTGACCTTTTTGGAAAATTTTTCTCTAACTGAAAAAAATGAAGCAGGTTCCAAAGCTGAAGACTTTTGGAAGAAATTATCAAAATCAGAAACTTTTTTTTTTATTTATTATTGAATTTTGAACAATATGAAAATAAAATGTGATATTCAAATGTTACATGTGAAAATTGTAACTAAAAATGTAAATAAAAAATTTTGTCCGACTAGATGGACCTTAAGGCATCCTTCCCTATGTTCTATTTTATTCCCTATGTTCTATTTTAAAAAACTATAAAGTATTGCTGACCTTTTTGGAAAATTTTTCTCTAACTGAAAAAAATGAAGCAGGTTCCAAAGCTGAAGACTTTTGGAAGAAATTATCAAAATCAGAAACTTTTTTTTTTATTTATATTGAATTTTGAACAATATGAAAATAAAATGTGATATTCAAATGTTACATGTGAAAATTGTAACTAAAAATGTAAATAAAAAATTTTGTCCGACTAGATGGACCTTAAGGCATCCTTCCCTATGTTCTATTTTATTCCCTATGTTCTATTTTAAAAAACTATAAAGTATTGCTGACCTTTTTGGAAAATTTTTCTCTAACTGAAAAAAATGAAGCAGGTTCCAAAGCTGAAGACTTTTGGAAGAAATTATCAAAATCAGAAACTTTATTTTTTATTTATATTGAATTTTGAACAATATGAAAATAAAATGTGATATTCAAATGTTACATGTGAAAATTGTAACTAAAAATGTAAATAAAAAATTTTGTCCGACTAGATGAACCTTAAGGCATCCTTCCCTATGTTCTATTTTATTCCCTATGTTCTATTTTAAAAAACTATAAAGTATTGCTGACCTTTTTGGAAAATTTTTCTCTAACTGAAAAAAATGAAGCAGGTTCCAAAGCTGAAGACTTTTGGAAGAAATTATCAAAATCAGAAACTTTTTTTTTTATTTATATTGAATTTTGAACAATATGAAAATAAAATGTGATATTCAAATGTTACATGTGAAAATTGTAACTAAAAATGTAAATAAAAAATTTTGTCCGACTAGATGAACCTTAAGGCATCCTTCCCTATGTTCTATTTTATTCCCTATGTTCTATTTTAAAAAACTATAAAGTATTGCTGACCTTTTTGGAAAATTTTTCTCTAACTGAAAAAAATGAAGCAGGTTCCAAAGCTGAAGACTTTTGGAAGAAATTATCAAAATCAGAAACTTTTTTTTTTATTTATTATTGAATTTTGAACAATATGAAAATAAAATGTGATATTCAAATGTTACATGTGAAAATTGTAACTAAAAATGTAAATAAAAAATTTTGTCCGACTAGATGAACCTTAAGGCATCCTTCCCTATGTTCTATTTTATTCCCTATGTTCTATTTTAAAAAACTATAAAGTATTGCTGACCTTTTTGGAAAATTTTTCTCTAACTGAAAAAAATGAAGCAGGTTCCAAAGCTGAAGACTTTTGGAAGAAATTATCAAGATCAGAAACTTTTTTTTTATTTATTATTGAATTTTGAACAATATGAAAATAAAATGTGATATTCAAATGTTACATGTGAAAATTGTAACTAAAAATGTAAATAAAAAATTTTGTCCGACTAGATGAACCTTAAGGCATCCTTCCCTATGTTCTATTTTATTCCCTATGTTCTATTTTAAAAAACTATAAAGTATTGCTGACCTTTTTGGAAAATTTTTCTCTAACTGAAAAAAATGAAGCAGGTTCCAAAGCTGAAGACTTTTGGAAGAAATTATCAAAATCAGAAACTTTTTTTTTTATTTATTATTGAATTTTGAACAATATGAAAATAAAATGTGATATTCAAATGTTACATGTGAAAATTGTAACTAAAAATGTAAATAAAAAATTTTGTCCGACTAGATGAACCTTAAGGCATCCTTCCCTATGTTCTATTTTATTCCCTATGTTCTATTTTAAAAAACTATAAAGTATTGCTGACCTTTTTGGAAAATTTTTCTCTAACTGAAAAAAATGAAGCAGGTTCCAAAGCTGAAGACTTTTGGAAGAAATTATCAAAATCAGAAACTTTTTTTTTTATTTATTATTGAATTTTGAACAATATGAAAATAAAATGTGATATTCAAATGTTACATGTGAAAATTGTAACTAAAAATGTAAATAAAAAATTTTGTCCGACTAGATGAACCTTAAGGCATCCTTCCCTATGTTCTATTTTATTCCCTATGTTCTATTTTAAAAAACTATAAAGTATTGCTGACCTTTTTGGAAAATTTTTCTCTAACTGAAAAAAATGAAGCAGGTTCCAAAGCTGAAGACTTTTGGAAGAAATTATTAAAATCAGAAACTTTTTTTTTTATTTATATTGAATTTTGAACAATATGAAAATAAAATGTGATATTCAAATGTTACATGTGAAAATTGTAACTAAAAATGTAAATAAAAAATTTTGTCCGACTAGATGAACCTTAAGGCATCCTTCCCTATGTTCTATTTTATTCCCTATGTTCTATTTTATTCCCTATGTTCTATTTTAAAAAACTATAAAGTATTGCTGACCTTTTTGGAAAATTTTTCTCTAACTGAAAAAAATGAAGCAGGTTCCAAAGCTGAAGACTTTTGGAAGAAATTATCAAAATCAGAAACTTTTTTTTTTTATTTATTATTGAATTTTGAACAATATGAAAATAAAATGTGATATTCAAATGTTACATGTGAAAATTGTAACTAAAAATGTAAATAAAAAATTTTGTCCGACTAGATGAACCTTAAGGCATCCTTCCCTATGTTCTATTTTATTCCCTATGTTCTATTTTAAGAAACTATAAAGTATTGCTGACCTTTTTGGAAAATTTTTCTCTAACTGAAAAAAATGAAGCAGGTTCCAAAGCTGAAGACTTTTGGAAGAAATTATCAAAATCAGAAACTTTTTTTTTATTTATTATTGAATTTTGAACAATATGAAAATAAAATGTGATATTCAAATGTTACATGTGAAAATTGTAACTAAAAATGTAAATAAAAAATTTTGTCCGACTAGATAAACCTTAAGGCATCCTTCCCTATGTTCTATTTTATTCCCTATGTTCTATTTTAAAAAACTATAAAGTATTGCTGACCTTTTTGGAAAATTTTTCTCTAACTGAAAAAAATGAAGCAGGTTCCAAAGCTGAAGACTTTTGGAAGAAATTATCAAAATCAGAAACTTTTTTTTTTATTTATTATTGAATTTTGAACAATATGAAAATAAAATGTGATATTCAAATGTTACATGTGAAAATTGTAACTAAAAATGTAAATAAAAAATTTTGTCCGACTAGATGGACCTTAAGGCATCCTTCCCTATGTTCTATTTTATTCCCTATGTTCTATTTTAAAAAACTATAAAGTATTGCTGACCTTTTTGGAAAATTTTTCTCTAACTGAAAAAAATGAAGCAGGTTCCAAAGCTGAAGACTTTTGGAAGAAATTATCAAAATCAGAAACTTTTTTTTTATTTATTATTGAATTTTGAACAATATGAAAATAAAATGTGATATTCAAATGTTACATGTGAAAATTGTAACTAAAAATGTAAATAAAAAATTTTGTCCGACTAGATGAACCTTAAGGCATCCTTCCCTATGTTCTATTTTATTCCCTATGTTCTATTTTAAAAAACTATAAAGTATTGCTGACCTTTTTGGAAAATTTTTCTCTAACTGAAAAAAATGAAGCAGGTTCCAAAGCTGAAGACTTTTGGAAGAAATTATCAAAATCAGAAACTTTTTTTTTATTTATATTGAATTTTGAACAATATGAAAATAAAATGTGATATTCAAATGTTACATGTGAAAATTGTAACTAAAAATGTAAATAAAAAATTTTGTCCGACTAGATGGACCTTAAGGCATCCTTCCCTATGTTCTATTTTATTCCCTATGTTCTATTTTAAAAAACTATAAAGTATTGCTGACCTTTTTGGAAAATTTTTCTCTAACTGAAAAAAATGAAGCAGGTTCCAAAGCTGAAGACTTTTGGAAGAAATTATCAAAATCAGAAACTTTTTTTTTTATTTATATTGAATTTTGAACAATATGAAAATAAAATGTGATATTCAAATGTTACATGTGAAAATTGTAACTAAAAATGTAAATAAAAAATTTTGTCCGACTAGATGAACCTTAAGGGATCCTTCACTATGTTCTATTTTATTCCCTATGTTCTATTTTAAAAAACTATAAAGTATTGCTGACCTTTGTGGAAAATTTTTCTCTAACTGAAAAAAATGAAGCAGGTTCCAAAGCTGAAGACTTTTGGAAGAAATTATCAAAATCAGAAACATTTTTTTTTATTTATATTGAATTTTGAACAATATGAAAATAAAATGTGATATTCAAATGTTACATGTGAAAATTGTAACTAAAAATGTAAATAAAAAATTTTGTCCGACTAGATGAACCTTAAGGCATCCTTCCCTATGTTCTATTTTATTCCCTATGTTCTATTTTAAAAAACTATAAAGTATTGCTGACCTTTTTGGAAAATTTTTCTCTAACTGAAAAAAATGAAGCAGGTTCCAAAGCTGAAGACTTTTGGAAGAAATTATCAAAATCAGAAACTTTTTTTTTTATTTATATTGACTTTTGAACAATATGAAAATAAAATGTGATATTCAAATGTTACATGTGAAAATTGTAACTAAAAATGTAAATAAAAAATTTTGTCCGACTAGATGAACCTTAAGGCATCCTTCCCTATGTTCTATTTTATTCCCTATGTTCTATTTTAAAAAACTATAAAGTATTGCTGACCTTTTTGGAAAATTTTTCTCTAACTGAAAAAAATGAAGCAGGTTCCAAAGCTGAAGACTTTTGGAAGAAATTATCAAAATCAGAAACGTTTTTTTTTATTTATATTGAATTTTGAACAATATGAAAATAAAATGTGATATTCAAATGTTACATGTGAAAATTGTAACTAAAAATGTAAATAAAAAATTTTGTCCGACTAGATGAACCTTAAGGCATCCTTCCCTATGTTCTATTTTATTCCCTATGTTCTATTTTAAAAAACTATAAAGTATTGCTGACCTTTTTGGAAAATTTTTCTCTAACTGAAAAAAATGAAGCAGGTTCCAAAGCTGAAGACTTTTGGAAGAAATTATCAAAATCAGAAACTTTTTTTTTTATTTATATTGAATTTTGAACAATATGAAAATAAAATGTGATATTCAAATGTTACATGTGAAAATTGTAACTAAAAATGTAAATAAAAAATTTTGTCCGACTAGATAAACCTTAAGGCATCCTTCCCTATGTTCTATTTTATTCCCTATGTTCTATTTTAAAAAACTATAAAGTATTGCTGACCTTTTTGGAAAATTTTTCTCTAACTGAAAAAAATGAAGCAGGTTCCAAAGCTGAAGACTTTTGGAAGAAATTATCAAAATCAGAAACTTTTTTTTTTATTTATTATTGAATTTTGAACAATATGAAAATAAAATGTGATATTCAAATGTTACATGTGAAAATTGTAACTAAAAATGTAAATAAAAAATTTTGTCCGACTAGATGGACCTTAAGGCATCCTTCCCTATGTTCTATTTTATTCCCTATGTTCTATTTTAAAAAACTATAAAGTATTGCTGACCTTTTTGGAAAATTTTTCTCTAACTGAAAAAAATGAAGCAGGTTCCAAAGCTGAAGACTTTTGGAAGAAATTATCAAAATCAGAAACTTTTTTTTTTATTTATATTGAATTTTGAACAATATGAAAATAAAATGTGATATTCAAATGTTACATGTGAAAATTGTAACTAAAAATGTAAATAAAAAATTTTGTCCGACTAGATGGACCTTAAGGCATCCTTCCCTATGTTCTATTTTATTCCCTATGTTCTATTTTAAAAAACTATAAAGTATTGCTGACCTTTTTGGAAAATTTTTCTCTAACTGAAAAAAATGAAGCAGGTTCCAAAGCTGAAGACTTTTGGAAGAAATTATCAAAATCAGAAACTTTATTTTTTATTTATATTGAATTTTGAACAATATGAAAATAAAATGTGATATTCAAATGTTACATGTGAAAATTGTAACTAAAAATGTAAATAAAAAATTTTGTCCGACTAGATGAACCTTAAGGCATCCTTCCCTATGTTCTATTTTATTCCCTATGTTCTATTTTAAAAAACTATAAAGTATTGCTGACCTTTTTGGAAAATTTTTCTCTAACTGAAAAAAATGAAGCAGGTTCCAAAGCTGAAGACTTTTGGAAGAAATTATCAAAATCAGAAACTTTTTTTTTTATTTATATTGAATTTTGAACAATATGAAAATAAAATGTGATATTCAAATGTTACATGTGAAAATTGTAACTAAAAATGTAAATAAAAAATTTTGTCCGACTAGATGAACCTTAAGGCATCCTTCCCTATGTTCTATTTTATTCCCTATGTTCTATTTTAAAAAACTATAAAGTATTGCTGACCTTTTTGGAAAATTTTTCTCTAACTGAAAAAAATGAAGCAGGTTCCAAAGCTGAAGACTTTTGGAAGAAATTATCAAAATCAGAAACTTTTTTTTTTATTTATTATTGAATTTTGAACAATATGAAAATAAAATGTGATATTCAAATGTTACATGTGAAAATTGTAACTAAAAATGTAAATAAAAAATTTTGTCCGACTAGATGAACCTTAAGGCATCCTTCCCTATGTTCTATTTTATTCCCTATGTTCTATTTTAAAAAACTATAAAGTATTGCTGACCTTTTTGGAAAATTTTTCTCTAACTGAAAAAAATGAAGCAGGTTCCAAAGCTGAAGACTTTTGGAAGAAATTATCAAGATCAGAAACTTTTTTTTTTATTTATTATTGAATTTTGAACAATATGAAAATAAAATGTGATATTCAAATGTTACATGTGAAAATTGTAACTAAAAATGTAAATAAAAAATTTTGTCCGACTAGATGAACCTTAAGGCATCCTTCCCTATGTTCTATTTTATTCCCTATGTTCTATTTTAAAAAACTATAAAGTATTGCTGACCTTTTTGGAAAATTTTTCTCTAACTGAAAAAAATGAAGCAGGTTCCAAAGCTGAAGACTTTTGGAAGAAATTATCAAAATCAGAAACTTTTTTTTTTATTTATTATTGAATTTTGAACAATATGAAAATAAAATGTGATATTCAAATGTTACATGTGAAAATTGTAACTAAAAATGTAAATAAAAAATTTTGTCCGACTAGATGAACCTTAAGGCATCCTTCCCTATGTTCTATTTTATTCCCTATGTTCTATTTTAAAAAACTATAAAGTATTGCTGACCTTTTTGGAAAATTTTTCTCTAACTGAAAAAAATGAAGCAGGTTCCAAAGCTGAAGACTTTTGGAAGAAATTATCAAAATCAGAAACTTTTTTTTTTATTTATTATTGAATTTTGAACAATATGAAAATAAAATGTGATATTCAAATGTTACATGTGAAAATTGTAACTAAAAATGTAAATAAAAAATTTTGTCCGACTAGATGAACCTTAAGGCATCCTTCCCTATGTTCTATTTTATTCCCTATGTTCTATTTTAAAAAACTATAAAGTATTGCTGACCTTTTTGGAAAATTTTTCTCTAACTGAAAAAAATGAAGCAGGTTCCAAAGCTGAAGACTTTTGGAAGAAATTATTAAAATCAGAAACTTTTTTTTTTATTTATATTGAATTTTGAACAATATGAAAATAAAATGTGATATTCAAATGTTACATGTGAAAATTGTAACTAAAAATGTAAATAAAAAATTTTGTCCGACTAGATGAACCTTAAGGCATCCTTCCCTATGTTCTATTTTATTCCCTATGTTCTATTTTATTCCCTATGTTCTATTTTAAAAAACTATAAAGTATTGCTGACCTTTTTGGAAAATTTTTCTCTAACTGAAAAAAATGAAGCAGGTTCCAAAGCTGAAGACTTTTGGAAGAAATTATCAAAATCAGAAACTTTTTTTTTTTATTTATTATTGAATTTTGAACAATATGAAAATAAAATGTGATATTCAAATGTTACATGTGAAAATTGTAACTAAAAATGTAAATAAAAAATTTTGTCCGACTAGATGAACCTTAAGGCATCCTTCCCTATGTTCTATTTTATTCCCTATGTTCTATTTTAAGAAACTATAAAGTATTGCTGACCTTTTTGGAAAATTTTTCTCTAACTGAAAAAAATGAAGCAGGTTCCAAAGCTGAAGACTTTTGGAAGAAATTATCAAAATCAGAAACTTTTTTTTTTTATTTATTATTGAATTTTGAACAATATGAAAATAAAATGTGATATTCAAATGTTACATGTGAAAATTGTAACTAAAAATGTAAATAAAAAATTTTGTCCGACTAGATGAACCTTAAGGCATCCTTCCCTATGTTCTATTTTATTCCCTATGTTCTATTTTAAAAAACTATAAAGTATTGCTGACCTTTTTGGAAAATTTTTCTGTAACTGAAAAAAATGAAGCAGGTTCCAAAGCTGAAGACTTTTGGAAGAAATTATCAAAATCAGAAACTTTTTTTTTTATTTATTATTGAATTTTGAACAATATGAAAATAAAATGTGATATTCAAATGTTACATGTGAAAATTGTAACTAAAAATGTAAATAAAAAATTTTGTCCGACTAGATGAACCTTAAGGCATCCTTCCCTATGTTCTATTTTATTCCCTATGTTCTATTTTAAAAAACTATAAAGTATTGCTGACCTTTTTGGAAAATTTTTCTCTAACTGAAAAAAATGAAGCAGGTTCCAAAGCTGAAGACTTTTGGAAGAAATTATCAAAATCAGAAACTTTTTTTTTATTTATATTGAATTTTGAACAATATGAAAATAAAATGTGATATTCAAATGTTACATGTGAAAATTGTAACTAAAAATGTAAATAAAAAATTTTGTCCGACTAGATGAACCTTAAGACATCCTTCCCTATGTTCTATTTTATTCCCTATGTTCTATTTTAAAAAACTATAAAGTATTGCTGACCTTTTTGGAAAATTTTTCTCTAACTGAAAAAAATGAAGCAGGTTCCAAAGCTGAAGACTTTTGGAAGAAATTATCAAAATCAGAAACTTTTTTTTTATTTATATTGAATTTTGAACAATATGAAAATAAAATGTGATATTCAAATGTTACATGTGAAAATTGTAACTAAAAATGTAAATAAAAAATTTTGTCCGACTAGATGAACCTTAAGGCATCCTTCCCTATGTTCTATTTTATTCCCTATGTTCTATTTTAAAAAACTATAAAGTATTGCTGACCTTTTTGGAAAATTTTTCTCTAACTGAAAAAAATGAAGCAGGTTCCAAAGCTGAAGACTTTTGGAAGAAATTATCAAAATCAGAAACTTTTTTTTTTATTTATATTGAATTTTGAACAATATGAAAATAAAATGTGATATTCAAATGTTACATGTGAAAATTGTAACTAAAAATGTAAATAAAAAATTTTGTCCGACTAGATGAACCTTAAGGCATCCTTCCCTATGTTCTATTTTATTCCCTATGTTCTATTTTAAAAAACTATAAAGTATTGCTGACCTTTTTGGAAAATTTTTCTCTAACTGAAAAAAATGAAGCAGGTTCCAAAGCTGAAGACTTTTGGAAGAAATTATCAAAATCAGAAACTTTTTTTTTATTTATATTGAATTTTGAACAATATGAAAATAAAATGTGATATTCAAATGTTACATGTGAAAATTGTAACTAAAAATGTAAATAAAAAATTTTGTCCGACTAGATGAACCTTAAGGCATCCTTCCCTATGTTCTATTTTATTCCCTATGTTCTATTTTAAAAAACTATAAAGTATTGCTGACCTTTTTGGAAAATTTTTCTCTAACTGAAAAAAATGAAGCAGGTTCCAAAGCTGAAGACTTTTGGAAGAAATTATCAAAATCAGAAACGTTTTTTTTTATTTATATTGAATTTTGAACAATATGAAAATAAAATGTGATATTCAAATGTTACATGTGAAAATTGTAACTAAAAATGTAAATAAAAAATTTTGTCCGACTAGATGAACCTTAAGGCATCCTTCCCTATGTTCTATTTTATTCCCTATGTTCTATTTTAAAAAACTATAAAGTATTGCTGACCTTTTTGGAAAATTTTTCTCTAACTGAAAAAAATGAAGCAGGTTCCAAAGCTGAAGACTTTTGGAAGAAATTATCAAAATCAGAAACTTTTTTTTTTATTTATATTGAATTTTGAACAATATGAAAATAAAATGTGATATTCAAATGTTACATGTGAAAATTGTAACTAAAAATGTAAATAAAAAATTTTGTCCGACTAGATAAACCTTAAGGCATCCTTCCCTATGTTCTATTTTATTCCCTATGTTCTATTTTAAAAAACTATAAAGTATTGCTGACCTTTTTGGAAAATTTTTCTCTAACTGAAAAAAATGAAGCAGGTTCCAAAGCTGAAGACTTTTGGAAGAAATTATCAAAATCAGAAACTTTTTTTTTTATTTATTATTGAATTTTGAACAATATGAAAATAAAATGTGATATTCAAATGTTACATGTGAAAATTGTAACTAAAAATGTAAATAAAAAATTTTGTCCGACTAGATGGACCTTAAGGCATCCTTCCCTATGTTCTATTTTATTCCCTATGTTCTATTTTAAAAAACTATAAAGTATTGCTGACCTTTTTGGAAAATTTTTCTCTAACTGAAAAAAATGAAGCAGGTTCCAAAGCTGAAGACTTTTGGAAGAAATTATCAAAATCAGAAACTTTTTTTTTTATTTATTATTGAATTTTGAACAATATGAAAATAAAATGTGATATTCAAATGTTACATGTGAAAATTGTAACTAAAAATGTAAATAAAAAATTTTGTCCGACTAGATGAACCTTAAGGCATCCTTCCCTATGTTCTATTTTATTCCCTATGTTCTATTTTAAAAAACTATAAAGTATTGCTGACCTTTTTGGAAAATTTTTCTCTAACTGAAAAAAATGAAGCAGGTTCCAAAGCTGACTTTTGGAAGAAATTATCAAAATCAGAAACTTTTTTTTTTATTTATATTGAATTTTGAACAATATGAAAATAAAATGTGATATTCAAATGTTACATGTGAAAATTGTAACTAAAAATGTAAATAAAAAATTTTGTCCGACTAGATAAACCTTAAGGCATCCTTCCCTATGTTCTATTTTATTCCCTGTGTTCTATTTTAAAAAACTATAAAGTATTGCTGACCTTTTTGGAAAATTTTTCTCTAACTGAAAAAAATGAAGCAGGTTCCAAAGCTGAAGACTTTTGGAAGAAATTATCAAAATCAGAAACTTTTTTTTTATTTATATTGAATTTTGAACAATATGAAAATAAAATGTGATATTCAAATGTTACATGTGAAAATTGTAACTAAAAATGTAAATAAAAAATTTTGTCCGACTAGATGAACCTTAAGGCATCCTTCCCTATGTTCTATTTTATTCCCTATGTTCTATTTTAAAAAACTATAAAGTATTGCTGACCTTTTTGGAAAATTTTTCTCTAACTGAAAAAAATGAAGCAGGTTCCAAAGCTGAAGACTTTTGGAAGAAATTATCAAAATCAGAAACTTTTTTTTTTATTTATATTGAATTTTGAACAATATGAAAATAAAATGTGATATTCAAATGTTACATGTGAAAATTGTAACTAAAAATGTAAATAAAAAATTTTGTCCGACTAGATGAACCTTAAGGCATCCTTCCCTATGTTCTATTTTATTCCCTATGTTCTATTTTAAAAAACTATAAAGTATTGCTGACCTTTTTGGAAAATTTTTCTCTAACTGAAAAAAATGAAGCAGGTTCCAAAGCTGAAGACTTTTGGAAGAAATTATCAAAATCAGAAACTTTTTTTTTTATTTATATTGAATTTTGAACAATATGAAAATAAAATGTGATATTCAAATGTTACATGTGAAAATTGTAACTAAAAATGTAAATAAAAAATTTTGTCCGACTAGATAAACCTTAAGGCATCCTTCCCTATGTTCTATTTTATTCCCTATGTTCTATTTTAAAAAACTATAAAGTATTGCTGACCTTTTTGGAAAATTTTTCTCTAACTGAAAAAAATGAAGCAGGTTCCAAAGCTGAAGACTTTTGGAAGAAATTATCAAAATCAGAAACTTTTTTTTTTATTTATTATTGAATTTTGAACAATATGAAAATAAAATGTGATATTCAAATGTTACATGTGAAAATTGTAACTAAAAATGTAAATAAAAAATTTTGTCCGACTAGATGGACCTTAAGGCATCCTTCCCTATGTTCTATTTTATTCCCTATGTTCTATTTTAAAAAACTATAAAGTATTGCTGACCTTTTTGGAAAATTTTTCTCTAACTGAAAAAAATGAAGCAGGTTCCAAAGCTGAAGACTTTTGGAAGAAATTATCAAAATCAGAAACTTTTTTTTTATTTATTATTGAATTTTGAACAATATGAAAATAAAATGTGATATTCAAATGTTACATGTGAAAATTGTAACTAAAAATGTAAATAAAAAATTTTGTCCGACTAGATGAACCTTAAGGCATCCTTCCCTATGTTCTATTTTATTCCCTATGTTCTATTTTAAAAAACTATAAAGTATTGCTGACCTTTTTGGAAAATTTTTCTCTAACTGAAAAAAATGAAGCAGGTTCCAAAGCTGAAGACTTTTGGAAGAAATTATCAAAATCAGAAACTTTTTTTTTATTTATATTGAATTTTGAACAATATGAAAATAAAATGTGATATTCAAATGTTACATGTGAAAATTGTAACTAAAAATGTAAATAAAAAATTTTGTCCGACTAGATGAACCTTAAGGCATCCTTCCCTATGTTCTATTTTATTCCCTATGTTCTATTTTAAAAAACTATAAAGTATTGCTGACCTTTGTGGAAAATTTTTCTCTAACTGAAAAAAATGAAGCAGGTTCCAAAGCTGAAGCCTTTTGGAAGAAATTATCAAAATCAGAAACATTTTTTTTTATTTATATTGACTTTTGAACAATATGAAAATAAAATGTGATATTCAAATGTTACATGTGAAAATTGTAACTAAAAATGTAAATAAAAAATTTTGTCCGACTAGATGAACCTTAAGGCATCCTTCCCTATGTTCTATTTTATTCCCTATGTTCTATTTTAAAAAACTATAAAGTATTGCTGACCTTTTTGGAAAATTTTTCTCTAACTGAAAAAAATGAAGCAGGTTCCAAAGCTGAAGACTTTTGGAAGAAATTATCAAAATCAGAAACTTTTTTTTTTATTTATATTGAATTTTGAACAATATGAAAATAAAATGTGATATTCAAATGTTACATGTGAAAATTGTAACTAAAAATGTAAATAAAAAATTTTGTCCGACTAGATGAACCTTAAGGCAACCTTCCCTATGTTCTATTTTATTCCCTATGTTCTATTTTAAAAAACTATAAAGTATTGCTGACCTTTTTGGAAAATTTTTCTCTAACTGAAAAAAATGAAGCAGGTTCCAAAGCTGAAGACTTTTGGAAGAAATTATCAAAATCAGAAACGTTTTTTTTTATTTATATTGAATTTTGAACAATATGAAAATAAAATGTGATATTCAAATGTTACATGTGAAAATTGTAACTAAAAATGTAAATAAAAAATTTTGTCCGACTAGATGAACCTTAAGGCATCCTTCCCTATGTTCTATTTTATTCCCTATGTTCTATTTTAAAAAACTATAAAGTATTGCTGACCTTTTTGGAAAATTTTTCTCTAACTGAAAAAAATGAAGCAGGTTCCAAAGCTGAAGACTTTTGGAAGAAATTATCAAAATCAGAAACTTTTTTTTTTATTTATATTGAATTTTGAACAATATGAAAATAAAATGTGATATTCAAATGTTACATGTGAAAATTGTAACTAAAAATGTAAATAAAAAATTTTGTCCGACTAGATGAACCTTAAGGCATCCTTCCCTATGTTCTATTTTATTCCCTATGTTCTATTTTAAAAAACTATAAAGTATTGCTGACCTTTTTGGAAAATTTTTCTCTAACTGAAAAAAATGAAGCAGGTTCCAAAGCTGAAGACTTTTGGAAGAAATTATCAAAATCAGAAACTTTTTTTTTTATTTATATTGAATTTTGAACAATATGAAAATAAAATGTGATATTCAAATGTTACATGTGAAAATTGTAACTAAAAATGTAAATAAAAAATTTTGTCCGACTAGATAAACCTTAAGGCATCCTTCCCTATGTTCTATTTTATTCCCTATGTTCTATTTTAAAAAACTATAAAGTATTGCTGACCTTTTTGGAAAATTTTTCTCTAACTGAAAAAAATGAAGCAGGTTCCAAAGCTGAAGACTTTTGGAAGAAATTATCAAAATCAGAAACTTTTTTTTTTATTTATTATTGAATTTTGAACAATATGAAAATAAAATGTGATATTCAAATGTTACATGTGAAAATTGTAACTAAAAATGTAAATAAAAAATTTTGTCCGACTAGATGGACCTTAAGGCATCCTTCCCTATGTTCTATTTTATTCCCTATGTTCTATTTTAAAAAACTATAAAGTATTGCTGACCTTTTTGGAAAATTTTTCTCTAACTGAAAAAAATGAAGCAGGTTCCAAAGCTGAAGACTTTTGGAAGAAATTATCAAAATCAGAAACTTTTTTTTTATTTATTATAGAATTTTGAACAATATGAAAATAAAATGTGATATTCAAATGTTACATGTGAAAATTGTAACTAAAAATGTAAATAAAAAATTTTGTCCGACTAGATGAACCTTAAGGCATCCTTCCCTATGTTCTATTTTATTCCCTATGTTCTATTTTAAAAAACTATAAAGTATTGCTGACCTTTTTGGAAAATTTTTCTCTAACTGAAAAAAATGAAGCAGGTTCCAAAGCTGAAGACTTTTGGAAGAAATTATCAAAATCAGAAACTTTTTTTTTATTTATATTGAATTTTGAACAATATGAAAATAAAATGTGATATTCAAATGTTACATGTGAAAATTGTAACTAAAAATGTAAATAAAAAATTTTGTCCGACTAGATGAACCTTAAGGCATCCTTCCCTATGTTCTATTTTATTCCCTATGTTCTATTTTAAAAAACTATAAAGTATTGCTGACCTTTGTGGAAAATTTTTCTCTAACTGAAAAAAATGAAGCAGGTTCCAAAGCTGAAGCCTTTTGGAAGAAATTATCAAAATCAGAAACATTTTTTTTTATTTATATTGAATTTTGAACAATATGAAAATAAAATGTGATATTCAAATGTTACATGTGAAAATTGTAACTAAAAATGTAAATAAAAAATTTTGTCCGACTAGATGAACCTTAAGGCATCCTTCCCTATGTTCTATTTTATTCCCTATGTTCTATTTTAAAAAACTATAAAGTATTGCTGACCTTTTTGGAAAATTTTTCTCTAACTGAAAAAAATGAAGCAGGTTCCAAAGCTGAAGACTTTTGGAAGAAATTATCAAAATCAGAAACTTTTTTTTTTATTTATATTGACTTTTGAACAATATGAAAATAAAATGTGATATTCAAATGTTACATGTGAAAATTGTAACTAAAAATGTAAATAAAAAATTTTGTCCGACTAGATGAACCTTAAGGCAACCTTCCCTATGTTCTATTTTATTCCCTATGTTCTATTTTAAAAAACTATAAAGTATTGCTGACCTTTTTGGAAAATTTTTCTCTAACTGAAAAAAATGAAGCAGGTTCCAAAGCTGAAGACTTTTGGAAGAAATTATCAAAATCAGAAACGTTTTTTTTTATTTATATTGAATTTTGAACAATATGAAAATAAAATGTGATATTCAAATGTTACATGTGAAAATTGTAACTAAAAATGTAAATAAAAAATTTTGTCCGACTAGATGAACCTTAAGGCATCCTTCCCTATGTTCTATTTTATTCCCTATGTTCTATTTTAAAAAACTATAAAGTATTGCTGACCTTTTTGGAAAATTTTTCTCTAACTGAAAAAAATGAAGCAGGTTCCAAAGCTGAAGACTTTTGGAAGAAATTATCAAAATCAGAAACTTTTTTTTTTATTTATATTGAATTTTGAACAATATGAAAATAAAATGTGATATTCAAATGTTACATGTGAAAATTGTAACTAAAAATGTAAATAAAAAATTTTGTCCGACTAGATAAACCTTAAGGCATCCTTCCCTATGTTCTATTTTATTCCCTATGTTCTATTTTAAAAAACTATAAAGTATTGCTGACCTTTTTGGAAAATTTTTCTCTAACTGAAAAAAATGAAGCAGGTTCCAAAGCTGAAGACTTTTGGAAGAAATTATCAAAATCAGAAACTTTTTTTTTTATTTATTATTGAATTTTGAACAATATGAAAATAAAATGTGATATTCAAATGTTACATGTGAAAATTGTAACTAAAAATGTAAATAAAAAATTTTGTCCGACTAGATGGACCTTAAGACATCCTTCCCTATGTTCTATTTTATTCCCTATGTTCTATTTTAAAAAACTATAAAGTATTGCTGACCTTTTTGGAAAATTTTTCTCTAACTGAAAAAAATGAAGCAGGTTCCAAAGCTGCAGACTTTTGGAAGAAATTATCAAAATCAGAAACTTTTTTTTTTTATTTATTATTGAATTTTGAACAATATGAAAATAAAATGTGATATTCAAATGTTACATGTGAAAATTGTAACTAAAAATGTAAATAAAAAATTTTGTCCGACTAGATGAACCTTAAGGCATCCTTCCCTATGTTCTATTTTATTCCCTATGTTCTATTTTAAAAAACTATAAAGTATTGCTGACCTTTTTGGAAAATTTTTCTCTAACTGAAAAAAATGAAGCAGGTTCCAAAGCTGAAGACTTTTGGAAGAAATTATCAAAATCAGAAACTTTTTTTTTTTATTTATTATTGAATTTTGAACAATATGAAAATAAAATGTGATATTCAAATGTTACATGTGAAAATTGTAACTAAAAATGTAAATAAAAAATTTTGTCCGACTAGATGAACCTTAAGGCATCCTTCCCTATGTTCTATTTTATTCCCTATGTTCTATTTTAAAAAACTATAAAGTATTGCTGACCTTTTTGGAAAATTTTTCTGTAACTGAAAAAAATGAAGCAGGTTCCAAAGCTGAAGACTTTTGGAAGAAATTATCAAAATCAGAAACTTTTTTTTTTATTTATTATTGAATTTTGAACAATATGAAAATAAAATGTGATATTCAAATGTTACATGTGAAAATTGTAACTAAAAATGTAAATAAAAAATTTTGTCCGACTAGATGAACCTTAAGGCATCCTTCCCTATGTTCTATTTTATTCCCTATGTTCTATTTTAAAAAACTATAAAGTATTGCTGACCTTTTTGGAAAATTTTTCTCTAACTGAAAAAAATGAAGCAGGTTCCAAAGCTGAAGACTTTTGGAAGAAATTATCAAAATCAGAAACTTTTTTTTTATTTATATTGAATTTTGAACAATATGAAAATAAAATGTGATATTCAAATGTTACATGTGAAAATTGTAACTAAAAATGTAAATAAAAAATTTTGTCCGACTAGATGAACCTTAAGACATCCTTCCCTATGTTCTATTTTATTCCCTATGTTCTATTTTAAAAAACTATAAAGTATTGCTGACCTTTTTGGAAAATTTTTCTCTAACTGAAAAAAATGAAGCAGGTTCCAAAGCTGAAGACTTTTGGAAGAAATTATCAAAATCAGAAACTTTTTTTTTATTTATATTGAATTTTGAACAATATGAAAATAAAATGTGATATTCAAATGTTACATGTGAAAATTGTAACTAAAAATGTAAATAAAAAATTTTGTCCGACTAGATGAACCTTAAGGCATCCTTCCCTATGTTCTATTTTATTCCCTATGTTCTATTTTAAAAAACTATAAAGTATTGCTGACCTTTTTGGAAAATTTTTCTCTAACTGAAAAAAATGAAGCAGGTTCCAAAGCTGAAGACTTTTGGAAGAAATTATCAAAATCAGAAACTTTTTTTTTTATTTATATTGAATTTTGAACAATATGAAAATAAAATGTGATATTCAAATGTTACATGTGAAAATTGTAACTAAAAATGTAAATAAAAAATTTTGTCCGACTAGATGAACCTTAAGGCATCCTTCCCTATGTTCTATTTTATTCCCTATGTTCTATTTTAAAAAACTATAAAGTATTGCTGACCTTTTTGGAAAATTTTTCTCTAACTGAAAAAAATGAAGCAGGTTCCAAAGCTGAAGACTTTTGGAAGAAATTATCAAAATCAGAAACTTTTTTTTTATTTATATTGAATTTTGAACAATATGAAAATAAAATGTGATATTCAAATGTTACATGTGAAAATTGTAACTAAAAATGTAAATAAAAAATTTTGTCCGACTAGATGAACCTTAAGGCATCCTTCCCTATGTTCTATTTTATTCCCTATGTTCTATTTTAAAAAACTATAAAGTATTGCTGACCTTTTTGGAAAATTTTTCTCTAACTGAAAAAAATGAAGCAGGTTCCAAAGCTGAAGACTTTTGGAAGAAATTATCAAAATCAGAAACTTTTTTTTTTATTTATATTGAATTTTGAACAATATGAAAATAAAATGTGATATTCAAATGTTACATGTGAAAATTGTAACTAAAAATGTAAATAAAAAATTTTGTCCGACTAGATGAACCTTAAGGCATCCTTCCCTATGTTCTATTTTATTCCCTATGTTCTATTTTAAAAAACTATAAAGTATTGCTGACCTTTTTGGAAAATTTTTCTCTAACTGAAAAAAATGAAGCAGGTTCCAAAGCTGAAGACTTTTGGAAGAAATTATCAAAATCAGAAACGTTTTTTTTTATTTATATTGAATTTTGAACAATATGAAAATAAAATGTGATATTCAAATGTTACATGTGAAAATTGTAACTAAAAATGTAAATAAAAAATTTTGTCCGACTAGATGAACCTTAAGGCATCCTTCCCTATGTTCTATTTTATTCCCTATGTTCTATTTTAAAAAACTATAAAGTATTGCTGACCTTTTTGGAAAATTTTTCTCTAACTGAAAAAAATGAAGCAGGTTCCAAAGCTGAAGACTTTTGGAAGAAATTATCAAAATCAGAAACTTTTTTTTTTATTTATATTGAATTTTGAACAATATGAAAATAAAATGTGATATTCAAATGTTACATGTGAAAATTGTAACTAAAAATGTAAATAAAAAATTTTGTCCGACTAGATGAACCTTAAGGCATCCTTCCCTATGTTCTATTTTATTCCCTATGTTCTATTTTAAAAAACTATAAAGTATTGCTGACCTTTTTGGAAAATTTTTCTCTAACTGAAAAAAATGAAGCAGGTTCCAAAGCTGAAGACTTTTGGAAGAAATTATCAAAATCAGAAACTTTTTTTTTATTTATATTGAATTTTGAACAATATGAAAATAAAATGTGATATTCAAATGTTACATGTGAAAATTGTAACTAAAAATGTAAATAAAAAATTTTGTCCGACTAGATGAACCTTAAGGCATCCTTCCCTATGTTCTATTTTATTCCCTATGTTCTATTTTAAAAAACTATAAAGTATTGCTGACCTTTTTGGAAAATTTTTCTCTAACTGAAAAAAATGAAGCAGGTTCCAAAGCTGAAGACTTTTGGAAGAAATTATCAAAATCAGAAACTTTTTTTTTTATTTATATTGAATTTTGAACAATATGAAAATAAAATGTGATATTCAAATGTTACATGTGAAAATTGTAACTAAAAATGTAAATAAAAAATTTTGTCCGACTAGATGAACCTTAAGGCATCCTTCCCTATGTTCTATTTTATTCCCTATGTTCTATTTTAAAAAACTATAAAGTATTGCTGACCTTTTTGGAAAATTTTTCTCTAACTGAAAAAAATGAAGCAGGTTCCAAAGCTGAAGACTTTTGGAAGAAATTATCAAAATCAGAAACGTTTTTTTTTATTTATATTGAATTTTGAACAATATGAAAATAAAATGTGATATTCAAATGTTACATGTGAAAATTGTAACTAAAAATGTAAATAAAAAATTTTGTCCGACTAGATGAACCTTAAGGCATCCTTCCCTATGTTCTATTTTATTCCCTATGTTCTATTTTAAAAAACTATAAAGTATTGCTGACCTTTTTGGAAAATTTTTCTCTAACTGAAAAAAATGAAGCAGGTTCCAAAGCTGAAGACTTTTGGAAGAAATTATCAAAATCAGAAACTTTTTTTTTTATTTATATTGAATTTTGAACAATATGAAAATAAAATGTGATATTCAAATGTTACATGTGAAAATTGTAACTAAAAATGTAAATAAAAAATTTTGTCCGACTAGATAAACCTTAAGGCATCCTTCCCTATGTTCTATTTTATTCCCTATGTTCTATTTTAAAAAACTATAAAGTATTGCTGACCTTTTTGGAAAATTTTTCTCTAACTGAAAAAAATGAAGCAGGTTCCAAAGCTGAAGACTTTTGGAAGAAATTATCAAAATCAGAAACTTTTTTTTTTATTTATTATTGAATTTTGAACAATATGAAAATAAAATGTGATATTCAAATGTTACATGTGAAAATTGTAACTAAAAATGTAAATAAAAAATTTTGTCCGACTAGATGGACCTTAAGGCATCCTTCCCTATGTTCTATTTTATTCCCTATGTTCTATTTTAAAAAACTATAAAGTATTGCTGACCTTTTTGGAAAATTTTTCTCTAACTGAAAAAAATGAAGCAGGTTCCAAAGCTGAAGACTTTTGGAAGAAATTATCAAAATCAGAAACTTTTTTTTTATTTATTATTGAATTTTGAACAATATGAAAATAAAATGTGATATTCAAATGTTACATGTGAAAATTGTAACTAAAAATGTAAATAAAAAATTTTGTCCGACTAGATGAACCTTAAGGCATCCTTCCCTATGTTCTATTTTATTCCCTATGTTCTATTTTAAAAAACTATAAAGTATTGCTGACCTTTTTGGAAAATTTTTCTCTAACTGAAAAAAATGAAGCAGGTTCCAAAGCTGACTTTTGGAAGAAATTATCAAAATCAGAAACTTTTTTTTTTATTTATATTGAATTTTGAACAATATGAAAATAAAATGTGATATTCAAATGTTACATGTGAAAATTGTAACTAAAAATGTAAATAAAAAATTTTGTCCGACTAGATAAACCTTAAGGCATCCTTCCCTATGTTCTATTTTATTCCCTGTGTTCTATTTTAAAAAACTATAAAGTATTGCTGACCTTTTTGGAAAATTTTTCTCTAACTGAAAAAAATGAAGCAGGTTCCAAAGCTGAAGACTTTTGGAAGAAATTATCAAAATCAGAAACTTTTTTTTTATTTATATTGAATTTTGAACAATATGAAAATAAAATGTGATATTCAAATGTTACATGTGAAAATTGTAACTAAAAATGTAAATAAAAAATTTTGTCCGACTAGATGAACCTTAAGGCATCCTTCCCTATGTTCTATTTTATTCCCTATGTTCTATTTTAAAAAACTATAAAGTATTGCTGACCTTTTTGGAAAATTTTTCTCTAACTGAAAAAAATGAAGCAGGTTCCAAAGCTGAAGACTTTTGGAAGAAATTATCAAAATCAGAAACTTTTTTTTTTATTTATATTGAATTTTGAACAATATGAAAATAAAATGTGATATTCAAATGTTACATGTGAAAATTGTAACTAAAAATGTAAATAAAAAATTTTGTCCGACTAGATGAACCTTAAGGCATCCTTCCCTATGTTCTATTTTATTCCCTATGTTCTATTTTAAAAAACTATAAAGTATTGCTGACCTTTTTGGAAAATTTTTCTCTAACTGAAAAAAATGAAGCAGGTTCCAAAGCTGAAGACTTTTGGAAGAAATTATCAAAATCAGAAACTTTTTTTTTTATTTATATTGAATTTTGAACAATATGAAAATAAAATGTGATATTCAAATGTTACATGTGAAAATTGTAACTAAAAATGTAAATAAAAAATTTTGTCCGACTAGATAAACCTTAAGGCATCCTTCCCTATGTTCTATTTTATTCCCTATGTTCTATTTTAAAAAACTATAAAGTATTGCTGACCTTTTTGGAAAATTTTTCTCTAACTGAAAAAAATGAAGCAGGTTCCAAAGCTGAAGACTTTTGGAAGAAATTATCAAAATCAGAAACTTTTTTTTTTATTTATTATTGAATTTTGAACAATATGAAAATAAAATGTGATATTCAAATGTTACATGTGAAAATTGTAACTAAAAATGTAAATAAAAAATTTTGTCCGACTAGATGGACCTTAAGGCATCCTTCCCTATGTTCTATTTTATTCCCTATGTTCTATTTTAAAAAACTATAAAGTATTGCTGACCTTTTTGGAAAATTTTTCTCTAACTGAAAAAAATGAAGCAGGTTCCAAAGCTGAAGACTTTTGGAAGAAATTATCAAAATCAGAAACTTTTTTTTTATTTATTATTGAATTTTGAACAATATGAAAATAAAATGTGATATTCAAATGTTACATGTGAAAATTGTAACTAAAAATGTAAATAAAAAATTTTGTCCGACTAGATGAACCTTAAGGCATCCTTCCCTATGTTCTATTTTATTCCCTATGTTCTATTTTAAAAAACTATAAAGTATTGCTGACCTTTTTGGAAAATTTTTCTCTAACTGAAAAAAATGAAGCAGGTTCCAAAGCTGAAGACTTTTGGAAGAAATTATCAAAATCAGAAACTTTTTTTTTATTTATATTGAATTTTGAACAATATGAAAATAAAATGTGATATTCAAATGTTACATGTGAAAATTGTAACTAAAAATGTAAATAAAAAATTTTGTCCGACTAGATGAACCTTAAGGCATCCTTCCCTATGTTCTATTTTATTCCCTATGTTCTATTTTAAAAAACTATAAAGTATTGCTGACCTTTGTGGAAAATTTTTCTCTAACTGAAAAAAATGAAGCAGGTTCCAAAGCTGAAGCCTTTTGGAAGAAATTATCAAAATCAGAAACATTTTTTTTTATTTATATTGAATTTTGAACAATATGAAAATAAAATGTGATATTCAAATGTTACATGTGAAAATTGTAACTAAAAATGTAAATAAAAAATTTTGTCCGACTAGATGAACCTTAAGGCATCCTTCCCTATGTTCTATTTTATTCCCTATGTTCTATTTTAAAAAACTATAAAGTATTGCTGACCTTTTTGGAAAATTTTTCTCTAACTGAAAAAAATGAAGCAGGTTCCAAAGCTGAAGACTTTTGGAAGAAATTATCAAAATCAGAAACTTTTTTTTTTATTTATATTGGCTTTTGAACAATATGAAAATAAAATGTGATATTCAAATGTTACATGTGAAAATTGTAACTAAAAATGTAAATAAAAAATTTTGTCCGACTAGATGAACCTTAAGGCAACCTTCCCTATGTTCTATTTTATTCCCTATGTTCTATTTTAAAAAACTATAAAGTATTGCTGACCTTTTTGGAAAATTTTTCTCTAACTGAAAAAAATGAAGCAGGTTCCAAAGCTGAAGACTTTTGGAAGAAATTATCAAAATCAGAAACGTTTTTTTTTATTTATATTGAATTTTGAACAATATGAAAATAAAATGTGATATTCAAATGTTACATGTGAAAATTGTAACTAAAAATGTAAATAAAAAATTTTGTCCGACTAGATGAACCTTAAGGCATCCTTCCCTATGTTCTATTTTATTCCCTATGTTCTATTTTAAAAAACTATAAAGTATTGCTGACCTTTTTGGAAAATTTTTCTCTAACTGAAAAAAATGAAGCAGGTTCCAAAGCTGAAGACTTTTGGAAGAAATTATCAAAATCAGAAACTTTTTTTTTTATTTATATTGAATTTTGAACAATATGAAAATAAAATGTGATATTCAAATGTTACATGTGAAAATTGTAACTAAAAATGTAAATAAAAAATTTTGTCCGACTAGATAAACCTTAAGGCATCCTTCCCTATGTTCTATTTTATTCCCTATGTTCTATTTTAAAAAACTATAAAGTATTGCTGACCTTTTTGGAAAATTTTTCTCTAACTGAAAAAAATGAAGCAGGTTCCAAAGCTGAAGACTTTTGGAAGAAATTATCAAAATCAGAAACTTTTTTTTTTATTTATTATTGAATTTTGAACAATATGAAAATAAAATGTGATATTCAAATGTTACATGTGAAAATTGTAACTAAAAATGTAAATAAAAAATTTTGTCCGACTAGATGGACCTTAAGACATCCTTCCCTATGTTCTATTTTATTCCCTATGTTCTATTTTAAAAAACTATAAAGTATTGCTGACCTTTTTGGAAAATTTTTCTCTAACTGAAAAAAATGAAGCAGGTTCCAAAGCTGCAGACTTTTGGAAGAAATTATCAAAATCAGAAACTTTTTTTTTTTATTTATTATTGAATTTTGAACAATATGAAAATAAAATGTGATATTCAAATGTTACATGTGAAAATTGTAACTAAAAATGTAAATAAAAAATTTTGTCCGACTAGATGAACCTTAAGGCATCCTTCCCTATGTTCTATTTTATTCCCTATGTTCTATTTTAAAAAACTATAAAGTATTGCTGACCTTTTTGGAAAATTTTTCTCTAACTGAAAAAAATGAAGCAGGTTCCAAAGCTGAAGACTTTTGGAAGAAATTATCAAAATCAGAAACTTTTTTTTTTTATTTATTATTGAATTTTGAACAATATGAAAATAAAATGTGATATTCAAATGTTACATGTGAAAATTGTAACTAAAAATGTAAATAAAAAATTTTGTCCGACTAGATGAACCTTAAGGCATCCTTCCCTATGTTCTATTTTATTCCCTATGTTCTATTTTAAAAAACTATAAAGTATTGCTGACCTTTTTGGAAAATTTTTCTGTAACTGAAAAAAATGAAGCAGGTTCCAAAGCTGAAGACTTTTGGAAGAAATTATCAAAATCAGAAACTTTTTTTTTTATTTATTATTGAATTTTGAACAATATGAAAATAAAATGTGATATTCAAATGTTACATGTGAAAATTGTAACTAAAAATGTAAATAAAAAATTTTGTCCGACTAGATGAACCTTAAGGCATCCTTCCCTATGTTCTATTTTATTCCCTATGTTCTATTTTAAAAAACTATAAAGTATTGCTGACCTTTTTGGAAAATTTTTCTCTAACTGAAAAAAATGAAGCAGGTTCCAAAGCTGAAGACTTTTGGAAGAAATTATCAAAATCAGAAACTTTTTTTTTATTTATATTGAATTTTGAACAATATGAAAATAAAATGTGATATTCAAATGTTACATGTGAAAATTGTAACTAAAAATGTAAATAAAAAATTTTGTCCGACTAGATGAACCTTAAGACATCCTTCCCTATGTTCTATTTTATTCCCTATGTTCTATTTTAAAAAACTATAAAGTATTGCTGACCTTTTTGGAAAATTTTTCTCTAACTGAAAAAAATGAAGCAGGTTCCAAAGCTGAAGACTTTTGGAAGAAATTATCAAAATCAGAAACTTTTTTTTTATTTATATTGAATTTTGAACAATATGAAAATAAAATGTGATATTCAAATGTTACATGTGAAAATTGTAACTAAAAATGTAAATAAAAAATTTTGTCCGACTAGATGAACCTTAAGGCATCCTTCCCTATGTTCTATTTTATTCCCTATGTTCTATTTTAAAAAACTATAAAGTATTGCTGACCTTTTTGGAAAATTTTTCTCTAACTGAAAAAAATGAAGCAGGTTCCAAAGCTGAAGACTTTTGGAAGAAATTATCAAAATCAGAAACTTTTTTTTTATTTATATTGAATTTTGAACAATATGAAAATAAAATGTGATATTCAAATGTTACATGTGAAAATTGTAACTAAAAATGTAAATAAAAAATTTTGTCCGACTAGATGAACCTTAAGGCATCCTTCCCTATGTTCTATTTTATTCCCTATGTTCTATTTTAAAAAACTATAAAGTATTGCTGACCTTTTTGGAAAATTTTTCTCTAACTGAAAAAAATGAAGCAGGTTCCAAAGCTGAAGACTTTTGGAAGAAATTATCAAAATCAGAAACTTTTTTTTTATTTATATTGAATTTTGAACAATATGAAAATAAAATGTGATATTCAAATGTTACATGTGAAAATTGTAACTAAAAATGTAAATAAAAAATTTTGTCCGACTAGATGAACCTTAAGGCATCCTTCCCTATGTTCTATTTTATTCCCTATGTTCTATTTTAAAAAACTATAAAGTATTGCTGACCTTTTTGGAAAATTTTTCTCTAACTGAAAAAAATGAAGCAGGTTCCAAAGCTGAAGACTTTTGGAAGAAATTATCAAAATCAGAAACTTTTTTTTTTATTTATATTGAATTTTGAACAATATGAAAATAAAATGTGATATTCAAATGTTACATGTGAAAATTGTAACTAAAAATGTAAATAAAAAATTTTGTCCGACTAGATGAACCTTAAGGCATCCTTCCCTATGTTCTATTTTATTCCCTATGTTCTATTTTAAAAAACTATAAAGTATTGCTGACCTTTTTGGAAAATTTTTCTCTAACTGAAAAAAATGAAGCAGGTTCCAAAGCTGAAGACTTTTGGAAGAAATTATCAAAATCAGAAACGTTTTTTTTTATTTATATTGAATTTTGAACAATATGAAAATAAAATGTGATATTCAAATGTTACATGTGAAAATTGTAACTAAAAATGTAAATAAAAAATTTTGTCCGACTAGATGAACCTTAAGGCATCCTTCCCTATGTTCTATTTTATTCCCTATGTTCTATTTTAAAAAACTATAAAGTATTGCTGACCTTTTTGGAAAATTTTTCTCTAACTGAAAAAAATGAAGCAGGTTCCAAAGCTGAAGACTTTTGGAAGAAATTATCAAAATCAGAAACTTTTTTTTTTATTTATATTGAATTTTGAACAATATGAAAATAAAATGTGATATTCAAATGTTACATGTGAAAATTGTAACTAAAAATGTAAATAAAAAATTTTGTCCGACTAGATAAACCTTAAGGCATCCTTCCCTATGTTCTATTTTATTCCCTATGTTCTATTTTAAAAAACTATAAAGTATTGCTGACCTTTTTGGAAAATTTTTCTCTAACTGAAAAAAATGAAGCAGGTTCCAAAGCTGAAGACTTTTGGAAGAAATTATCAAAATCAGAAACTTTTTTTTTTATTTATTATTGAATTTTGAACAATATGAAAATAAAATGTGATATTCAAATGTTACATGTGAAAATTGTAACTAAAAATGTAAATAAAAAATTTTGTCCGACTAGATGGACCTTAAGGCATCCTTCCCTATGTTCTATTTTATTCCCTATGTTCTATTTTAAAAAACTATAAAGTATTGCTGACCTTTTTGGAAAATTTTTCTCTAACTGAAAAAAATGAAGCAGGTTCCAAAGCTGAAGACTTTTGGAAGAAATTATCAAAATCAGAAACTTTTTTTTTTATTTATTATTGAATTTTGAACAATATGAAAATAAAATGTGATATTCAAATGTTACATGTGAAAATTGTAACTAAAAATGTAAATAAAAAATTTTGTCCGACTAGATGAACCTTAAGGCATCCTTCCCTATGTTCTATTTTATTCCCTATGTTCTATTTTAAAAAACTATAAAGTATTGCTGACCTTTTTGGAAAATTTTTCTCTAACTGAAAAAAATGAAGCAGGTTCCAAAGCTGACTTTTGGAAGAAATTATCAAAATCAGAAACTTTTTTTTTTATTTATATTGAATTTTGAACAATATGAAAATAAAATGTGATATTCAAATGTTACATGTGAAAATTGTAACTAAAAATGTAAATAAAAAATTTTGTCCGACTAGATAAACCTTAAGGCATCCTTCCCTATGTTCTATTTTATTCCCTGTGTTCTATTTTAAAAAACTATAAAGTATTGCTGACCTTTTTGGAAAATTTTTCTCTAACTGAAAAAAATGAAGCAGGTTCCAAAGCTGAAGACTTTTGGAAGAAATTATCAAAATCAGAAACTTTTTTTTTATTTATATTGAATTTTGAACAATATGAAAATAAAATGTGATATTCAAATGTTACATGTGAAAATTGTAACTAAAAATGTAAATAAAAAATTTTGTCCGACTAGATGAACCTTAAGGCATCCTTCCCTATGTTCTATTTTATTCCCTATGTTCTATTTTAAAAAACTATAAAGTATTGCTGACCTTTTTGGAAAATTTTTCTCTAACTGAAAAAAATGAAGCAGGTTCCAAAGCTGAAGACTTTTGGAAGAAATTATCAAAATCAGAAACTTTTTTTTTTATTTATATTGAATTTTGAACAATATGAAAATAAAATGTGATATTCAAATGTTACATGTGAAAATTGTAACTAAAAATGTAAATAAAAAATTTTGTCCGACTAGATGAACCTTAAGGCATCCTTCCCTATGTTCTATTTTATTCCCTATGTTCTATTTTAAAAAACTATAAAGTATTGCTGACCTTTTTGGAAAATTTTTCTCTAACTGAAAAAAATGAAGCAGGTTCCAAAGCTGAAGACTTTTGGAAGAAATTATCAAAATCAGAAACTTTTTTTTTTATTTATATTGAATTTTGAACAATATGAAAATAAAATGTGATATTCAAATGTTACATGTGAAAATTGTAACTAAAAATGTAAATAAAAAATTTTGTCCGACTAGATAAACCTTAAGGCATCCTTCCCTATGTTCTATTTTATTCCCTATGTTCTATTTTAAAAAACTATAAAGTATTGCTGACCTTTTTGGAAAATTTTTCTCTAACTGAAAAAAATGAAGCAGGTTCCAAAGCTGAAGACTTTTGGAAGAAATTATCAAAATCAGAAACTTTTTTTTTTATTTATTATTGAATTTTGAACAATATGAAAATAAAATGTGATATTCAAATGTTACATGTGAAAATTGTAACTAAAAATGTAAATAAAAAATTTTGTCCGACTAGATGGACCTTAAGGCATCCTTCCCTATGTTCTATTTTATTCCCTATGTTCTATTTTAAAAAACTATAAAGTATTGCTGACCTTTTTGGAAAATTTTTCTCTAACTGAAAAAAATGAAGCAGGTTCCAAAGCTGAAGACTTTTGGAAGAAATTATCAAAATCAGAAACTTTTTTTTTATTTATTATTGAATTTTGAACAATATGAAAATAAAATGTGATATTCAAATGTTACATGTGAAAATTGTAACTAAAAATGTAAATAAAAAATTTTGTCCGACTAGATGAACCTTAAGGCATCCTTCCCTATGTTCTATTTTATTCCCTATGTTCTATTTTAAAAAACTATAAAGTATTGCTGACCTTTTTGGAAAATTTTTCTCTAACTGAAAAAAATGAAGCAGGTTCCAAAGCTGAAGACTTTTGGAAGAAATTATCAAAATCAGAAACTTTTTTTTTATTTATATTGAATTTTGAACAATATGAAAATAAAATGTGATATTCAAATGTTACATGTGAAAATTGTAACTAAAAATGTAAATAAAAAATTTTGTCCGACTAGATGAACCTTAAGGCATCCTTCCCTATGTTCTATTTTATTCCCTATGTTCTATTTTAAAAAACTATAAAGTATTGCTGACCTTTGTGGAAAATTTTTCTCTAACTGAAAAAAATGAAGCAGGTTCCAAAGCTGAAGCCTTTTGGAAGAAATTATCAAAATCAGAAACATTTTTTTTTATTTATATTGAATTTTGAACAATATGAAAATAAAATGTGATATTCAAATGTTACATGTGAAAATTGTAACTAAAAATGTAAATAAAAAATTTTGTCCGACTAGATGAACCTTAAGGCATCCTTCCCTATGTTCTATTTTATTCCCTATGTTCTATTTTAAAAAACTATAAAGTATTGCTGACCTTTTTGGAAAATTTTTCTCTAACTGAAAAAAATGAAGCAGGTTCCAAAGCTGAAGACTTTTGGAAGAAATTATCAAAATCAGAAACTTTTTTTTTTATTTATATTGACTTTTGAACAATATGAAAATAAAATGTGATATTCAAATGTTACATGTGAAAATTGTAACTAAAAATGTAAATAAAAAATTTTGTCCGACTAGATGAACCTTAAGGCAACCTTCCCTATGTTCTATTTTATTCCCTATGTTCTATTTTAAAAAACTATAAAGTATTGCTGACCTTTTTGGAAAATTTTTCTCTAACTGAAAAAAATGAAGCAGGTTCCAAAGCTGAAGACTTTTGGAAGAAATTATCAAAATCAGAAACGTTTTTTTTTATTTATATTGAATTTTGAACAATATGAAAATAAAATGTGATATTCAAATGTTACATGTGAAAATTGTAACTAAAAATGTAAATAAAAAATTTTGTCCGACTAGATGAACCTTAAGGCATCCTTCCCTATGTTCTATTTTATTCCCTATGTTCTATTTTAAAAAACTATAAAGTATTGCTGACCTTTTTGGAAAATTTTTCTCTAACTGAAAAAAATGAAGCAGGTTCCAAAGCTGAAGACTTTTGGAAGAAATTATCAAAATCAGAAACTTTTTTTTTTATTTATATTGAATTTTGAACAATATGAAAATAAAATGTGATATTCAAATGTTACATGTGAAAATTGTAACTAAAAATGTAAATAAAAAATTTTGTCCGACTAGATAAACCTTAAGGCATCCTTCCCTATGTTCTATTTTATTCCCTATGTTCTATTTTAAAAAACTATAAAGTATTGCTGACCTTTTTGGAAAATTTTTCTCTAACTGAAAAAAATGAAGCAGGTTCCAAAGCTGAAGACTTTTGGAAGAAATTATCAAAATCAGAAACTTTTTTTTTTATTTATTATTGAATTTTGAACAATATGAAAATAAAATGTGATATTCAAATGTTACATGTGAAAATTGAAACTAAAAATGTAAATAAAAAATTTTGTCCGACTAGATGGACCTTAAGGCATCCTTCCCTATGTTCTATTTTATTCCCTATGTTCTATTTTAAAAAACTATAAAGTATTGCTGACCTTTTTGGAAAATTTTTCTCTAACTGAAAAAAATGAAGCAGGTTCCAAAGCTGCAGACTTTTGGAAGAAATTATCAAAATCAGAAACTTTTTTTTTTATTTATTATTGAATTTTGAACAATATGAAAATAAAATGTGATATTCAAATGTTACATGTGAAAATTGTAACTAAAAATGTAAATAAAAAATTTTGTCCGACTAGATGAACCTTAAGGCATCCTTCCCTATGTTCTATTTTATTCCCTATGTTCTATTTTAAAAAACTATAAAGTATTGCTGACCTTTTTGGAAAATTTTTCTCTAACTGAAAAAAATGAAGCAGGTTCCAAAGCTGAAGACTTTTGGAAGAAATTATCAAAATCAGAAACTTTTTTTTTTATTTATATTGAATTTTGAACAATATGAAAATAAAATGTGATATTCAAATGTTACATGTGAAAATTGTAACTAAAAATGTAAATAAAAAATTTTGTCCGACTAGATGGACCTTAAGGCATCCTTCCCTATGTTCTATTTTATTCCCTATGTTCTATTTTAAAAAACTATAAAGTATTGCTGACCTTTTTGGAAAATTTTTCTCTAACTGAAAAAAATGAAGCAGGTTCCAAAGCTGAAGACTTTTGGAAGAAATTATCAAAATCAGAAACTTTTTTTTTTATTTATATTGAATTTTGAACAATATGAAAATAAAATGTGATATTCAAATGTTACATGTGAAAATTGTAACTAAAAATGTAAATAAAAAATTTTGTCCGACTAGATGAACCTTAAGGCATCCTTCCCTATGTTCTATTTTATTCCCTATGTTCTATTTTAAAAAACTATAAAGTATTGCTGACCTTTTTGGAAAATTTTTCTCTAACTGAAAAAAATGAAGCAGGTTCCAAAGCTGAAGACTTTTGGAAGAAATTATCAAAATCAGAAACTTTTTTTTTTATTTATTATTGAATTTTGAACAATATGAAAATAAAATGTGATATTCAAATGTTACATGTGAAAATTGTAACTAAAAATGTAAATAAAAAATTTTGTCCGACTAGATGAACCTTAAGGCATCCTTCCCTATGTTCTATTTTATTCCCTATGTTCTATTTTAAAAAACTATAAAGTATTGCTGACCTTTTTGGAAAATTTTTCTCTAACTGAAAAAAATGAAGCAGGTTCCAAAGCTGAAGACTTTTGGAAGAAATTATCAAGATCAGAAACTTTTTTTTTTATTTATTATTGAATTTTGAACAATATGAAAATAAAATGTGATATTCAAATGTTACATGTGAAAATTGTAACTAAAAATGTAAATAAAAAATTTTGTCCGACTAGATGAACCTTAAGGCATCCTTCCCTATGTTCTATTTTATTCCCTATGTTCTATTTTAAAAAACTATAAAGTATTGCTGACCTTTTTGGAAAATTTTTCTCTAACTGAAAAAAATGAAGCAGGTTCCAAAGCTGAAGACTTTTGGAAGAAATTATCAAAATCAGAAACTTTTTTTTTTTATTTATTATTGAATTTTGAACAATATGAAAATAAAATGTGATATTCAAATGTTACATGTGAAAATTGTAACTAAAAATGTAAATAAAAAATTTTGTCCGACTAGATGAACCTTAAGGCATCCTTCCCTATGTTCTATTTTATTCCCTATGTTCTATTTTAAAAAACTATAAAGTATTGCTGACCTTTTTGGAAAATTTTTCTCTAACTGAAAAAAATGAAGCAGGTTCCAAAGCTGAAGACTTTTGGAAGAAATTATCAAAATCAGAAACTTTTTTTTTTTATTTATTATTGAATTTTGAACAATATGAAAATAAAATGTGATATTCAAATGGTACATGTGAAAATTGTAACTAAAAATGTAAATAAAAAATTTTGTCCGACTAGATGAACCTTAAGGCATCCTTCCCTATGTTCTATTTTATTCCCTATGTTCTATTTTAAAAAACTATAAAGTATTGCTGACCTTTTTGGAAAATTTTTCTCTAACTGAAAAAAATGAAGCAGGTTCCAAAGCTGAAGACTTTTGGAAGAAATTATCAAAATCAGAAACTTTTTTTTTTATTTATTATTGAATTTTGAACAATATGAAAATAAAATGTGATATTCAAATGTTACATGTGAAAATTGTAACTAAAAATGTAAATAAAAAATTTTGTCCGACTAGATGAACCTTAAGGCATCCTTCCCTATGTTCTATTTTATTCCCTATGTTCTATTTTAAAAAACTATAAAGTATTGCTGACCTTTTTGGAAAATTTTTCTCTAACTGAAAAAAATGAAGCAGGTTCCAAAGCTGAAGACTTTTGGAAGAAATTATCAAAATCAGAAACTTTTTTTTTATTTATATTGAATTTTGAACAATATGAAAATAAAATGTGATATTCAAATGTTACATGTGAAAATTGTAACTAAAAATGTAAATAAAAAATTTTGTCCGACTAGATGAACCTTAAGACATCCTTCCCTATGTTCTATTTTATTCCCTATGTTCTATTTTAAAAAACTATAAAGTATTGCTGACCTTTTTGGAAAATTTTTCTCTAACTGAAAAAAATGAAGCAGGTTCCAAAGCTGAAGACTTTTGGAAGAAATTATCAAAATCAGAAACTTTTTTTTTTATTTATTATTGAATTTTGAACAATATGAAAATAAAATGTGATATTCAAATGTTACATGTGAAAATTGTAACTAAAAATGTAAATAAAAAATTTTGTCCGACTAGATGGACCTTAAGGCATCCTTCCCTATGTTCTATTTTAAAAAACTATAAAGTATTGCTGACCTTTTTGGAAAATTTTTCTCTAACTGAAAAAAATGAAGCCGGTTCCAAAGCTGAAGACTTTTGGAAGAAATTATCAAAATCAGAAACTTTTTTTTTTATTTATTATTGAATTTTGAACAATATGAAAATAAAATGTGATATTCAAATGTTACATGTGAAAATTGTAACTAAAAATGTAAATAAAAAATTTTGTCCGACTAGATGAACCTTAAGGCATCCTTCCCTATGTTCTATTTTATTCCCTATGTTCTATTTTAAAAAACTATAAAGTATTGCTGACCTTTTTGGAAAATTTTTCTCTAACTGAAAAAAATGAAGCAGGTTCCAAAGCTGAAGACTTTTGGAAGAAATTATCAAAATCAGAAACTTTTTTTTTATTTATATTGAATTTTGAACAATATGAAAATAAAATGTGATATTCAAATGTTACATGTGAAAATTGTAACTAAAAATGTAAATAAAAAATTTTGTCCGACTAGATGAACCTTAAGACATCCTTCCCTATGTTCTATTTTATTCCCTATGTTCTATTTTAAAAAACTATAAAGTATTGCTGACCTTTTTGGAAAATTTTTCTCTAACTGAAAAAAATGAAGCAGGTTCCAAAGCTGAAGACTTTTGGAAGAAATTATCAAAATCAGAAACTTTTTTTTTATTTATATTGAATTTTGAACAATATGAAAATAAAATGTGATATTCAAATGTTACATGTGAAAATTGTAACTAAAAATGTAAATAAAAAATTTTGTCCGACTAGATGAACCTTAAGGCATCCTTCCCTATGTTCTATTTTATTCCCTATGTTCTATTTTAAAAAACTATAAAGTATTGCTGACCTTTTTGGAAAATTTTTCTCTAACTGAAAAAAATGAAGCAGGTTCCAAAGCTGAAGACTTTTGGAAGAAATTATCAAAATCAGAAACTTTTTTTTTTATTTATATTGAATTTTGAACAATATGAAAATAAAATGTGATATTCAAATGTTACATGTGAAAATTGTAACTAAAAATGTAAATAAAAAATTTTGTCCGACTAGATGAACCTTAAGGCATCCTTCCCTATGTTCTATTTTATTCCCTATGTTCTATTTTAAAAAACTATAAAGTATTGCTGACCTTTTTGGAAAATTTTTCTCTAACTGAAAAAAATGAAGCAGGTTCCAAAGCTGAAGACTTTTGGAAGAAATTATCAAAATCAGAAACTTTTTTTTTATTTATATTGAATTTTGAACAATATGAAAATAAAATGTGATATTCAAATGTTACATGTGAAAATTGTAACTAAAAATGTAAATAAAAAATTTTGTCCGACTAGATGAACCTTAAGGCATCCTTCCCTATGTTCTATTTTATTCCCTATGTTCTATTTTAAAAAACTATAAAGTATTGCTGACCTTTTTGGAAACTTTTTCTCTAACTGAAAAAAATGAAGCAGGTTCCAAAGCTGAAGACTTTTGGAAGAAATTATCAAAATCAGAAACTTTTTTTTTTATTTATTATTGAATTTTGAACAATATGAAAATAAAATGTGATATTCAAATGTTACATGTGAAAATTGTAACTAAAAATGTAAATAAAAAATTTTGTCCGACTAGATGGACCTTAAGGCATCCTTCCCTATGTTCTATTTTAAAAAACTATAAAGTATTGCTGACCTTTTTGGAAAATTTTTCTCTAACTGAAAAAAATGAAGCAGGTTCCAAAGCTGAAGACTTTTGGAAGAAATTATCAAAATCAGAAACTTTTTTTTTATTTATATTGAATTTTGAACAATATGAAAATAAAATGTGATATTCAAATGTTACATGTGAAAATTGTAACTAAAAATGTAAATAAAAAATTTTGTCCGACTAGATGAACCTTAAGACATCCTTCCCTATGTTCTATTTTATTCCCTATGTTCTATTTTAAAAAACTATAAAGTATTGCTGACCTTTTTGGAAAATTTTTCTCTAACTGAAAAAAATGAAGCAGGTTCCAAAGCTGAAGACTTTTGGAAGAAATTATCAAAATCAGAAACTTTTTTTTTTATTTATTATTGAATTTTGAACAATATGAAAATAAAATGTGATATTCAAATGTTACATGTGAAAATTGTAACTAAAAATGTAAATAAAAAATTTTGTCCGACTAGATGGACCTTAAGGCATCCTTCCCTATGTTCTATTTTAAAAAACTATAAAGTATTGCTGACCTTTTTGGAAAATTTTTCTCTAACTGAAAAAAATGAAGCCGGTTCCAAAGCTGAAGACTTTTGGAAGAAATTATCAAAATCAGAAACTTTTTTTTTTATTTATTATTGAATTTTGAACAATATGAAAATAAAATGTGATATTCAAATGTTACATGTGAAAATTGTAACTAAAAATGTAAATAAAAAATTTTGTCCGACTAGATGAACCTTAAGGCATCCTTCCCTATGTTCTATTTTATTCCCTATGTTCTATTTTAAAAAACTATAAAGTATTGCTGACCTTTTTGGAAAATTTTTCTCTAACTGAAAAAAATGAAGCAGGTTCCAAAGCTGAAGACTTTTGGAAGAAATTATCAAAATCAGAAACTTTTTTTTTATTTATATTGAATTTTGAACAATATGAAAATAAAATGTGATATTCAAATGTTACATGTGAAAATTGTAACTAAAAATGTAAATAAAAAATTTTGTCCGACTAGATGAACCTTAAGACATCCTTCCCTATGTTCTATTTTATTCCCTATGTTCTATTTTAAAAAACTATAAAGTATTGCTGACCTTTTTGGAAAATTTTTCTCTAACTGAAAAAAATGAAGCAGGTTCCAAAGCTGAAGACTTTTGGAAGAAATTATCAAAATCAGAAACTTTTTTTTTATTTATATTGAATTTTGAACAATATGAAAATAAAATGTGATATTCAAATGTTACATGTGAAAATTGTAACTAAAAATGTAAATAAAAAATTTTGTCCGACTAGATGAACCTTAAGGCATCCTTCCCTATGTTCTATTTTATTCCCTATGTTCTATTTTAAAAAACTATAAAGTATTGCTGACCTTTTTGGAAAATTTTTCTCTAACTGAAAAAAATGAAGCAGGTTCCAAAGCTGAAGACTTTTGGAAGAAATTATCAAAATCAGAAACTTTTTTTTTTATTTATATTGAATTTTGAACAATATGAAAATAAAATGTGATATTCAAATGTTACATGTGAAAATTGTAACTAAAAATGTAAATAAAAAATTTTGTCCGACTAGATGAACCTTAAGGCATCCTTCCCTATGTTCTATTTTATTCCCTATGTTCTATTTTAAAAAACTATAAAGTATTGCTGACCTTTTTGGAAAATTTTTCTCTAACTGAAAAAAATGAAGCAGGTTCCAAAGCTGAAGACTTTTGGAAGAAATTATCAAAATCAGAAACTTTTTTTTTATTTATATTGAATTTTGAACAATATGAAAATAAAATGTGATATTCAAATGTTACATGTGAAAATTGTAACTAAAAATGTAAATAAAAAATTTTGTCCGACTAGATGAACCTTAAGGCATCCTTCCCTATGTTCTATTTTATTCCCTATGTTCTATTTTAAAAAACTATAAAGTATTGCTGACCTTTTTGGAAAATTTTTCTCTAACTGAAAAAAATGAAGCAGGTTCCAAAGCTGAAGACTTTTGGAAGAAATTATCAAAATCAGAAACTTTTTTTTTTATTTATTATTGAATTTTGAACAATATGAAAATAAAATGTGATATTCAAATGTTACATGTGAAAATTGTAACTAAAAATGTAAATAAAAAATTTTGTCCGACTAGATGAACCTTAAGGCATCCTTCCCTATGTTCTATTTTATTCCCTATGTTCTATTTTAAAAAACTATAAAGTATTGCTGACCTTTTTGGAAAATTTTTCTCTAACTGAAAAAAATGAAGCAGGTTCCAAAGCTGAAGACTTTTGGAAGAAATTATCAAAATCAGAAACTTTTTTTTTTATTTATATTGAATTTTGAACAATATGAAAATAAAATGTGATATTCAAATGTTACATGTGAAAATTGTAACTAAAAATGTAAATAAAAAATTTTGTCCGACTAGATGAACCTTAAGGCATCCTTCCCTATGTTCTATTTTATTCCCTATGTTCTATTTTAAAAAACTATAAAGTATTGCTGACCTTTTTGGAAAATTTTTCTCTAACTGAAAAAAATGAAGCAGGTTCCAAAGCTGAAGACTTTTGGAAGAAATTATCAAAATCAGAAACTTTTTTTTTTATTTATTATTGAATTTTGAACAATATGAAAATAAAATGTGATATTCAAATGTTACATGTGAAAATTGTAACTAAAAATGTAAATAAAAAATTTTGTCCGACTAGATGAACCTTAAGGCATCCTTCCCTATGTTCTATTTTATTCCCTATGTTCTATTTTAAAAAACTATAAAGTATTGCTGACCTTTTTGGAAAATTTTTCTCTAACTGAAAAAAATGAAGCAGGTTCCAAAGCTGAAGACTTTTGGAAGAAATTATCAAAATCAGAAACTTTTTTTTTTTATTTATTATTGAATTTTGAACAATATGAAAATAAAATGTGATATTCAAATGTTACATGTGAAAATTGTAACTAAAAATGTAAATAAAAAATTTTGTCCGACTAGATGGACCTTAAGGCATCCTTCCCTATGTTCTATTTTAAAAAACTATAAAGTATTGCTGACCTTTTTGGAAAATTTTTCTCTAACTGAAAAAAATGAAGCAGGTTCCAAAGCTGAAGACTTTTGGAAGAAATTATCAAAATCAGAAACTTTTTTTTTTATTTATTATTGAATTTTGAACAATATGAAAATAAAATGTGATATTCAAATGTTACATGTGAAAATTGTAACTAAAAATGTAAATAAAAAATTTTGTCCGACTAGATGGACCTTAAGGCATCCTTCCCTATGTTCTATTTTAAAAAACTATAAAGTATTGCTGACCTTTTTGGAAAATTTTTCTCTAACTGAAAAAAATGAAACAGGTTCCAAAGCTGAAGGCTTTTGGAAGAAATTATCAAAATGAGAAACTTTTTTTTTATCACCATTTCTGAACAAATTTTGTGCCATATTGAGAAAACCAATATTTTATTACAAAATCACACATTACATTTGAAAAAATCAATTCAGATAATCAGTGATTTAAAATTAACTTTCCAAACCATGAGAGAAACCCTTGGAGAAAAATTATCTTCTATTACTAACGATTGCAAATTATTACATCTAAAAGAAATGAAACTTAAACAAAGAAAGAAAAACCCAAAATACAAATACAACCCATCAAGTCATCCACATGAATTTTCAGAACTGGAATTTTATGACAGAATTTTCAAAGAATCCATTGATAATGTTCTCTTTGGCCTCAACGCAAGATTTAGCTCCGTATTTCAAGAACTTGTAGATAATATTGAAGAGTCTAACCTGCAGGTCTGTTGGACCTGAAAAACTGATTAAATTTTATCAGATTTCGAACAAGACAGATTAGTATTGCACAGAAATATGTATCATGATATAGCTGTTGCTAAGGGTTTTCAAATTAGAACTTTCTCTGATATTCTGGATAGTTTTAAACAAGATCCCATAGCATTTCTTGCCTCATCGAAGTAAAAAAAATGATTTCATTAGTATTAACGATATCAGTGACATCGTGCTCATCGGAAAGACCTTTTAGCATGCTTAGAAGATTAAAAACTTACCTGCGATCAACAATGACTCAAATGAGACTTAACAATTTAGCCATAATTAAATTTTACAAAGAGGAAGCTGACAATTTAAACATGGAAAAATTAGCCAACGAGTTTATCATATTAAATCAAACCCGAAGAAATACTTTTGCTGTAATTTAATCAATTTTTATACACAAGACTGAAATACAAAATGTTAATAAAAGCTGTCTATTTGAAAAATTATTTTTAACAATTTGTTTGTTTGTTTTTTTCTTGAAAATGTCTTGAAGACTCTTATAGATATTGAAAATTGTGATTGTAAATTAAAGATCTTATATTTACATTTTATTTTTGGGTTATAACATCATTACTATTTCAAATAATGTAAATGCTTCGATTTTGTTATCAAATATTAAAGTCAAAACTTTTATAAAAATTTTTAGGTGTTGATTTTCTTCTCTCACATCCTTTTCCATATACACATTTTTCTTTACATTATAGATAAATACAACTATTGCACTATGTATATTATCTAAAAACATTATTATATAAAACCATGTTTCAATTAAAAAAAGTGAAATAAAAAATGAAATTACTGACAGGGGGGGGAGAGACCTACTTGCTCTCGCCCCCCCCCCCCCCAGCCAAAATGAAAAGTCTATGCCAGTGGGTCAAAGCCATAAAACTACAGGGACAGAAGGCAGTTACAGCTTACTGGTACACCACTAAGTGTCTTCCAGAAATTCTACAAGAAGTGAATTTTAGGGGACTCATGCTTCACAATGACAATGCATCTTTTTATTCAGCAAGAATGACAGTCGAATTTCTTGAACAAAAAACATCAAAGTGATAGAACATCCACCCTATTCTTCTGATCTTGCTATGTGTAACTTTTGGCTATTTTTTAATCTAAAAAAAAAATTATGTGGGCGTCGTCTTCATTCAGAAGATAAGATTGATGAGGCTATAAAAGCATATTTTCTATCGATTCCAAGAAATGGATGGCTTAAAGCATTTAATCTTTGGAAAATTCACCTAAAATAGTGCATTGATGTTGGAAGGTAGTACTCTCTTTGAACACTCCTAAGAGTTGGTAAGTTGGTTGTACCAACTTACTTATCTCAAAAATTTCAGTTTGACCCTCATATATGACTGTAGCTCTAATGTAAGAACAAATATTTTAAAAGTCACTGGACATATATTCTAGCTTAAATGTGCTATTTAAGAATAAATTCAAAATTTTCTGGAAAAACCACATCTCTATTTCTCACAACAAATAAAATACAAAAAAATTTCTGCCCCCTCTTCTCAATAACTGCGAAATTAAAAAAAAATTGGTATTTTTGTTTCAGTCCCCAGTTTTTGATACCCCACTTGAACATTTTTATAAGTTTCATATCCCACCATGTTATAATTTTTTCCCTTCTCTTTTTACCTCAAGAAGGGTGGCTACAGGATCTCAGATAAAATATTCCCTGATTTCTGCTGGAAGAATGTAAATAAAAGATCACAAGTGATCTTTCTCCCAGACGATGTTCATAAACTCAAAGTTTTTTTTTATTACTTACCTCGTTCTAGGGAATGACTCACAACATTATTTCAGCTGAAGTCTTCATGCAGATTGGATGATGACTTAGAAGTGCGTGGCTCAAAGAGCAGAGGTCTATTGTACTTTCCCCAAAAGATGAAACAGTCTCTAACAGAAGAGACCAGTAGCCGAAACAAAGATCAGCAGGCACTTGACAGAAATATCCTGTAATTCCCAGGGCTCGATCACAGGTCGACCCAAATGCTCTAACCTATGGGCAGAAAACACTTCACATTCACAGAGTATGTGTGTGGCAGTTTCTTCTTTGTACTTACAACCTCTACAGATCGGGTTCTAAGTGACACCCATAATACTTAGGTGTATTTTAAGGATGCCATGCCCAATAAGGAGCTCAACAGTCGTCTAATGCTAGTTCTATTGAGCTTGAATAGTTCCCTATGAAGCACACTAGGGCACTTACTGTTCAGTTCTATTGCCTGCCTTTGGTCCTTGATGTTGTGCCAGTTCTCGCACTGCTGTTTTCTAAAGATGTCATAAACAGTTCTTCTGATCAGTTCATTAGAGACACCCAAAGCTGGCTCTGGACCAACAAAGGAAGTGCTCAAACCTTTTCTGGCCAACTCATCAGCCAATTCATTACTTGGAATGCCTGAATACCTAGGCACCCAGTAAAGTGTGACTTGACCCAGTAAAGTGTAACTGAAGCTGGTGATATTAAAAAGTGCAGTATAGCACTCTCAAACAAGGGAAGAGGTTATAGTAGACTTCCCTAGAGCCTGGTATCAGAGAGTAGCCTGGCTATCAGAGCAGATATAGATTTGGCTACTCCTGTAATTTCTGTCAGAGCAAATTCTACAACACATTAGAATAGCAAAGACCTCAGCCTGAAACACAGTAGTGTAGCTGCCAAGTGGGTAAAACAGTTTTGCACCATCAGCTGGACAGCATACTCCAGCACCAGTGCTATCTAGCTTGGAGTCATCAGTGTACCATACAATAATACACTTCTTCTTATTGTAGGTAGGAGTCTTCCTCCAGTCATCCCGTGAAGTGACCTGAATCCCATAAGGCTTGTCAAAGATAGATACCTGACAAGAATGCCATCAGATGACATATAGAGATATGGATGATTCATAACATTACTATTAAGTTTACTCCAAGACAAATATTTTGAGTAATCTTTCCAGTGACCCAAATATTTGAGTCTTTTCAGGCTTATGAGAGCCTCAGCCTCAATATGCATGTATAGAGGATGTAAAGTTCTCAGCAAAAGTTCAAGAGTTGCAGTGGGAGTAGTTTTCATGCACCCAGAAATTGCAATACAAACCATCCTTTGGAGCCTAATTAAATCTAACTTGGCAGTTTCACACCTGACTCTAGACCACCAGACAATAGAGTCCTAGGTAATGATGGGACAGATCACCATAGAATAAATCCAATGGATAGCCCTGAGATTCAATCCCCAGATTTTTCCCAATAGCACTTCTGCATGACCAGAAAATTATTCTGGCTTTAGTCACAGAGTAATCAAAGTGTCTCTTCCAATTAAGGCCCATATCAAAATAAACTCCTAAGAATTTTATTTCTCTAGAACAGATAAGCTTCTGACCACAGAAACAAATGTCTCTATGGTTGAGAATACGTTTTCTGGTAAAAGCAATCATCGCTGCCTTTTGCGGATTAACAAAGAGACCTGCATTATTGCACCATGACTCAACACTCCTAAGGGCACCGGACATAATGTCAGAGACAGTATTATCAAACTTGCCTCTAGCAACAATTACAACATCATCAGCATATCCAATACAGGATAAGCCAGAACTAGTTATGTTCTCCAAAAGAGAGTCCACAACTAGACACCATAAAATTGGTGAAAGAACGCCTCCCTGCAGACAATCTGCAAGATCATGAACCGTCATGTTATCACCAAGTAAAAAAGCACAGATATACCTGGCTGCTAGATAACTGATTCTTGATCCAGTGAGAGACGGTCATATCAACACCTTTCCTGTCAAGAGCATGAAGGATGGTGTCAATGGGCACTTTATCAAAAGCGACCTCAATGTCAAGAAAAAAAGATAGAAAAAAACTTGGTATGCTAATTAAATTTCTCTAACATAAAGGAGAGACTGTAAAGGGCAATATCTGCAGATTTACCCAGTTGATAGGCATGCTGGGAGTTAGACAGTGGCATTAAAGTCAAAATGTCTTCCCTAATATACCTGTCAAAAAGCTTTTCAATTGTCTTTAAAAGAAAAGACAAAAGGCTAATAGGCCTGAGAGGCTTAGCCTCATAACAGTTATCTTTCCCAATCTCGGGAATATGCAGATTGAATACTCACCGCATATGCAATTTCATATGCATATTTTTTGGGATGGACCTTGGAATTCGTTCCGGTAGGTGCCGATTCCTGTGTATATAGGAAGTCCATGCTGGAAACATAATCAGGGGAGATCAGATCAGAGGATATGTGTAGTTGTAGGTTGTAGCAGCAGATGGAAACATCAACTGAAGATGTAATCAGTCAGGTTATCTGATAGTCTGACAGTTATTCAGACAAGTAGTCAGACAAGTAGTTCTGAAGAGAATGGTACGATGCTGAATAATTATGCATTCTTGTTCGTGCTAATAGATTGTTTCATATCAATTGTTAAGAAAGATGGCCTTAGTTAAATAGACATGCCCGGTGTAGGACCGATACACTGGAGTATTCGTTTGTTCAACAGGAATGGATTTCAAACCAGTGATTTTTCTTTTTAACATTTATGGACTAAAGTATTTTAAACTGAGCATGAACTGAATCTAGTCAAGTTACTTGTTAAACTTGCATTTTCCTAATGTGTGACCTCATAGAGGTGGAACTTGAACATGATGAAAAGTTCGTGAGTATTGTTTTCCAATGTGGACTTCTTAAAATGTTTCAACTCAAACCCTGTATGTATGTTTCCGCTGCATTATGTGAAAACAGCCACCAAATGAAATTGGCTAGATTCCAATGTTATTAAATAAACGTGATTTTGTTTACCATTTGACTTCAACTTATTTCATTACGACACTGTGTGCTACTTTTATTCAAATTCTATAAGTCAAGAAATTCACATCGCTTAACTATAATACGAGGACTTGCCTAGTTTGCCTTTATTGGAATCAACAGGTTATAAGTCCCCGAATTTCCAGACAAGGTTATGGGGCCAGATTACGACGTGGGTTACGAGTTCAGATCATCAACTGACGACTTGCCCATAGTGATGAAAAGTATCCAGTCAAATTGATGGAGGCTGCCAAAGTCCACCCGTCCAGTGCATTCAAGATCAAGAGTTGAAAGGTTTTCCACAAAATAAAAGGAAAGGAGAAATTTTTTAAAGGAAACATGGATAACGTCAAGATGCCATTGATGTCCAGAGACAATTATGCCACATGAAGTAATGGTATGGCTTTCACCCTTAAAGCTGAGGGCCACTATAGGTTTATCGAGAGGAGTGTGAAACCAATCGATGAAACCACATCCTGACGTGACCAAGACAAATTCACCTGCAGATGAGATAAAGCTCTATCTATGCTTTATTATGGCTTATCACCCGAATACCAGGAGCTAATCAACATTTCTAATGATCCAGTCGATGCCTGGGAAGAACTGAAAGACCATTTTGAAGCACCAACAAGAGCCTACCTAGTAAGCCTGCTCGACGAGTTCTTCAGTATCCGTCCAGATGATAGTGAACCAATCGATATTTTCTGTGCATGATTAAAGAAAGCCGTGATAAAACTTAAAGATGTTAAACTCTATTGAGGACATATACATTGTATTTCAGTCCATCGGGTATCTTCCTGAAGTGTTTCAGGGTATAGTACAGATCATTTGCAGATGGCCTGATGTTGATTTCACTTTGGACAAAATACAAGCAGAACGTTCAACGGAAGAAGGTCGGCTATGTCAATAGAGTAGAGACACAATGACTGAAGAAATCGAAGTTATGAAAGAAAGAGATGCCTCAGAGTTAGTTCCTGCACCTCATTCAGAAAAAATAACAGGCAGTCGATGAGTTTATACTTTAAAACGAAATGAAAAAGGGGAATAAAACAGTTTAAGGCAAGACTAGTCACTCAAGGATATACCCATGAAAAGGGGGGCATGTATGACGAAGTTTTTAGTTAGGTTGTGAATTTCAGTCTGATTAGATTATTTTTTATGATTTTTGTCAGCATGCAGGTTTTTAGAATTAGATTCCATGTTTAATGAGTTGAAATTTACAAAACTCAAATGGTGTAATTGCTGTTATATATACTCAATAACAATGTACTTATATTAATTTGCATGGACAATATTATTTTATTTTTTAAACATCAAAAAGATACTGACTTAGTAATTTCAATGTTAAAAGATAAATTTGATACAAAAATCTTAGGGAAAATAAAGAAGTTACTTGGTGTAGAATTTGAGGAATCAGATCACAAATTTCAAATACATCAAAAGCAATATATCAAAAAAGTATGTGAAAAATTTAGACAGTTTAAATACCCAGTTGTTTCTTTAACAATTGCTAAAGGTCATATTTTCAGCAAAATAGATCATCCTGGCACTAGGGAAGAATTAAACCAAATGAAAGACAAAAGTTTAATACAAAAGTTACAAAAGTTTAATTGGATGTCCAAGTTTCATTTCTACTAGTAGGACAAGATCTGATTTAAGCTATGCAGTAAATTTACTTTCTCAGTTTCCTGGTATTAAACATTGGGATGCCCTACTGAAAGTAATGGGTTATTTAGACAAAACTAAAGATTATGCATTAAATTTGTCAAATATTAGTGAACTTAATTTAAATTGCTATTCAGACTCGGATTTTGCAGCCAATAGGGATGATTGGGTATCTTTAGGAGGTATGATATTTTATATAGATAAAGTACCGATATCATGGCGTACCTTCAAACACGAATGTGTCAGCTTAGCCACTATGGAAGCTGAATACGTATCATTGACTGAAGCCACTAAAGAAATGATATGGATGCAAAACGTAATTGGTGATAACCAGGCAGATATTAACTTTTCAAATTCCCCAATTAAAAATCCCCGAATTAAACATATTGATGTCAAATATCATTTTTTGAGAAATTTAGTTCTGAAAAGTCATTTAAAATTAATTTTGTAAATAGCAAAGAAAATGATGCAGATTATTTCACTAAGCCTATGACTAAAGATAAAATTCTTAAATTTTGTAATGAGCTATTCAAAATATAAATTTTTCTTTCATTTTTTGAAACTTTGTCTATAAAAATTTAAATTTAATATTAAGGTATAATACATTATAATTTATTTCTACCTCAATATCCAAAATGAATTGTCATTAGAGTATAAAATATGGTATTGATGCGATAATTGTACCATACATGTTTTTGTATTCATACCCACTGTTTTACAATTTTCACACTTGGCAGTTTAGTTGCTTATGTGTACTTAGAAAGTAATTAGTGCCTTACATGCTTTTAATATTTCACATTAACTTATATACATACCATTTTTTCAATCCCACAAAGCATTTGATTTTTGGTGATGTGTTTCAATGTGTGTGATGAAAAGAATTGTTTTGGTGTTTTGATTCAAACTTCAAGTATTTTTGTAGTTGTATACTGTATTTGAATTATGACATCAGAAGTATGTTATATTTAAATTTCCTTTAAAAATTAAAATTTTGAAATATTAAAATGTTTATACTTGAATGTTAAACTTTAACTTTGGTATTTCATGTTTATACCCAAATTTAAGCTCTGAATGAAATAATATGTTTATACATAAAAATTAAAAAAGAACATGGACAATATTATTTTATTTTTTAAACATCAAAAAGATACTGACTTAGTAATTTCAATGTTAAAAGATAAATTTGATACAAAAATCTTAGGGAAAATAAAGAAGTTACTTGGTGTAGAATTTGAGGAATCAGATCACAAATTTCAAATACATCAAAAGCAATATATCAAAAAAGTATGTGAAAAATTTAGACAGTTTAAATACCCAGTTGTTTCTTTAACAATTGCTAAAGGTCATATTTTCAGCAAAATAGATCATCCTGGCACTAGGGAAGAATTAAACCAAATGAAAGACAAAAGTTTAATACAAAAGTTACAAAAGTTTAATTGGATGTCCAAGTTTCATTTCTACTAGTAGGACAAGATCTGATTTAAGCTATGCAGTAAATTTACTTTCTCAGTTTCCTGGTATTAAACATTGACATAACTTATACTGACATACTTTGACATACTTATACTTAAATTTTCCTAAAAATTAAATGGTTATATTTAAAATTTTTAAACTTCTGAAAGTCTATTGATTTTGCAGCTACTAGTACTTCATGAATTGAATCAATGCTCAACTAAAGTTCGAGTATGTAGAAACTTAAAACTATTTCATGTTATGCTATTAATAGTTATTATTTAGACTGCTTATATCATTACAGTTTGATATAAAAAACTGGGGAATTGACACTTGTTTAAGTCAATGTCCTCAGATTAAAATTTTTTTAGTATTAATGTCTAAGGCCCCCTATTACATGACAGTGATTTGGGACAACAAACTGTTCGCAAAACAGCGCAGACAACAAATTTAGACACAGCATTTTAATTTTAACCTTAAAATGTTGTGGTTGAGGGAACGGTTGTGTGAATATCGACTAATCAGAAGTGCGTAAATCCGAAAAGTCAGAGGTGACGCACTTTCGAGTTATTTTATTTCCTACTTTAATGGTGACCAAGATGGCCGACAGATTGCTTTGGAATGCAGAAATGGAATCTGATCGTATTGAACTTACGCAGGGCCCCCACAAAGGGGGGGTCAGTTGGTACTACAGTACTGGGGCCCGGCGATTGTTAGGGGCCCGTGAATATTGCTGTGGATAAAATTTTTATACATTTGTGTATGAATATATAATTTTTTTTCTAAATTAATTGAAGGTTATAAAATTTACGTATTATGTGTAATTATAAAATTACTAATATAAATTATATATAAAGCCTAAACACAATCTGTAAGTTTGAATGAAAGAAAAGTACAAAACGTTCTGTAAACATCTGTTTGGATTCTGTGTCTCATTTTTGAAATAGTCAAAAGAGTCTCAAAGAAGGGCCCCTAGTTCAATACTAACCTTTGAAGAGTAATCAATCATTTGTAGAACAGAAGGGGGACATACTGACCAGTGGCCATGCTTTTGATAGCTAAAGAAAGGAAAGGCTACCTCTACAGAATCTGAGGCAATAAAAACCGATCCCGGAGAAATTTTCTAGAATTGCACCAAAACAGATACGTTTATGACCCTAATGGGTAAGTTTCCTCTTGCTCATTCATTCATGTTTACAGCTCATATCAATCACGTCCAGCTAACTACTGAGACCACCCGTCCAGAAGTTTCTTTTGTGAAATTATCAGTTTGGGAAGGGGGCGATCCAAAGAGCTAGCCTGGAAGGGGTGATCTTATCTTCCTGCTCTTTGAGGTCGTAAACCAATTAACGCGACGGGGTGTTGCGACCAATTAACGCGATGTTGTGTCGGACTGAATGATGTAGAAAGAAAAATCCTTGTTTCTCCCTCCTGGCATGAACTTGCTTCCCATTTTGATTTCCAAGATAGTGATATTAGAAAGCACAAGCCGATATTAGAAAGCACACATTTATTTTAATTTCTCATGCAATTATATTGTAATCTCATATGCGTTTTCAGTGCTAGTTGCTAGTGCAACTCTCAACACATGATTAAATCTTGTAAAAAAATGATTCGCTGAAACAAACCCCAATGCTACCATCTAAGATTTAAGGTATGTTCAAAATCATTTTCTTATAGTTTTGAAATATTATTTTCAGATTTATTAATCTTAAACAAAGCTAATTTTAGATTTAATTAAAATTTATTTTATCAAATTTCTATGCTGTTTTGTAAATTCAATCGTCTAAAATAACTATAATTAAATATGTACAAAAATCTCTGAGAAAATATTGCATTATGATAGGAAAATGAATTATTTTGTGTTTATAATGCTTTTTTAAACTTTCACTTTATATTGTATGATTTTATGTTGAACTTGGTAATTACTAGAAATATTCCAAAATTTCCCTTGCGTCATCTATTTTTTGGAATTGGCTAAGGATGGAGCTTAGGCGATGATTTATGCAGTATCAAATTTCGAAGGGGGGGGGGGTAGAGGAATTCACTAAGAACTTCGACTTCTGGTTGTGGGGAGGTGCTAATTCAATTTAAAAAATTTATATTTTCCTTGCAACATCAATTTTTTAACACTTTACAACATAGTTGAAAAGTGTTTATGACTTTGTTCATTATGTCTGTCTGTCCATTTAGCACGATAACTGCCGTAAAAATGACTTTATCAAAATGAAATTTTAGTATGTTGTTCAAACGTTCTGTGGGACTATGAGAATATAAATAAATAATATCACCCAATTAGTTTTGGATTGAAACCGGACTGAAAAAATGAAATACATTAAACCCTATGGGACCTAATTCTTCAAATATTTTTTAAGCAAATTTAAAATTTACAAATTGCTTCGAAAGTTTTAGGAAATATTTAAATTATCCCATAAAATATATAAAAAATTTCAGAAAAATATATTCCGTAGTTTTCTAAATAAAAATTAAAATAAGAATTATATCCATTATATAAAGAGATCACGTGACCCACTTCAAAATAAAATATTGCATCCATCTTGGGTCAAAACCGTGATTTTTAAAGTTCTTTTTAATTTGTATTTAGTGTTGTGTCTGTCCTAAAACCGCTTTATTTTTGCTTAATTTCTGTTCATCAATGTTCTGAAACAATGCAATTACAATATATTTGGGTTTAAATGATCATCAAACTTTGATTATTTCTACAATGAAGCCTAATTTTCACTTATGGAGATTGTAAACACATCAAACTGTAAGATGAGTTGTATAAGAATTGCTGGATTTCTTTAACGCAAAATTATTTAGCGCTGGAGTCTGCAATATAGTTGATATGAATGAAACAGTCATTGATTTTACATAGAGAACAGACAATTTTATATCAGACTTTTTCGGTGAAGTTTTAAGCACAGAGTTAAATTACTTTTACCTCCATGGTTTTAAGTTTTTAAGTAAAATAAATTAGTGTAGTATTGTGATGAATGAAAGGAATTGAATAAAAGCTTATGGATGAAATTTTTACTGATTTTTCATAGAGAGCCAGGCGATTTATATTTCAATGACGTCATTTGATAAAGTTCATTTTCTTTTGACGAAGTTTTCAAATATAATAAATTATTGTAGTATTGTGATAATTACAAAAATATTGTCGCTGAATGTATCGCAATTTAGAGATGTTTAAATGAAATTGCATTGCAGTTGGAAAGTGTTTCATAATCAATGCTTTATGCATGATTGATCTTTCTTATTAAAGATGAGCTTAAATGATGACTGATATAGATTCAGCATCATATTCCAGAGGAAGTAGGGAACCTCCTACCCCCTCTGGAATTTACTTTTCTAAGGATTTCTACTTGCGGTTTTTCATCTTACGGTTCCGAACATTTCCTTGAAACGTATATTTTGATTGACTATAGAGCTTAGATGATGACTGATAGGAATTTAGCATCGAATTTCAGTAAGGGTAGGGGGTTGAGGATTTACTAAGAATTTTCACTTCCAGTTCTTTTCCCAATAATGGATAAAAAAAAATCATTTTTCTTCAAACATTTATTTCTCAAAATCGGCTATAGATAGAGCTAAATGATGACTGATAGGGATTCAGTATAAAATTGCTTAGGGGTTAGGAGAATTCATTAAGGATTTCCACTTCTGGTTCACTTCCGATTAAAATAATTATAATTTTCTTTACAATACCTATTCCTCAGGATTGCCTGTAGGAATAGCTTAGTTAATGACTGATATGTACCATCAACGAATTTTGCAGAGAGTTGGGATCACTAATGATTTACATTTCCGGTTCTGGAGATGTCACTTCCGATTTTTCCCAAAATTCCTTTGACTATGCGAAATAAGTGTGCAATTGAGTATAAAAATATTTCGTTTAAAATGAAATGTACGGCCACACATACTGCTACCGTTAACCTTTGGGTCGGTCGTGTGGTCTGGGTCTTCAACACCACTTGCCATTATATGAACAATCTTTCATAAACTGTGTTATATTGTGTTATATTTCGTACTTGATATATTAGATTGTATAAACTGTGTTACTTTTCTGTGTTATATTGTGTTAAACCTCGTACTTGATATATTTTATTAAATTCAACTCTACCCCTAAATAATACATAAAAGAAAAAAAGGTACCCCCTTCCCCCTTGTTTTTATCTAGGGCCCGCAGCTCGACTTAGTACTCGGTCCCAAAATTGAATGTGGGGGGCCTGAACTTATGGTGTTATTACATGGAATAATTCCTTCCAGTAATTTTTCAGCAACACCATACATTTATTTCAATGGGAATTCAAATCAGCAGCATTAGACAGGAAAGGCCTGTTAGAAAAGAGGGGCTTAAAATATCATTACTGAGCAGAAGCGCTGAAGTCTGGAGATGTAAAAATAATAATAGAACTTTTACCAAATTACAGACACCTGCGGGATATAAAAGATCCAAATTATAAAAAACACTAAAGAGTGCTTTTTGAAATGAAGTCTGTAGCATTAAACAGGAGGGGCATGTTAGAAAGGCGGGGCCTAAAATATTATTGATGGGCGGAATTGCTAAAGTCTGGAGATGGAAAAATAATAATAGTACTTTTACCAAATTACAGACATCTGTGAAATATAAAAGAACCAAATTATATGCAAAAAACACTAAAGAATGCTTCTTGGAATGAAATTGGCGGCATTAGAGAGGAGGGGGCCTAAAGTAACATTGCCGGGCAGAATTGCTGGGAGGAGGGGCATGTTAGAAAGGCAGGGCCCTAAAGTATCATTTCCAGGCAGAATTGCTAAAGTCTGGAAATAGAAAAATAATAATAAAACTTTTAACAAATTACAGACATCTGTGAAATATAAAAGAGCCAAATTATACACAAAAAATACTAAAGAATACTTCTTGGAATGAAATCGATGGCATTAGAGAGGAGGGGGCCTAAAGTAACATTGCCGGGCAGAATTGCTGAAGTCTGGAGATGCAGATGGAAAAAAGAATAGAATTTTTATCAAATTACAGACACTTTTGAGATATAAAAGATTTAAATTATACGAAAACACACTGAAGAATGCTTTCTAGAATGAAATCAGTAGCATTAGAGAGAATGCCATTTGTTAAAGAGGAGGGGCCTAAAGTATGATTAATGAGCGGAATTGCCAAAGTTCGGCAATAAAAATTGCAATGTGTAATAACACCAATATTCAATCCAAACGGAACCTTTGGGATATTAAAAGTGATATTAGTAAGAGAACTCTAAAGTGGTATTCCTATGAGGAAATTATGAAGCGAATGCAAGAATGCAAGAGGAAAAAATTTCCCTATTTGCCACTTGGAGTGACGTCACTTTCGTTCTGTGCTGCATGGAGTGACGTCACAAACATTCCAAAGCTGTTTTGCGGTCCCAAATTACGGTCATGTAATAGGACCTTAAGTTAACAGTCTGCATGAGGGGCCAATTGCTGGAAGAATGTAAATAAAAGATTGCGAGTAATCTTTCTCTCAGAAAATGATCATAAACTCAGATTTTTTTAATTACTTATTAGGGTTGGCACGTTTTTGCCAAAGGTGGAAAAAAACATGGAAAAACTGGTAAAAACTGTCCTGACAAAAATACATTTTTGGCAGTGCCAAAAATAGATATGTTTTATTTACGGGAATGTAATTAAGTTATTTTAATTTTTACTAATTTTAACTCTAATAATATATAACTTTAATGTGTTTTTTATAACTTAATGTTCAGTGCATCATTGAAACAGTAATCTAAATACTATTAAGTTTGTATTGTTTCAGTAAACTACTTTTTTTAGTTAATATTATGAATGCAGAACATGAGAAAGGAGAGAGTAAATAACAATAAAATAACTCACTGGCTTTGGTTTAAACAGTCATAACTATTAAACAACTAATTATTATGCTTCAGTCAATTTTTAACAAAGTCTGAGTAGTAATACGAATTTTGCTATCTATCAGAATCAGAACAATAGTAATTTGAAGATATAAAGTATAAATTACTATATAATATTAAAAAAAAAGTATAGCTCATATTAAATTATAACTTTAATTATGAAAAGAATTACACATAAAATAATTAAATTTCATCAAATTCAATTGAATTTTCTACATCAGAGCACATATTTTGTTTTTTCAACATTGCATAGCAATAAACAAGTTTTGAAACACTATCTATCCCCAACCTGTTTCGAGTTTTTGAATGCACAAATGAAAAATTAGAGAATATTCTCTCTATTGCAGCTTGAAGGGCATGTTTGGAGATGTGCAACTAACTTGCAAAAGTCTTTAGAAATATCACATGCTCTTCCTATACTTCTCCACCATTTATTAGCATCAACAGTCTCAGGCCAGGCCCGAGGGGTGTGTGGGGCCCCAGGCGAACCAGAAAAGTGGGCTCTTTTCTATCATGACGTCTTATGTAAAATATATATATATATATATATATATATATTCAAATTACAATGTTTTTTACTGATTTGGGGGAGGGAGGGGGCCCATGATTTTCTCCCATGGATCCGCCTATGTCTGTATGTATGTGTGTGTGTGTGTGTGTGTGTGTGTGCCATCCCGTCTTAGTACTTTACATCTTACAGCATAGCCAGGCTTGACACAGCAACATACTGCTAAAAGTTAATAAACCAAGACACTTCATTCCTTTTCTTTGCTGATTTAGCAGTGTTTATACCAAACACATGTAAAGTAAGATTTGAAAATACACGTTATTACAGAAAATCCTTGATTGGAAACTTCAAAACTGAAATGTAAAACAACACGATTTTAAATGAAAAATATACATGTTAAGAACAAAATAAATCAGTGACTAAAATCCACTTTCCTGGCCTTTCTGTTTGCGAAATTTTTTATTATGTCCATTTTTTAAGGCCTCCGGCTATATCTTTCTCAATGGAAAGAATAACTAGGTTATTCAATACTTCACTCATAGTGGATCTAAGATAATGTTTGATAAGTTTCAGTTTGGAGAAATTTCTCTCTCCCGATGCAACAGTCACTGGAGCAGTTAACAGGATCCTGTATACAACACTCACATTCAGAAAAGAATTCTTCATTTGAGAAATCGATTTCAATATCTCTAATGCAGTCTTCGTTTCTTCCAGAATTACCCTCAGAAGTTTCAGCTCATTTACAAAATTTTCCAAGTCCAGATCATGGTTCTCACTGGCAGCATCTGTCAATTTAGAATCAAGTGCTTGACAGTGTTTCAGTAGATCTTCAAAATTCGAAGATTGGAAAGAAATTCAAAATCTATTTTGTAGTCATCTAGTTGGATGAAGCATGTCTCATAGAAGAGATGGCCTGGTCAAGCAGAGGGAGGAAATACTCAATCAAGAGCTCCTCGGTAGATTTCATTTAAAGGTCATCATCATGCTCTGCTTTTTCATCAAAGTGCTTCTTCCTCTTACTTATCCGAAGATGCTTAAATATAGCTGAAATCTTTTTCTTGTGCTATTTCCGTAGCTGTTTATATAGTTGACTTGAATCCTGACTCCATACTAAGTCACAAAACCAATCCTTTGACAAGTATTACTACCACATCCAGCTGCATGTCTGGGGCTTGAAGAGTCTTACTAACTTCATTGACCTGAAATAAAACATCATACTAGATGCAAATCTCTACGATGAAATCAAAACATTCAATTTGACTGGCAAGTGATTCTGCCTCACTTTTTTTGACAGGGTCATTCATGACCTCTACAAGTTCATAAAGAGCATCTAGCAGTTCAAAACAATGATGTTCCAAAACTTTTACAATCTTAACCCTGCATTCCCAATGGGTTTGAGACAAGGATTTCAAAGTGCAACCTTTGACATGTTTGATTAGGATTGCTCATCCCTTTGTTGATTCCGCAAAAATAATGTAAAGCCGTTGTGTGATTCCAAAAAATAACTGTGCTCAAGAGATGCATTTGGCCATATCACTGAGAACAAGATTAAGGTTGTGGCAGCTACGCAGGGTAAAAAAAGCTCGTCGATTGATGACAAATATCCTTTTCTGAACACCTTGTTCCTTCCCCGTCATATTGGCCCCATTGTCGTATCCTTGGCTTTTACAATTCCTGAGAGAGAGAGAGTTCTAAATCATCTAAAGTTGATATAAAAATGTTAGATAACCCTTGATCAGTTGAATCTGTTACTGGAATGAACTGTAGAAACCTTTCTTCTATTTGAACCCCAGAATCCATTGATACAAAACGAATCACCAGAGACATTTGCTCCTGGTGACTGGTGTCAGGGGTGCAATCCAGTATAATAGAATAGTATTTGGCATCCATAATCATCTTAAGGATGATTTTCTGAACCTCACTCCCAATCTGTTCAATCAACTCATTCTGAACCCGATGGCTAAGATAATGAACGTGCATTTTATTGTCTTTAATTCGTTGAAGATGTTCTTTTATTGTAGGATCCAATTCACTGATCATTTGTATTAATCCTAGAAAATGACCGTTGTCCAATTGGAAAACCTTTTAATGCTGTCCTCAGAAAGCTAAATTATGTTTAGCCAACTACTAAATAACTGTGATGATTCTCATTAGAACATTTTGCCAATGGGTTTTCTCCAGTTCCAACTCTTCCTGTAACTTCTTGTCTATAGTGATTTTTCTGTCTCGATTCAAGCTCTACCCATTTAATCATATTTTACATGTGATTGGAGAAGGACTCGTGGGACTGCAAAAAAAGGTGAATGTTTTTCCACTTGCTGAAACCTGATGTGCACAGTTTACTTAATTTGTCGTCAGAGGCAGGCAAATCAAAGAATTTGCAGCAAAAGTAGTGCACCTTATCTGCCTTCTTTGAGGAGTAGACTAACCATTTTCTTTTTTGTTTTTCTCCATTTGAAAGGCTATGATAGCAAAAACAACTAGAGAAATGCCTCTTTTCATTGTCTTTAGGAAAATCAGAATCTATTACCCTAATGGGACATTTTTCTACCAACAAACTGTGTTTCTACCTGTCAATTTCCCCCCAAGAGGATGGATCATAATCAAACTCAATCACAGTGTTATCTATTGGTCTTTGAGAGCTACATGGATCAAAACTATCTCGGTCAGTTGAAGATTCCCTTTTCATATCAACAGATTCATTCTGAAAATTTTCATTAGAACCTGCATCTACAGCTGGCTGCAATTCAAGCACGATCACATCCAACGGTGTGATTTTGTTCAGACCCCATTTGAACTAAACAAAAATCATCGTGATAAGAACTGCTACTAAAGGAGAATCTGGCCTGCACTTGAGTATATGAGCCTAGAGAGGCCTCATCATTCTCTTTAGGTTTTGGTTGAACTTGAACAACGAATTTTTTCAGGGATCCAGCTTGGCTTTTGATAAAGTCTTCAGTTTTTTTCCTTTTTCTGGCCTTTTCGGCTCCTGACGGATACTTTCTGAATTTGTCTCTATCACGGCCTGACATGGTAATATTCTACTTGGCGTAACCTGCAAATCCATATTTTATCTCACAATTTTATAATGTTATGGGCTAACAGTTTAAATAATTATATAACAGAAATATTAATAGTCGGAAATAAAGGTGATACCTGTAACCGGAAGGGAACATAAAATAAATAGAATATAAATAACGGGTAATAAATGGAATATAAATAACAAGGAATAAAGAGAATAAAAATAACGAAAAATAATAGGAGCATTAATAACAGGAATAAAGGAAATAATAAAAGAAATTGACGAGAATATTAATAATATAAATTAACGAGATTATTAATAAAAGATAATAACGAAAATATGGAATGGACAATAACAAATATTAATAATTAATAACGGTGAATAAAATTAATATTAATAACGAGAAATAAAGGGAATATTTATAATAAAAAATAACGTAAACATTAATAGCGGGAAAGTCCATGTTTTTCCCGTGCAACACCGTGTAGTTCAGCTAGTATATATATATATATATATATATATATATATATATAAAGGGTTGAAATAAAATTTAATCCAAAAGTGATTTGATGCAGTAATTTTTTACAAGTATTAACTATAACTAAAATTAATTCTTGATGTAAATAGTTTATATTATGAGCAATTAAATATTTTTATATATATTCTTATAACAGAAGCAATATAAATAAATGAACGAATGAACATATCGCAGAACACGCCGATTCGGATCTTGTCTAGTGGAAATTGTCTGGACGGCATGAAGCAAAGAATGAAAATCCGCCGTTGGAAAAATCCCTACATTTGTCATTAAAAACTGAATATGTTCCTACTTAAAACTTTGGAGAAAAATGTTTGAATATTCGTTTGAATATGCATAGGTAAATGGTACATCACATGTCCCTATGGTTGGTAACATTGCCAATAATTGGGGAACTATTAGGGTTCATGGTTTTCTTATCGGTTGAACGTGCTTTCATTTTTTAAAACATTTGAAATTATTACACAGTTAACAACAGTTAACAAGAAAAAAAGAACTTCACCCAGGCACGGGACTCCTACGAGCACGGGGCCTCGGGCGACCACCTATATTCACCCCCCCCTTAAGGGCCGGGCCTGACAGTCTTAATCACTTGATCTTCAAAAAATGTATCTAGATATGGTTTTTCTTTCAGTTCAAAGTTTATGGCATACGATATAAATAAAGGGTTTATTTTTTGTAGACATGCTCTGGCCTTTTCTTTCTGTTCATAATTGACATTTTTCCCCTCTGTATTTAGGATGCAATAAATAAGCAAGAAGATGCCAATGCAAAATTGCTTGATTAAACCTTTTTTTCACTACAGCAGAATGGGGTTTCAACTAGTTATTTTTTAACAAATTGCACCATAAATGGCAAGCATCAGCAATTGTTGCTCAATCACTCTCCAGAAGAGCTAAAGCACTTGCTACTGGCTTTAATTATCTGATAAGGTCCTTCACTTGTTGATAAAGGTTAAAATCCTGTATACGAACTGCAATGTTTGGATCCATCTCCTCAAAATGCTCGTTTGTTATTTTTACATATGATGTATGATTTCTAATAAATGTTTCTAGACAAATCAACTGACTACCCCACCTAGTATTTTCAGGTAATTGAGGTGAAACATGCTTACTGCATACCTTTAACCATGAGCATGATGATTTCGAAAATACTTGTGAATATCTATTACATGTTTAATAACGCTGGAAGGTGTTATATCTTCTCCCAAAAGGTTTAGCCAATGAGCTGCACAACCATATGTTATCAGAGTTGAACCGTCAGATTTTTAATCTAATTTGCTAGAAAACCTTGGTGTAAATATGCAACAAGTACATCTGTTAAAGTATTGTCTAAATCCTAAAATTACTGTGTGCTAATTGGCTAAACACATTAGGTCATCTAGTCACAAAGTTTTAATCCCATGGTGTATATCCTGCAAATTGAGACATCAACATCCAGATTATGCTAATTTTCTACAACCCATCAGAAATTAGCATACTCTGGAAAAACTTTAACTTCTACTTGAAAACAGTAACTTCTACTTCAACTACACATAGCAATATTTAAGCTAGTGTATGTGACAGGCACAGACTAATATAAACAGACGTTTTACTCGACCACAGCGCCCTCAACCGCCAACCAAAATATCAAGGTTGGCACGTTTGGCGATGGTCTGTAACAGTTTTCACCAAGACGTTCTGCTGATATAACCCTATTTGACACCGAACGAAACACTTGGAACTTGGAAGAACTTTGTTCTATCATCGCATGTTTACACATGGTAAACATACTTTCGCTACTATTTTGGATTTTATAATCAATTATTTTATTTTTTATGGATTACTAAAAGAAAAGGAATTATGTTTATAAGGTATGTAATTTATTTTTATTTAAATAAAATTCTTTGTTATCCATCCCATATTTCATCCTATGCACGTGTTCATCATAAGAAATTGGTGCAGTATTATCACTGCCGACTAGATTAAATTCTAAGAAGCAGTGGCATTATTAGTTAAAAAACCTTTTCTGCATTTATATAAAATGTATAAAAATTGATATTCGGATAGCTTTTTCTAGAGAAAGTTGAATATGATATTGAATGTGTATATATTTTACATGCTTTTTACTAACTGACGTAATGTGGAAAATAATCCCCCCCTTTTTAATTAACAATTGAGTTCAACACCTTTGATAATGCATTTATGTAAATTTGTTATTTAGTTTAAGAATATTAGTGTATTTAAAAAATATATATATATATATAATAACAGCATCCCAGAATAAATTAAGAACTAAGAAATTTAACATCAACACGCTGGTATACTTTTTAGGCTGAAAATATTATATAATATTTTAGTCTTTTGGGTATGTTAGCTTGTAATTTTTGGTGTATAATGATTTGCAGTGATGCAATGCATCAATTTTTTTATTTCGTTTATGATTGCATGAATTAAATATATATCTATGCTTATTTATTTAAATTTACACATATTACAGATAAAAGTATTTTTAAATGCAGATCATGCTTATAGTTTAAAAAATTATAAAAGTACAGTTCCGTAATTTTTTTTTTTTTTTTTTTTTTTTTGCCGCATTAACATAAAATCGCCAATTGAGCGATAGTCGCCATATCTAGCAGTGGAGCTTTTTATATGTCATAGCTGCGATGGTTGGCTCCTCGAACGCTAGTGTCTATGCGAAATCCTATGTTAACGATGTTGTCATAGGTTCCTATGGGAGTGAACCTTCTGAATATAGTATTCTGTGGTGACAGTAGAAGTATCTTACATGTAAGTCATATGCATGTTATGCATGTAATACATGCATCATGGTCATCATGGTTGGTTAGATGATGTTGTTATCTGATCTGGTAATGTGATGTGGTCATCTTGTTATAGTGTAGTAGTTATTGTACTGAAGTTTTTCTTGTTGATATTCTATCTAGTATGATGTTGTTAGTTTTTGCAAGATGTGGCAAAATACATAGCCATTAGTTGTTAGACCTAATCATCTGATGTTATATTTTCAAGATAAGTTATGTGTTACCTTCTGCAACTACCATATCCAAGTTACTGGTATGTGTAGTACTTATGTTTTCCTTTGCTTTTATGTTTATGAAAAATAAATTATTATTCTTCTGAAAGAATAGTCTCGTCATGGACTCTAAAAATATTGCTGCATATATAAGACGCAACTTCTTTAAGCATTATTCAATTCAATTCAATTGATTCATTCTCTCTCATTTCGTTACGACGATCTATTAGGATGAGTTAACAAATGACCGCTAGCATATGACAACGATAAAACGGAGTTAGTTCTTAGTCGATATGTTTGATACGTGAGTCTAAGTTGGATGTGTTTAGTTTAAACCACTGACTTGTTTTTCTGCAATATGACGGCATTTTATAAAGTTACGTACAGTATTTCACAACATTAAGTGTTCAAGTTTATTAACGGTGAAATTGTATGAAGTCATAGCAAAGTATATTGTTGCTTCATTTTTCTGCCAAATGTGATACCAATGGTGGTGGCTTCAAAAGCACGCAAGAGATTAAGGTAGTATAAGTTTTATTAAATACTACAAATGCTTCAAGAAAGTTCTGGAACTCATATATCCAATAATGGACCATTCCGGAAGTGCCCTGGATATGCAAATGAAATGCGTACGCATTCAGAATCTGATTTGCATGACACTTCATGATGGAAAAATGTCACGGTTCACGCCTGTGAACGGAAAGAGTCGTTCACAAGAAATTTGCATAAATGTCCATTCACGGGAAACATAAATCACGATGTTTACATTTGATTTTTTCAACAGTCTCTTTACTCTGCTAGTGTGTATAATATATTGGGAGCTTGGCTACTACTACCACTGCACACTCTGTTTCAGTGTGCAGCATAATTCACGTCTCATTTTCTCCATATTTTTAGCATTACAGTACGCGACCTCTTATCCGAAGTCCCAATATCCGGATGCTTCCAAAACTGGAATTCAGCGAAATAATGCCAAATTCTGCGCCAACAAGTGATTATTTACCAAATATTGCACCAAATAGCGATTTTTTGTTTAAAATCCCGCCAAATGCTTTTTTGCCTTAATTAGCAATATTAATAAAAAAATGCCTTGAAACCAACATTTTTCCAGGGTTTGAAATAGGATGCGCGAACCGTGCAGATCTATTTTACTTCTTATTGGTGGGACCTATTTTACTTCTTATTGGTGAAAATTTCGTAAAAACCAGCTGATAGCAGAGCGTCACAGTGGCTGTGAACAGAGAGTATACAACGTAAAAAAAAAAACACAATTTATTTGTCACGAACTTAAAACATCATAATTAACAAAAAAGCATTAACCATTTCTATAACTTAGAAAATGGTATCATCATAAGGTTTAGCTTACATAAACTGAGTCTTGAAAAATTTAACTATAAGATTTCAGTTAGGCCTAACAACATTGACCATGCACTTCGCCATTTACAGGCGTACATATAAGATCAATCATGAAGACATGAAAACATGAAGATGATCATACCAGATCACTAGGATAAGACAAGCTCTGACCAGCCTGATTTCTGATCTGATCTGATCTCGACTGAGATATTCAACTGATACAACCACTATCTTAAATAGCGCCGTATCCTTGAAGTTGAAGTTAATGTTTTCCTTCCAGAGTATGCTAATCTCTAATCGGTTGAAGCAGAAATTAGCATAAACCGGAAGTCGACGCCTCAATTTGTAGGACTGCAGACCATGGGGTAAAACTTCTTAACAAGCAATACGAAAGCGATTAGCCAATCAGAATGGAGTAACTTTAGGATTTTGGCGGTACGTCGACTGATTCACGTACGTGCTTGTTTACAATTGAAACAATTGAAGTTTTTCTAACAAACGGCCCCCTCCTGCAGATTGAGTTGTCTAATTACAAAAATACAAGTTATAATCAAATTTAAATTTCAGTTGAATATATACTACTTTATAGAGTAAAAAAATATGTATAGATTTCAGTGTACAATTATATCTTTCAAGACAAAGTTTAAAAAGTATAATATACATCATGATACCATTTACATGAGAATACAAATTTAAAATATCTCTGTGTCAAAAACAGGAGATACAAGTTTCAAAAACTCTTAAATACTTCGCCACGCAGTATAAACTCAACAGTATCTAAACTACATGTTGAGGAAATGCCAAAAGTTTGTATATTATATCGAAAAATCTTAAACTTTTATCCCTTCATCAAACAGTTTAAACTCATTAGTACCTTAGCTACTAAATGAGAGATTGAAAAAATGTATAAGTTATTTTAGTATGTATCAAAAAACTTTAAAAATCTTCCCCATGCAGTATAAACACATTGGTAACTAAACTACACAATGCGGGTTTTGAAAAAGTGTTGAAGTTATTTTTTTTTTTTTTTTTTTTTTTTTTTTTTGAAAAATACAACTATACAATTTAGAATGAATTTGACTTATTTACATTAGATTTCAAATTAGAATTTAAACATCTTAAGAAGTTTTAAAGATTTCACAGAATTTAAAGATTGCTTCTTTGGTGATAGGTTTTGTAAAACCATCAGCTATGTTATTTTTGTTGTTTACAAATTTGATCTCAAAGAGCTTCTTTTCAACTAGATTTCTTAAGAAATGATATTTAATATCAATGTGTTTTGTTCTATGATTTTCAATGGGTGAATTGGAAAAGTTTATGGCCGCTTGGTTATCACAGAATATTACACTATTTCCTAATTGAACGCTAAGTTTATTACATTCAAATAGTATGTTCTGTACCCACACCATTTCCTTTGCCGATTCAGTTAATGAGATATATTCAGCTTCCATTGTAGATAAACTCACGCATTTTTGTTAAAATGTCCTCCATGAAATAGGTACTCTATCTACAAAAAATATCATGCCTCCCATTGATACTTTATCATCCCGATTAGCTGCAAAGTCCGAATCAGTAAAACAATTTAAATTTACAGATTGAATGTTAGATAAATTTAGTTTAAAATTCCTTGTTTTATCTACATACCCTAGAAGTTTAAGTAAAACATCCCAGTGTTTAATGCCTGGGTTTTCCTGAAATTGGGACAAGATGTTTACAGCATAGCTAATATCGGGTTTAGTTCTGCTGGCAAGAAATGACAAACAACCTAATAAGTTTCTGTAAGGTATATTCTTCATTTGTTCAATTTCTGCATGACTTACTGGGCAATCTGTTTTGCTTAAAACTACACCTTTAGCTATGGGTAAACTTGAAATAGGATATTTAAACTTTGAGAATTTGTCATAAATTTTAGCGATGAATTGATTTTGATGGATGAAATGTCTATCATGTTTTTCCTCAAATTCAATACCCAATAACATTTTTGTCTGTCCTAACATTTTAATGTCAAATTTGGTTTTTAGCAATGAAGTTACAGAATTTAGATTCATTTGATTTTTGGCAAATAATATGATGTCATCAACATAAACAATCAATAAAGCCTTATTGTTAAAATTATATGCACAATTGCACCACTTAAACTTTATGAAGTTAAGTTTTCTGAGAACCTGGTCTAACTCAAGATACCATTCTCTACCGCTTTGGTGCAAGCCATAAATCGCTTTATTTAGCTGACATACATATCCACTTTTGTTTTTGTCAAAAAATCCTGGGGGCTGTTTCATGAATATTTTTTCACTGAGATTGGCATATAAATATGCACATTTGATGTCAAGCTCTAAGTATGGAACCACCCTAATAAACATACAAAAATAGTAAAAAACATCCTAATGATTGTAAAGTTAATTACCAGGCTAAACACTTTGTAAGTTTGCCCCTTTCCCTGGTTAAATCCTTGAGCTACAAGTCTAGCTTTATATCTACTAACTTCACCCCTTTCATCTCTTTTGATTGTATACACCCAACAGCAACCGATTACTTTGTCGAAAACAGGTGCAGCACTAAGTCACAGACATCTCTTTCCTTCATGACGCCTAATTCGTCTGCCATGGCTATATTCCATTCTTTGGATTGGGGTGAATTAGCCGCTTCCTTGTAGTTCCTAGGAAATTGGATCTCTAAAATGTTGGCTTCTGGCCGATCCCATGATCTCCCTTGATACCACTTAAAATTGAAAATTTTTTTATCAAATTTTATTTTATTTTTCCCACAAAAATTTTCTATATCTTTCAGTGATCTCAACCTAGGTCCCTTTCCTTTGTAATAATAATAAACATCCTTTCTTGTTCCTGTCATTCTCGGAATGACTTTTCTGATTCAAGTAGTATCTGGATCGGGAATTGGGACGATTATCATCAGCGGACCCCGCTTCCACATTACTTTCCGTAATGTATTTATCTTCCTCTGATGAATCGTCTTTATTCCTCTCCACATACTCCTTGCCAGACGAATCTGGATAGGTGGGTTTGTGAGATGACAAAGTAAAATTTTCTTTAGGTTTCTGATTTACATTGGGTCCCAGACCGCCTTCCTCTGCGTTGCACTCTTCATTAAATCTAACATTTTTAGTTTCTACTATTTTCTCCTCATTCAAGAACCATATCCTATACACCCGAGTTTTCAAAGCATATCCCACCATAATGCCCTCTTGTGCCCTCCTATCAAGTTTCCCCCTAAGTTGTTTAGGCTTGCCTACAAAAACTTGACATCCAAACGCTCTGAGGTGAGCAACTGATGGCTTTTTGCCACTGTACAACTCGATCAGTGTCAAATTCTTGAACTTGTGACATATCCGATTTTTAACATATGCAAAACAGAGTAAAGCTTCTGCCCCAAAATTGTCTTTTAACCCTTTCGCGACGGTTGGCACGCTCGCATGCCGGCTGCGAACTTGCATTCAAGGACGGACGGCATGCACTCGTGACAGAGAGAACTTTACCCTAAAAGGCGAGTGGCACGTATCGGTGTTTCTATGTAAAACGTTTTCATTTTAATTTATTTGTCTACTAGATGGCGTTAAATGCTCGTGGAAGCAACTTAAATGTATTTTGCAGATGCTTGACCTTGGCACAAGGAGAATCTAATGAATTATTTCTCCATTTGGAGCGGTGAAACATGGTTCTGTAAAGTAAACAGACAGAGCACTTCTCGCAGCATCAACAATTTTATAATTGAGTTCCGGGTCTCCTTTTGATTTTAGCTTTTAATGATTTCGTTGGTAAATTACAGGAATATAAGAGAGTATTTTTTTTGGGGGGTGGAGGGGGGATAAAGGAATGTGTGACAGTGAAATTATTAGGTTATTTCGGATAAAAGTATGGCTGGTGTGAGACGTTTCCTTTCTGTGGAAGAATATACGCGTATGGTAAACGAACCAGACAGTAATGAAAGCAATGCAGATAGTAAAGATTTGTGGAACAGTGTTATTTCTGATGATGAATCTGAAAATGCAATTGATTCTTTAGATTCTGAGCGTACTATTATTACAACGCCGCCAGCTTCAGTTGCTGTTTTTTCGAATGATATTTGGACATGTGATTTGAAAGATCTGAATTCTTTGGAGTTTTTGAACATATCTGGAATAAATCACAATATCATGTCGCCTAATTTAGATAAAGAACTTGATTTTTTAGCATATTTTTTGATGATGAACTAGTAGAATTTATCGTAAAAGCAACTAATGAGTTTGCAAAGAAAATATGGGAGAAAAATCTCCTCTCTCCTTCCACATCGAAGACGCCACCTGTTTCAAATGTATTTACACCTGTGACAGGAAACGAATTTCGTGTGTTTCTCGCACTAGTAGTTTTGACGAGCATTATCAGAAAACCAAATCTTAAAATGTATTTTTCTAAGAATCCAATTATCAGTACTCCTTTTTTCAATTCAGTTATGAGTCGCGATCGATTTATAGGAATTACCTTGATTTCACTCTTGATAATAATGGATTTCGTCAATATATCCCCTCGAAAAGGTCCAGATATGGAATAAAAATATATAAATTGTCAGAATCGGAATCAAGCATATATGGAATTTCCTTGTGTATACTGGAAAGGACACAGAATTATCCAGCTCTGATGGTGGGTATGGAGAATGTGTTGTGAAAACACTTGTAAGTGAACTTTTAGGAAAAGGATATACTAGCATAATATTTGGAAAAATTTTTTACCTCTCTTGTACTCGCAAAGTATTTGTTGTCTAAGAATACATATATATGTGGTACAGTTTTAAAAAATCGGAAGGACATGCCAAAGAATTATCCATCTGTACCTAAAACATATATACACTAAAATTTTTAATATTTTGATAAAAGAAAATTTGTATGAAAAATATACATCAAATAGAAAATAAGTATTTCCTTTCTTCCTGAAAAAGTAGAATGCTGTGTTGAACGGGTGATTTTTAGTGAATTTTTTTCGAGAGTTAGGCTTACCGCAAAAAATTAGTCATCTTTTAGGAAAAGTTCGGAAACGAAGCTCTCCGTCCTTTGGGCCACGGCAGTTTCGGAATGCCGCCGTCCTGAAAGGGTTAAGTTGCTATCGTTTAATATATTGCCCTAACACAATTCAAAGCAGTTAAGTTAAACCTTTCGGAAACTCCGTTTTGTTCGGGCATGTATGTGTTTGTTCTTTCCGCTTTAAATCCTTGTTTCTAAAAACTTTTCAAACTCAGTGTTACAAAACTCCATACCGTTGTCAGTTCTGGCACTCAAAATTTTGGTATTTAAAAATCTCTCTGCTCGATGTTAAAACTGATAAACTTATCAAAAACTTCAGATTTTCGTTTCATAGGATACACAGTAACTTTGCATGAAAAATCATCGGTTATGCTAAGGAAATATTTAGCACCTCCATGCGATGGTTTTGGCATTGGCCCGCATACGGCCATATGGATTAGTTCTAATGGTTTTTCAGATCTTATTCTGCCTATGGGTTTGAATGAAATTCTTTTTGTTTTTGCCAGTTTACAACATTTACAATCAATTTTCTGAACACTGATTTTTGTCAATCCTCTAACAGCTGACACTTCACATGTGTGATGTAAATATTCAAAGTTGATGTGACAAAATCTTTTATGTCATGTATTTCCCCTGACTTCAATGGGTGATTTCACATTACTTGAACTTTTAAAAATATCAAATTTACAAGGCTTGCTAGGTTTAAAAATACTAACATTAGAGTTTACAACTTTACATTTAAAAACTTTACTGGCATTTCTATTTACATTATTACTTTGAACATTATCACAATTTTTATTACAATTTTCAATTTTACAAGTTTTAAAATTACTTTTGTTACTTTGTTTCTTAAAACATGATCGTTATTTTCAGTTTAACAATCAGATAACTCATTTTTACTTTTACTTTTAAAATCACTAGACTTTTTAGATTTTACATTTTTAGTTTTAGGCTTAGCATTTACATTTCCTGTAGATTTCTCAATATTAAAATTTTTGGCTTTCGCCTCAAATTGAGGTCGAAGGAAATACAAGCCGTTATGTCTTTTGGCATAAAACCATTTACTGACGTCAGGCTTGTAAAAAGTAAGGAAACCATTTTTCTTGGTGAAAATGCAATTTTGCTCTTCTAGTAGTAAAGCAGCAATTAAAATCCTCCTCAATTTAGGGGAATACATAACGTCTTTCAAAATAATTAGATTTTTAGTATTTTTCATTTTTACATACATGTTGATTGATCCAACACCTTCGATTGGGCGGGCTTTTTTGATCAACGGCAGCTAAAAACATTGTTGTTCCTTTTAATTCTTTAAATTTGTCAAATAATTCCAGATTATTACAAAAATGTTTAGTTACTGCTGTGTCAACAACCCAACCGAATTTGTCAGTCGATTCAACATTACAATTTTCTATGCCATGTTGGATTTCACTTAACTTAGCGTAAAAATATTTACAATTAGCTTTCAAATGGCCATATGCCTTGCATTTATGGCAAAGGCCTACTTGTTTACTAGAATTTACAACATTTTTAGAAGTAATACTTTTGGATTTAGACAATTTTGTACTTTTAGAGTTATATACATTAAATGCTAAAGTCTTACTTCCGTTTTGTTACTTGTCATGCTTTTGCTGTCCTCCTCAGCGAGCAGTTCAGTTTCGATGCGTTTTAGGGTAAACTCATCGTCCGGCAATCTGTAAAGGTTTTGCACTATTCCTCGGTAGTCCTCATCGAGATGCTTAATTGTTTGAAAAGCGACCAGGACCTCGGCCATTGGGTGGCCTACATCTTTCAGCTTGGATACCCATCTTTTAATCCTTGCAATGAACAGTCCAATCAGTTCTCCCAGCACTGGTTTCTCGCTGAAGAAGTTGTCAAAGAGTCTCATGAGTCCAGCCCTGGATTTTGGTTCAAATTGGTCTTTCGAGATGTTTCATGCTATCATGGTATCCTCCACTGATGAAATTAAATCGCGGTACTCCGCCTCTAGACTGTAAGAGAGTGTTGAAAGTGCTCTCTCTTTACGTCTCTGGTATTTCACCTTTTCTTTCCTGGTCGTTTCTGCAGGTTTTTCCTCCGTACCCGTAATGAATCCATATAGTCCTTCATTCATTAACATGAACTTTATGTCCATACTCCACATGGAGAAATTATCTTTCCTTAGCTTCTCCATGTCCGGTGTCGCCATTTTTCAGTAGAATGCTGCTACGGCCCCCGTCTCGAGGCTCGTTCGTTTTTTCTTGATGTTTCTAAAACTACCTCATTGACTAGGACGCTGTACTAGGTCTGCTAGGGCTGCAAGGGGTGTCAGGGGCCCATAACCCCGTTTGTTGGAATTTTATTGGTGAAATTATTCTTAAAAACTAGTTGATAGCAGAGCGTCACAGTGGATGTGAACAGAGTGTAGACAACATGACAAGAAAAACACAATTTATTTCTCACGAACTTAAAACATCACAATTAACAAAAAAATATTAACCATTTCCATAACTTAGAAAATGGTATCATAAGGTTTAGCTTACATAAACTGAGTCTTGAAAAATTTAACTATAATAAGACTTCAGTTAGGCCTAACAACATCGGCCATGCACTTCGCCATTTACCAGCGTACATATAAGATCAATCATGATGACATGAAAACATGAAGATGGTCATACCAGATCACTAGGATAAGATAAGACAAGCTCTGACCAGCCTGATCTCTGATCTGATCTCGACTGAGATATTCAACTCATACAACCACTATCTTAAATAGTGCCGTATCCTTGAAGTTGAAGTTAATGTTTTCCTTCTGGAGTATGCTAATCTCTAATCAGTTGAAGTAGAAATTAGCATAAACCGGAAGTCGACGTCTCAATATGCAGGACCACAGACCATGGGGGGGTAAAACTTCTTAACAAACGATCCAAAAGTGATTAGCCAATCAGAACGGAGTAACTTTTGGATTTTGGCGGTACGCCGACTGATTCACGTACGTGCTTGTTTACAATTGAAGTTTTTCTAACAAAAAATACCGCACGGAAATTTGAGCGTACTCGCCGACGCTGATCCTTCTTAAATTTTGAAAATGAACAAGAGGAATTCTCACGAGAGCGAATGAAAAGCAGGAAGAAAATATTCCGTGAATCGTGTTTTTTCATGGAAGTTCCACATATCCATAGCACAACTCCACTTTTCTGGAAAACATCCGAAGTAGCACTGTTTTTCCTGAAAATTTCCTAAGCAGCTGCATACGGAACGGGCGAGACACATTATTCCATTCTTCACTAGTTACAGATAAGGATCCTGTATATATAGGAACCTTAGTTGCGGCAAGGCACTTTTTTAATGGCTTTTCATTTTTTTTCTAGGTGTATAGGGCAGAGCACACAGGTTTCGATTTTTCCGAATTCATTACATTTTCTTTTCTGCACTTTGTTCCGGGACTTTGATTTTCGGTAAAAGTATTCCAACTTTTTCGCTAGAAATATTCCGATGTCGCTAAAGAAATCCTATTTGCTTTGTCTACGCCCTTAAAACATGATGTGCCGCACAGAATTCACACTATTTTGCAAAGTTTAATAAACATTCATTGGAAAAGATGAAAAACAATAAGTCATCAGCGCATTTGAGAGATGATAGAAAGTATGAATGAATGATATGAAGGTGGGTGGCTCCAGAAGAGCCTAGCACATCGACCAGAGGTCTATTGTACTACCCCAAAAAGTGAAGGTCTCTAAGAGAAGAGACCAGTAGCCGATGCAAACATAAGCAGGCACTTGACAGGAATGTCGTTCAGCTCCCAGGGTTCAATCACATGACGACCAATGTGTTCGAATCTGTGGGCAGAGTAGGCCTCACATTCACACAGAATGTGAGCTGCAGTTTCTTCGCTGTAATTGCAGCCTCTGCAAAGCGAATCCTTGGAGACACCCATAATATTAAGATGTCTCTTGAGAGTGCAGTGCCTAGTAAGGAGCCCAACAGCTCTCCTGATGCCAGTTCTACTGAGTCTAAAGAGTTCCTTTTGACGTGCACTAGGGCAATTACAATTGAGAATTTTCGCTTGCCTTTGCCCTTTAGTGTCACGCCAGTTCTTGCATTGAAGCTTCCTGAAGATGTCAAAGACAATTCTTCTGATAAGATCATTGGGAATACCCAAGGCTGGCTCAGGGCCCACAAAAGGAGTATTAGAGCCTTTCCTAGCAAGTTCATCTGCCAATTCATTGCCAGGAATGCCCGAATGACCAGGCACCCAGTACAGAATGACACTATTATTACTAGCAATTTTACAGAGAGCTTTATAGCATTCCCAGACAAGGGAAGACGTCACAGTGAATTTCCCCAGAGCCATAAGAGCAGCCTGACTGTCAGAACAAATGAAAATCTGGCTATTCTCGTACTTTCTGTCATAGCAAATTCTACAACACATAAGAATGGCAAATACTTCAGCCTGAAAGACAGTAGCAAAATTGCCAAGCGGATAAGATAGCTTAGTGCCATCATCAGGGCAGCAGACTCCCGCACCAGTACTAGTGCCAATCTTCGAGCCATCAGTATACCATACAAAACAATTATGTTTATTGTAGGTTGGAGTCCTCTTCCAATCATCCCGCGAGGGGACAAGAATTTCATAAGGCTTATCAAACGTAAATTTGACGTGTATGCCATCAGGTGGCATACAAAAATAAGGATGCCTAGCAACATTACTGTTAAGTTCACCCCAAGATAAATACCTTGAGTAATCTTTCCAGTGTTTCAGATATTTGAGTCTGTTCATGCAGATAAGTGCTTCTGCCTCAATACGCATATAGAGCGGATGCAAGCCAAGTAAGAGTTCAAGAGTTGCAGTAGGAGTGGTTTTCATGCATCCGGAGATTGCAATGCACACCATCCTTTGAAGCTTAACTAAATCAAGTTTAGCAGTTTCATTTCTAATTCTGGACCACCAAACAATGGATCCATAAGAAATGATAGGACAGACTATCATCGAGTAAATCCAGTGAATAGCTCTGGGATTAAGGCCCCAGGTTTTCCCAATAGCATTCCTACAAGACCAGAAGATTCTTCTGGCTTTAGTTGTGCAGTAGTCCAAGTGTCTCTTCCAATTAAGTTCCTTGTCAAAGTAAATTCCCAAGAATTTAACCTCCTTGGAGCAAATAAGCTTCTGCCCAAATAAGCAAATATTCCCAAGATTAAGTATGCGTTTCCTTGTAAACGCAACTAGAGCAGTCTTCTGCGGATTAACCGTAAGACCTGCATTTTTACACCATGTTTCAACCCTCCTAAGAGCAGTAGACATCATGTCAGAGACAGTGTTGCCAAATTTGCCCCTGGCAACGATGACAACATCATCAGCATATCCAATGCAAGAAACACCAGAGATATCAATGCTTTCCAGAAGAGAATCCACAACAAGACACCAGAGAATTGGTGAGAGCACACCCCTTTGTGGACAGCCCGAAAGTGCATGCACAGTCATACTTTCTCCAAGTAAAGATGCACAGATATACCTGTTAGATAGCAGGTTCTTAATCCAATAAGATATCGTGGTATCAACACCTCTTCTGTTGAGAGCAACAAGAATGGTGTCAATGGGTACTTTAATCGAAGGCACCTTCAATGTCAAGAAAGGTAGCAAGAGCAATTTCCTTGGCATTGAGATTTCTCTCTAAAATAAAGGAGAGACTGTAAAGAGCAGTGTCCGTAGATTTGCCCGGTTGATAGGCATGTTGAGAACTAGACAAGGGCTTAGAGGCCAGAATCACTTCCCTTAAATACCTATCGATAAGTTTTTCAATAGTCTTAAGCAGAAAAGACGTAAGGCTGATAGGCCTAAAAGATTTGGCCTCATAGTAATTGTCCTTTCCAATTTTTGGAATGAAGATTACCCTAGTATGCCTCCACGCATTTGGTATATGACCAAGGGCAATACAAGCTCTGTAGATGTTGCAGAGAATAGGAGCAAGCATCTCTATTCCCTCCTGGAGAAGAATAGGAATGATGCCATCAGTTCCCGGAGTTTTATAGGGTTTATGGGAATTAATTGCCCATTTAACCCTATCAAGAGTAACAATGCTCCTAGCAATACCCCAGCTATTGTCGTCAGACAAGGTGGAGCAAGCAATACCACTGTCATTCTGAACAACAGGATGAGAAACCGGAAAGTGAACTCTGAAGAGCTCACTAAGGGTCTCCTCACCAGTGACAGTAAAGTCACCATTGGGCTTCTTAACAGTGTTAAGTTTACAATTTCTGTCTCTAGCAATCAACTTAACAAGTTTTGCAACGGCAGGAGTATCATTAATACCTTCGCAGTATGTTCTCCAAGAATTTTTCTTGGCATCCCTAACTGCTTTATTATAAGTGGTGAGGGCAGATTTATAAGTCTGCCAATCACCATTCTTCTTGGCTCTATTAAAGAGCTTCCTGCATTTCCCACGCAACCGGCTGAGCTCACTAGACCACCAAGGAACAGTCCTTGGGGAGTCAGCTATGGTGGTTCTGCAGTTGCTATAAAAGGTGCTGATGATGGCCTGTTGCACAAAGTCAACAGCCAGATCCACGCTTTCAATAGAAGAATACTCACCAATATGATTCACCAAATTGGCCCTAAGGTCTTCTTTGTAGGAACCCCAATTCGTCTTCCTAGGGTTCCTACCTTTGTCCTCTAAAACAGTTACAGGACCTTTAACAGAAAAGGAAATTAATTGATGGTCAGACAAAGATATATCATCTGAAACCCTCCAATCAATTACGGACTCAAAAGCAGAACTATTACACAGGCTAATATCTAAAACCTCGCGGCGTTTTAAGGTCACAAAGGTAGGAGTATTACCCTTATTAAGTAAATAGAGCTTATGAAGAAGGATCTGATCCAAAAGATCATCACCCCTACGGTTACAATTACTACTGCCCCAAACAGTATTATGGGCATTTGCATCACAACCAATGATCATTTTTTTACCATTGCAGTACTCAGTAAGATTAATAATGACCTTAGAGAGAGTTTCCTTATCTTCATAAGGAAGATAGGCAGAAGCAAAGATGTAATCCATCATATGTTCGTCAGTTTTAAGTTTCACATTGATAGCAACATTGTCACCATCAAGGAATTTAATCAGATGAACAGCATTGAGCTTGTTGCTAACAGCAATACAGGCTCTGGGTCTGGTACAGGATGTGTCATAAAAGACACTAAATCCTTTGATCCCTAGACCCAAAATCTTTCCATTACAGGTCCAGGGTTCTTGGATAAGAGCAATATCAGCTCTACCATTGAAAAGCCTTTTGCTAAGAATAGCAGAGGCAGATCGACTGTGATGCAGATTAATTTGCACAACCTTAAGACAGCCCATAAACAAAAAGAAGAAAAGGGCACAGAAAGACTAGGAGAAAGAAATTCACCTAGTATCATGACAATGATCAGCATCCAGCATGATATCATTGTCAAAATCTTTCATGCGTTTTTCCAACTCATCATCCGAGATCGGAGGGTTAGCATGAAGTGTAACATCTGAACCAGAAGCAATTTCTAGTTCGTTAAGTCTAGGTATCATAGTCTCAAGACTACCAATACTTACCTGAGAGGAGGTCGCCCGTTCTGCTGGCTGTTCCTCCATCTCCATCTTCCCCTTAGGCTTTTCGTTTGGATCACGAAGAATCTTGAAGACTCCACGGTCCAAACCGGTGAATGCATCAAGGTCAGCTTTGCGAATCGCATCCGCAGCTTCCGAATCCACCTCGAAGATCCATCTTACAGAGTGGGGTTCCACAAAGTTTTGCAGAACACGCCACTCCTCAGACTTCAACTCCGGGTTGAAACGGTTCAGCCGTTTCAGCAAGACACTCGGCTCCTTTGTGTACACATCCCTGGTTTTAAATGCCACCTTGACAGGTTTGGGAAGGTCATTAGCACTCAAGACCATAAGTGCCTCTCCCAGAACCTGACTGTCGTTATGGAAGGTTCTCTTGACCCATTCCACAGTATTTGCATCATTGCAATGAAGAATCACAGCTCCAGCGTTTGAGCTGAAGAGATGAATCTTCGGAAGTTGCTCACCAGTTGGGATCTCATCTATTTTACCGAGAGTCACCAACTGGATGTTATCAACCTCTTCCTTACTCAGCTTGCTAGAAGGGAAGGACTTTTTGACGATGGCCATCTTAATAACCTGGACCGCTTGAGCGTATGTTCCAGGTCGGATGTCCGTCCTCGATCTCTTCTTATCGATAAGATCTCTTGGAGAAGGTGTGGCTCCTGTCGACCTAGGTCGTTTGGTGCCTCCAACTTTCTCTGTGGCAGTGCCGGCTTTAACAGGCTCCTGGTCCAACTGCCTAGGCATGCGCCTCCTCCTGCGCCTCTGTGCTTTGGTGAGTATACCCTGCGTCACAGCCGTGGTTTCAGTGTGTCGGTCACCAAGGTTCGCGACTCCACTTCCTTCCACAGCCGGACTGCAGGCTTCCTCCTTTTTTCCATGATCCGACCCCAGAGGGGTTGTTTCAATGGTTGATTGGGAAACATCCGAAGATGTGCCCAATCCTTTCAACACTTCCTCATCTACATCGTCGCAACACGGAGAATCAGGAAAACTCGAAAGAGCCCAATCTGATTTCTCCATGCTGTAACCATAAGATAGGAAAAGAAACCACGGATTACTTCCAGTTCGATCGAGGCCCCCGCTAGGCCTCGTCTCCCCACACTTTTCTAACGTGAAAAGTGTAACCGCCGGAGTCATTCGCAAAGCTAGATGATAAGGAGCGGGTCATAACGTGCACCAGGTACACAGATATGAAACGCTCCCCACCATCCAACCAACACAACCAAGGGACTCGACCTCTGGAACCGTTTACTGCAAACGTTTCTTGAAAGCAATACTACAGATGCACGCCGCTTCGCCCTTTTCGCCACACAACCACCTGGTCCCGTTCCCGAGCCCAAACGGTATACCTTACAGCAGAGGCCGAAGAGTGGTACTAAGGCCCATAAGGCAGAAGTGAAGTTTACTAGGGGCTTGGCATTGATGCAATCTGCAGCTAGAAGAAAAAGTTTGCTCGGGTACCTCGGGATAGCAACACCCGTATCCACAAAAGAAATGGATCCCTGAGGATTTTACAGAGTGGGACTGGTGTCTCACTTCCAACCCCCAACCTGGAGGACCAGGATGTCTTGTTTAGTCAGGAGCCTCACCTTTGACCTGTCCGGCATGGGAGACCCTACCAGTAGCAAAAAGCTACCGCCGGCATAGCTCTCAGGATCATTGGAACACACAACCCCACCACCACGACAAGGCATAGACAACATTCAGTGGGGTGATAGAAAGTAAGTTTAAGTACAAAATTCAAGAAATTAATGAGAGTTAACTTTTGCCAATATGCGAAGAAAAATATAGCAGCTATAAAATGTCATTCAGGGCCTTCTGATTGATCTTTTTAAATACTTAACCTAAGCAATAAACTTGTCATCTTCTCGGGAAAACCCGATTTTTTTTCATCTCCGTGGAAATATACACATTTTCAATATTTTAAAAAAAGTTGATGGAATTCCAACATCAAAATCATTTTCAATGAAATCCTATTATTTGGATGAAAATGACTATTTTGGACCAAAAATTGACCCTAGCAAAAAGTTCCATTGCAGTATATTTATGGGGTTACATTTATTAATTAGTAATTTATAAAAGACAGTTTAGCAATATCACGGAATTTTTTTTATTTAAACACGATCGCCGGTATATTTCGTTTTACTTTTAAATATTTTCCATTTTTTCAATCTGTTTCCATCTACTAATATTTTTATGCTCGGATATTATCTTTTAAACATATTGTTGATGAAATTGAGATATGTGTTTAGGGTAACGAAATTAAAATGTTTTTATTTATTCAGACATTTAGAATTATTAGAATTTAGAATTAATAAGCTTATTAGAAATACATTTGAAGAGCATAAATTATAATTTGATATATTTGCACCCATAGTTGAATCTTGCATTTCAATTAAAAATGAACATCCTTCTGATCTTAATTTTATTAAAAGTACTTTAAAATATTTTGAAACATATGAACAAAGGTGCTTCTGCTAAAATATTAAGATGAATATGGTGAGGGCTTACTTTAGTTGAAATGTTCCAAAAAAAGATTTCTAATAACTACCCTGAATAAACAACTTTTTCAGACATTTTTTTCTTCCAAAAATTTTCTTAATCACTAAATTTGATACTATAAAGCATTTTAGTTAACCAAGTATATCTTTTCATATGGATTGTAAAAATCTTTATTTAATACATGTTTTTAAAATTAATTATAATTTTCTATAACATTTTAGACCATTCCAGTAAGTTTTAGAAAAAGTATTCCGAATTACGTAAAAACTCCTTATCCAGACTGCCTGAAGTCCCAAGCAGTCCGGATAATAGATCCTGTACTGTATCAGTAACAATGCTTTTAACTTCACAGTCATATGTTTCTTTAGTAATCTGAATAATGTCACTACATTTCTTAGATAAAAATTCTGCTGACTTTTTTTGTGGTTGCAGTGTTTTCAACATTTATAATATATGACTTTCCATTAACTTGAATGCAAGATGCTATTATGAGTTCATTATAGATATTACTTCATCCATTAATAACAAGAGTACCTTCCTTCCTTTTTAAGTTTTCAGCAACTGATCCTTCCATTTCACTGTGAACAACATCTAAAAGGGAGCCTGCCAGTTCTTTACATGAAGGGGCTTTATAACTTGGTCTCAAGATCTGGATCAAGTTTTTAAACGATTCGCTTTCCACAACAGCAAAAGGAATGTTGCAGGCATAAAATAGCTTTGCAACAGCCAAATCAATCTTAATTTTCTCTTTATCTGAAGTTTTTGAAAAAAATTGTTAATATTATCTTCTAAACATTGCATTTTAACTGTAGGCTGATCTACTTCATCATTCATTGAATCAGGGCACCTTTAGCTCTGATTATCTTCTGAATTGCTACATAAAGGAATTTCTTCCACACATTCACTTGAAGGTTTCTTACACATTTAGAAACATGCGCTTTCACCCTAGCTACTTTATTGCTTTGAATATGTCCACATGTTTTGCACTTGGCAACAATTTTACCATCAACAGATAATCTATAAAAAGATTCCCAAACACAATTTAGGTTTCTACCACCTTTATACATTATTTCAAGAAAATATTTTTCACAGATTAGAAATCTAGAAACTAGAAACCTTAGTAAAAAAAATGGCTAATATGTTGCTTTTCAGTATATCTTGAAGCAGAATTAAACAAGAATTTATACACCTGTTTCTTGGCAGTTCCTAATTGGTCAAGAGTCTATACAATGCACCTGTACAGAATCAAAACCAGTTTGGAGTAGCAGCTGATTGATGGTAAAAGATAGTGAAGAACATAGAGAAAAACATTTTGCAAGGCAGTTCATTCTCATTTCCTATGATCAAATCATATTTAGGTCTGCAGTTCTGCATGATGAGAATGGGAAAAATAGTTAGAAAATCACCTAAAAGATAAATTTGCCTATATTTGCAGCATTAAATAATCAATTAAAATTATTCCACCCTCCCCAATCTTATGTACACTCTATAACAAATCAATTTACGCACCAAGAAGGAATTGTCCGATTGTGATAAAAATTGATGGATGTGAAGAACATACATAGAAAAGAAATGATTAAAATTTCAGAACAATTTAATAATTTAGAGTTTGACCGTATACAAAGGGAGGAAGTCAATAAGGCATTGGTCCACCTTTGGCCTGGATGCAAGATGTCACTCGGCGTGGCATAGACTGATAAAGTTCACGGATGGTGTCCTGCAGAAGGTCTTGCCAAACTGTCTCCAACTGTTGGGCTAAATCATCAATATTCCGGGATGATTGCAATAATCTTCCCATAACGTCCTAAATGTGCTCTATGTGAGAGAGATCAGGAGAACTAGCTGGCCAAGGAAGTGTTCGGCAAGCTTGAAGACAATTCATAGCAACATGTGCCATGAGCATTATCTTGCTGAAAAGTAAGTCCGGGGTGTCGCAAAAGGAATATAACACAACCAGTTGTAGAATGTTGTTTACGTACCACTGTGTGTAAATGTGCCAGAAATGACTACCAAAGGGGTCCGGCTATCAAAGGAGATGGCACCCCAGACCATACCCACCTGCAGATATACACCTACCCAGATATACACCTGCTGAATGTGCAGCATGTTCCCTCAAAATCTCTTTGCATACGAAATTTCATTACAATTCATATGAAATTTCATTCAAACCATATGAAATTTCATTACAATCAGACAACTTGGTCTGTCGGTTTTTTGTTATGGAGTATATATTAATTTTATCTGGTCCATATGTTTTTGTTTATACAAAAAAAAAAATTGTAGCAATTTTAAAAGATTACTTCTATAAATTATTCATAAAAGTTATACCTAGAGGTTCAAATAAGGATAAAATGAAGATTAATTGATTAACAAGAAGTTGTGAAATCAATGTTTAATTATGTTTTATCATTTTAATTAATCAAATTAATATTAATGAAATAACAAATTAATATTCTGATTTAAGTCTCAATTATATTATGTACAAAATTATATTGTTTTTTGTACATTTTTTTAAATCCAGCCATTTTTTCCAGTTTTTGCCATTTGTACTGGTTTTTGCCACTGTCCTGGCAAAAATACCATTTTGCCGGCAAAATGACCAACCCTATTACTTACCTCATTCTTGGGAATGACTCACGGCATTTTTTCAGCTGAAGTCTTCATGCAGATTGGATACTTGCTGTATACGCAATCTCATTTGCATATTTTTTGGGAGAAACCTCGGAATTCGTTCCGATAGGTGCTGATCCCCGTGTATATAGAAAGTCCATGTTGAAAACATAGTCAGGAGAGATCAGATCAGAGGAGATGTGAAAGCCCCAGGCCGTCCGGCTCGTCCAGAGGACTTAGAGCAGCGAGATGGGATCAGAGGAGATGTGTAGTTGTAGGCTATCAGAGGAGATGTGTAGTTGTAGGTTATAGCAGTAGATGGAAACATTGATTGAAGTTGTAATTAGTCAGGTTGTCCGATAGTCTGATAATTATTCAGGCAGGTAGTCAGACAAGTAGTTCTGAAGAGAATGGTATGATGCTGAATAATTACAACATAAATATGCAGTCTTGTCCATGCTAATAGATTGTTTCATGTCAATTGTTAAGAAAAATGGCCTTAATTAAATAGGCATGTCCGGTGTAGGAATGATACATTAGAGTATTTGTTTGTTCTACATGAATGGATTTCAAACCGGTGATTTTTCTTTTCAACATTTATGGACTAAAGTATTTTAAACTCAGAATGAACCAAATCTAATCAACTTGTTAAACCTGCATTTTTCTAATGTGTGACTTCATAGAGATGGAACTACATGACGAAAAGTTTGTAAGTATTGTTTTCCAACGTGGACTTCCTAAAATGTTTCAACTCAAACCCTGTATATATGTTTTCGTTGCATTATGTGAAAACAGCCGCCAAATGAAATTAGCTAGATTCCAACATTATTAAATAAACATGGATTTTGTTTACAATTTGACTTATTTCATTACGACACTATGTTACTTCTGTTCAAATTCTATAAATTAAGAAATTCACATCGCTTAACTATAATATGAGGACTTGCCTAGTTTGCCTTTATTAGAATCAACAGGTTATAAGTCCCCAAATTTCCGGACAATTTCCAGATAATATAGTAAAAAATTCCCTGATATGTGTAACTATCTACTTTTACTGAATATTAGTTTAATAAGCATAAATAAGTCAATTAATAAAAAAATTGAAAGTGATAATTAAGAATAAACAATTAAAATTAATTACTTCCAGCATTGAAAAGTATAATAAACAAAGTATGCAAGAGATAGTATTAAGAACAGTATTATTAAAATTATAAATAAGCTATACAACTCAGAAGTGTTCTGTAAAATCCAGTCAAGAATTTAAATAAAATTGAGCATGAACAATATTTTTTTAATTCAGCTGAAATATGAAATGTTTTGATAACTTTCAAAACAATTAAGATAAGAGGGAACACTGAGAAATGTTGAAAGTTTAAAACTCTGTCCTTTTTAATGATGTGTCCAATAGACTGTCGCATGAAATATGAATAAGGAATTCTACACATGTGTACTGTTGTGAGTCAGAAAAAAACCTTAAAAATTCCAATTTCCCTAACTTTAACAAAAGTTTTTAGGAATGTTCTGATATTTCCCCGATTATTTCAGAATGTTGATATTCCCTGATTTCCAGGTTTTTTAGCCACTCTGTCAAGTGTCCATTTCTTCCCCCATATTTCGATTAAGATGTGTGTCTAATTTTTTTTTCATTATTTTTTACAAAAGTAAGAATAGTAACAAAAGTAAGTATATCAATGTGCTCAATTTTTAACACTTTACAACATAGTTGAAAAGTGTTTATGACTTTGTTAATTCTGTCTATCTGTCCGTTCGCGTGATAACTGTCATAAAAATGACTTTGGGCCATTCTCTGAAAAAGTGGGATTTTCATTACAAATTTTTTTTTTAAAAAAATTTCTTTAAACTTGCTAAAATTTATTTTCTAAGAAGATCTCACATCAAGTAATAACACTATTATAGTGGCTCAGATCAAACAAATAAAATTATGAAGTTTTTTAAATTTTAAAAATATCCATGTCTACGGACGTGACGGGGTAGTCCACAGATGTGACAATTTGTTCCACAGACAGGATGATACACCTTACAAATATGACAGAAATAGTAAAATAGATTATAAACTGAATAAAATTTATATATACTTAATGTATGCCTAAACTTTTTTTTATTTTGCATAATCACTCACATTTATTATGGAATATCATACAAATGATACCAATACAATTGAAAACTAAAAATGTAATACATAAAATTCTTCATACACAAAACGTAGAAAAATGGAAACAAAAAATGAAAAGTAAGTTAAAATTCTATGGGGTAAACAGCAAAATAATAATTTCAGCACATTTTTGAATTTTTTAAGGTTTTCTGTAAAAATGTATTGATTGCATTTATTTATTTCGGGCTGCAGCAAAACTTTAACTACAGAACTTTTGTCAACAGTTTCCACATTCACTTTATCTTGAAAAATGAATTTGCGAACTCCGGTTGATTTTCTCATAAAATTCACATCAGCTCCTCCTCAGACTCTCTTTCTACCATACCAACATAATGTTCCACAAGGTTCCTTTCAGATTTAAACTGAACAACTACATAGCTGTTAGGTGAGATAATATATTCTTGTTTAACTTCCTCATTAGAGTAGATCTCGTGCACCTTTAATAGATTTAAACTTGCAATGTATGTTGGATCATCAATCTTGATCATCCCAATCCCATAGTGACCACAATTTTGTCTAGCTGTGCACTGCATGCAGGCAAAACCTCTTGCCTGAATCATAGTCCTGTTTTCCTTGCTCCAGGTAATTTCATGTACTTTCAAAGTTCCTTGGAAAGTCTGTAGGTTGTTAGATAGCTTTAAATCTAAATTCTCAATATCTTCTGACTTTATTTTGTAAATGTCAATGTTGATGTTGTGTTCATTTAGTATAGCTACAAGAGCATCTATGTTTGGAATGTCTTTTCCTTGACTGACGATAATATCAGCTAATCTTTTAATACACCCACCTATTCCATCTGGTGCCCCTTTTCCATGACCTTTTACAGAAAAATGCCAATGAAGGCTGTCCACCTCCAACTCCTTTGATATAAAAGTTGCAGCCAAGTAAAACATTTTTTTATTTTTATACTGTGACTTGGTCCATCAATCAGAAAGTGAACTCTCTTTAAATTAGAAATGTTCTTGATTTCCATAAATATAGGTTGGAGGTGGGCACATATAGCCACGGGATCATGCCTTTTGCTATCCGACATAGTGCATATGGACTTATGTTGAACAGATTCTTCAGTGTCAGTTTTGTAATAAATGACAACTGTATGCAGTGTAACCTGATTACGGGAGCCTCCAAAATGAAAAGATTGGATTTCTTCGCCTTGTAGAATTTTCAGAAAAATCTACATGTATGAAAACTTCGTCTTTTGTCAAGGATTTCTTTATTTTGCTTATGACATGATACTGGTGTTTAATGTTGGCCACATGTCATCTATACTCTCCAAGTAGCATGGCAAACTTCAAAACTAACTCAAGTTTATTACAAGTAATTTCCTCTTTGTATGGTTTTAATTTCATCTTTAGTTTCAATAATTTCCTTTTTTTTCACCCATTGTTTATACTTAACTTCTTCATCATTCTCGAATTCGTTAGTCTCAATTATGATACCATTATTACAACATTCCAAACACTTTTTTTGTAGACATTTGACAAGTTTTTTTTCACATGTTATGCTTTGAACTAACTCATTAGGTGATTTTTCTTTAATCATTCCTAGCAATTTCATTTTTCTCACAACCATTGTAAAGTTATCACACAAATTACAGTTACAGGTGTTTCGCTTTTGACAATCTGGAGAAATAATCCAAAATGGACATTCTCGACAAAATTGTGGGTAGCTAAGATCTTTATGTTCTAGATATGTATTTATAAATTTTTGGTGCAAGTTTTTCATTGAGTCAGATAATAGCCTTTTTTGCATTTTCTGCTTTCTCTTCATTATTGTGTCCTTTTTTCCAGGACAGACGACTATTGTCATCTTGTTCAAGGAGCATAATTATGGCATTCTTAAGTTTCTCTTTCTGGAGCTTTCTTGTTTTCAAGAAGCCAACTTTTGGTTTCAAAAAATGTTTAGAAGTCATAAAGGAAATCTTTTTTGTAAAATCTGTACTTCTTTAGGATTTTCCCTGTTATCATATTTATAAAGTTCCTTTTTTTGAGAACTGCTTGTTTCTTGAAGTTTTCACTAATCTGTTTTTTTAAAACACTGCTCCAAACTCAAGGCTATTACATTGGGAACTACATTATATTGGGAACCTTTTGGCTACTGAGCATTTTCTGAACTTCTTTCTTTGGTGTGTCATCTTTTTTTGATATTAGCCTGTAATACCTTTTTTCATACTTGTTCACTTTTTTCTCCAGTGACTTCTTCTCTTGTTAAGTTTATCTAATTCTCTCTTCAATGATTCTCTGTTTCGCCTCCTCCTTTTACAGCCACTTTGAACTCTGGTATTTGATGGTCTATTTTCAGGATCATGACATATAGAACCACAATATTCAGGGATTTGAGGATCATGATATTCTGGGCTTTCAGGTGGTGTTCCAATAATTAATAATGCATGTTCTGTTTCTTTCTTCTTCTCTCTGTGTCTTTTAGCCAGTTTACGCCAGTCTTTCCTTGTTTGTCTCTTTTCACACTCATTCATTTCACTAACTTTTTTCCTTGATACTTTCTTTCTTTCTCTATCTTTCTTTTTGATTTCTTCATACTTCTCAGGATCAGATTTTAATTTCTCTCTTGTGCGCCTCATACTTAGCTTTTTCATCTCTCTCCTCCTCTTCATTTCCTTCTCAGATTTTTGAGAAATTTTTTTTTCCTTTTATTTACAGTTTGGGTTTTCGCCATTTTTTAATCTGAAAACAAAAGAAAAAAGTCATACTTTTAAATATAATTTACTTTTATTTTTGTATTTTGATTAATATATTGAAAAATGGCCAGATTTGAAAGTTAGGATTTCAATCACATCCTTCAACAGATACTGTCAATAACTACCATTTGTGATAATTTGGGAACAAACTTTCAAACTCACACTTAACACATTCAAAAATAGTTTTTATAAGAAAGTTGTCGAAATTATTGTTCACAAAAATGGCTTAAAATTTTTATTTTCCATGCAGTGGCATATGCTGGTTAGGATATATCTTTTGAAAGATGAACATAAACAGATTATAACAATAAATTAAAAGTAAAACATGAATATAAATGTTGTTAGATTTTTATTTCAAGATATCATGTCTGAATTATACTTTTAAAATGTTTAAATTTCAGCCAAAATAATATTAAAGTTCCATCTGTTCTGTGTTGTCACATCTGTGGATACTGTGTCATGTCTGTGGATAGGCCATGTCCACGGATGTGATGTCCACGGATGTGACAAAACTACCATTTTTTTACATTTAAAAACAAGCTTTTGAGGATATGACAATGCAAGTTATAAAACAAAGCATTTACATCTAATACTATGAATTCATTGAAATATTTTATAATCTTACCTGATAATTTAAAATCTGTTTACACCACAGACGTGATGAGTTGATCTTTACGTTTAGAGAATTAAGTCCTAAACCTTCACAGAAGACTACACAAATCACCAAACACACTTCTGTTTTAGTTTCTCTAAATACCAGTAGCTGCTTAAGATCTGATTTGAACATCAAATTAGCACGCTGCTGCCATCTGAAAGAATTTATTAGCAATTTGCTTTCTGTCCACAGACGTGACCTATTGCTCTGGTTACAGTCATTAAACTTGAAATTAAATTAATATAAAATTTAAATTTAACTTCAAATTTTTGGGAACAGTTATTTAAATGTTTTCTTAATCTAAAATATAGTCTAAAGAGTTTAGATTTTGCTTGATTTATGAAATATAAACTGAGAAACACAAAAAACAGGGTATAGTGACAGTCCACGGACATGACAAATCACAGTCTGTGGACAAAATTTGAACAATAAATAAAATATTTTTGTCATAATTTGCAATGGTTATGTATACATCCAGTTATATTAAGGTTATTTCATTTATTTAAACTACTTTTAAAAACCTTACTCTCTATAAAAAACACTAGAGACACAAAATCCTGATTTTTCTGAGAATGACCCCTTTATCAAAATGAAATTTTAGTATGTTGTTGAGACGGTATGTGGGACATATGGAAATGTAATTGAATAATATCACCCAATTAGTTTTGGATTGAACCCAGGTAGAAAATGTGAAATACATAGAACCCTATGGGACTTCATTTTTCAAACATTTTTTAAATGAAGTTAAAATTCACAAATTGCTTTGAAAATATTAGGAAATATTCAAATTATCCCATAAAATATATAAAAAAATTTCAGCAAAATATATTCGGTAGTTTTTTAAATAAAAATTAAAATAATTACAGTCATATTATATGAAGAGATCATATGACACACTTCAACATAAAATATAGCAGCCATCTTTTTTTCACAGTGTCAAAATCGTGATTTTTAAAGTTCTTTTAATTGAGTATTGTATCCGTCTTAAAACCGCTTTATTTTTGGGTATTTTCTGTGCACCTAAATTCTGTACCAATGCAATTACAATAGTTTTTAGTTTAAATGATCATCAACTTTGATTAGCCTTATTTTAATGGATGCAGAATGTAAACAAGTGATTGTAAAATAAGTTGTATAAGAATTGCTGAATTTTTTTCACGCATAATTATTTAGCTCTGGAGTCAGGAATAAAAGTGATATGAATGAAGTATTCATTGCTTTTACATAGAGAGCCAGACAATTTATATTTCAATGATATCATTTGAATACAGTTCAGTTTTTTCGATGAAGTTTTAAGTTTCGAAGTAAAATAAATTATTGTAGTTCTGTGATAATTTTTAAAATATCACAGCTGAATGTATCACATTTTAGGGATGTTTAAATAAAATTACATTTCATTTGGAAAGTGTTTCATAATCACTGCTTTATGCATGATTGATCTTTCTTGTTTTTTTATATACCCGACTCAAATATTTTTATTTCACTCCAACACAATTTTTTTACTTCATCCAATGCAACAGTTTCCTCTTATTCAAATCAAATGGCACCTCTGTTATTTTTCTTGTATTTGGGTTGTAATTATTTCCCTGTAAAATTAGTTCATATTTTTTCATTACGTTTTCAAAAAAAAAAAAAAAAAATCTTGATGTGTTTACCTTCTGTAATAGAAATGATCATTAGAAAACGAGTTAGACTTAAAGAAAGCTTTAATCAACTAGAATGATGCATGACAAAATGGCAAAGCAGTATCGCACGCTAGTAGCTGGAACATCAAAACATAGTAGTGTTGCCATTCTTCAAGTACCTAAAGTTAGTGTTGCCAAAACAAGAACATAATATCACATTCACCCCTCCCATAGTGTTAGTCAATCACATAGTCGGCTAAATAGGAAGGCAGGCGTTTCGGTCTGCTGGGACGAAGTGTAGTAGGATCCTGGGACCTCTCCCCAGTATTCTTACAGAAGTTCTCTGATGAGGAGGCTGGACTGCTAGGATATGGTGGTACACTGTCTTGAGCTTCATCTTCTGTCATATTTTTGAGACTCACCGGTGGGGTTTTTGTATGTGCGTTAGACAATTCAGAATTCAGAATATCAGAAGAAGGCAGATGGCTGCTACAGCTGTCTCCGTCGTCATTGATAGGTAAAGGAGTTTCCCCTCTTGGAGCTAAGTGCCGTATAGAGACACTGGTTTCACGTCCGTCTGGGAGTCTAACATAAGCATAGTCTGGGTTTGCTTCAATGAGTTCTACTTCCTGCACAATAGGCTCATACTTATTAGCTCGTGTGTTGTTCCTCATTAGCACTGGACCTGGATGGGTAAGCCAGGTAGGTATGGAGTAACCATTGTAGGATCTTCTAATGTGGGAGAACATTCGTTCATGAGGTGTAGCATTTGTGGAGGTGCATAGTAGGGAGCGAATCGAATGTAAGGCAGGTTGTAAAACATTTTCCCACTGTTCAATTGCCATGTTTTTTGATTTTAGTGCCAGCTGGATAGTTTTCCATACGATTCCATTGTATCTTTCGACTTGGCCGTTTCCTTGCGGATTGTAAGCAGTCGTCCTGCTAGTCGCTATCCCAAGTGGAGTGAGAAAAGATTTTAACTCACGGGACATAAAAGATGAACCTCTATCAGAATGTATATAAGCCGGCATTCCAAAAATTGAGAAGATGTTTTGCAAGTGAGTTATAATGGTAGACGCCGAGATATCAGAACAGGGAATTGCAAAGGGGAATCTCGAAAACTCATCTACTACAGTCAGGAGGAAGCGGTTCCTGGAAACTGTTGGTAAAGGTCCTTTGAAATCCAGATTTAATCTTTCAAAAGCAGCAGTTGCTTTGATTAATTTTCCATCATTTTTACAGAATCGTGGCTTGACTTCGTTGCAACAGGGGCAAGCGTTTATGACCCTCTTAATGTCGTCCAAAGAGAAGGCTAAATTTTTAGATCTGATCCAATGATACATTCGGGTGATTCCCGGATGACACAATGCCTCATGTAATTCTCTTATATTCACTCCTGGGCTGGTAGCCGCCGTTATTCTTGATAGAGTATCCGCAGTTGCATTTCTGTTTCCAGGTCGGTAGATAATATCAAATTTGAAGCAGGTAAGTTCCAATCTCCAACGCATGATTTTCTCATTTTTAATTTTACTGTTATGACACTGATCAAACATGAATGTGACTGATCTTTGGTCAGTAAAAACTTCAAAATGTCTACCAATTAAGTAATGTCGCCAATTCCGTAGGGATTCAACAATTGCATAGGCCTCCTTTTCAATCGAGGAATGCTTCTGCTCAGATGCGTTCAGAGTTCTTGAGAAGAATGCCACAGGACGTTCAGCTTGACTCAAGGAAGCCCCTATAGCAAACTCAGAGGCGTCTGTTTCCACTCTAAAGGGTATGTTGTCCTCAATAGCAAACAAGGAGGCATTAGCTATATCGGTCCTTAATGAGTCAAAAGCCTTCACAGCAACTTCCGGAAGAGGAAAGGGACCCTTAGCCAAGAGAGGGCGAATCTTCTCAGAGAATGTGGGAATCCAACGACAATAATGGGCAAACATGCCCAGCGCACGTTGTAGAGACGCTGTGTCTTTAGGAATAGGTAAGTTCAACAGTGGAGCCAGTCTGTCGGGGTCAGGTTTTATAGTTTTGTTCTCGATAAAGTATCCTAGTAGTTTGATCGATTTAGTAGAAAAAACACACTTCTCATCATTCAGTGTTAAGTTGTATTTCTTAGCAGTAATCATGAATTTTTCCAAGTTGCAGTCATGCTCTCTTTGATTTTTCCCACATACCGTTACATCATCAAGATATGGAAAAGTGCCTTCTAAACCTTCATCCTTAATTATTTTATCAATGATTCTCTGGAAGCATGCTACCCCATTAGTCACACCGAAAGGGACACGTAGAAAATGGTACAGTTTACCTTCAGCTTCAAAAGCTGTGTAATGTTTTTCAGATTCTAATATGGGTACCTGATGATAGGCACTTTTGAGATCAATAGTACTAAATATTTCATATTTAGACACTTGTGAAATTAATTCTTCAATTCTGGGAAGAGGATAAGCATCAAGCATCGTGAATCTATTAATTGTCTGTGAATAATCGACAACCATTCTGGGCTTGTGGTGTTCTCCTTTCACGACAAATGCTTGTGCACGCCAAGGTGAATTACTGGGTTCGATTACACCTTCTTCTAGTAGTCTGTTTACGTTCGCAGCTATAAATAGTCTATCTTCTTCCGTTTGACGCCTTGACTTCGTGATCACTGGTCTACAGTCAGGGGTTAAGTTAGCAAACAGTGAGACAGAGGGGACTTGAGCAATTGCCAATGAGCATTCATCACCTCTGAAAATCTGCACAGAGGTTTTTCATGATTAACACCTCTACGTTTGTATATGAATGAGTTTGTAATTTTACCGTTATCATGGAACAGCCAGTAATGTCCGAGCTTAAGGAAGAGTTAGCCATAGTTATTCTACCGAAGTATGGCTTCACTAGTATTCGACACTTTTTTACCAGAGATTGGTTTAGAAAACTGAGTGAGCTGCCAGTATCGATCAGAGCATTTAGCTCTATTCCATTTATATCCACTTTAGTAATAGATTTTTGGAGACAACTGGGGATAATTGATGCTGATGCTAAAGTATGAACTGATGCCGTAGAATTGTTCGGGGGGCGCGACAGTCTAGACTTGCAGACTCTCTGGTAATGACCTTTCTTTCCACACCCTCTACATAGTGCATCCTTGGCCGGGCAGACGTTTCGAACATGGCGGTCATTCCCACAAAAAAAGCATTTTCCGGTGCGGGCTGGTATAGCTGCAGTTGCGTGAGTCTCCTCGGGTTTTTCGTCTTTCTGCTCCATAGCAGCCACAGGTACCGAATTCGAATTTGCAGAATATGAAGCGGAGTGATGTTCTGCCAGTTCTAATGCCCTAGCCTGGTCGAATGCATTATCCAGCGTAATTGTAGTGTTCTCCAACAGGCGTTCTCGAATTCGAGTGCTCCTTAAACCCCGGATGAATGCGTCTCTAATATACTCATTTTTGTATTGTTCAGCCGTAACAGATTTGAAATTACAATCTTTGCTCATTTGTTTAAGTATCTGTAGATATTCACTCACAGACTCTCCCGATTGTTGAGTTCTCGAAGCCACGCAGTGTCTGGCGAATATTTCGTTTCGTTTAGTAACGTAAATAGAATCCAGGGCAGTAATAGCCGTATTGTAGTTTTCTGCTTCGTTGATATGCTGATAAACACCCGCCGACACGTAATTACACAAGAGATGAAGCTTATTTTCCTCAGTCGAATGCTGAACTTCGCCCAGGAAATTTGAAAATGTCCGTTTCCAATGTTTCCATTTTGCTTCAGCTCCTACGCACGTTGGATCCACGTCGAATCTCTCTGGCTTGAGAAGTCGTTCCATCTCATGTGAATTTAGATCCAAGAAATCTAGTTGATTAAATTGTAATAGAAATGATCATTAGAAAACGAGTTAGACTTAAAGAAAGCTTTAATCAACTAGAATGATGCATGACAAAATGGCAAAGCAGTATCGCACGCTAGTAGCTGGAACATCAAAACATAGTAGTGTTGCCATTCTTCAAGTACCTAAAGTTAGTGTTGCCAAAACAAGAACATAATATCACATTTTCCTCTCGAATGAATTAAAAAATGGTACTTTTTAGAGAACTTGATGCATTTTTTAATTTCATATCCTACTCTGTTTAAATGTATTTTAATATTCATCCACTTTTTTCATCCCCCCTCCCCCTCCAGAATTTTAAATTTGTATAAGTTGGTTGTTAACATCATACCAAATTTCCAAGTTGTTGAATGGATGGCTCATATTTGAAAGGGTATAGACAGACACAAACAGGGTTATCATTATCAATAAGGTTTCTAATTTTTAACAATGGAACCCTAAAAAATTTCTTTTTTTTTTTCAATTTTCTATCAGAGTGTGTGCAAGGAGCAAAACTAATGAAAAAAATTGTATATATGATAACTTGTGCAATTCTTTTATAAGTAAATTTGCTCTAAATTTTAAAGTTCAATATTAAAATGTGTGCCATTTTTTTATAAGTAAATTTGCTCTAAATTTTACTTCCTATATGCGTGTGAGTAAGGTTTTACCCCAGGTGCTATGCCTTTGCCAACAGCTGGCTGAATCTAAGAGCAGTTTTAAAAATCAACCTTTAGATATCTCTATACCACTGATTTCTATTGTACCACTAACTGTCTTCTTCAGCCCTTCTGAAGGAGAGATTTCATGGTAATACGGTCATGTTCATGTGAAATTTAGATCATTCTTTCTTGGGCTCAATATAACAATATTTTATACAGAGTTGTTAACACACAGAAATATTAGCTCTTGATATGTTTTTAAACCAAAACTTTTTTTTATTCTATATTTTTAAACCAATACAGATTTTAATTACTAAACAAAAACAGACTCGATGAAAAATATTTATTAAGTGCATTATTGTACCGTCCATATTGATTTGGAACAAATTTGTGAAAAAAATGCTTAAAGATGTATAAACAAAATCATATATTTTTAAAAATAAATATTATCTTAAGTAGTAAAAGTTTGCAAATATTACTACAAAATAGCAAAACAGTTCGCAAATATTACAAGTGCATAAATGTAGGTATCTTAAATATACAGAGGATATTTAAACATTTTTAGAATAATTTTATTGCAAAACCTAAATTAATTCAAACAAATTTCCGGCAACAGTTCGTTTTATAAAAGCTAAATTAATATTTTATGTAGTTAAAAAAAATTCTATTTTAAAAACAGTGCATCTTAATAAGTTTTTGCTCTTTCTGAATAGAAATACTTTTATTTTGTAATTAAAACATGCCATGAAAACCATGGAATTCATATTTCTAAATGCAAAATAAACAATATTATTAATAATAAAAGAAAAAGTATCAAGCATTGCTTTTAACCAAATAAAAAACAATGAATGAATATCCAAAGAAGATATGTTCCCAAAAGAAAATCCATAGATTCAAAGTTTTTTTTTTTTAAATCCAATGACCAGGCACTTGACTCATCGTCATTCGCCCATAAATCGGCCTTAAACGTGATCCATTTAGCCGTCCTAGGGACATTGCCCTAGGCGCACCAGAGGGGGCGGAACACATTGCGCCCACATCACAACATCCATGCCTTACGTCGGGCTCGAACCCAGAACGTGGAGGTCAAGCGATTGCTTTGGAAACACATGCCCTAACCACTCGACCACCACGTCGGCCATAGATTCAAAGAACAGTTGTGTCTTTAAATACCTCTGTAATAACTAAAAACAAGACAATAAATAAAGATTTAAATATTAGAAAAGCTAAAAAGCATAATATTCACCGCCTTTTACCTAGACATGTCCTTGAGTACAAAACATGCTGTAAAATTCTCTATGAAAATCATTTAGCTGGTGACAGATGAAAACATATTGTGAGAAATGATAAAGCATTTAAATAACTGCAACAAAAAAGATTGATTTACTATCACGAAAGAGGAAAAAAATATCTAATAAATACTTGGTTTCAAGAATCAAAAGGAAGTTTCAGTAAAGGATCAAGCAGCCCACGCCCAATGACAAGACCACGAAAAAAAACAATTGTGTCTTTAAATACCTCTGTAATGACTATAAACAAGACAATAAATAAAGATTTAAATATTAGAAAAGCTAAAAAGCATAATATTCACCGCTTTTTGCCTAGACATGTCCTTGAGTACAAAACATGCTGTAAAATTCTCTATGAAAATCATTTAGCTGGTGACAGATGAAAACATATTGTGACAAATAATAAAGCGTTTAAATAACTGCAACAAAAAAGATTGATTTACTATCACAAAAGAGGAGAAAAATATTTAATAAATACTTGGTTCCAAAAATCAAAAGAAACTTTCAGTAAAGGATCAAGCAGCCCACGCTCAATAACAAGCCCACGAAAACATACAGTGAACGAAATGAAGCTAACACAACCCAACTGTCAGGCAAACGAGCCTCTTATAGTACTCTGCACAACTCGTCAATGTTAAAGTGCTTCCATAAAATATGGTATAACTTTTTAACCAAACATCGTACAAACATGAGACAAAATTATTTCGATAGAGCTCTGTGAGAGCTTTAAAATGTGACTTAAACAAACTTTCGAGTTGAAATCAAAAAAGATATATTGTGATAAAATTTGAGTAAAGTTAGTGATTCTGAAATAATTTTTCTCCTTAAGACAAACATTTCAATCAAGCTACAGAGGGTCAGTAAATGATGGATTTGATTTATCTGACAGATATTGAGCTAACCTTTTGTACATTTTAATTAAAAAAATTTAAATTTCTAATTTTAATTTGCAAAACAAATTTTGAAACTGAGCTACAGAAGTGTGCAAGTGATGAATTTTTTTTAGGATTGGTTTAGCTGACAGATAATTAGGTAACTTATAATTCTTTTATAAATTTAAATTTCAAAAAATTAAATTTTATATTTTTAATTATTAAAAAACCAGTCATTTAATACAATATTTCCAAAGAAAGCAGTAAGTTTCCCTTTGTTTGCATAATGGTGGAATTCCTCAAATTTACTCGCAGAGCTGAAAATAATTATTGGGTCACATTTAATGCATTATTTCTGAAGAACGCAGTAGGATTATATTCCCATATCCAGTTCCTCTGCCTAATGAGAAACACTCTGCAATTTCTTTCCTAGAGACAAAAATAATTATTGGGCTACATTTGATGCATTATTTTTGAAGTAAAGTCTGTGATCATCAGAAAACAGACATTTTACAGTGTCCAAATATTTCAATTATAAAATAGACTAATTGCAAAGGATGGCAATTTAGAAATGAAATTTCATTTTTGCATGCTGAAATTGAGTTTTTTTTTTTTTTTTTTAAATCAGTAAAAATTGGAAAATAACATCAGAGATGCAAAATTAGTTTTATTAGCATTAGAAAAGATTTTCTTATGTTTCCTGTAAAATATTTAATTTAAACTTCATTTAATCAGTTAAATCTTGCAATTTAACTGTAAAACATGAAAATGTGGCCACCAAGCATACCAGAATTAAAAAGTAAAAGCTTGCCAATTTGATATCACAGCATTTTTTAGATACAACTTTCTATTACTTAAATGGCAATGTTTATCTTCTTTTTACTTTTTTAAAGTGAAGGTTTTTTTAGGGGATTCAGGATTATTGCTGGGTTTTCATACAACAATAAAGTAAAGAAAGATCAGAAAAAAAATGTTACCAAAACAATGTTTTATCTCCTTTATTTAAAGAAGAAATACCTTCCCTTTATACATTGTCATGGCAGAGTAAACCTTCATCAGGATAAAGCACACATCAAAATCTAACACTATAAGGCTTTTTCTGGTGTTGAGGTTATGAAAACACTCACTCGTCATTTAAGATGCCACAAAACATCCCAATGATTTAATAATACATAAAAATTACAAATCTTTTACAAAGCATAACTAGGATTAGCTATATCTTACAACATGTTAGCTATATACTTCGATCGCCATCTTGAACTGGAATTCGAATGTTTTTGTAAACAAAACAAAAATGTTCTTTTGTCTGCTTGAGTGCTGCCACCTAGTGTCCTTTTGAGAAAATACAGAATGTCTCTTTCAACACTCAGTTTCTTAAAAAAATGATACAGGTATTAAAGCTATACCTTTTACGCTATTAAAGCTATACCTTTTTGTTCCTTCAAAGTCGCTTGATGTGTCTGTCACCCATGGATTACTGTAGTTTTGGATTGTTAAAAAGAGAACTTTCTAGATACAGACCTAAAACAATGGATGGACTATGGGAAATTGTAAAAGAGGACTGGAATACCAGAAAATTTTAAAAATCAACTGTTTAATTCTTCGAAAAGTTTTTTTTGACCTTGCACAATGAAAAACATATATACGAATATATAGATATGATATGAGAATACCTAACTAATTATGTAAAAAGCTAAAACCATATAAGTAATTTAATGTAACTATAATTAAATGCACTTTTTGTTGTGAAACTAAGAGATATAAAGGATGTGTTGCAACATGAACTGAAATGAGACACGTGAACGAAATGAGACTCCCAAAGAATCTCTACCTAGAAAATTTCATGTCATGAATCCCAAATCAAAATGTTTCCAGTTGTTTAGGCACTAATTTAAGTTACAAAAGCATGTTTAGGCACTTATTTAAGCTGTATCAAGTCCGTGAAATGAAATGAATGACTGTGAAATAAAAAAATGAGATGAAATACATAAAATTTGAGTAAATGCTTTTTTTTTTTTTTTTTTTTTTTTTTGTAATAAAATTAAAAAGAAAATTTATTTGTTGTTGTCACTCCTATTGAAACACATTATCAAAATGGTAGCATATCAGAACTTCAGACGGTATACTATATAAGGAAAGTCCTTTTTCCTTCTCACTCAACCTAGCAGCAAAGTTAAAGCCAACTTTATGACTTTTGAATAATTTTGCTAAATAGATGATAATTCAATATCTGGGAAGTAAGGAAAACCATACTTTAATTTCCTTTATAATCCCTGTGAAAATTATTAATTTAACATTCATGATTAAAAATAGAGTCCCTAACAAAATGTCTGTTCATGGGGCAGATATGTTTTGTGAGGGAGTTATAAATGAATCATGTTTTATTAGTGAGTAGTATAATTATTATGTTTCATTAGGGGGTCGTATGAGTTGACATACTATGTCAAAGACCTATGGAAACCAATTTTTACTGTGTTGCTTGGTCTAGTTTAATTTGAATTTTATGAAGTTCATTTTCTATAGTAGACACAACTAATACATGGATGATACAATTCTTACCATGTCATCTGGACCTTCACAGGAATGTTTGAACGGAGTGGACTGAAAAATAAAAAAATCAATTGTCATAGTCATCAAAATTGCATACAATGAAGAATGAAGAGCACTTAAAATGGAAAGATGTTCATTAGAACATCTTTCTGGAGTCATAACATCCCCATACTGCAAAAATTCCATAAAATAAAGATTTCATTTGCTTCTGGGAACATGAAAATCGGACGTGTATGTGCTGATCAATTGTGATATTCCCAATGTAGCAGATCTCCCTCACAAAATACACAGTAACTGTCAACAGCACTGGCAGACTAAAAACATTAACTCAGAGGGTGTATAAGATGACATGTGTTTTATGAACATGGTAAGTGAGTGTGAATAGAGCTTTCCAACATGACGTCTACATTCTTTATCATCTGCTTCAGCAAAAAAAGCATTTGTAGAACACCATGTGATCATTCTTTGACTTGATTCATTTGATTTTGTAAGAAAAGCGTGAGATATGAAGGACAAATTTATAAATATGCCAAGCTTTTGTGCTGCTTGTGATGTGGTAGTCGAGGTGATAGAGATTCTGTTTATTTTTTTAGTATCCACTGTATTTCCAAAACAGGAAAACCTGATATTATTAAATTAAAATCGGTAAAATGTGAAAAAGGGATTTCAGCTCTTAAAAGAAAGGATATGATAACATTAACAATTTCAAATCTGAAGTTCTCATATTCTTGAAAACTCAATTTGTGATAAACATCTTATAACGGGTAAGTTTATTCTTTTCTATTATTGTAAAATAACTTATTTATTCATAAAGTATTAAGTTTGAAATGTTTCTAAACCATATTGAGCATAAGTATGGTTTTAATCAGCAGTAATGTTGCTTGAAAAGATGTTAATCCATTTTTAAAATCTAAAATATATGGATCATTACCTTTTATGATGGAAATATTATTTGCTTTGTCACTGCAAAATCTAAGTTAACACAAAGATTAAGTCAACTGACTATCCTACATTCCCGGTTGCTATGCTGTTGCCAGGACTAAGGCCACGTGATATGGAATACTCTATCAGACATGTATTTGCTTAGATGGGACTCTTAAACTGGCTCAGCAAGATTCATTCAGATCTAGAAAAGTGCTGTCTCGATAACTGTCTTACAATAATACTGGTCTAAAGTTAAATTAAAGCAGATTACTGATAGATTATAATATGGGTGTGTAAGCATGGCATAATTCCTGGCCACCGAAGTTCAAATGGAAATGTGCCACAAATGGATCAGTGTGAGTGGAAGTACTATAGAACAGTACCTTGTGCCACAAGTAATAGACTCAACAGGACCAGGTACAGTAAACCACCCTTGACCAATGGAACAGAAAGTGTCATGAACCGGTAATAACTCAATTGTGAATGCCCTTTGCAGACATGCCAACTGCTCCGGCTTGTCCAGAGTTTATCCGGAAAATTAAAAAAAAAATTGTTGCTCCACATTTCCCCCAATTACTCCAGAAAATAAATTTTTTTTTATGAATTGCAAAAATATTAATTTCTTATTAAATCTGCCCATTTCTTTATGTTCCTGGTGTAACTACTTCTCCCATCCTCAGAGCATGCGCAATGGGTTGAACTGCATCATCATGATGATATGGATCACATGCGTGGGTTGACATAGCTAACGCTTCTCAAGCATTTGTTTTCCGGTTTGAATTCGAGTGCACATTTTTTTTTTGTGTGTGTGTGTGTCTAAACAGAGCATGTGCAATCTATTCTTTTCGCAGCTGTTTACTCTCCCTCTGATCGCGTTGACTGGGGTGCAAAACTTTTTCGTGAATGTGAATTAGTGAAGTTAAATTTAATCTAAGTGAGAATTATGGCTAAACGAAAACATCAACAACACTTCAAAGAAGAGTACAGTATGTTATGGCCAGTGCTTAAAAAAGGTTTCAAGCAATCATGCTTATTGTTCCGTGTGTGATGCGGATATCAATACTGCACATGGCGGAAGAGACGATTGCCGGCGACATGTGGAATGCAGCCGATATGTGGAGAAAACCAAATTTAAGTCATCACATCAAAGCTTGCAGTCATTGTTTGTTAAAAATAATAACCTAACTGTAATTAATACGGAAGCTTTATTCACCAGCTTTTTGATAGAGCATAATTGTCCGTTGTCTGCGGCAGACCATGCGAGACCACTTTTCAAAAAGATTGATCCTGATTCAAAAATCGCTTCGACATATGGATGTGCCAGGACTAATACTACTGTAATTATTAAAATTTTTACAGATTCTTCCGTAGGAGAAATTACAAAAAATTTAAAAGTAGCGAAGTTTACTCTAGCGACAGATGGGGGGGTAATTCATCAGGTAATGGAAAAAATTTTCCAATTCTTGTTACATACATGGATATTTCTTTGGAAAAAAAATGTTACTATAATGCTTTCACTACCAAAGCTCAGTGGGGAAGCTACAGGTGAAAATATTTTCACTGTTAGATGCTGAATTAGGAAAATTTGGAGTTCCTTGGAAAAATTGTATATCCTTGTGTTCAGACAATGCATCGGTAATGACTGGTCAATTTAAAGGTGTAATAAAATTTATTAAAGAAAAAAATCCGAAGGTGAAAAAAATCCAAAGGTGTACTCTTAATGGTTGTGCATGTCCATTTGATTCATTTAACTGCACAACATTCAATAAAAAATCTGGATTTTCCACTTGAGGAGTTCCTCGTAGATATTTATTATTATCTAAAGAAAAGTTCCAAAATAGCAGATTCATTAAAACTCTGTCAAGAGTTGTGTGAAGTAGAAATTCTTAAAATATTGAAGTATGGCTCTACTAGATGGCTTTCAATGGAAAACGTAATAAGTCGAATCTTAGAGCAGTGGGAGCCTTTAAAAATGTGTTTTTGTGAGAAGGAAAAGGGTGAGTCAGACTTTATTAAGCATTAAAAAAAATTTTCAGGATCCTGTAACTCAATTATATCTACTTTTTTCGAAAAGCCTTCTGCCACTTTTCACTAAACCAAACACGTTTTTGCAGACAGAAGCACCTCTCATTCATAAACTGCGAAAAGAACTAATTTCTCTCTATTCAGATTGCTTATCTCGTTTCATTAAACCTTCTACTGTTCAAAATGCTACCGATATTTTTGATATCAATGTGTCTGAAAGAAAATTACAAAATTCAAGGGATGATTTAGTTGTAGGGTATAAAACAAAACAATACTTAACAAACTCTGATCTCTCGGATTTTGAGAAGAAAACTTTTTTTAAATGCGTTCATGCATATTATGAAGAAGCATGTTCGTATATGTTAAAAAAATTCCCTTTTAAAGATGAACTTCTGCACCATGCTGAAGTTGCAGATATAAGTGCAAGAACAGAAACAAATTTCAAGTCTTTAAAATATTCTTTTGATATGTTTAGTGACATGTTTACTGATGAAGAAAAAAATTTGACAGAAACAGAATTTGCATTATACCAAATTGATAAACTAAATGATGACATATTAAAATGTGAGAGAAGACCCTGCTTGGTGTAAAATTGGAAATCTAGAAGATCATAACAGAGTAATTAAATTTAAAATACTGCCAAAAACAATGTTGAACATTCTTCTTTTTCCTCACAGCAATGAAGCTTGTGAGAGGATGTTCAGCACTGTGAGAAAAAACCAAAATGAATTTCGATCAAACCTGAGCATTGAAACATTAGAATCAATTATGATACAAAAATGCAAATATTCTTGTCACAACTTATGTTGCTGCAAGCAAAATTTTTCTGAATAAGAGCTTGTGAAAGCAAAAAAAGCTACATATTCATCATTGAATAAATCTTTAAAAAAATGGTAAAATGTCTACAATATTTTTGATTGAAAAGCTTATAAAAATTAATATTTTGAAATCTCTAATTTACTTGATTTTGACAGTTAATAAGATTATGATGGCGACGTGATTTTGTTAACTGTGCTAAATTATAAAATCGTTACCTGACAGAGGACAGAGTTATTTGAATGTTGGTATGTCTGTCTTTGGCTTCTACCTATGTGAGTCAAATCTGTATCAGTTGTACATATTGAAATGGAACCTAATTCTATATTACTGTGTATGATTTCTCTTAATGTTAAATTATGTTTGAATATGAAAGTCTGTAACTTGCATTATGATTGGCTTATTAATAAATATTCATTATTTCCCAAACATTATTTAATTCATGACTACAGCCTTTGTGCATGATGACATATTTTATTCATTATTGCCTATTTTAATTGCAGTTGACACACAGAAAAACATGTTTTAATAATACACCTGTTTGTAACAATCACAACAAAAATCTCGTCAATTTACATTGTCGTGGATCCCGAAGCCAATTTTGTACCAATTTTCACAGCTGTGTTTCGCATCAATGATCACTAGACTGCCCAATTGTCATCTCCTTCTTTATTATAAAAACTCGTTCAAGTTACAACCTTCTGCTTATCAGCCACTGACACAGAGAAGAACTGATGCTCTTTTATCCGCCAGAACACAAACACGTATCTGCCACACTGTACTTTATTCTTGGCAGATGGCCAAGAATTGAATATGCGTTGAATGCCATATGAGTATCCCCCCTGTGAAAAAGGGGTACCGAGAAACGATCTCAAATATACAATATATACAATTACACAATATATACAATTTAAAATATAAAAATTAAATTAGTTTAGGAATACACATTGAATCAGTGTCAGCTCGTGAGCGACATGTAGAGGGAGGCGCTCATCTATGTATTTATGTGTATATATCCCTCAGTTTGAGCAACTATGTCGTTCAGACTTCGAGTTCGTCGTTTATCCGGCACTGATAAATTGGTTCCGGCGTTACCTCGAAACAGCCGTCTGCCAAATTGTTATTTTACTTGGGTTGATATACGTTGTGCAAGTTTCCTTAAAATGAATAAGAGTTTATCGTAACCATGGAAATTATTTAAATACATTTCTAAATAAATTTGTATCAAATTTGTAAAAATTAAATACTCTCAGTGGTATGCATGTGCAGTATTTTTTTATTATTAGCGCAAATATTTTTACACCCAAAATGCACACAATTTTTCTCATATTAATTCTATGGCTAATAGTTTTGTACCTGATCGTCCTTGTAACCCAAACAGTAACATAATTAGAGAGCGAAAACCAACTAAATCTACGGCCGTTTATATGTGGAAATAAAGAAACTATTTTTAATACAAGAATTAATTTGGAATTTACAGAAAATTGTTATGCGTTATGCTTATCTCTATTCGTCTTTAAAATGATACTAGCGAGTTCTGCCTGCTAGCAGTCACTATATATAGCAATCGGCTTTTATAACAATAAGTAGTTAACTCGTTGCGCAGGTGCAACAAAAGTGGATCAAAGTTTAGAGTGAGCAGATCGAGTGGGTCCATTGTAAAGTAGAAAATACAGTGTGAAAATTGCATCAAAATCGGATCAAGAGTCACTAAGATAGATAAAAATGTAAATATGAAAAAGAGGAGGGTCTCCCCTCTTCCACCACAATTGTTTCATATTACATAATAACAGACGATATTTGTGTGTCGACGTGTGTGTGTAAGGTCTGTAGCAGAAAACGTAAACATCGTACGGCCTTGAAATGTCGTACACGGATATTTCAGGAACCAAGGCGATGCATTTTTTGTAAAACCGAAATATGAAATTGAGGCTACTTAAAGTAAAAGTTGCGCCCAGGGGGTTGATATAATAAGGTTGTATATCTAAGTGATTGCCGCCAGCAAAATCTAAATCGTTCAATTAGAAGGAGACTTAAGAAATTTGAGGGGGGGGGGGGCTAACCGAACTGAAAGTTACACTCAGGGAGCTGACACAATAAATATGTATATCCAGTTCACATATGCAAATAGTGAAAGGACTATAACTACCAGCGGAATCAAAATTGCTCAATTAGGAGCCGAGATGTGAAATTAGAGGAGGACTACTTAAAGTAAATGTTGCGCCCAGGGGATTGATACGAAAAAGATGTACATTCAAAGACTGTAGCTACCATAAGATTCAAAATCGCTCAATTTAGGAACCGAGATGGAAAACTTTGCGGGTTAGTTAAACTAAAAGTTACGCTCAGGGGAGTTTGAATAAAAAATATACATGTCCAGGCGATGCACGTATAGAGAGTGCAGAGACTATAACCACCAGTATATTCAAAATCGTTTAATTAGGAAGCCAGAGGAGAAATTTTAGGACTACCTCAAGTAAACTTTATGCCCAAGAAGTGTTGGTGCAATATTGGTCTTCAATAAAATTAGAAGCAAAACCAGGGAGATTGAGTAGTGGCCGGTGAAGGCAGGGGGGGAGGATTTTAAGGAAAACAACGTCAGATCAAAGAATCAAGTATGTGGTTGAAAATTGTTTTTTAACATTCTTTAACAAATATTTATAATTTTTTCAATCTTTAATGTTAAATAGCTGAAAAAGTAAGACAGCTGAGTAAGTCAAAGAGACCCACCCCCTCAGACAACACATTTCTGAAAGTGTCACTAAAAATATCCATGGGTATGCCACAAATACAATTCTCGTGGATTTTAAACAATTAAGAGGTAAAACGCATTGAAACTCGTCACAAACAAAGCATAGAACTACCCTAAATCAGAAATGACCCCCTTTCCGAAGGACAGAACCACTCTACATCAGAAATTGATCCCCCACCGGGCGCTTAGGGAGTGAAACATTTTCAGTAATACGGATGGGTGGGTCAAAACTAAACTGAGTGCCCCAAACAATGCATTTTTCTACCAAAGGCGAAGAACAGAAACCCCCAAAATACCATAAATAACCACCATTTATTCAATTAAGTAAAAAGCACAAAATATGTATCGCAACATTTTTGAATTTCTATTTTCTGTATCTAATACTAAACTATTTCGTCCTGAACCAAAACTGAAAGGACTAGGTCAATAGAATCAATAAAATAAATCAGAATTACATAAATACAGTAATTTATTTTCCAATATGTATTCAAACATCCAAATTTATTATTTTAAAAAGAAGCGACAGAGAAAACACACATTTATCAAAGAAAATTCGAGGCCAAATTAGCGAAACTTAGCCAATTCGAGTCAGTCGTTCACAGTATTTGTTTCTTCTTGGCGGTTTCTTCGTTTCTTATTGGAATTTCTTTGATGTGAGCCGCGGCTCACATCGAATTGGAATATTGCAATGTCTGTTTTTTTTAACTCTAATTTCTATTGCCGTTATATTAACATACCATTCGTTCTATCAGCCCAGAGGCAATGTAGGGACGCAGCCTCATTAAGAATCCCTCGTCTTTCCCTGTAATGCAGTATTTTTCCCTATAGATTTAATATGGTATGAAAAGAGCATAAGAGACTCTTTCAAAGCTTTAGTGCTGCCATCTAGTGACAATTTCATCACTTATTTCCAATAATTCGAATTTTAATTGGAATAAAATTCAGACAATTTCCTTAAAAATTGTACTTAACCTATATAACTAAAATAATTTGAAGTGCTTATTCAAGGGGGTCCGCGCGGCCCTGCGGACCCTCTGAATAACCGCCCCTGCATCGAATCTACATTGATCTTACATGTATTGAGCGAGTCTTTCCGGAAATCGTACCGTCCTACCACTCCTGGTTTTGATGGCAGATTTTGAATTTTCATTCGATGTATCAAAAGTCATAAGAGGTTTATGTTTTTCTGCCTCTTCACATAGGAGGAATGCGGGCTTCACTCGATCTAAAGATACAGTTTTTTTTTAAGTTCAATTTTTATAGTTTTTTCATTTCTTTCGACTCTGAGGTCCCATGTACGATTGACATAAAGGTGGTTTCGTACAATCCGTGCAAAGAAAAACATGGGTGCAGCTTTCCAGAGATGGGTGGACGAAAATAGAATTTTTGCCATGTCTTGGTGTTGCTACGGGATTGAGTGTTCTCATTTTCTCTCGTAAATTTGTCACCCACGTTGAATCGTATGATTGTTTTCGTATGGAATCATAAAACATATCTGAAGGTAAAGTTAACGTCTTACCATATACATATTCAGCACAAGAGGCTTTGACGTCATTTTTTAGAGCTGTCCATATTCCTAAAAGTGTGATAGGAAGTGTGTCTATCCAATTGGCATTTTCATGTGCTTTTAATGCAGATTTTAGATGTATGTGGAAACGTTCAATTATCCTATTTGAAATAGGGTGGCATGCTGTACAATGAATGCGATTTGTGTCCATCATTGTATTAAATTGTTGGAAAAGAGAGGATTCCAGTTGTCTTCCTTGATCTGTTGTCAAGGTTGCTGGTACACCAAAACGCAAAATCCAGGCAGAAAATAATGCTTTACACACAGTTTCAGCTTTTACGTCTGGAACTGGTACAATTTCAGGCCATCTCGTGAAGCGGTCGATTATTGTTAAACAATAATTGTTACCATTAAATGGTGGAAGTGGGCCAATTATGTCGAGATGTATGTGCGCGAACCGTGCGTCTGGGAGAGCAAATGTGCCAATCGGAATTTTGGTGTGTTTATGCACTTTTGATCGTTGGCAAGGAATGCAACATTTAACTTGATTCTTAATACATCTGTTCATATCAGGCCAAACATATCTGGTAGTAATCAACTTAGTAGTTGCAGAAATTCCGGGATGAGAAAGTCCATGAAGTTGATTAAAAGTGATTTTTCGATATGACTCGGGAACAAAAGATCGAGGTTGTCCCTTTGACATATCGCAGAACAACTCAGAATTTGCAATTGGAAAAAACCTTTTTTCTAGTCGTAGTGAAGAATTGTTGTTGAGTAGAATTTCTAACTCAGGATCAGTTGCTTGAGCTGAGGCAAAATCTTCGAAATTTAAAATCGAAGATGAAATGTTGTCAATTTCAATACGTGACAGTGCATCTGCTACTATGTTTTCAGTACCTTTTATGTGACAAATGTTTGTCGAGAATTGAGAAATATAGTCTAGATGACGCAGTTGTCGAGGCGAACATTTATCTGGTTTCTGATTAAAGGCATAAATTAGGGGTTTTTGGTCAGTGTAAATAACAAAATCCCAACCTTCTACCATGTGTCTAAATCGTTTGACTGATGTGTATATTGTCAATAGTTCACGATCATATGTAGACCAATATTTTTGACTTTTTGAAAGTTTGACTGATAGATATGAAATAGGTTCCCATTTGTTCCCGTTGAGTTGCATGAGAGATCCTCCAACAGCTATATCACTAGCGTCAACCCACACACTTAATTTTGCACTAGGAATAGGATGATGCAGAAGAGTTGTGGTAGCTAAGGCATTCTTAGCGTTTGAAAATGATTTTTCAGCAGAATTAGTCCATTGAAGCAAATCTTGAGCTTTGGTTTGTGTAGTATTTTGACTTTTTTTTATTTTTGATACCTTCTAAAAATTTGTTTAATGGACTTAGTATGTGAGCAGTTTTTGGCACAAAACGTCAATAGAAATTATATAATCAAAGGAATCGTCTTAGTTGTGTGATAGTTGTTGGCTTCGGAAATTTTTTTATACAATCTACACGTTCTGTGAGTGGCACAATACCAGATGCTGAAACTCTGAATCCCAAGAACTCAATTGATGAAAGTTCAAACTTACATTTTGATGGTTTTACACTCAGACCGCATTGTTTTAACCGTTCAAATAAAGTTTACAGGTTGGTTATATGTTCTTCTGGTGATTTCGAAGCTATTAAAATATCATCGACAAAAGCGTATACAAATGGAAGATTACGTGTTATTTCATAAATAAATCGTTGAAAAGTAGCAGCTGCATTACAGAGTCCAAACTGCATACGAATGCTTTCAAATAATCCGAAGGGCGTTGTGATTGCAGTTTTATGCACATCTTCTGGGTTAATAGGAATTTGATGATAGGCTTTGATAAGATCCATGAGTGAATAAATTTTCCTTCCATGGAGGTTCGAAGTGAAATCTAGAATGTTGGGTACTCCATAATTATTTTTTACCATTTGAGCATTCAGTGCTCGATAGTCACCTACAGGTCTTCATTCAGTATTGTTCTTTTTAGGTACCAAATGTAATGGGGATGAAAATTGCTTTCGAAGGACGCATGTGACCAAGTTCAATCATACTTTGAAATTCCTCCTTTGCAATGCACAAACAATCAGGTGCAAGACGCCGTGCTTTAGAAGTTAAGGGAGGTCCAATAGTTTCCATTTAGTGAACTACTGAGTGTTTTACTGCTTGATCCGGACGAGGTGGTCTGGTTATTTTCGGAAATTCTTTTAAAAGGTTATGATAAATACTGTCACATGATACAATTTTAATTGAATGGATGTCACTTACACTCAATGTACAATGAGAACTTATTTTAGTTTCTGAATCAATCAATTTTTGTTTAGACAGATCTGGTATCAAATTAAAATTGTATAAAAAATCTGCACCTATGATGGGAGTAGAAACATTTCCAACTACAAATGACCATTTAAAAATACATCTCAGGCCCAAATCTAAGAAAATACATTGAGATGTATACACATGAATAAGTGAAGTGTTAGCTTCCGAAAGAGTCATTTGGGAAGTGTTTCTTCTTTGTAATTTTGAAGCTGCAATGATAGATACTGATCCCATATCGATCAAAAATTGTATGTTAGTGCATTTGTCACACACAAAAAGACGACGAGAATTCTTAGGCAAGGTGCTATTCGCCTTTACACCTGCCTTTTCTCATTTTTTTTTTGTATTTACAGGGAGAAATACATCTTAAAGCTTTATGGCCAAATTTTTTATGATAATAACAATTTTCGTTATTTTTAGTTTCAGATGTGCTTCTTTGTCGTGAAGCCCTGTTTCGGTTGAGATTGGGACTTCTGCCACGAGAAAGATCATCTATCCTTAAATGTAATTTTTCTATTTCAGCAAGTAATCTATTTTCAATAGAATTTAAGGATGAAACAGAAGAACAAGCACTCACTGAAATCAGTGTCACTTCAATTACACGATCCGCTACTACTGCTGCAGCGTTCAATTCCAGAGGCGTAATAGCTGCTAAAATAGTTTGGACTTGAGAGGGTAAATGCTGAAGAAAAAGTTCTAACATTAGTTCATCGGGTACTTTATAGTTTTTAGCGTGAGATTTCTGCGTAGAAGTTCTGAAGGTTTCTGATCACCCAGTTGTTCTCCTATAAGTAGTTTTTTAATTTTTTGGTGGGAGGATTCACTGCTGCGTTTAATGAGTTCAGTTTTTACATGAAGGTATGGGACGTTCTTGTTAGGATTCATAATTATATCTCTAATGATTGTAGCAGCTTCTGGAGGCAAATGTGACACGACATAATTAAATTTAGTTTTACTTTCAGTCACAGCTTTCGGTGTACCCAATTCGAAAGTGCTTTCACACATTATGAACCACAATGCAGGATTACTGAAATTGTATGGCGAAATTTTAATCGCATTTGAAAACGCCATGACAAATTGATGAGAATCTTAAAATTATTCGGCTATCTTTAGTCCAACTTATACATAAGAGATTTTCCACTCGAAGGTACCAGAGTTTTGGTAAAGTGACATTTATCAAACTTCGACACAATGTAATATTCTAAAGTCTATCAGTGAATTTGATACGAAACATTTTAGAATGAAAAACATCTACATGAACAAATACCTTACCGGGTCACCACTGTAGTGTTTCACATCAATGATCACTAGACTGCCCAATCGTCATCTTCTACTTTATTATAAAAACTCAGTTACAACCTTCTGCTTATCAGCCACTGACGCAGCGAAGAAATGATGTTCTTTTATCTGCCAGAACACGAATGCGTATCTGCCGCGCTGCACTTTATTCTTGGCAGATGGCCAAGAATTGAATATGTGTTGAATGCCATATGTAAAATGCTTAGATTTCCCACTACAGATTGCACATGCACCCATATTGACATATTATTTTATTATGTATAGCTGTACCCACGTACAGCTTCTGCGCTCTGGGCATCTGTGAAATTCTTAATGACAGGACTTTTAAAGTAACAATTTAATTGACTTTTGCATTTCTTCTTTGGCTGAAACTGATTTCAATATTTCTTTCAGCCCGTCAAAATCTACCAGCTTCATAAACATAGTTTCATTGCACTCCAAGCCCTTCTACATGCGCATTATAGCAAACTACATTGTGTCAGTACAATCATTTTGGCTTTAATTATACAAAAATAATTCATTAGTTACAAATATAAAGCCAAATGCATGGGAGTCAAAAAGTCCAAAATACTTCATTTTGCATAAAAATATATATAGAAGTGAAGCTGGATATTGGACTCATTTTTAACCATCTTACAATGGTTGTTATACATCTGAGTTGTAACATGCTAAAAGGGCGCACGCCGGGGAAGGAAGATTTTTTTTCTAATGTTGACAGTAAAAGGCTGATTTGAACACGTTGAAAAAATTTTAATATTAAATTTTTAAAAATCTAATTTAAAATTTAAAAAAACAAAAAAACAATGCCAACAGCAGCTGATTAAAATGAATTGAGAAAAAAACATTTTTGATTGGTTTAACTGTTTTCAGCTGATTTAACATAGCACCCCAATACCTATATGTAATACTAGCAATTTTCACCCATGCTTAGTACAGGTAAAATGGTCACACACTTAAGAGGATCTCCAACTCAATGGCACCATCAATGTAATTTTATAAGAATGAGTATTAATAAAAAAAATACTGCATATGAAAGCCTAAAATTTACTTTGCTTGTAAAATACACTTTTCTAAATTTTCTAATACACTAAGAACACTCTTTTTAGCCAGAAAGTAATACACAAAAGTTGGAGTTTTTGGCATTGTATCTACATACAAAAAGTTTAACTATTTTGAAAATCGACAAGATTGGCGAGAACCTGTGCTAGCCCAGCTTCTCTCATCCGAAGGTAAGGCCACTAACCTAGAGTAGAGGTCAGTGATGGGGACTTGTACTATTTCCTCCGCATTCAGCTTTAGGGGGCTGATGACATTGCAATATCTTTGAAGAATTTATCAATCCCAGTAGCTTGTGGGATTTGGGTTAGAAACCCCAATGGACAATTCCGATTTTTTTTAAAAGATCTTAAAACCAATTGATATTTATAGAGAATTTTTTTCTGATTTCAAATATCTAAGCGAAAATCTCTTAAAACAATTATTTATTTAAACATCAAGAAATGAAAAACTGCAAAATCTACTCAAACACAAAATGGCCTGTGATTGGCTGTGACATCACATGGTCTGTTCGACCTGTGATGCAACATTCTACTATGTGCTGTTTCTACTGAGAAATTTGCAAGTAGTTGGCGTTTAATTTTGTTTATAATTATTTTATCCATTTGTTCTTAGTCTGCTTGAGTTTAAATTATTTGTTCCTTATTCTATTTTATTGTAAACATGGATTCTGGTTTTGTTAAAGGGCAATCAGACAATTTGCCTAAGATCGATTTTACTGTGATGGCCTCTCTTTCAGAAATAATAAATATTTTGTGACAGCTGAAACTCTAGATGCAAACTTGATACCCTTTTCTTGAAGGTTTATAATAATAATAATAATAATTATTATTATTATTATTATTATTATATGAATTACATTTATGTTTAAGGTTTTGTGGTGGAAATCGGAGCATTACGAAAAATGCAAACACTTTGGACGCCAATTTCTCCGAACGTGATAGATAAAAATGTACATATTTTTTTGTTGTTTCGTTGGTCCAGATTATGAATATATGAAATAATTTTAATACTTTGGAACTTTTTTAGAAGACACTTAAAGTGTCTATCTGAGCAAGTGGTTTTTAATTTTTTCTACTTTCACTCAAACTTCAAAAGATAGATATAAATAGTAAGCGGCAAAAATATGTATTAGTAACTTTAGTTTCTCAATCTAATTTTTGAAATAAAAAAAAAGCTAATATATTGAACTTTACTGACTTAGTTTTCAAGTAATCGTCTTGACAAGTTGAAGAAGATTGAAAATTTTTCATTTTACAAGTTTGTAATGCTTATATCTCAAAAACTAAAAGTGCTAGCTATGATCAATAAGCAAGAATTTGTAGCTCTTTTAAAGTCTTGTAAGTGTATATAATTGAGTTTTGGATCGAGTGGTTCTAATTTCGGTAGCTTAGTATTTAACCTGGATTTTCCAATAGCTGGGAAAGTTGCAATATTTAAAATATCACGATTGCTGCAGCTCAGTGTCTTTACTTACTCCTTGGTGAAATATGGATGCATAAGGAAGAGATATTTTATTTTGTTTAAAAAAAATTATAAGGTTAAATAAACTTAAGGATTCTAAAGATGTTTAATGATTGGTGAGGTTTGACCATAATACATGGAAATATACATAATCAAGTAATTAATTACGTGCCGTCAGACAAGTTTATAAATTAATTTGAATGCAAAATCTCATCAGATATATTGCTAAGTTTAATATATTGTTAAGTTTAATATATTGTTAAGTTTAATACCGCAAAGCAAGTTAAAAAAATTTCATGTTTTGAGAAAATTGCATATCTAGAGTCAGAGTATCCAGATGAAATCGGGACGAAAACTAAAAGTGCCAGCTAGCTATAAGCAGTTAGCAAGTAATTTGTAGCACTTTGAAAGTCTGTAAACGAAACAAATGAGTGAAAAAAACGAACAAATTAAAACTTTATTTTACAAAATATTATTTACGCAAAACCATTTTGGCTCCACCAGACTGGAAGACCCACCACTGATTTTTTTTTTTTTTTTGTAATGTACTCCGTAATTTTTTGACTGCAAATAGCCTTTAATAGTTAAATTTGTTATACAGTAAATTTAAACCGAAAGTTTAGATTGAGCGGTGTATTTTTTCTGGGAATTAAAAATAATATTTATGTATTTATGTTTATATATATTTATGCATATATTTTTTATTATATTTATATGATTTGTGAGGATTCTAAATATAATATCTAATAATTTATTTTTAAATTAAAAGCAGTTTTAAATTGTTTCTTATAATATTATATTTTAAAACCTATAATAAACAGTAAATCATTTATGATTCTAAATAGGTGAAGGAATTTTAAATTATTTTCCATTTAATTTCTATTCCTTTTGTGCAATGTTTCAAATTTGTGATTTACTTTTTTAGATAAAATCTATTTTATAACTTTTCAAAAGCACATGTACGTAATGAAAATTGCAACTGCTCACTGCAGTATATACAGATATAAAAAAATTTTATGCATGGAATTTTTTATATTCATTAAACTAACTGCAAACATCACACCCGGTGCCCAATTTGCTGCTCATGTCTTCGGACGAGCCGGTCGTTCTGGGTTTTCGACACTAAACCGGGTACAAAGTCAATAATCCACTTTAAATCTGGCTTTAAATTCATTTGTAATAGCAAAACTAAAAATAGAGTGCCGAACCAGTAGTGGAAACCAGTAGTGGATTTTCAAAATTTATTAAATCATAAAGAAACAACTTCTTATAAAATGGCTTTGAAAAGTGTATTATACAGTCACTGATTTATTATCATAACATACGTAATGAACACTCTTTAATGACAGTGGTGAATTTTGTTTACAATCTGTCTTCCTTCACTTCACATAATTTTTCATGAAAAACATTTTTTGGCACAGATATAAATATTTTATCTGATGATGTAAAACTAGTAGTCGAGCACATTGGAGCGATACAATACTTATAACTATTCGAAAGTTTGGGATGGAAGAAACAATTATAATTATCGGAACATTCCGAATGTAACCAAACTTATGCACCAATTCTCAAAGACGGGAGCCACGCGGAAGAACCTTGTGATGTCACATCCCGTGTGCACCAAAATGGACCGTTTTTCCACCACAGTCAGAAAGGTGAACTTTGACTGCTACTAAAACATGAAATACAGCTCGGAGAATAAAAATTTTTGTACTTTTGTCCGTTTTGAAACATTTCGAATCGAATAAAAAAAGGAGGCCAGAATTGTTCATTGGTGTATTTTTAAAATATAGTTCCATTTACTATATAAATTACATATGTATATGATAATATCAAGAGACATGTTTGCCTATAGCAAACTTTTGATATATACAAAGAACCTTCAGATATAATAAAATTATTATGCAATGAAGTAATATAGCTTACATAATGAAGTAATCTAGTAATATGTATATCACCTAAAGTACACTTATCCCCCGATTTACACGGCACTTGTTTTATACAATTTCGCTTTTACACGGTTTATAAATTAACAGATTTCAAAAAATTGATAAAAATGTATATTCCGCTCCATATACACCTATACAAAGATTTCATGACATTTCTGAATTTTATTCCTTTGGTAACACTGATGAAAACAACAGGGGATTCCCGGTGTTGTAAAATATACACATTTAGGGGAATCCAAATATAGGGAAATCCCCGTAATAGGGGAATCCCCATATGTATTTGGCTGTGGTTAGGCTGCCTGCATGTGTGGTCGCGGATGGAGTTGTAGGAAACCTGCAAGTGGACTTCCGTCAAATTAGTCGGATGGTTGTCTTCCGGTGGAAAGTAGCGTTATATTCCGTTTCAGTCGATATTATGCTGACTGCAATATACAAGTATAAGAAATTTTTATATATTTTTAAATTCAAACCCCTTTTTATAGCTATGTTGTGTAATATATGTTTAACTGTAGCTGTAATATAAGAATAAATACTTTAAAACGTCATTGGACATATTATTCCAGCTAACATGAAATAATGAAAATGATTTCAATAAAATCAAAGCCCCCCACCCCCCAATTCCCTCCTCCTATATGTATATAGGAGGAAAAAATTCCATTTTATACGATCTATTTTGATGTTATATATGCATTGGTGAGATCTAAAAATAGTATATTTTTAATTTTTTAAAGTAGTTTATTTTTAAATATTTTCATTCTTGATAAAGAAAAGTTATAAAATAATTATTTTTTATCTATAACAGGATTTTTTTTTAATGATAAATTTAAAACATTACACAAAAGGAATAGCAGGAAAAAATAATTTAAAATTCTTAAAACGTAAATTATTAAATATAATAAATAAGAGTAAATTATTAAATTATAAGAACAAATTTAAAAATGATTTTGAAAAATATATTATTAAATATTATATTAGAATTCGTTTTAAATACTTACCGATGGGAAATCTTTTTGCCACTTATGAAAAAAATAAAATTAATAACAAAAAAAAACATAATTTACTCTTTATTATATATATAAAAAATGCATTATTGAATAATTAAAAAAATGAAAAACCGGTTTATAATTAAATCTTTTTTAAGAATATATTATTATATATAATATTAAAAAGAATAGCTGCTTGTAATTGAATGGTTGAATATCATGAAATGGAAGAGAAAATTTGCTGAAAGATAAGTTAAGCATAAATTTAGTGCAATTAAATCATATTCCTTCACTAGAAGTACTTGCATAAATATTTTATATTCTTCCTTCACAACTTTATCAGCGTTTTTCTGAGAAGGAGTAAAATGTCACTTGTACCTTTCTTTTATTCTTTTTCTTCAAAATAAAGCACACACATGCAGGCCTGTGGAAAGCGAGGGGAGGAAGGGGCCTCTTCGGGCCCCCGTCCCCTCATTTTTGTACCTAATTTTTCCTGTCCGGGCCGGGTTCCCCTGCATACCAGGAGGGGGGGGGGGGGGACTCCAGCTCAGGTCTATTAATTAAACAATTTTATGATCAAATACTTCTTGTCAAGTTCCTTAAAAAGTTTGGAAAGATTATTATATTTTATTTTCAGAAAAATAGAAGTGGAAAAGAGGAATCGCTCCATTCTTCAAGCTCTATTTTAATGCTATATATACATTTGTAGGAGGTAGAAACTGTAAAATTCGACTCTTTTATCGGTAATTCATTTTTAAATATATTTGAAGAATTACAATTTAAATGACACTGTCGTCTAACGTTAGTAAACGAAATATCATTTGTTACCTTCCGCCGTAAGACAACAACCATCTGGTTAATTTGACGGTAGCCCACTAGCAGGTAGCTCCGCATTTGATGGCAGCCAAATTACATTGTTTCCGCAACGGCAACCGCACTTGCAGGTAGCCTAACCACTTCGTATGTATTTCACAACAGTAAAGCTATCTGGTTCATGCAAGTACATAGTGCAGAAACATTTTAGCAGCAAAGTTTATATTAATGTGCGTTTATCTTTTGAACTGGTAAGTTTTCAACATTTACAGTTTTTCTTGCATCTTTACAGTTTGCGTAAATTTGTTAAGGTTCTATAATGTCAAAGGATTTGAAGAAAAATCAAATGAAAAGAAAAGTTATTTCTTTAGAAACTAAAATTCAAATATTAGACCGCCTACGTAATAGAGAAAGAGTATTTTGCTAAATACTCTAAAAAGTAAAGTATGTTGCTAAATTTTACTCCATGAATGAAGCCACAATAAGGACAATAAGAAACAAGAAAGATCAATCATGCATTGATCATGAAACACTTTCCAACTGAAATGCAATTTCATTTAAAAATTTTTAAAATGTGATACATTCAGTGGTGATATCTTTTACATTATCACAGTACTACAGTAATTTATTATACTTAAGAAACGTATATAATATTTAAAACTGTATCGAAATATAAATCATCTAATTCTCTATGCAAAATCAATGAATATTTCATTCATATAACTTGTATTCCAGACTCCAGATCTAAATAATTTTGTGTGAAAAAAATTCAGCAATTCTTATGTAACTCACCCTACAATCGCTTGAGATATTTGCATTCTTCATAAGTTAAAATTAGGCTTCGTTGAAGAAATAATAAAAGTTTAGGGATCATTTAAAATCCCACCTATTGTAATTGCATAGGCACGGAATTTAGATACACAGATAATACACAGATACACAGATAATAAATGTGTGTGTGTGTATGTATTCAAAGTATTGAAATTGTGCCGAAGATCGCAACTCGAATTTTCGAAGGATCTACACGTTTTGGGACTTCTAGAACACGAAAAAACTATTTTTAGGAAGACGTCTGTGTGTGTAAGGGTGTATCTGTGTATGTTTCTGTGTGTCTGTGAGGATATTACATCCATTCTAATTGAAAAACTAATGGACCGAATTTCATAAAATTTGGTAGGTATGTTTTTTGTGGGAAATCCTGATGTTCATTAGATTATAGTACGATTCGTAATAAAAGAATCTGCCTTCTTTGCAAAATGGCCGGCAAAAATTGCCTTTATCCACTCTAGCTAAAAACTAATGGAACAAATTTAACAAAATTTGGTGTATAATATTTCAATAACCTACAAGTGATTTATATACCAAATTTTGTTAAATATAAAAATAAAAGACTACGTATGCTCAATTATATCAATTAAATTCCTATTTTATACGTGATTTTTGACAACCAAAAGAATGAGACTAACCCCATTACTCTAGGACTAGCCGTTCTTGAGATATTCTAGTTTTTTCGCGTTTTCGCTACGCCACCTTTGACAATAAGTCCAGCTATCAAATGAGAACCAAATTTAAGCTTAACGTGCAAATTCAATGTCATTTAAAATACTTATGGCTGTTATTTTGAGCAGATAAACTCAAATTATTATTGAAGAAATAAAGAGAACGTGAATATGAGTCTGCAGGGAAGGACATGTGCTGCCCACATCAGAATTTTTAACAATATTACAACAATGATTTATAGAAGTGAACGGGGATTATTTGCAGGCCATTTCGAAAAAAATGTATGATCTGTATTTAAAGATCCACCAAATTTTTGTAGAATAAAATGTTCAACAAATTTAAGCTGTGTACCAAATTTTAACTCTCTAGGACGTAGGAAAGTGCATTAAAAACGCCATCAAATAAGTATATCATGAAGAGTTATATAAAATTAAAAAAAAATTTGAAAAATTGTTATCTACCGAATTTATTTTAAAATGTGAAACCTCTCTCATATATAAAATGATTAAACTCTTGGAAAGATATTTATTATATAATATATCTCTTTTTTCTTTCTGGAGGATATCCCAAAAATCAAAATTTAATTGAATTTGTTTTTTTTCCCTATATTAAATCATTTTTAATTAAAAAACTACTTAACATATTTTACTGAAATTTTTTTTAGATATTTTATGGGATAATGTGAATATTTCCTAAAAATTTCGAAGCAATTTGTGAATTTTAAATTTGCTTAAAAAATGTTTGAAAAATTAGGTCCCATAGGGTTCATGTATTTCATTTTTTCAACCCGGGTTCAATAAAAAACTAATTGGGTGATATTATTTATTTATATTCCCACAGGTCCCACAGACCGTCTGAAAACCATACTAAAATTTCATTTTGATAAAGTCATTTTTACGGCAGTTATCGTGCTAACGGACAGACAGACAGAATGAACAAAGTCATAAACACTTTTTAACTATGTTGTAAAGTGTTAAAAATGAAGACTCCATTAGAAAAAGTGTAGCAACTGGATCCTGCAGCAGTATGAGTACGACTTCATATGTTAGAGTTGCTACAATGGAAAATATAGAAAAAGCCTTAGTGATATGGATAGAAGACCAAACTCAAAAGCGAATCCCGATCGTTTTACTTAAATAAATGACTGAATCATGCACATTTTGGGGTTATTTTCGTTTTAAACGATTTTACTTAGGAATATCCAAGATTTCAATTTACACGGTTTTGTGCAGAACCTATCTTCCGTGTAAATCGGGGGACAGGTGTAATATAGCTTACATAATGAAGTAATATAGTAATATGTATATCGCCTAAAATAATATACCTTAAATAAAATAAATTTGTACATACATTTATATACAAGTTATATATATATATATATTATATGAAATAACATAATTTAAAAAGTGTATTTCACTTACTGTAAATATTTCTGTAGTCTGGAATTAAAAATATTTCGTTAGTTACAGCATAAATAGTTAATTAAATATATCAACTGTTTCAGAGACAAAAAATATCCCCCTTCTTCAGGATAAAAAAGACAGCAGAGCAATCAGACCAGCAAAGGCAATAAGTCTTTTGCTGGTGTGGTTGCTCTATTTTTCATTTTGACAACGCAGGGCTCAGAAATTGGTTGATATATTCCATTAAATGTTTATGCTGTATTATATAATTTTAGATTTTTTAAGTATTTTTAATTTCAGATTATTTAAGACAGAAGGTTAAGTGAATAGTTTAAATTACGCTTCTATATTATTGCAGTACTATTTCATCAGTTTTAGCAGTCAGTCTTTACATTACAGCATTATCAAATAAAAAAATATTTAGCATTAAACATCTTTTGATTATTTAATCGACTTGATAAGTCATGCTAATATTTAGAAAGATAAATATTATACAGAATTTTAATTTTGCTTCAGGATATCTGATTAGAATTAGAACTATTTTTAAGTGTATACTAAATGTCAGCCATTTTTTTTTCCCCAAAAAAAATTACATACCTAGGGTCTGGAGAAGTCATTAAATTGATAACATCACTCACTATAACACTTTTGACATAATTTCAGTACTGAGAAAACATCATTTCATAAATTAAAATAACTGAGATACATCTCAGGATTATGGGATAGACTTTTGGGCTGTGATTCAATGATTACTATTTCTAGTTAGCAACATATAAATAGAGTTATTTGTTTGAGAATGAAATATCATATAAATATATATTTCCCTTTCACATATTTTCTTGTACAATAATACATAGTATATGTAAAAGGAACATATTGGGGTAAAAAAAATGATCATTAGATATTGAGGGATCTATGCATTTTGAGTATTCCTAAATACAAATTGATGACCTTTCAATGATGTGAGTTTGTAGATACAACATCTCCCTAACAAATTGAGAGAAACAAATAAAACTTGGCATGATTATCTTCATTGAAAAATGTCAGAAGCCCATCTATTTTCAGAGTGATTAATGTTTTTAGTTACTAATTTATGTACCCTGTTTATTATTTGTGTAATAATTTATACGTAGCATACACTCATTACAATAGCAATATAAAAGACTCTTATTCAGATTAGATATAGTACAGGAGCCCTAGGATATATACGTACTTTAAATTAAATTTCAATAATTTTATTTTCAAATATCTGACTTGTAATTGCTTTCTTTCTGTTTAAATTAGTCAGTTTCAGTGCTATTGCCAATGGCGGGGTTTTAGGGCAATTATATATGGTAAAATGGAAAACATAATATTTGGTTACCAACCCCTTTCCATACAAATTTTTGTTTTCTGGCAACGCTACTGAAAGACACTAGTTTCCTGACCCTGGGGAAAATAATACATTCATGTTTGTTAGGTTCTGTCCCACAGTTGATACATAATATGAATAATATAAGTATGCAGAATTCAGCTTTCTAGGTCACCAAGTGGGCTTCTGGTAATATGAAAACTGTTTTTCAAAAACATCCATTTTCCATGCACCAGGGTCAGGGTTTCTCCCTCACTTAGCCGATCTGACCCCCCCCCCCCACTACACACACACACACACACACACACACTCTCTTGTCGGTCCTGTTTGTATGTCTAACCTCATATGATACCATTGTTCATAGAATTATAATTATTGCTTTCTATAAGGAAAAAAATGCTTTAAAAATCTTCACATTTTAATCAAATTCTAAACATGCAAATTAATAAACCTTTTATATTTAAATTTAGTTATTTGTACACTGTTGCTTATCAGTCTATCGACAATTTAGGTATAAGGTGTGGTTTTAACTAGAAATTTCGTGTTCAATATTTTGAAGAAAAAACATGTTATAAGGACTTTTGAACATACAACACAGAGAAAGTCTCCAAAATGTCATCAGCAGTTATGGAAACATACTTATAAGTCGGTCAAAATCAAAGTATAATGTTTTGTTTTCAGAGATATTTTGTATTTGAGATTTTGGTGAAAATGCACGTTATATGAATTCCTGAACACATTTCATCTGCAGTTCCATGGAAAGTAATTGCAGGCCCTGGGATAGAGCCTCTCTCCTTAAGCAGGCTTGACTTCAGCCTCCCCACCCCCTTTTGTTGGTCCTGCTTGTATATCTGAGCTTTTGCTTATCCATCCATTAAAATTTGGAAATGAGATATCATTTTTCTTAGGAATTTTGTATTTGATATTGTGATGAAAAGGCACAAACAATTGCTAATAGAACTTGTTTTGTGATCAAAAATTGTTAATTTTGAGTGAGACCATTTTCACCTTCAAAGCACTCCAATTCTGAAAGTCTTTGCATTTAAAGTAGTTTTTATTTTCAGCTAGATAAGAATTTTGATTATTCTTAGCATTCAATTTCAATGTGTGTGGGGGGGTCATATTATATATATAGGGGTGAGTCAGACCTCTTGGTCCAAACTTTAAGGGGTGATAAATCACATCTAAACAAGCAACTTTTGTCATACAAAGCAGGGTTGTAACACAAGAGGTGAACCGCTAGACGTCGCTGACATTGAACGCAGTGTCGACTGCATCAGAACTAGCAAGGGCTGATCACCTGATCACTCCTGTCTCGACTTTTTCTTATGGGGCCATATGAAAAGTCTTATCTACGATAGCCCTATCGACTCCAATGAGGACCTTGTTGCTAGGATTGCTGTTGCTGCCGGCATTGTCCAAGATACAGGATTAGACAATGCTGGCAAGAGTCAACAACGGCAGATGTCAGCATCAGGACGGCAGCGGTCAACCTAGGGCCACAACAGAACAGGAAGACAGAGCAATTGTCAGAGCAGCTGTCACAGCACCGGAATCGTCGTTGTCAACTATCCAAAGTGTGACACGCACACATGTGTCCAGGATTAGACAATGCTGGCAAGAGTCAACAACGGCAGATGTCAGCATCAGGACGGCAGCGGTCAACCTAGGGCCACAACAGAACAGGAAGACAGAGCAATTGTCAGAGCAGCTGTCACAGCACCGGAATCGTCGTTGTCAACTATCCAAAGTGTGACACGCACACATGTGTCCAACATGACCCTCTGCAGACAACTGAGAGAGCAGAATTTATGCTCACACAGACCGTTATGCTGTTTACCTCTCACGCCTGTACACCTTCAAATTCGATTACAGTGGTGCCGGGCTCAATCAACTTGAAATTGCGCTGACTGGAGATGTATAGTCTTTAGTGACGAGTCCCGTTTCCAACTGTTTCCTGACGACAACTGCAGACGTGTCTGGAGACGTCCAGGGCAGCGTGAGGATCCTGCCTTTACTATCGCATGCCACACATGCTCACAACAGGATGTTATGGTCTGGAGTGCCATCTCCTTTGATAGCCGGCCCCCTTTTGTACACTGACAGCACAGGGGCACACTAACAGCACAGGGGTATGTAGACAACATTCTACGACAGGTTATGTTACCGTTCTTTTTGCGATACCCCAGACTTACTTTTCAACAAGATAATGCCCGGCTGCACACAGCATGTGTTGCTATGAATTATCTTCAAGCTTGCCCAACACTTCCTTGGCCAGCTAGGTCTCCTGATCTCTCTCCCATAGAGCACATTTGGGACGTTATGGGAAGGCGATTGCAACCATCCTGGAATGTTGACAATTTAGCCCGACAGTTGGAGACAATTTGGCAAGACATTCCACAGGACACCATCCATGAGCTTTATCAGTCTATGCCACGTCGGATGACATCTTGCATCCAAGCCAAAGGTGAACCAACGCCTTATTGACTTCCTCCCTTTATATATGGTCAAACTCTAAACCATTAAATTGTTCTGAAATTTTAATCATTTCTTTTTCTATGTATGTTCCACCAATTTTTATCACAATCGGACAACTCCTTCTTGGTGAGTCAATTTTTTTGTTATAGAGTGTATATATATACATATATATACAAGGTGGCCAAAATAAAACTAACCCAGAAAAAGTTTTTAATTCTGACACTCAATTTACCCTTGTTAATGAGCAAGAGAACTGCCCTTTACAGAAGATGCTAGAAGCTTTTAACTCATGCACAACAGAAAATGTGTAAAGATGAAGATGCAGGTCCTTTTTGATAATGTTCTGACACGATGATCTCTTAATTCCCACTTACACAGATAACCGCCATTGAGATTTTATCAGACTTTTAAGCAGGCTATCATTCACTTGAGCAATGTTTTCTGGTGTTCGAACTCTTTTCAGATAGTTATGGTTTTATTTAAGACAGAGCCCGTTTCGTGCCAATTTGCCACTAAGCTTTGCATTGCAGATTTTGCTACAGGTTTTGTCAACATACTTCCATTCTGAAACTCTTGTGCAAACAGTTCAACAAACAGTTTTCGACGAATTGTGCGTTATATAACACTCAACAATGAACACACACTGTTTTATCGTTAGCACCATTTTCGGTACAGTAGACTTCAACTGATCACTAAACTTGTCTGCACCTTCTCCTCTCACCAGGCCACCCACATCCAATTTTGGGCCGGGGTATCAAATGGAACCGCGGGCCCTAGACAAAAATAAAGGGGGGGTACCTCCCCTTTTTTTCCCTTTCTGTTTTATTTAGGGATAGAGCTGAATTTCATGAAATATATCAAGTGCAAGGTTTAACACAATATAACACAGAAGAAATTTATGAACGATGTTTCATATTATGGCAAGTGGTGTGTACATTTCATTTTAGAAGAAATATTTTATGCTCTTTTGAAAGTGTAGTTCGCATAGTCATACAAATTTTTGGAACAATCGGAAGTGACATCTCCCGAACCAGAAATGTACATCATTAGTGACCCTTACTCCCTCCAAAATTCTATACTGAATCCATATCAGTCATTATATAAGCTATTCCTATTGCCAATCCTGAAAAATAGATATTGTAAAAATAATTGTAATTTTTTTCATCGGAAGTGACATCCATATAACCAGAAGTGGAAATCTTTTATGAATTTTCTAAACAATTTTCCCCTAAACAATTTGATACTGAATCCATATCAGTTATCATCTAAGCTCTATCCATAGCCGATTTTAAGAAATAAATGTTTGAAGGAAAATGAAAATTTTTGTCCAGAATTGGGAAAAGAACTCTATGTAGAATTCCTTTGTGAATCCCATCCGCCACCCTCCCTGAAATTCGATGCTAAATTCACATCAGTTATTCCTGAAGATCTATTCATAATCAATTGAAATATATGTTTTAAGGAAATGTTTTGAACCATAAGATGAAAAACCGTAAGCAGAAATCCTTAGAAAACTAAATTTCAGAAAGGGTAGGCGGTTCCATACTCTGGAATTTGATACTGAATCCATATCAGTCATCATCTAAGCTCATGAAAAAATAGATGTTACAAGGAAAATGTAATTTTTTTAAATGCAAGCTACATCTTTATAATCAGAGGTTGAAATTTTTATTGATTCCCTTCGAAATTTGATTCATAGTCTAAGCTCTATCCGTAGCCAATCCCAAGAAATAAATGGTACAAGAGAAATTTTTTGAAACAGAATTAAAAATTCTTCTAGCATTCCTCTACTTTCCATAACCAAAGCTCTATTTATAGCCAATCTTAGAAAATGGATGTTTCAAGGGAAAGGGAAAAATTTGAACTAGAAATGTAAAAAGAACCGGATATGGAAATCTTTAGTGAACTTCTCTACCTCAACCAGAATTTGATGCTAGATCTTTATCCGAGCTTTATCTACAATAGATACGATCCTGAGAAATTGATGCTTCAAAAATTTTATTGGTAAAAACAATGGTATTGCAACATTTTTGCCCACCACAACGATCCATAAGAAACAGTTATTAGTGTTATAACTGAATTACCCCCAATAAGTATTCAGCTGCAATATATCAATAAAATAAAATATGTCCAAAATATCTCGGGATCTTATCAGACGATCAACTAACTTTCATTTGTTTCGTAATTTTTTAGATGAAAATAGCACACGCACTGATACATGCCGTTTTTGTGCATCCATCATTTTGCCTCACTGAAAAATGCCAAGACGCAAAGTTCTCTGTTTTTGAATAAAATCCATTTTTTAACAGTTAACAATAAAAGTTTGTATCCTTCAAATGCTCTACTAAAGTTATCCTTAGAGGTTTTAATCTACATATTTTTGAAAACTTAACCGATTGAAATCATTTTTGATTTAATACATTGTATTAGACCATTACAAAATTATATTTCCTAAATTACATTGATTTTACAGTTTTTCATTAAATTTCATCTTTTATATGGTTAGTTCTATTTAAATGCCAATTCGCCAAGTATCGTGCCATACATAGTCGAAAAAATGGTGGTGTTGAGAGCAGTTTATACCAGCATAGTGGGAGTAGTAACATTTGAATATTTTATAGCATTACAAGTGCTTACTTTGCAGTATATAGTATAATTTAATAGAATCTTATAATTTTTATTTTGATTTTTTTAAGTGCCACTATTATTGTTAGATTTTCACCAAAAATCAAATCAGCTCGAAAGAATAACACCTAACCAATATAGCTACCAAATTTTAAGAAATTTTGTGAATATCTTTTGAACTACAATTAATATAGTTTCCAATAACACCAATAACAACAATCCACCAATATAACATTGCTAAAATAAAGTTCATCAAAGACGTTTTTGTTTCATAGCTAATTCTTTTATTCTAATTTACTTTTATAATTACATTAATTTATTCTAATTTACTTTTATAATTACTAACATGATTCAAAACTCATTCATTATGTTCATAAAATATTTCTTCCAAAATGCATGAATTCTGATGTTTATGAGATAAAATGTCAAACACGCATCCAGAATTATTTTTCGAAGGAGTGGAGTCACACAAACTGTTGAGGCCACACAACACCATTTGTATGTACAAAATATCCCATCTAATAATTTTTTTTTAAATTAGGATTTCGGGAGAGGGAGCAGACCCTCAAATCTCCCCCGTCCTGTCCTAGATAGGCCTTGTCAAAATGTAATATATAATAGAAAATGTATGAATTTTCTCTTTCAATGAGTACAGTTTCTACTAATTACCAAGTTCAACATAAAGTCTTACAATATAAAGTTTAAAAAAGCATTATAAGCACTAAAGCCTTCATATTCTTTTAATAATTCAATATTTTGCCTGAAATTTTGTAAATATTGAACTATAGTTGTTTTAAAGAAATAAATTTGCAAAGCAGTATAGAAATGCGATTTACTTTGTTTCAAGATTAAGATATTTAAAAATAATATTTGAAAAATATAAGAAAATTATTTTGAACATACCTTAAATCTTAGATGGTAGCATTAGGATCAATATTTCCTCTTTAATCTGTTGTTTCAGCGAATAATTTTTTGTAAGATTTAGTCGCATGTTGGGAGATGCACTAGCACTGATAACACATATAATATTATTATATTATTATATGAGAAATTAAAATAAATTTGCTTTTCGTACTTTCTTTAAAGAAATTTCGGTTATTACATCACTGAAATCAATGTAGGTGGCAAATTCAAGCCTGCGAGGAGCAATTTAATCTGAGAGTAGCTCTTTGGTTCATACAGAGGTTGTAGAAAGAAACTAGAATTTTCCTTTCTACCGCTCTGCATACAGTTGGACTCCAGGACACCCTGTTGCGTTAATTGGTTTATGAGAAGGGAAGATAAGATCGCCCTTCCCTAAACTTATAATTTCACAAAAGAAATCTGTAGACAAGGATCGTCTCAGTAGACAGCTGGATGTGATTGATATGAGCTGTAAACTTAAATGAATGAGGGACAGCAAACTTGCCCACTAGGAGAATAAAAGTGTCTATTTTATGAGTGCAATTCTAGAAAATTGCTCCCTGCTTTCCCTGTAGCGATTGGCCCTTTTTATTGCTTTGCTGACATTGCTTTTCTTAACAACAAAAATAATGGACAGATTCTGCAGTTAAACACAATGACACTATGAAACTATCTCTACCCAGACGACTTGTATTGAACTAAGGGTACCTTCTTTGAGCTTTTTATTATTTCGGAAATCAAACAATCTTAATACCAGAAGGAAAAAAAGTAATTTAGGAAAAAAACAAAATTATACATTCATACACAGATGCTCTATAATAAATAAATAAATAGTTTATCCTCAGCAATGTTCACGGGTCCCTAATAGTTGCAGGGCCCCAGTACCATAGTACCAACTGACCCCCCCTTTGTGGGGGCCCTGCCTCTCACTCAAACAACTGGTTGTTGTCACTTGTCTGTGCATGCTCCTCTCACTCCCAATTGCCTTTCCCAATTTCTAATGACTTCCTTGCTGTTTAGATTACATTTTCACGAAATTCCGAAAAAACTTTTCTGGGCCAGTTTTATTTTGGCCAACCTGTATATACATATATACATACATACATATATATATACATATATACATACATATACATATATATATATATATATACATACATATATATATATATATACATACATATATATATATATATACATACATATATATATATATACATACATATATATATACATACATATATATACGGGACGGTGCTGTTCTTTTCTCTTATAGGCATAGTGGCCATGAATTTGCTTCTATGGTGAAGTTAATATTACTTTTTTTTTTTTTTTTACATATTTCAAATATATATATATATATATATATATATATACAGGTGGCCCTCGACTTTCGTACATTCTACTTTCGCACAATTCGCTATTTCGCACATTTTTAAAATTTCAATTTTTTAAAGATTTTTGTAGATAATGTAAAAATTGTTTGCTTCTTCCATGCAGTCACTCGCACTCACTCACACACTGCTGTCTAGAGTAGCAGGCTTCTCATACGGATCATACGTATCATACCATCCCCATTTGATTCTGGTCTAAACTGTGTGGCACTGTTCTGCTTGCCCAAACAATTTTACCTTACACTTTCGGGTAGATCGGATGGATTGGGTATGAATAAAAGAAGCTTGTAACCATAGAAATGGAACAGAAAATGTGCTTATTTGTTAATTAAAGGTCTAGGTGTTTATACGACAATTTTCGTATTCAAGATTTTAATGAAAAGACACATTATAAGGGTTTCTGACCACTATAGAAGAGTATTTCGCATTCGATTCAATATAATTAACATTTGATTTTTGTTGTTGTTGGGGGGGGGAGGGGTCACATTAATACATGCATTTCATTCATAGAATAAAATCTTCATTTTTTCCGATGTTTGTGAGAGAGGAGCTATTTCACAAAATTTTTCAGAATTTCTAATTGAGAAAAAGGGGGTGGGGGGCAGATTGAAGGAATAGCATTAGATTTAAAGGGGGGTGTCACATTGTATATAGTCCAGTGTATCTGCATCATGTGTATGTGAACAAAAATTTCAAAAACATCAAACTATGGCTATGGTTGAAATGTTCGATTTTCTTGGCCCTCAATCCAAGAGGTTTTGGAAATGACGGTATGGTCTCTATAGCTGCCACCCCCATTTAATTTCTCTGGTCGCCCAAACAGTTGCAAAAAGTTCCTATCATAGAAATGGTTTCAGGAGTTCAGAAAACGTGCTTCTTCGTCAATCAAAGTCTAGGGTATAAAGTGTTTAATCCGACAATTTTTGTATTCGATAATTTAATGAAAAGACACGTTTAAGAACTCCTGACCACTATAGAAGAACATTCTTGCATTTCATTTAAAGGAGGAGAGAGGGGGGTAATATTAATAAATATATTTTATTCGACGATGAATTCTTTTATTTTTCTGATGTTTGGGGGAGGGGGGGGGGGTCACATAATTTTTCAGAATTTCTAACTGAGGGGGCTGGGGTCACATTGTATTTGTGTATATATATGGCCCAGAGTGTATCTGTGTCATATGCATGTGAATAAAATTTTCAAAAGCATCAAACACTTTTCTTGGCCCTCAAGTTTGGAGAAGGATAATACAGTCTAAACTTTTAATTCTAACTTGTAAATTACTAAAATTCCTATTTATTTTTTTTTCACTTTGAATTTATGCAAAAATTTACAGAGGTACGTGTATGAGTTTTGTAAAGGTATTGTTTTAGTGGTAAAAGTATAAGGTATTGTTTTCTGAGATATTTTGTATTTGAGATTTTGGTGAAAAGTATACAAACTCCTAAACACATTTCATGTGCTCATGGAAAGCAATTGCGGGCCCTCTCCCCCCCCCCCTCTCTAAATTGGTCTGACTTCCCTCTCCTCAGCCTTGTTTTATATGTCTGTCCCTATATGATATAATTGTTTATAGAATTATCATTGTTTTCCATAGAAAATAATGCTTTAATTGAATTCTTTAAAATTTAAATTATTTATTTACAAATTATAGTAAAATAATATTTTCAGTTATTATGGAATGAATATAAAAATATATAAAATTAAATACTTCACATTTTAATATACGCACATTACTATATTCTTTAGTAAGCAACACCGCTAGAAATAAGAAGCTCGTAGCATAAGTTTAAGCCAGACCGAATCCCAAGTTATTTATTTATAAATGGTCAGGCACAGCTGTGGGGTCAGGGTAGATAAACTTGTTTCTGAGAATTCTGGAAAAATCCATCACCTCTCAAGAGAGAAACTGAAAGTAATCGGGCGTAGTGAATATGACTAGAAGGAAAGGCAGATAGAAATGACAAATTATCGCTCTTCAGTAATTTTGAATGTATTCATCGCCAAATACGTGGCACCATCTAGTGATAGTGAATCAAGGCTTAATATACTGAGGAATCCTCTTAATAAAAGTTCTGAATATTAAAACCGTTTCAAATTTTAGCAAAAAAAAATGGTGCACATTCTGTTAACATGAAATTGCAGTATGTTAAATAATATTTCATGTTAGATCACTGTATGTGGCCCCATTTTCAATGTTTTCAGATATTTTAAGCTAAAAATCAATTAATGAGGATTATTTTCCAATAGTTTGATTTAAAGAGTAGCCAACGCTATCTGAAATATAGCTTGGTTACCACAATGGACTAAAAAATTATAAACAAATTCAATAACATATAATAATAAAAAAATAGTTTGCTTGCTCTAACTATAAATTAAAATATTTCAAGAACAGTTGATTGTGCACCAATAGAGTTAATTATGAAAATTTAGGATTTTTTTCTTCTGTGCATGATGGTATAAAAACAAATTTTGTATGTCTAGTCATTCTCAAATTATAGTTGAAAAGTAGAAAGAATGTTAGAATTTATAAATTTTTTGAACAAAATTCTCAAATTTAAATTTTTTCTCATTACTTATAGGGCAGAGCAAGTCCCATGTATTTATAAAGTGTGAAGTTACTACTTTCATCAGTTTGGGCTATGTAATTCATGCCTTGATCATTCAGGGAGCTGCATGTATGTACTATGTATTAAAGCACAAAATGAGAACTTAATTTTTTTTTCTTTTACAATAGAACAAATAATATCAGCCAATAGTTCAGTAGTTGATCACACAGAAGTTTTCTCTGAAATGCATCGCCAGATCCAAAATATTCATCTTTGCCATAAAACATTCATAACAAACAAAATAATTCAATTTATTACCAGATAAGACTCAAGAGAATGCTTGTCATCAGTACAGTTTTTTAATATTGATATATTATATTTAAACTCTTTGTATATTACTCTTTGTATATAATTACAGGTGATGCTTTATGTTCAAAATTGTGCTTGATTTTTATGTTTGTTCCTTTGAAGCTTTAATTTTGGACACTAATGAACACGAATGATTCCATAAAAATGTAAACATTTATACCTCAGGTACAAGCTGTGTTAGAAACATCTCCATGTCAGCACTGTAAAATCAGAACACATATAAAAACATAAAATAACAAAATTAAAGCATTTTAAACACATACATATATACTCATATATGTAAAAATTGCAACACCATGAAGGAATCAAGCGATTGAAATAAAACTTACACGAAATGCAAATTAGGGTGTGCTATGCAAATGATTAGAATTTCAGAGTCACTGTGCATGTGTGGGTAGCCCTCTGAACTGCTGTTTTAGCCATATAGAGTGTTGTAGCAGGACATTAAAAATAGTCTATGGTTGTCGGCCAGCGGTAAATGTTTTATGAGAAGTCACTATGCCTCTATGACAATAGAGTGCCATACGAGCAAGTTACAAAGTTTGAACGGAGACGAATGATTGCCCTTATTCTTATCATACAATAGCAGCTCGTATGGAGTGCAATGCCACGACAGTGATACGAGTGTGGAAGCAGTGGACTGAAGAGGACTGGGCAAGTCACAAATCCAGCAGTGGATGATGAAATGTTATGTCAGCACAGGATGATAGACACCTCATCCGCATGGCAGTGACAGACCATATAGCTTCATCTCAACAGTTGGCAGAACATTGGAGCACTGCTACAGGTGTGTCATTGTCAGCTCCAACAATTTGCCAGTATCTGCTGCACCATGGACTGCATGCAAGAATTCCTTTGTACAGGATTCCACTGATGCAAAACCATCAACACCTGTGGCTACAATAGGATCATTAACATAGACACTGGCATGCCGATTGGCAACAAGTTATCCTTTCCAATGAATCCTGCTTTAATTTGGGGTACAGCAATGGCCACATATAGCAATATAATCTAACGTAGGTTGACACTATAGCACTGAATGCCACCTTACACAGTGCATTACCCAACGTCATACTGGATGAATGCCAAGCATGAATATCTGGAGCACCATTGAGTATCTTGGGCGATCTCAGCTGTTTAGAATTGTGGGTAATTTCAACAGCAACAGATACAGAGAAGTTCTGGAGCCTGAAGTTGTACCCTTCCTTCAAAGTATTCCTAGAACTGTAATTCAATAAGACAATGCCTGTTCACATACTGCTAGGAATATTCAAGACTTCATTTCAGCACAACAGATACAGCTTCTTCCTTGGCCTGCCTATTCACCGGATATGTCGCCTATTGAACATGCCTGGGATTTTGTCAGTCGGAGTCTCACACATCCATGGCTAATACAGCTTAACATTGGGTTCAGATAGAAGCAATCTGGAATGCTCTTCATCAGGTACAAATTCAAAATCCGTTTGATTCGATGCCATATCATACAGAAGCACTTATTGCAGTGAGTGGTAGCTTCACCAAATACTGATTTTCGACATGTAATATTGTTTTTTTTTTTTGCTTTGTAAATTTAATCATTTACTTGTATCAAAACAGGTTGTTTGTGGAATAAATTTCATTCAATTCTGATGATTCTTTCATGGTGTTGCAATTTTTACAAACAGTAGTTCACTTTACACAAAGCTGACCTAATAATAGTCTATCTACAGTGTTATTATTCACAATCTTACCCCTTCTGTTTTTAAATTTATGATATCATATCACAAATTCTGGGAGTAGGGAAGGGGAAATGTACTATAATTGGTTTGATATTAATATGATCATAGAAACAGAATGTAATAAATACAAATTTTAATTAAAACGTGTTTACCACATTTACCATATACCAATATAATATACAGAGGTCGTTCGCACTTTATGGAAACGATTTTGCATTTATGTTTCTCATTAACATTTTGAGATTAAAGATTTGGCATTTTCAATATAACTGTCTGCTACTGTTTTGTTTTGATTGGAATGTAGAATAAAAGATTTATTTTGAAAATGACTTCTGAAATTGATAGATGACTTGAAGGTTGATTAAATGCGCTTTCCAAGGAAAAATATTCGCATCAACAAATTGTAAAGCGGTGTAAAAATCAAGGTTATTGCATTTCAAAGAAAGGTATTTTTAATATATTAAATTTGAAAGGAAAAAAGTGTCTAGCTGAAAGAAAAAATGAAAAAATGGCTGCAGAATCACATCCTAAGACAGTTCGAATGTGGGTAAATAGAAAAAAGTGAAGTCTCTGATCCTAAAAGAAAATCCACCAACTCAAAGATCCATTGCATCGAAACTGGAAATGTCTTCTGACACTGTAAGTAAAATCATTCATAAAGATTTGAAGTTAAAAAATATGTTTACATCTAAAGTTCATCTGCTTTTGCCAAAGCATATTGAAAAAAGAAAAACCATTTGTAGAAAGTTATATAAAAAACACCTAGCTACTGATAAATGGAAATTTGTGGTAACACTCAATGAGGTATGGGTGTATTTAAGTGACTGTAATAAAAAAGAGCAATTTTTTATTGCTCAACTGATGAAAGTGGCTGTACGAAATGGCTTCGTCAATGTACAGAAAAGTTCCCAAAGGGATTTATGATAATTGCAGGATTTTGTTACAATGGTAAATTAAAACTTAAAAAAGTCTCAAATAAAGCTAAAATTAATTCACTTTACTATCAGCAGATTATTTTAGAACCAATTTTTTAAGAAGAAATTCCAGCCTTATATATAAAGTTGAGCTTCATATGGACAAAGCCTCTAGTCACACGTCTAAGTTAACTGCTGCATATTTAGCAAAGAAAAATTCAAAAACAGGAATAAAATGTATCCCATTTAATGAAATACCTGTAAAATCACCTGACGTTCTCTATGGACTTTTACGCTTTCGGTTTGTCAAAATGAGCCTTAGGAAAACGGCATCCAAGAACACTGAACAGACTTTGGAAAACGACCCCCCAAGAGGAATGGGATAAAATTGACATGACGATGCTAAGAAAAAGTTTACTTTCATGGAAAATTCGAGCTATAGCTATAGTCAATAATCAAGGCTATCAGATAAAAGCAAACTGCCATAAGAAATACACCCTTTATGCATAAAAATTATCAAAATCGTTTCCATAAAGTGCAAATGACCTTCTATAGACCATATCTAATAAATATATATTATATTTTGATCTCATTAAAATTTTGGATGAAAACTATGCATATAATTGAAACAAACAATTCTATAATGAAATAACCTACTATGATAAATTATTCACAAATATATCTCAAAGCACTTTGGGATGTATTAATGGCTCTTATAAGAATAGCACTAAGCTGATTTGAGATGCTGAATGAGAAAGAGTTTTTATTGAAATATGAATAAATACAAGTAGAATTCAAATATTAGCTTTAAGAATAAATTGATAGGGCCTTAAATTTTTATTATAAACACTACTAGATAATAGATAACCTTTTTGTGCATTTACTGCTGTGTTATGAAATTAGGTAATAATTTATCAAACTTTTTAGTAGTCAAATCACCAAGCGATTTAGGCACGATTTCTATGCATCCATTCCCATCCATGTTTTGTACCAAATTATTTCAATTATAAAAAGCAGAATTTTCATTCCTTCATAGTACGTTTTATTATTAATAAATATCTTAGACAAATATTGATAATGTTTTTATGTACAATATTTTGAATACAGATCACATTCCCTCTTACAACAATACTAAATACTAATGAAGCATCCTTTTTTATCCGTTCAAATTTTTGAAGAATGCAAAGTAGGAGAGTCCCACTCATTGCCAATTTCAGAATAGAATTGTCTATTCTAATTGTCATGGTCGAATCCAATAATTTTGGGCACAGCCAAAACAATAATAATTAAATATTTCATAAAAAAATGTCCATGCTCCATGAGCACGTGTGACTATTGAGAACTTGTGACTATTACTATGCTCTTAGTTAAATGATTATTTGAGTCACTGAGGCTTCTATCGTGAGCTTCTGAGTCATACTATTTCGTAATCAACTTTTTTTCTTTTCGTTGAATTGCAGGAGAATAATTTAATGTGGCGAGGAGGAACCGAGATGTTTTACTCTTCACTACAAGTTTTCTTAATATCAAACCAATTAAGAATAACCGTTGAAAATCAACGGTCTTGAAATAAGAAACCCCTGAATACTGTCATTTTTTTAATAATTTGTGTTTCACATTTATTCGGCAAATCAAATATTTTAGTGTGCGGAACCCCTAAGAAGAAAATATTGGAAATTTTAAATTTCGAACGTCTTCCTTTCGAACTATCTACCAATACATCAAATTAAAGTCTCTATCTCATCCCGAAGTATACTATTTTATCATCTCCCCTTTCGAACGTTTTTCTGTGGAGCACACCCATAAACGAACATTTTTGAAAAACTCTGTTCGCCTTGGGTTTCTTATCAGATGATTGGCCCATGTACCAAATATCAAGTCTCTATAACATTTAAAAGGAAGCGTGTCTCATTTATTCTGAAAATCGAACATATTAGTGTTCAGCACCCCTCTAAAGTAGAAAATATTGGAAATCTGAAATTGCACATTTTCTTCCTTTCAAACTATCTACCAGTACACCAAATCTGATGTCTCTATCCATGTTTTTCTATCACTTCATATTTCGAACGTTTTTTTGTGTTGCACCCCCTTAAATGATCATTTTTGAAAAACCGTAATAATTTTAGGGTTTTTTTTATCAAATTATTACCCCATATACTAAATTTCAAGCCTCTATCACATTGCAAAGGAGGCGTTTTTCATTTGTTCGTCAAATCGAACATTTTAGTGTGCAGCATCCCCTACAATAGCAAATTTTGGAAAATTGAAATTGCACACTTTCTTCCTTTCTAACTATCTACAAGCATACCAAATTTGAAGTCTCTATCTCATCACGAAGCATGCTTTTTCTATTATTTCACTCTTCGAATGTTTTTCTGTGGAGTACTCACACCCCTTAAATATACATTTTCGAAAAACTCCATTCTTCTTGGATTTTCTATTAAATGATTCGCACATATACCAAATATCAAGCCTCTATCATGTTCTAAAAGGGGTGTTTCTACTTCATTCTGAAAATCGAACAATTTTGTGTGCGGCACCCCCTAAAATAGAAAATATTGGAAAACTGAAATTGTACACGTTCTTCCTTCCAAACTATCTACCCGTACACCAAATTTCAAATCTCTTACCTTATCCCGAAGTATGTTTTCTTATCAATTCACCTCTCGAACATTTTCCTCTGGAGTACCCCCTTAAACGAACATTTTTGAAAACTATCTTCGTCTTGAGTGTTTCCATCAAATGGTTAGTCCATATACCTAATTTCAAGCCTCTATCAAATTTTAAAGGAGCAGTTTCTCATTTATTCGGTAAATCAAACATTTTGGTGTGCAGCACCCCCTTAAGTAGAAAATATTGGAAATCTGAAATTGCACACTTTCTTCCTTTCGAACAATTTACCCATACAGCAAATTTGAAGTCTCTATCTTATGGCAAAATATGCTTTCCTATCATTTCACTTTTCGAACATTTTGGTGTGGAGCACCCCGTCTAGAGAACGTTTTTGAAAAATTTGATTTTTCCAGGGGGTGTTATCGAACGATCGAGCCGTGTACCAAATTGCAAGTCTGTATCTATTCGGGAAGTGCCTAAAAAAAGCATGACAGACAGACAGACAGACGGACGGACACTTTGCAATTAGTATATACTAGCCGAATACCCGTTGAAACTCAATGGTCTCGCAATAATCCCCCCCTGAATATTGTCATTTTTTTAATAATTTGCATTTCACATTTATTCGGCAAATCGAATGTGTGCAAAAACCCCTAAAGAAAATATTAGAAAATTTAAATTTCACATGACTTCCTTTCGAACTATCTACCAGTACACCAAATTAAAGTCTCTATCTCATCCCGAAGCATACTATTTTATCATCTCCCCTTTCGAACGTTTTTCTTTGGAGTACATCCATAAATGAACATTTTGGAAAAACTCTGTTTGTCTTGGGTTTTTTATCATATAATTGGCCCATATACAAAATATCAAGCCTCTATCATATTTAAAAGGAAGTGTGTCTCATTTATTCCAAAAATCGAACATATTGGCGTTCGGCACCCCCTTAAAGTAGCAAATATTAGAAATCTGAAATTTGCACACTTTCTTCCTTTCAAACTATCTACCAGTACACCAAATTTGATGTCTCTATCCTATTGTGGAGCATGTTTTCTATCACTTCATATTTTGAACGTTTTCCTTTATTGCACCCCCTAAAATGATCATTTTTGAGAAACCGTAATAATCTTAGGTTTTTTCATCACATGATTAGCCCATATACTAAATTTCAAGCTTCTATCACACTCTAAAGGAGGTGTTTTTCAGTTGTTCGTGAAATCGAACATTTTAGTTAGCGACACCTCCCCCCCCCCCCCCTACAATAGCAAATGTTGGAAAACTGAAATTGCACATTTTCTTTATTTCCAATTATCTTCCCGTATACCAAATTTGAAGTCTAACTCATCGTGAAGCATGCTTTTTCTATCATTTCATCCTTCGAATGTTTTTCTGTGGAGTACCCACTCCCCTTAAATATACATTTTTGAAAAACTCCATTCTTCTTGGGTTTTCTATTAAATGATTCGACCATATACCAAATATCAAGCCTCTATCATGTTCTAAAAGGGGTACTTCTACTTCATTCCAAAAATCGAACATTTTTGTGTGCGACACCCCCCTAAAGTAGAAAATATTGGAAAACTGAAATTGTGCACTTTCTTTCTTCCAAACTATCTACCCGTACACCAAATTTCAAATCTCTATCTCATACCAAAATATGTTTTCTTATCAATTCACCTTTCGAACGTTTTCCTCTAGAGCACCCCCTTAAACGAACATTTTTGAAAAACTATATTCGTCTTGGGTGTTTTCATCAAATGATTAGTCCATATACCTAATTTCAAGCCTCTATCAAATTTTAAAAGAGCCATTTCTCATTTATTCAGTAAATCGAACATTTTAGTGCTTGCTTCAGAAAGATTTCATCTTATTTGTGCCCATGAGTACTCTGCTACACAAATGAATGTTGGGGGAAAATATTCCTGCTATCTAAACCACCATGCTCTACAAGGTTGTTACGTGTAACGCTAATGCTTTTTCCTAGTACTCATGCTATGTTAACATAACTTTTTCATGTTTAATACTAATAAATTGTTATTGTTAGAAAACTGTGTGTTGCAAACATTCTAAACTACACTGGAAGTGATTAAAAATACCAGATATGAAGAATAGGGGAGACTTGGGATGTTTGACTATAGTGGAGGTTTGACCAACCCTCCTTATTTATTTTTAAAAACTTGATTTACACTAGATGGCAGTACAATAATCATCTGTTCTACAAGCTACTTCTGTTTCTCAGCAATTTGCAGTAAAAATAAAGAAGAAATCACCTGTTTTGCATTTTTACTAAGAAAAGTAAGTTTTATGTTTGTCAGTTGTAAAATCTTATGCTAGTTGTATGTAAACTTGCTAGAAATATTTTGGCTTTTAAGTGTACCTTGGATAATATTTTAAAAGACAAGGCACTTTTTAAGAATTTGAAATAGTCTTTATTATGTGTTTCTTTGCTTTTTATATAAAATGGCTACTAAGGGAGGTTTGACCCATAACTATTATGGAAGTTTGACCCGGGTCAAACCTCCCCATTTCAGTCTAATGTGAAAGGCTAATAGATTATTTTTAATTCTTCTCCTGATTGTGAAACAATACTTATTTAAAATTAAAGTCTGATAGTCGAATTGCTTCTATTTTCTAACAAAATAATATAAATTTATGACATTTTTCTTACAAATTCTTTGAATTTAAATTATGCTATATATTTTTAAATATTTTGATTGACTCTTACATTTTACATCTAATATGTTTTAAACTGAATTATAAAAATAAATTTTAATCAATTAATTTTCATGCATGGTTTCAATACTGTAATACATTTAATAAACAGAACTTCTAACATTAATCAAATGAAGATAATAAAAAATGTCTTTAAAAAAAAGGGCATCTAAAAAAGTGAAAATCAGGAGACAATAAAAAACAGAAGGTATCCCTAACCAGATGAAGGCTGTGGTTTTGTCAGTCACAGGAAAAAGGTAGAAGTGTTAAGAGCTACAGCTGAGTATGGAATTGATTGAAAAACTTTAGGAATATATGTTAGTAAATATAAAGGCACTGAAGGTGGGAATATAGAATTTCAGGCAAACTATGTCTCATGTCAAGTATTCTCAGACAGTAAAGAATTTTAAGGAGTATTTACAGCTTGCTTCAAAGTTACATTATGGATTAACTTCAAAAACAAAAGAGTTTGCATATCAGTATGTTACAGCTAATAACAAACCCATTCCTGAAAACTGGTCAAACAAATCAGCTAGTCAAGATTGGTTAAAAGGATTTATGCACAGGCAGAAGGAATTATCATTGTGGCGACCCGAATCTACTAGTCTGGGTAGAGCAACAGGTTTTAATAAAACAACCGTTAATTAATTTTTCTCTAACTTGCGTAGTATTTTACAGAGGAAAAAATTTGTGCCTGAAACTATTTTCAATGTTGATGAGACTCGTATAACAACAGTCCATAAACCAAGAAAATAATTGCAATGAAAGGCGAGAAACAAGTTTCACAAGCTATATCTGGAGAATGTGGTACACTTGTAACTATGTGCAGTGGCATCTGTGCTATAGGGACATCAATTCCACCATTTTCAGTATTTCTATGAGTATGTGTTGTTGTTGAGACCCAGACCGTCCGACCTACCAGAAAGGTGTAAGGTAACTGTTTGGACGGCCGGGAAGTGCCACCCAATTTAGACCGAAACCCAGAGGGGGAGGCATCCACAGGGACCGTACCCTTCTTCCCCTACCACCAACCTCTCGGAAGGAGTTACGGACCCACATGTTTAACGTGATCGTACTCCACGTGAACACGGCGGCAGTTTTGGCAGTGGCTGGAATCGAACCCGGGCCTACCGAGTGCAACTCCAGCGCACTAACCAATGGGCTACCACGCCCCTATGAGTATGTGTGAAAGACATCATGACAAGAGGTGGATCGCCTGAAATGCAGACTGCTGCTCATTCCAAAGGCTGGATGACTGGGGAAAATCTTGAGTTATATTTACTCCACTTTATAGAATTTAGCAAATGCAGTAAAAAGAGTGAAGTATTGGTCATTCTTGATAATCATGATTTACATATTACACCTCATGGCATGTAGCTTTGAAAAGACAATGGCATTACCCTGTTAACCTTTCCTCCACATACGAGCCATAAGTTACAGCCCCTTGATCATACTGTGTTTGGCTCCTTTAAAATACATTACAATGCAGCAGCTAATGAATTTATGGTCTCCCATCCAGCTCAACCAATTACTATATATAACATTCCTGAATTGATCAAGAAGGCATTTCCAAGAGCTTTTAATTTATTGAATTCAAACATATTTTCTGAATCTGATTTTTTGGGGGTCTTCTGTAACAGATAGGTCAGATACAAATGTTTTGGTTCTACCTTCATTTGCAGTTCCTGATCCATCCACAAGTTCAATGACTGTGGAATCTGATTCCAACAATGATTATCTTGACACTGCTGTTACACCTGAACAATTGCGCCCTTTTCCAAAATCAGGATCTAGAAAGCACAGAGGCAGTAGACAACGCATAAGAATTTTAAGGCCCTGCTTACCGCTCAATGGAACTCAAATCCACAACAATCTGTTCCCTAGATGTCGCTTGTAAAAATGGTATGGTTGCAAGAATTCAGCTTTTAGCTCTGTTTTCACAGTCGCTTCTCCTAATTGAGCTGCCCATCATCGAAATGACTTTCGCACCGAACAGTAAGTCTCTCTTTGTATCCTATTTCGGGACGAACTAAAGCCATAAATTCCCTTACCTTTACCCCAGCTGAGGGAATGTCACAATACAAAGCCTTGGGCATGGGGCATTGCATTGAATAAACCAGTTCAGTTTCAGCACACCGAAGAGAAAGAAAGAGTTCTGAACTGCTCTTGTCTGATGCTATATCGTACTGATGATTAGATTATTTTATTGGAAATTTGCGTAAGTTTCCAAAAAGTTTAGTTGAAAGTTGGAGCCAGCAGCAGAATTACTTTAACATTTATTAATAACACCAAATTGGGTTTTAAATTGGGAAAATTGATGTGAAAGACAATGTAAGATTCCTGCTTATTGAATTGTGATTGCATACATTGTTGTGATTGCATACATCGTAAGATTCCTGTTTATTGAATTGTGATTGCATGCATCGTAAAATTCCTGTTTATTGAATTGTGATTACATACATCGTTCTATAAGAAAAAAGAAATCTTCCACTTAAAATACTAGAGTAAAATACTTTATCTCCATCGGCAACTAGTGTTTATTTAAATCTTTAAATCAACAGTAATTGCAATAGACATCGAGATTGTCGATGTTGGCGTATTTCAAAAATTTTAGAGTATACACACAGTACTTAAGTCACTGGTGGAGGGGGGGGGGGGGGTCGCTACTAGACTCACTGATCTCCATTGACATTGCAAATTTCTACCATTTGCAATGCTCAAATTTCATCGTGAACAAGTTCAGAGTCGTTGTCAGAAGCTCATGACAGAAACACAGGATTGCAGCCAACCAGTGGCGGCCAACCAGGATTGCAGCCAACCAGAGCGGACTGACCCCCTCCATGATAAAATAAAGCCCTCCCTGATGAAAGAAAATATTCGATTTTCATTGGTGATATGAAATTTAATACAAGATCTAACCCAAATTTTGCATAAAAAGTTGCTTTGTAATTATTTCTTTATAAACTACGGGCTCCCCCCACCTCCTAAACTAATAGATCAAATTTCACAAAATTTGGTAGATAAGTCACTTGTGGGTTAACCTGGTGCTAATTGGATTTTGGTACGATTCAAAAAGTAACCTACCTTTTCTTGCAAAATGACCCGAACCCCCCCCCCCCCCATCTAAAATAAAAAACTACGTATGCTCAAATATATTAATTAAATGCTTGTTTTATACACAATTTTTAACAATGAAAAGAATAAGATCAACTCCATTACATCAGAGCTAGCCATTCTCGAGATATTTTAGTTTTTTCGCATTTACGCTGGGCCACCGTTGAAAATATGTCCAGTTACCAACTCAGAACGAAAATTGAATTAAAAATGCCAATTCAGCGTCATTTTTTAAAATAATTGTGGACGTAATTTTCTGTAATTAAACTAATATAATGAATTATTGAAGAAATAGGGAAAGTGAATATGAGTCTGCAGGAAAAGTCATGTGCTGCCCACATCAGATTTTTTAATGTGCAACAGGAATACTTTAAATTTTCACTGTCAAACATATATTCTTACTTTACCTGCAATACATGGTAATATATAGGGAAAATATTGAAATCACAATTCGAGTTTTCAACGGATTGACACGTTTTAAGACCTCTAGAACGTGAAAAAAAATATATTTTTAGCATAATGTGTGTGTGTGTATGCAGATATTGTATCCACTCTAACTGAAAAACTAATTGAGCGAATTTCATAAAATTTGATAGATAAGTCTCTTGTGGGTGACCCTGGTGCTGATTAGATTTTGGTACGATTCGGGGTATACAGATCCTGCCCTTTTACTTTCCCTGCAATATATTGTAATGTATAGGGAAAGTATTGGAATCATGCCAAAAATAGCAACTCGAGTTTTCGACGGATCTACATGTTTCGAGAGCTCTAGAATACGAGAAAACTATTTTTAGCGTGACATCTGTGTGTGTGTCTGTCTGTGCAGATTTTGTATCCACTCTAACTAAAAAAGTAATTGACCGAATTTCATAAAATTTGGTAGGTAAGTCACTTGTGGGCGAATCTGGTGCTGATTAGTTTTGGGTATGATTTGGGATAAAAGAACCCGCCTTTTTTTGCGAAATGGCTCGCAAAAGCTTGTATCCACTCTAACTGAAAAACTAATGGACCGAATCTCACAAAATTCAGTAGATGAATCACTTGTGGGTTGTTCTGGTGCTGATTAGATTTTGGTACGATTCGAAAAAAAAAATAACCTACCTTTTTTTGCAAAATGGCCCGCAAAAATCGTCAAAATCTAAAATAAATACATACGCATGCTCAAATATATCCATTAAATGCTTGTTTTATACGTAATTATTAACGATGAAATGAATAAGACCAATCCCATTACATCAGGACTAGCCGTTCTCGAGATATTTTAGTTTTTTCGTATTTTCTCTATGCCACCTTTGAAAATAAGTCCACTTAATAAATGAGAATGAAAAGTAAATTAAAAGTGAAATAAATTTAATTAAATAAAGAGAATGTGAATATAAGTCTGCAGGGAAAGTCATGTGCTGCCCACATCAGATTTTTTACTTTCCCTGCAATACATGGTAATGTATAGGGAAAGTATTGGAATCATGTCGAAAATCGCAATGATTTTGACGGATCTACACATTTCGAAACCTCTAGAATACGAAAAAATTATTTTTAGCGTGACATCTGTGTGTGTGTGTCTGTCTGTAAGTGTGTCTGTCTGTGCAGATTTTGTATCCACTCTAACTAAAATTGACTGAATTTCATAAAATTTGGTAGGTAATTAATTCACTTGTGGGAGAATCTGGTGCTGATTAGTTTTGGGTATGATTTGGGGTAAAAGAGCCGGCCTTTTTTTGCGAAATGGCCCACAAAAGATTGTATCCACTCTAGCTGAAAATCTAATGGACCGAATTTCACAAAATTTGGTAGATAAGTCGCTTGTGGATCACGCTGGTGCTGATTAGATTTTGATATGATTTGGAAAAAAATAACCTGCCTTTTTTTGCAAAATGGCCCGCAAAAATCGCCAAAGTCTAAAATAACAAACTACGTATGCTGAAATATATCCATTAAATGCTTGTTAAATACGTAATTTTTAATGAAGAAAAGAATAAAACCAACCCCATTACACTAGGACTAGCCGTTCTCGAGATATTTTCGTTTTTTCTCTACGCCACCTTTGAAGATAAGTCCAGTTTCCAAATGAGAACGAAAATAGAATTAATAGTGAATTAAATTTAATTAAAAAAAGAGAATGCGTGTATAAGTCTGCAGGGAAAGTCATGTGCTGCCCACATCAGATTTTTTACTTTCCCTGCAATACATTGTAATGTATAGGAAAAGTATTGGAATCATGCCAAAAATCACAACTCGAGTTTTCGACGGATCTACACGTTTCAAGACCTCTAGAATACGAAAAAACTATTTTTAGCATGATGTCTGTGTGTGTGTGTCTGTCTGTCTGTGTGTCTGTGCAATGTATGTATCCACTCTAACTCAAAAACTTATGGACCGAATTTCATAAAATTTGGTAGGTAACTCACATGGATATGACCCTGGTGCTGATTAGTTTTTAGTACAATTCGGGATAAAAGAACCTGCCTTTTTTTGCGAAATGGCCCGCAAAAATTGCTTGTATCCACTCTAACTAAAATACTAATTGACCAAATTTCACAAAATTTGGTAGATAAGTTACTTGTACAATACTCTGATGCTGATTAGATTTTGGTATTAATTGGAAAAGAATAGCCTGCCTTTTTTTACGAAATGGCCCGCAAAAATGTCATGTATCCACTCTAGCTAAAATACTAATTGACCAAATTTCACAAAATTTGGTAGATAAGTTACTTCTGGGATACTCTGGTGCTGATTAGATTTTGGTATTATTCGGAAAAGAACAACCTGCCTGTTTTTACGAAATGGCCCTCAAAAATTGCCAAAATCTAAAAAAAAGCTACGTATGTTCAAATATATCAATTAAATGTTTGTTTTATACGTAATTTTTGATGAGGAAAAGAGTAAGAACAACTCTACTACTCTAAAACTAACCATTCTCGAGATATTTGAGATTTTTCGCATTTAGTTATGCCACGTTTGGAAAAATGTCCAATTATCAAATAAAAACCAAAAATTGAATTAAAAATGCAAATTTACTGTTATTTGGTTCAATTAAATTCAATCTAATGAATTATTAAAGAAATAAAGAACATATGAATTTGAGTCTGCAGGGAAAGTCATGTGTTGCCCACATCAGATTTTTACTTTCCCTGCAATACATGGTAGTGTATAGAGAAAGTTTTGGAATCATGCCGAAAATCTCAACTGGAGTTTTCGACGGATCTACACGTTTCGAGACCTCTAGAATACGAAAAAACTATTTTTAGCGTGACGTCTGTGTGTGTGTCTGTCTGTCTGTGCAATGTATGTATCCACTCTAACTCAAAAACTTATGGACCGAATTTCATAAAATTTGGTAGGTAAGTCACTTGGGTGTGACCCTGGTGCTGATTAGTTTTTGGTACGATTCGTAAAAACAGAACCCGCCTTTTTTGCGAAATAGCCCGTAAAAATTTCATGTATCCACTCTAGCTAAAATACTAATTAACCAAATTTCACAAAATTTGGTGGATAAGTTACTTGTAGGATACTCTAATGCTGATTAGATTTTTGTAATAATCGGAAAAGAACTACCTGCCTTTTTTTACGAAATGGCCCACAAAAATTTCATGTATCCACTCTAGCTAAAATACTAATTGACCAAATTTCATAAAATTTGGTATATAAGTTACTCGTAATACTCTGGTGCTGATTAGATTTTGGCATTATTCGGAAAAAAACAAACTGCCTTTTTTATGAAATAGCCCTCAAAAATCGCCAAAAACTGAAAAAAAAGCAACTGTTCAAATATATCAATTAAATGCTTGTTTTATACGTAATTTTTGATGAGGAAAAGAATAAGAACAACTATATTACTCTAGGACTAATCGTTCTCGAGATATTTATGATTTTTCGCATTTAATTATACCGCTTTTGGAAAAATGTCCAATTACCAAATAAAAACAGAAATTGAATTAAAAATTCAAATTTAGTGCTATTTGGTGCAATTAAACTCAATTTAATGAATTATTAAAGAAATAAAGAAAAAAATGAATTTGAGTCAGCAGAGAAAGTCATGTGCTACCCACATCAGATTTCTTACTTTCCCTGTAATACATGGTAATGTATAGGGAAAGTATTGGAATCATGCCGAAAATCGCAACAGAAATTTTTGATGGATCTACACGTTACTTTCCCTGCAATACATGGTAATGTATAGGGAAGGTATTGGAATCATATCAAAAATCGCTATTCGAATTTTCAACGGATCTACAAGATTTGAGATCCCTAGAACACTAAAAAAACCATTTTTAGAATAACGTCTGCGTGTGTGTCTGTCTGTGCAATATATGTATCTACTCCCACTGTAAAACTAATTGACCAAATTTCAAAAATTATTCAAGGTAAATTACTTGTGGTGATCCTGGTGCTAATTAGATTTTGGTATGATTCAGGAAAAAAGAACCTACCTCCTTTTGAGAAATGGCCACAAAAATCGCATGTATCTACTATAGCTAAAAATACTAATTTATCAAATTTCACAAAATTTGGTAGATAAATCATTCGTAGGTTACCCTATTTGGGAAAACAGTACCTTTTTTTTTTTAATGCCACGCAAAAATCATTAAAATATAAAATAAAAGTTCACACATTCTCAAATATATCAATTAAATGTTGGTTTTGCAAGTAATTTTTGACGATAAAAAGAATAAGACCAACCCCATTATTCTAGCATTAGCCGTTTTCCAGATACTTTAGTTTTTTCGCGTGTTTGCTACGCCGCCTTTGAAAATATGTCCAGATAACACAACTTGTCCAGATAAAAAACCAAACTTGGATTAAAAGTGTAAATTCGGTGTTGTTTTGTACAATTAAATTCAATTTAATGAATTATTAAATAAATAAGGAGAAGATGTTTATAGGGAAATTCATGTGCTGCCCACATCAAATTTTTTTTAACTTTCTCTGCAATACATCGTAATATATAGGGAAGTACTGGAATCATGTCGAAAATCCCAACTCGAGTTTTTGACGGATCTACACGTTTTGAGACCTCTAGAATACGTAAACACTATTTTTAGCGTGATGTCTATGCGTGTGCAGATTTTGTATGCACTCTAACTCAAAATTTAATTGACCGAATTTCATTAAATTTTATAGGTAAATTATTTGTGGGTAATTCTGATTAGATTTTGGTAGAATTCGGGATAAAAGCACCTTTTCTTTTTTTTTTTTTTTTTTTAACCAAAGTTCCATCAAAAAATGCCTGTAAATGTGTAATTGTAATTATTGAAAGTCCTTACTTTTTTTTTTTTTTAATTCATACAAAATGGGAGATGTTCTTCCTAACCAAGTTTCAAATCAATAGAATTTCACTAATCACCGAGTGCGATAGTTGTATTAAATTATTTCTAAAATGCTTCATTCATTTATGAGATATCGCGGCCACAGGCTCACACAGATTACTTCAAATGCGTTCGATTCGAGTTCAGGGATGCCTGAAACGTACTCTTCCGTCAAAAACTCGTATTTGAATTTTAGACCATGTCACAGTACTTTGGAATTGGTATGATTATCACACTCGATGATTAGTAGAACTCTATTGATTTAGTTGTTAGGACCCCCTCCCTCAATATTATTCCCTGTATATTATATATTATGTATATAGGTAAAGTAAAAATATATTGTGATGAACTAAAAAGGAAAATAATGCACACTTCCTACGGCTCCGGTGGGCTGAAAATCTTAAACCCACTTTTGTAGACAGTCTATACATTCTGAAAACTAATTATGTAATGCTTTCAGCAAGAAGTACTGCAGTATTTGGAGAAAAAAAAGAATTGGAAAGACAAATATTTCTCTCAAAAATGAAAAACAGATTTGTATCAATAGCAAAAGGGCTTGTACTGAAATCCTGCACAAAAGTACTTTAGAATCTTCTACGAGTTCTGGGTAAAAACTCTATTGTCACAGTCCCCCCATGAAGCCACAGAACCAGAGAGGTGTTGCTCCTAGAAGCAGGGAGCTATAGAGAGCTGTATTTTCCTTGATTATGGCTGTCAAACAAACACTTTATCACACTCCGCACATAAAGATCTATTGCTGACAGACAGAAATTGTACAACCCACAAGTGTGTGACTTACAGGGTTGCCATAAACTTATCTTAATTCTGTTCTACATATCTACACTTGAAATAGTTTTTGGATCATTAAAAATAGATTTTATAATGACAATATTATAATATTTGCTGATATCAATAGAAAAATGTATTACTATTTTCTTTATTTAGGCCAAATATTCAAATTTTCTTTCAAACTTGCTACAGAAGCTCCCTAATGGTAAATTCCATTGTGTTGTTAACATTTAAATTAATTTTTGAAACACTTTAAATTTAAATATTAAAAAAAATCGTACTCCGACTGAAAAGTATGTGTTTCTCCTTTAATATCGAACAAACTGTTAACATTTACAAGTAAAATTTACGAAGGAATCTTCTAAACGAATTTTCCCATTGGTTAACATGGAGGCAGCTCATAAGTGGTGGAGAGGTATGAGTCCCCTTAACAGATACACCTGTCAAAGCACAAATTGAAAAAGAGTATAATGAGGAAAATTAAAAAAAGTGCAATGAAACTAAAAATAAGTCTTCCGAAACAAAAGCAAAAGGTTTTAAATCTGCTGTTCTCCAGTGAAGATGAAAATGAACCAGATATTTCTCTACGGGATTCAAGTGATGATTTTAATGAATTTGAAGACTCTCGAATTAGCATTGAAATCGGAGATTTTGTTCTAGTAAAATTTGCAACAAAATCTAATATCCTGCATTATATTTGCAACAAAATCTAGTATCCGGCATTATATTTGCAACAAAATCTAGTATCCGGCATTATATTTGCAACAAAATCTAGTATCCGGCATTATATTGTAATAAAGATAGAAGGTAGCGATTATTGGGTAAATTTTTTAAGAAAATCTGAGCCAACAAGTTTCACTTTTATTTATCCAATTGATAAAGATGTTGCATCAGTCTTCTCTGAAGATGTCATTAAGCTGCCACATTCTATGACCAATGGTGGTACAGAAAGAGTTGTCTTGAAAATGAAGTTTGACTTTGATTTTTCTAAATATCAAAACCTTCATTGATTTGTTAAACACAGTTTATGAGTTACTAATGAAAAAAATTAATTTAGAAATGTGTGCTAAAATTGTGAATAAATACAATTGATTGAATAGTTAATATTTCATTATTAATTTATATTTATATATTTAAATTTCTATTTTGAAATTTATATCTATTATTTCTATCTATATTCTAAATTTCATTGAGTGAGTCAAATCTCCCTTATTGTGGGCCAAATCTCCCTGAAGTGGGGATGTTTGACCCACTTTTTACAACTACAAAAATCCTTAAAAATACATGGTAATTTAAAATCTTTTAAAAATCATGATGGTGTAAAATGATGCTCTACATTATAAGTTATCAAAATGTGAAAAAATTAAAATTCTATAGTGATTTTAAAAAAAATGAAAAATATTTTAGTAAAAAGTGGGTCAAACATCCCCAAGTCTCCCCTAATGACTTTGACCCTTCTTACAGTTTATAACTAGCAGAATTACACAGGATGCAACAAAATATCAATGCATCTTTTGAAATGAATATTCTATCCCAGTTTGGTGGCATAACTTCTCCACCTATTACTTATTCATATGGAAAATAGGATTAATTGAGGTTTTACAACTAGAATTACGCAAGATGTGGCAAAATATCAATACATCTATTGAAAACAATATTCTAACCCAGTTTGGTGGCATAACTTCTCCATCTGTTACTCATTCATATGGAATTTTGAAAATAGGATTAATTGAAGTTTTATAACTAGTGGAATTACACAGGATAAGACAAAATATAAATGCATCTATTGAAATGAATATTCTATACCAGTTTAGTGGCATAACTTCACCTGTTACTCATTCATATGGAAAATAGGATGAATTGAGGTGTTTAGCAATTCTGAAAAATGTTGCTTAAAGAAACTTTTACAGAATGTTGCCTTAAGCAATCTATGTTGTTCTATCAAATGCAGGAACTTGCAGGAAGACAAATCGATACTTAAATTTTAAAATCGCTTTGGTTATAAAGTTTACGTACCCAAATGCATGCAATTCTGCCATCATCCAATGACTGAAACAAATTGGCTATAATGGCTGACAAATTTGCTGATATTAGATTTTTCAATGAATCTGTGCCTTTCAAATCAAAAGAAACTTATAGTGAAAGTTTAAATGACACAATCGATAGCTTACAAATGCAAATCTCAAACTATCCATAAAATAGTAATAGGAGCAAACCATCTATAAAATATTAATAGAGTAATAGCAGTAATTGATATAGAGAACAATCTGTAAAGCATGGAAAATTTTGCTAGTACCATTTTTAATTTCATGAAAAGATCAAGAAATATATTCCCCCATCCAGTTTTGATTAGGAAAACCGAAAGACCAAAAATTTATGGTAACAGACATGGATGGGAAAAGCAGTAGCCAGTCACCTTACAGTCTGGGACAAATCAACTGAACTTAACTTCCTAATCAACATGAGTGCTAGTATTTCTGCACTGCCCTAAACTTTTCCAGTGCATCTGAAACCAAAGTCACTTCAAAATCTTGTAGAAGCAAATGGAACAAAAATAGCAGTATATGCTATGCAAGAAATTTTCTTAAATATATGTTTATGCCACACTTTTCCTTGTGGACTTTCTGAGGGGTTGATGTCTCGTCCAACTTTAGGGGCAGATTTCCTTGCATGGCATGGAATTGCTGCGCATTTAGAATCCAAAACAATTATTAACAAATTTATGACTGTAACACATACTAAACAGAAATACGTTTCAGCTTATGTGCAACTAGCTATCCAGAATACTTGAAAATAAAAAATTAGTACTCTGCAGTAGTCCTCATTAAGTTGAATACCACTGCAAATAGTTGCAAGCACTTTATAATTATACTCTTAAAAAGAAATAAGAGTTCATTTTATTGATCACTTAATGGGCAGTTCCATATTTGGAATTGTCACATCAAGTAGTGTGCCTCAAAATACTGACTTTTCAACTATATCATAAATTAAAGTCAATTTGCACAAAGTCCAGTGCGTGGTCATTTCTTATGTATTATTTTACGAGGATTTAAATGCAGCTACTTCGGTGTAGCTGGCATATACTGTTTTTAAAATATTAAACATTTTATAATAGAATATTTTGAAAATTGAAACTTTGCCAATATCACCAAAATGGCTATAAATGAAGGGTAAATTAAAGTTTCTTCTCATTATTTATAGAACAGGGTTGTACTCCTGAAACACAGAGATAAAAATTGAAATTATTAAAGAGACACATTCAGGACATTACCATTTCAAAGGAATGAGGCATATGAAGGAAATATTTTATGGAAATACTGTACTAATATAAATAATTTTATATAAGTAGAATAGGAAAGTATGAAATATTAATCAAATGAGACAAATGATTTCCTCTAACCTGATACTAACGTATATAAAAGTCAGTACTAATTTTAAAAAAAAAAACTGTCTTACCGCACATGGGGATCCCAATTCTGAAAAAGAAAAATGTATGTTAATAATGAAGAAATACGGTTATTTGATTCAATAAAAAAATTAAAGCTTATACAAAAAACCAATTTATCAAATGGCATAACACTGTAGCTAGGGTGTACTTTTGTGTTACTTTCATCCCAAGCAGTGATAAAATAATCTGGGATGCAACAATTGGATAGCCACACTTAAGGGCCTTAGAAGTGGAAGAATTATATATCTGCCAATTGCCATCATAAAACAATAAACTTAAACTATTCTGACTTGCTTTTCACATAATTTCCCATTCAATTTGTACACATTAAAACATTGATGTAAAGTGATCTCAAAACACAGATGACAATTAAAAATTTTACAGAATTGTTAATTAACAAATATAAATCAAATGAAAAGGGGTTTTTCATATGTGTATTCTGTATTATTGTAGTTTTTCACTCTGCCGCTCACTGTAGTTTTTGATGACAAGTCATTCAACAAATTAAAACTCGACTACAAAAGAAATTCTATTAGACAATCATGCTTGAATGATTTAGCCCTTCTGGCAATTGAAATAAAGATGTCAGAGAAATGAATACAACAGCAATTATTGCTAAGTTTCCTACTGAAAAAGTTTAAAAAACTTTATTTCATTTATTTTATCAAATGCTTTATTAACATATTTATAGAATACAATTGTGTGTTCAATATAATAAATAAATTCATCACTTGTAAATTATTTCAGCATGCATCCAAAAAATTTCAGCTAGAAAGGAGGAAGAGGCTGATAAAGTTTATGTTTCAGAATTTTTGTTCTAATATTCTATAACAAGTATATTTATAAAATGGATAAGTCCTATAAGTCCATTTTGCTTCAAAATTTCTGCGAAACATGGATGAGAGAGTGGATCGATTTAAAAAAAAAATAATTCATTCAATTTTGATCAAAAAAAATATCCTACATTTTCTTAACTAATTTTATTGATGTACAAATCTTGATATACAGTCCCGTCTGGCTCTCATAGATTTAAGTATCAATAAGATCAATGTAATTAAGAGGCAGATTTTATAAGAATGAGGCAGAAATGGGGGTGTCATTATACACACCATTTTAGATTTTGCTGAAATTTTTATGGTGGTTGCTTCTAATGATTTTAGAAGATTATTATAAGTAATTTTTTTTTTCCTCAAAAAAAAAAATTTTGTGGCCCACAAAAGTTCTTAGTGGGTCGCGACCTAGTATTTTTCTCAAATCAACATCTATCTCTATCCTATTATCTCTTGAGCATTGAGCATCAACCAAAGTAATTCTTGTGGTTACAACATGACCTTCAGTGGCTAAATTGAATTATTTTGTAAATTTCATGACTGACTTTCAGTGCAGCCTGGCAGGGTTGACCAAACTTTGTCACGGAAAGTGAAAAAACGCCATATTTGAGACCTCATGGGCCCATGCACTGAGGGTCCGCCATAGTTTTCGGGTTTAACTTGTGTAGTACTACCCAGAATTAACTTAATTAGCTCATTTGTTGCATGGTTCACCCTCAATGCTGCCGAAAAATAGCTACTTTTGTATCTAACAAAACAAAAAAGGGTCCTTTTGGTGGTCCTGTATCTCAGTGCACTGAGGGTCAATGTGGAACATGATAAATGTATTTCATAGTATGAGACTTGTCTTTTAACAGACAATTGACAGAACTTTGGCTAATAGCCATGCGAGCACATAGGGCTTACTTCAAGACATTGTGGAAATGGAATATATGGGAACAAAGCATACAATTAGCTGTACAGTAGGCCTATAACCTATTCCCTATATGTCATATGTTTTTTTATTATATATGTGACTAGTCAGTAGGCAACCATATCCTCTTTTTACAATGTTATCTAATTTTACTTATAGCATAAGTAATACAAAAATAACATTGTAATTGTTAGCAATCATAGTACTGGTAACCTAGTTCTGAGAAAATAATTTTCAATGCAATGATGTACACCCTAAAATTGAAAAGAGAGAAAAAAACAATGTTTATCATTTTGGTAAAACATTTTTATTGAAATATTTTAAAATATTTAAAACACCTTAAAAAAAAAGGTGTTACAAATATTTTATGTTTTTACCGTAATGATAAACATTGTTTTTTACTCTTTTTCAAACTGTAATGTATGGTGTAAAACATAATATACCTATTTACAACAGCCAATTACTATTTTCTGATATTATTTTGATCACAGCACTGTTACTTTTCAGGATCTGGCAACACTTTTCATGATAGACAACCTGGCAACAAGGCAATTCAAAATGGCTGAATTGTGGTTCTAGTGGAAACTTATGAGAAACTGATATAATTTTTTTTAACAAGAAGTATGGATGAACAATGTGTCTTCTATAAGAAAGGTGATTGTGGAGACCATAAAGCGTCAAGAAAGAGTTGTTCATATCAATTTAGTGGTCTTGACCTATCTGTAAATAAACAATTGGAAAAAATTGGATATTACCCAAAACAAAATGTTTCTGAGGTTCAACTTATCAGTAATAGAAGTCAACAAGACATTTCTACTGTTGAAGGTGTGATATGTTCATTTCACAGATTCAAGTATGGTACATTTTGGCAGTCATCAAGAAAGTGTACATACCCTGATCATACAGTGGATCCTGCTAAGAAAAAAGAAACTGTTCGCATGGCATCATGGAAGGTATATTTACATTGGAATTTGATATTTCCATCTTTACCAATGGATGGCATGTTATGTAGCAAGCACAGAATAATTGATGATTGTTGTGGTAAGATTGTTAAGAGCAATTAATATAATGATATAAGATAGTTAAAAACCCACCACAAATTCTAGTTGGGTCGGACACTCACATACAATTAAAAAGGGAAATTAATTAATTAAATACTTAATGTAATGGGACCGTATAGTGGGGAATAGAATTTTGAATATAAAACAATGCGTTGTGTATAAAATATAAAAAACCATTTTGTATGTGAGCGCCTAAAAAATTTATAAATGCATAAAAAAATACAATATAATATAAATTAAATTCAACATTTAAAAGAAAAAAAGTTACTTGAATTCAGAACCTGAAATAAAAATATTATGAACAGTGTAAAAAGTCTATGAATATGCTGTCTCATAATCAATGCCAAAAAACTTCACCAAGCGAATGTGCAAAGTCACGAATTCCACAATGATAATGGCCACATCTAGAGCCCCCTTTTTCGCTAAAGTCAAGTTTCTAACACGCAGTGCGAAAAGGAAATAGAAATAATAGCAGAGCGCGGGTCCAAAATGTGAAATGGAACACTGCACACAGAAATACCAATATGCACTTTGCTGTATAATATGTTTCCCTACGTATAAATAAAATGGCAAAAATTATCAATCTTCATGATGACTTGTTAACTCATTTTCATATTCTGGTAACAATTCTTTTAGAATAATTCACTAAAGGCAGGTGAAAGATGTTTATAATAATTGTGTCAAGTAACAGACATAACGATCCTTGCATAAGACTAGAATTGCATAGTAATTGGCAAAAAAGTGAAATCCACAAAAATATCTATAGAGGCACATGCTGCTGTCAAACTGTGAAATAAATAAATATTTCTTTAACTTGACCAAAATAACTTTAATAAAAAGTGATCGATGAGCTACTTGGTGTAGTAGTCAATTACAATAAATCCACTTGAAAAGTAAACTTCTGTCTTTACACTTTGTAAAATATACATTTCTCAGAAAATCCATCCAAGAAATTCAAACTTGATTCACAAACAGAAACACAAAAACAAATATATGTTGGGTTTTTTTATCCGTAAAAAAAATAATTTCATTTACAGCACTTAAAACTTAAAATCACATGAATATAAAAATGGCAAGGACACGAGGCATCCCCCCTAAAGGGGACCCCACCAATATCACAACCTTCACGTATACAGAATCCTCGAGAAAAGAGCAATTCAGCAAAAAAAATTTTCTCCCGCCAAATCTGACGTTGCCATCAGCGAAAACAAACTCCTGCTCAACCAGGGAGGTCAAAATTTGAGAGACAGAAGAACTAAGTTTCCTCCATAAACAAAATGCCTTGCCAATTGAAACTGTGTGCCCGTAACCAGCCATATGAATAAAAATTTGAAAGGATAGCAGCACGCTAAATTTAATTTATGAAAAGATACAATTGGCCTATTAATGAAAATATAAAATAAAAGCAATTTTGAATAGAATAATTTGGAATAATAAATTTAAAGTAAAATTAAATATTTAATGATTTATAGAAAAAAATGTTAATTTGGAATAATAAAATAACGTGTTGTGACGTGTCACAACATACAATCCCTCACTAAAAAAAAGAGAAAAAAAAAGAATTTAACCTTACAGTAAAATAATTCTTGATAAAAATTTCATAAAGTCAAAACATGATGCTTAATACAATATACATAAATTTCATTAGTTGAGTAACAATGAACAGTAAATTATCAACAATGAATCAATACGAGTGAGAACAAAGTATGACATGAGTGTGAACAATCTATTGTGATTCAGTAGATAAAACACAATTTCCAAGAATCTAGTACTACCAAGTGCAATGTAGATGAATACACAATCTAGTATGTAAACAATTTTTTCTTTTCAATGTGAGTGCATATAAAAAATTTTCTGAGTTGAGTACAGTTGCTAACATATATAAAACAAAAAATTTGCCATTGAATTTGTCGCATAAAAGAATTAATTACCACCATTAAAGTAAAAAAAAAATGTCATCACTATAAAATAATATTATTAACTAAAACAAAAAAATTCTAGATTTCAATCAAAAACAAATATAAAAATTCGAATAAGGATGAAGAATGAACTCTATTTAAAAATTTAACTTCAATGAACTACAATAAATTTGACTTAAATGAACTATAATCCAAAATTTGGACAAATCGTAAAACAAGAATCACAAATGAACTTAATAAATCCAGTAGAATATGAAAAAAAAAATATTTTAAATTCTAAGTCTCTGAGAATAATCAACAAATTTTGAACCATAAAAAAAAATCAGACCATAAGTCAACCAAAACAATGAATGCAAAATGCAAAAATAATATCCTTAATAATATAAAAATGAAATTCAAAATTCAATACAAAGTTTAAATAAACCAAAATCTTCCAATGAAGTTCAAGTAAGAATAAATGAATTAAAAGAAAAATAAACAATTACTATCAATCAACTAAAATTTCCAAATACTCGATTCATAAAAAAAATTTTCAAAACTGAACTGTTTTACCAAAACAAAATAATAAAATTCTCAATTGAAATCAAAGAAATGAAAAATATCAATGCAAAGAATCCTATTCATCAATGAATTAATTATAAATAAAATCAAATCCTATCAATAAAATGAAATTTTATCAATAAAATGAGTTCCATGAATCAATGAATTATATTAATAAATGAAATATCTCAATAAAATGAAATATTAAGAAAATGTTACCAAAATTCAGACCTCCTCAAACGAAATCAATGAAGAATCAAGACATAAGGTAGTCCTGCTTGATCAGGGCAGAAAAGACCAAAGAAAACTGCTTCAATCGCGAGTTGAAAACAGATCACCCCAACTCTGCATCAATATATCAAGTAAGATGAAACTGGCAACCAATTCTGTACCAAGATTCCAACACTTCCATTCCTGAGCAATATGTTGCTGAAACTATAATAAATTTAAAAACAAAATTAGTACAAATCAAATTTTAACCTCAGAACCTGAAAATAAACCATTAGAAAAAATAAATAAACCATTAGAAAAAATTGAATCATAAAATGAAAATATTTAACAATGCAAAATGAATCTTAAACAAAAATGAATTTAAAAATTTTGAAATCCAAAAGTCTACATAAAATCAACATTTTCAAATAAACTGTAGGTAGAGAATAAAGATTATGCGATTAATTACAAAAAGATTATGTCTTATGAGGAATAAAGACAATAATTCAAAATTTGCAATTAAAGACTGACAAGAGATAATGAAATAAATAGCTGAGATGTATCAATTATCTGATAAACTTGACAAATTTGCTATCTAGATTTACAATCAGAAAATATCAATACTGAAATATTGAGAACGGGTCGGAGCTATAAATGAGCCCTAGCAAAAATTTGATGATATGGATGAATCATCAATTGCAATAAAAAAAGATAGAGTCGGAAGATACCCACATATGTTCAAGAAAAACCAGACATTACAATTGAAATAAATTACCTATTTGAAATTTAAAAATTTTCCTTCAAAATGCAATAAATAACCAAAATAAATATAAGAAGTTCAGAGCTTAATGCTAAATTTTCTGAAAAATGCTTATAAAAGAAAAATTTCAAAGAGAAGTTTGAATAACCTGTAAAATAAAGTTCATAAAATAAATTATTTTAAATTATCAAATTTCTAAAGTTCTTCATCATAAAAAAATACTTATTTTCTATTTTACACAAATCCTAACTTAATTCTTCAATATATAAAAAAAATGTAATTAATTTAATTTTACACAAAAAATTAAACTTGATTTTTCATTATTAAACAAAACAATTGCTTTAAGCAATACTAAAAGTTTAATTTATCAAAGTAATTTGTTTCGGTGGTAAGTTTTAACACATTAATGCAAGGAAAATCTTAAATAATAAAAGGCAATGTCTGTGTGTCTGTGTGTCTTATACACTATACGTTTCGCGACCGTGCGTCGGAGAGCTACGAAATTTGGCAATCGGAGACCCGGGGGGGAGGGAAGGGGACACGTGAAAACCGATTTTTAAAATTTTAATTATTTTTTTTGTTATTTAATGTTTTATGCGATTTCGACCGTTTTTTGCCATTTTTGCCCTTTTTTTCCCACGATCCGGACATCGTAGGAAAAAACAAATCACACCATCGGAAAGAGCTGACAATTGCGAGTAAAAATATATCAATTTCAAATCTGAATTTCGATTTCTAATATTTTTCTATATATTTCTAATATATTTCTATAAAACAAAAGTCACTTTTTGCTCAAGAATAGTATTTTTGGTTTTAAAATTCTCACATAGTAAAAAGTACTCATAATTTCGACTAATAATTTACATTTTTAGAAAGGTCAAACATCTGGCATTCTTACAAGTCCAATCTGGTCAGGAAATATTCCGTATTGCCCACAGGATCGGGATTTTAAAAGTTTCCGAATTTCAATTTCTCGGCGTTCCGCTCGGCGTGCCGCTTCTTAACCAGCGTTTCTCCCCCGCAGAAGAAGGGAATGTAGTGGGTGGGGACGTCAAGGTGGAGGTGACGTCACGGTTCTGAATAGAGCTCCTTTACTCCATATAAATTATTATATTTATATTTTAAATGATGGAACGATATGGATTTTTTAAATGTATATTTTAACTTTTGGATATTTTAAACGGATATTTTAATTTTATGGATATTTTAAATGATGGAACAATGAAACAATGGAATGAGGATGATGGAATTAAGCATATGGTCATTTTAAATTGCAAATTAGCGCGCGGGAAGTTAGCGGTAGGCCCGGTTTCGATTCCCGCCACTGCCAAAACTGCCGCCGTGTTTACGTGGAATACGATCACGTTAAATATGTGGGTCCGTAAGTCCTTCCGAGAGGTTGGTGGTAGGGGAAGGAGGATAAGGCCCCTGTGGATGCCTCCCCCACTGGGTTCCCGTCTAAATTGGGTGAATATATAGAAAGTTAAGGAGATTGTCGCGGAGGGCGCGGCAGCCCAGTGGTTAGCGCGCGAGAATTGCACTCAGTAGGCCCGGGTTCGATTCCCGCCACTGCCAAAACTTACGCCACGTTCACGCAGAGTACGATCACGTTAAACATGTGGGTTCGTGAGTCCTTCCAAGAGGTTGGTGGTAGGGGAAGGAGGATACGGTCTAAATTGGGTGAATAAAAAGAAAGTTATGGAGATTGTCGCGGAGGGCGAAGTAGCCCAGTGGTTAGCGCGCGGGAATTGCACGCGGTAGGCCCGGGTTCGATTTCCGCCACTGACACGGAGTCCGATCACGTTAAACATATGGGTCCGTATGTTTTTCCGAGAGGTTGGTGGTAGGGGAAGGAGGGTACGTTCCCTGTGGATGCCTCCCCCACTGGGTTCCGGTCTAAATTGGGTGGCACATCCTGGCCGTCCAAACAGTTACCTTACACCTTTCTGGTAGGTCGCGCCAACGAGTTTGCCACGGTTGGAATTTGCCACGATCAGCATTTTCAAGGGTTACGAACAGGCTGGTCGCCAAAGGCGGCTAGTCTTAAATAATAAAAGGCAATGTCTGTGTGTGTGTGTGTGTGTCTGTGTGTCTGTCTTATACACTATACGTTTCGCGACCGCGCGTCGGAGAGCTACGAAATTTGGCAATCGGAGACCTGGGGGGGAGGGAAGGGGACACGTGAAAACCGATTTTCAAAATTCTAATTATTTTTTTATTTATTTAATGTTTTATGCGATTTCGACCTTTTTTTGCCCTTTTTGCCCTTTTTTCTCCACGATCCAGACGTCGTAGAAAAAAACAACTCACACCATCGGAAAGAGCAGACAATTGCGAGTAAAAATATATCAATTTCAAATCTCCATTTCGATTTCTAATATTTTTTAAAGATTTTAAAACAAAAGTCACTTTTGGCTCAAAAAAACGATTTTTGGTTTTTAAATTCTCGCATAGTAAAAAGTACTCATAATTTCGACTAATAATTTACATTTTTAGAAAGCTGAAATATCTGGCATTCTTACAAGTCTAATCTGGTCCAGAAATAATGAAAATTGCCTTCAGGATCGCAATTTTAAAGACGTCATGATTTTATATTTCTCGGCGTTCCGCTCGGCGTACCGCTTCGTTTCTCCCCCGCTGAAGCAGGGAAGGTGGTGGATGGGGACGTCAAGGTGGAGGTGACGTCACGGTTCTGTATATGCATAGCGATGGGTGGGACAATAAGAAACCGAATTAGTTTTTATTTTCCGTTTCCCGCGCTTCCGATTTTAAATGAAATAAGAGCTTAACATATGCACTGTAGAAATTATTATATTTATATTTTAAATGATGGAACGATATGGATTTTTTAAATGGATATTTTAATTTTATGGATATTTTAAATGATGGAACGATGGATATTTTAATTTTATGGATATTTTAAATGATGGAACGATGGATATTTAAATTTTATGGATATTTTAAATGATGGAACAATGGAATGAGGATGATGGAATTAAGAGCTTAGAGAGCATATGGTCATTTTAAATTGTAAATTAGCGCGCGGGAAGTTAGCGGTAGGCCCGGGTACGATTCCCGCCACTGCCAAAACTGCCGAAGTGTTCACGCGGAGTACGATCACGTTAAACGTGTGGGACTGCAAGTCCTTCCGAGAGGTTTGTGGTAGGGGAAGGAGGGTACGGTCTCTTTGGATGCCTCCCCCATTGGGTTCTGGTCTAAATTGTGTGGCACTTCCTGGCCTTCCAAGCAGTTACCTTACACCTTTCTGGTAGGTCGCGCCAACGAGTTTGCCACGGTCAGAATTTTCAAGGGTAGCGAACAGGCTGGTCGCCAAAGGCGGCTAGTAAATAATAAAAGGCAATGTCTGTGTGTCTTACACACTATGCGTTTCGCGACCGCGCGTCGGAGAGCTACGAAATTTGGCAATCGGAGACCCGGGGGGGAGGGAAGGGGACACGTGAAAACAGATTTTTAAAATTTTAATTATTTTTTTTGTTATTTAATTTTTTATGCGATTTCGACCGTTTTTTGCCATTTTTGCCCTTTTTTTCCCACGATCCGGACATCGTAGGAAAAAACAAATCACACCATCGGAAAGAGCTGACAATTGTGAGTAAAAATATATCAATTTCAAATCTGAATTTCGATTTCTAATATTTTTTAAAGATTTTAAAACAAAAGTCACTTTTTGCTCAAGAAAAGTATTTTTGGTTTTTAAATTCTCGCATAGTAAAAAGTACTCATAATTTCGACTAATAATTTACATTTTTAGAAAGGTCAAACATCTGGCATTCTTACAAGTCCTATCTGGTCAGGAAATATTCCGTATTGCCCACAGGATCGGGATTTTAAAAGTTTCCGAATTTCAATTTCTCGGCGTTCCGCTCGGCGTGCCGCTTCTTAACCGGCGTTTCTCCCCCGCAGTAGAAGGGCAGGTGGTGGGTGGGGACGTCAAGGTGGAGGTGACGTCACGGTTCTGAATAGAGCTCCTTTACTCCATATAAATTATTATATTTATATTTTAAATGATGGAACGATATGGATTTTTTAAATGAATATTTTAATTTTATGGATATTTTAAATGATGAAACAATGGAATGAGGATGATGGAATTAAGCATATGGTCATTTTAAATTGCAAATTAGCGCGCGGGAAGTTAGCGGTAGGCCCGGTTTCGATTCCCGCCACTGCCAAAACTGCTGCCGTGTTTATGTGGAATACGATCACGTTAAATATGTGGGTCCGTAAGTCCTTCCGAGAGGTTGATGGTAGGTGAAGGAGGATACGGCCCCTGTGGATGCCTCCCCCACTGGGTTCCCGTCTAAATTGGGTGAATATATAGAAAGTTATGGAGATTGTCGCGGAGGGCGCGGCAGCCCAGTGGTTAGCGTGCGGGAATTGCACTCAGTAGCCCGGGTTCGATTCCCGCCACTGCCAAAACTTACGCCACGTTCACGCGGAGTACGATCACGTTAAACATGTGGGTTCGTGAGTCATTCCGAGAGGTTGGTGGTAGGGGAAGGAGGGTACGGTCTAAATTGGGTGAATAAAAAGAAACTTATGGAGATTGTCGCGGAGGGCGAAGTAGCCCAGTGGTTAGCGCGCGGGAATTGCACGCGGTAGGCCCGGGTTTGATTTCCGCCACTGACACGGAGTCCGATTGTTAGAAACTTGGTTTTGTTTACATCGCGATTCTCGTTTCGCGGGAGCGTGACGTCATTATTAAAATGATTATTCCGTTCTCGTGAACGAATCGCGATGTGGACAAAACTTGGCTGATCATGCAAATCACCTTTCTCGCCGCTCACGCATCCTGTTTTGCATATCCAGAGGGCGTTGCCGGCAACGGTTATGTTCCGGAACGCACCCATCTTCGGATATAAAGGCTAGACACTTTTCTGGTTTTAAGTCAGATCGCTTTAAAGGAGATCGCTTTAAAGTGAGATCGCTTTGTCAGTAGATCGCTCTGGTTTTAATGTAGATCGTTTTGATCGACGGATCGATCGCTTGGAAAGCTCGTTGGATAGCTTGCTTATACTGATCGATGGAAGGATCTAGAAGGATCTAGATCGGGCAGACGGATCTTCGTAAAGTCATGTTTCGATGTTATCGAAAGTTACGATAAAGTGTTTATCGGTGAACGCGGATATTTAAACTAAACTTAGTAGTTTTTGATGGTTCTCAGTTAAGGAGACCATGTTTCCCGTGTTGTGGACTTTATAGTGCTGATCCGGAAAGTTTAAAGTTTTTGCCATAGCGTGTGCCCAGCTAGTGGTGGCATCGGAAAGTGCACGTGGTCACGTAAGTGTGAAATGCTTTTTATTCCACTTACTTGTGTAAATAATACGTTAACCAGAAACGTGTCTAGGCATGGAACTTACACTGAAAAACCTTCATATGAGCTGTAGTGCTCATGTTTTGTAAATAGTATGCTTTAGTTATTTGGCTTACCTGTTTTCATGATATATACTGTAAGCAAATACAATGGATTCACTCTTCAATAAAAGTGATTTTGATTTAAACTGGAACTGTTCTCATTTAACACTTCTACAGCTACTTGTATTCCTATAACTACTATCTAACGTTTGTTATAGCTGCAACACTCTGTTTTAAACTTTCAACGAAGTTGTGGAACCAGAATTTCGTGGCTCATAGTTATTCTATCACCAGCTTCATCAGAAATTTAATTATACATTAATTTTCAATATATAACTTACGGATATGATACATATTTCCGTCAAAGGTTATGGGCCCATGCTCCCCATAACAACGTTAAAAATTTAGAAGTGTTAGAGTTCCAGCAACGAATCCTGTCGACGGGGGCCGCGGACGGCGCCATTTGCATGTCGACGAAAGCGTAAACAAAAGGTCTGTTCAGCTCAGTTCCAAAAGGCCACCTTGCCATGGAGGCAAATAAAATTACTGCATTAACTAGAGACAATTACGTCACTTGGAGGAATGAAGTTTCATTCGCTCTTAAAGGAGAGGGCTGTTTCGGATTTGTAGACCGAACAGCGTTACCGGTGGATGAAAAAACATCACGCCGTGATTATGAAGATCACATGCGAAGAAAGGACCGCGCGTTAGCAATCCTGTTCCAGAATGTTTCATCTGATTACCAAGAGTTAATTGACATTAACGACGATCCGGCAGATGCGTGGGATAAGTTAAATACGCACTTCGACGCGCCGACTCGCGCCAACCTGGTGCGTTTACTGGATGAGTTCTTCAGCCTACGTCCGGAGCCAGATGAACCGGTGGATATCTTCTGTACGCGTTTGAAGAAGGCGGTCGCCAAATTGAAGGACGTCAAGCATCCGGTGGAAAGCGTCTATGTGGCATTCCAGGCCATAAGATACCTCTCTGATGACTTCCAGGGAATAGTTCAGCTAATCTACAGATGGGAGGACAAAGATTTCACTTTGGAGAAAATCCAACATGAATTGTCTGCGGAAGAAGGACGTATCCGGCAACTCCGTAGTGATAGAAACAATGTAAGTCAAAATTCATCTGTATTCTTGTCTCAGAGTAATGTAAATGTAAAATGTAAAAATAACAAAGTGTTTAAAAGTGTTAAACCAGTTAAAAGGGTCATAGGACCATGTTATTTTTGTAAGAAGGCAGGTCATTTAAGGAATAATTGCCCTATTCTTAAGTCTAGCTCAAATATAATTGAATTGTATTCATCTGCTAGAGTTGAAGCTAATACTGTGCAGGATCCTAGCGATAGACTCAGCTGGGTAATTGACACCGCTGCTACGCGGCACTTTTGCAATGATATTAATTTATTCTCAAAATTTAAGGAAAGCAAAGGTGCATCTATGTCGCTGGCAGTGGGTGATATTGAGAGCCCAGTTGAGGCTATCGGTACGGTCAAAATGTATGTTCAGTTTCAGAACATAAGAAGTAATATTGTTTTGTCTGATGTAATGTTTTCGCCTAAGTTAAGACGAAACTTATTAGCCGCATCTGTTCTTGAGGAACAGGGGTATACTTTTAAAGGGGCTAATGGGGTATTGTGGTTTTACACTCCAAAGGGAGAAAAATTCTTCTATGCTAAGCGAAAAGAAGGGTTATATTTTTTAAAACCTCAATACGAAGTTCAGACTGCAAATAACAATATTGAAGACCGTAAAACTAAAGGAAAGGATCAGGGTAGGGATAAAAATTCTAAGAAAGATAGAAAACCCCTAAATAAGAAAAACAGTATTGACAAAATGAAAAATTTGCCTAGAATAAATAAAAGTAAACGTAACTCTGAGGTGAAGTCGAGGTCAAAAGAAAAGGTTAATGAGAAACCAAGTTGTGCGGTTTCTGAGGTTTTGAATAAAACGGAACTCTGGCATAGGAGATATTGCCACATTAACTCTGATTATTTATATCAGACAAGTAAAGTTTCCGCGGCTAATGGACTCCCTAGACTAAAATATGCAAAAATTAACTGTACACACTGTAAGTTAGCAAAGTCTAAGAGAATTTCTTTTAAGCCAATTGGTAGGATAAGGTCCACTAAACCTTTACAATTACTCCATATGGATGTGTGTGGTCCCTTACCTACAGCTTCAATGGGCGGAAACAGATACTTTTTGACAATAACTGACGACTTCAGCCGGAAAGTGTTTGTTTATATAATGAAACAAAAATCAGAGGTGTTTAAGATATTTAAAGAATTCCAAGCTAAGGAAGAAAGGCAGCTAGGCAAAAAGATTTTGTGTATCCGTACGGACAATGGTATGGAGTTCTGTCACAACCAGTTCAAGGCATACTTAAATAAATTGTGGATTAAATCAGAAAGGTCAAATGCATATACACCCGAACAGAACGGGGTTTCTGAAAGATTTAATCTGACTGCACTAGATTGTGTGAAAGCTATGCTTGATCAAAGCAAGGTTGATAACAGAATGTGGGCAGAAGCGATTTTGTGTTTTACACACACCAAGAACAGAATATGTCATAAGTTCAAAACCAAAACTCCACACGAGTTATATTATGGAAGGAAGCCAGCCGTTGCTCACCTCAAAGTTTTCGGGTGCAAAGCCTATGTGGGCACAGCCAAACAAATTAGAAATAAGTTGGATATGAGAGCCCAAATAGGAATAATGGTCGGATACGCCGAAAGCACCAAAGGCTATAGGATTTATATAGCGGGTAAAAGGAAAGTTGAGGAAACTTCTAATGTAAGGTTTGAGGAAGGAGTGGCAGCGGAAGGCGTCCTGGGCCCTAATTACCCTAAAGGAATCACCTTGAGGAAATCGAACGTTACTCAGTCGATTGACTCGGAATCAGAATGCTTAGGAGGAGTGTCAGAGGAAGAAGCAGGTGAGAGCCGTGACACTAGTAAATCTAGTGGGGATGAGAACTCTCCTGCTGATTCTGGTCTGACACCCTGCTCAGATATTGACTGGATACGGAAAGCAGTACCTAGGCCTGATGGGAGTAAGACGGATATTTACTACTCAGTAAAAGGTGACAATAAAAGGCTGAGATCTCATAATGATGTCAGAAAGTTTTGTGGAAAAGCTAACATTCATTATGATCAGCAATTGTTTAATTTTAGAGAGAAAAAGGGGGTAAGTGATATCAAAAGGAAACCAGAAGCAAGCAATGTTGAGATCTTGATACCCAAGAGCTATAAATCGACAATAGAATCTCCCCAGTCCGATAAATGGCAAGAAGCCATGGACGATGAAATAGCTACAATGCAAGAGAGGGGTGTCTGGGACTTAGTGCCTGCACCCATCTCACAACAAAAAATTATAGGAAGTAGATGGGTTTATACCATTAAGAAGGATGAAAGGGGAAATGTTAAACGATTCAAAGCTCGCCTAGTAGCTCAAGGATATACCCAGATAAAAGGGGACTCATATGATGAAGTGTTTAGCCCTGTGATTAATTTTAGTTTAATCAGAGCTTTCTTCTCCATATTCGTTTGCATGCTTAAATGGAAACATTTTCAACTGGACATTAAGTCCGCATATCTTTATGCAAAGTTGAATGATAAAATTTTCTTGAAACAACCACATGGATATGTCGATCCAAATCAGCCTCAATATGTTTGTTTGCTTAAGAAAGCAATATATGGCCTTCACCAAAGCGGAAGGGAATGGTATACAGAGCTTGACACCACTTTGAAAAAATTAAACTTTTTAAAATTTAAATGGTGCAACTGTGCTTATACATATCAGAATAAAGTATTAATGCTGATTTACGTAGACGACATAATTTTGTTTGCTAAACAACAAAATGATATAGACCATACAGTTTCACTTTTGAGTAAAGAATTTGATATCAAAGAATTGGGAAAAGTCAAAAGACTTTTGGGTGTGGAATTTAAGGAGATTGAAGACAAATTTTATATACATCAAGGTGATTACATTGACAAAGTTTGTCAGATGTTTAAAAGGTTCAAATATCCAATTTCCTCACTACCTATTACAAAGGGTAACATCTTAAGTAAAATTGATTGCCCAATGAATGATAGTGAATTAACACAAATGCAGGGTTTCCCTTACAGAAGCTTGATTGGATGCCTAGCCTATCTGTCTAGCAGAACTAGACCAGACATATGCTATGCAGTCAATATTCTATCTCAGTTTCAGGAGAATCCAGGAATAAAGCATTGGGATGCATTATTAAAGTTAATGGGATATGTTGAAAAGACCAGAGAATATATGTTAAATTTGTCAAATATTTGTGATTTAAGGCTAAACTGCTACTCAGACTCAGATTTTGCAGCCGATAGAGATGACAGAGTGTCACTTGGTGGTATGTTGTTCATGATTGATAAAGTACCAATTTCTTGGCGGACATTTAAGCACAAGTGTGTTAGTCTGTCAACGATGGAAGCTGAATATGTTTCGTTGGCAGAGGTCGCTAAAGAAATGATATGGATGCAAAACATTTTGGAGGAATGTAAAATGCTAGGTTTAAAATTTAACAAAAATAATTGTATAATTTTTTGTGACAACCAGGCAGCAATAAACTTTTCAAATTCCCCCATTGAGAATAATAGAACTAAGCACATAGATATAAAGTATCACTTTTTAAGGAACTTAGTTGTAAACGAGTCTTTTAAAATTAACTTTGTTAATACTAAAGATAACGTAGCAGATTACTTCACGAAGCCAATGACTAAAGATAGAGTTTTAAAATTTAGTAATGATATCTTTAAAATATAAAATTTAACTGTTCAAATAAAAATTTTACTTTAAATTTTTTTTCATATTTTCAAAGTATAAATGGTTAGGGTATTTTATAATTTATTCCTCTCTCATTGATACAAATGAAATGTATCTTGAGTATATATTGTTATGTGACAATGAACTGTTACTTTTCTCACATTACACTTGAAATATATATATCCACTTTTTACTACACGCATAATGCAGTTTCGCTTATGTGAATAAAATGTTATCTGAATGTACATTATTGATATAATTCACATGAAACATAAAATTTTTAATCTGTGTTTATCTCATATGTATATTTACCTTCTGTATCTTTTATTATCATTGCCATTGTATTGGGTATTTAGTGTGTATACTAGTCATGGGCTAAGATAATAAAACTTAAATTTTTAATCTTAAATGTTAAATTTCATAGTTATACATTAAATTTTCTACAAACTTGAATTTGATGTTTAGACTTAAATTTTTAATCTTAAATGTTAAATTTCATAGTTATACATTAAATTTTCTACAAAACTTGAATTTGATGTTTAGACTTAAATTTTTAATCTTAAATGTTAAATTTCATAGTTATACATTAAATTTTCTACAAACTTGAATTTGATGTTTAGACTTAAATTTTTAATCTTAAATGTTAAATTTCATAGTTATTAAATTTTCTACAATTTGATTTTGATGTTTAGATTTAAATTTTTAATCTTAATTGTTAAATTTCATAGTTATACATTTAAATTTTTCTACAACTTGATTTTGATGTTTAGATTTAAATTTTTAATCTTAAATATTAAAATTGATAACTATACCTAAAATTTTTCTAGAGCTTAAAATTTTTGATATCTTTAGACTTTTAAATTTTAAACTTAATGTTTGTTTTAATTTTCAAAATAGTAAAGAAATAGCTTTCTTCAGTATGAGCTAGTACTTAAGAAAGGGCAATAGTATGGTTATACTGTTTTCTTTGACTATGTTATCCTTAAACATGTAATTTAAAGAATGCTTATGATCTGCATAATAGATAAGTGTACTCATTTGATTGTTGCCATTTTGAGAAAAGGCTATTCACTTTCTAAATGTTATAAGTGTTATAAATTTCTTTAATGTATAAAATTTTGTGTATGCATACATTATGTTTTTAGGATACTAAGAACTTTGATTCTTAGGATAACCTTTTGTTGGATGAAAGCATGGGCGCCGAGAGTTGGTGTTTTTGCATGAGGGGGCCGATTGTTAGAAACTTGGTTTTGTTTACATCGCGATTCTCGTTTCGCGGGAGCGTGACGTCATTATTAAAATGATTATTCCGTTCTCGTGAACGAATCGCGATGTGGACAAAACTTGGCTGATCATGCAAATCACCTTTCTCGCCGCTCACGCATCCTGTTTTGCATATCCAGAGGGCGTTGCCGGCAACGGTTATGTTCCGGAACGCACCCATCTTCGGATATAAAGGCTAGACACTTTTCTGGTTTTAAGTCAGATCGCTTTAAAGGAGATCGCTTTAAAGTGAGATCGCTTTGTCAGTAGATCGCTCTGGTTTTAATGTAGATCGTTTTGATCGACGGATCGATCGCTTGGAAAGCTCGTTGGATAGCTTGCTTATACTGATCGATGGAAGGATCTAGAAGGATCTAGATCGGGCAGACGGATCTTCGTAAAGTCATGTTTCGATGTTATCGAAAGTTACGATAAAGTGTTTATCGGTGAACGCAGATATTTAAACTAAACTTAGTAGTTTTTGATGGTTCTCAGTTAAGGAGACCATGTTTCCCGTGTTGTGGACTTTATAGTGCTGATCCGGAAAGTTTAAAGTTTTTGCCATAACGTGTGCCCAGCTAGTGGTGGCATCGGAAAGTGCACATGGTCACGTAAGTGTGAAATGCTTTTTATTCCACTTACTTGTGTAAATAATACGTTAACCAGAAACGTGTCTAGGCATGGAACTTACACTGAAAAACCTTCATATGAGCTGTAGTGCTCATGTTTTGTAAATAGTATGCTTTAGTTATTTGGCTTACCTGTTTTCATGATATATACTGTAAGCAAATACAATGGATTCACTCTTCAATAAAAGTGATTTTGATTTAAAATGGAACTGTTCTCATTTAACACTTCTACAGCTACTTGTATTCCTACAACTACTATCTAACGTTTGTTATAGCTGCAACACTCTGTTTTAAATTTTCAACGAAGTTGTGGAACCAGAATTTTGTGGCTCATAGTTATTCTATCACCAGCTTCATCAGAAATTTAATTATACATTAATTTTCAATATATAACTTACGGATATGATACATATTTCCGTCACCGATCACGTTAAACATATGGGTCCGTATGTTTTTCCGAGAGGTTGATGGTAGGGGAAGGAGGGTACGTTCCCTGTCGATGCCTCCCCCACTGGGTTCCGGTCTAAATTGGGTGGCACATCCTGGCCGTCCAACCAGTTACCTTACACCTTTCTGGTCGGTCGTGCCAACGAGTTTGCCACGGTTGGAATTTGCCACGATCAGCATTTTCAAGGGTTGCGAACAGGCTGGTCGCCAAAGGCGGCTAGTATAAAAATAAACATAATCAAAACCTTTTCTCATATAATAATCTAATTCGAGTTCTGCCATATTCAACAAAACATAACAATACAATTTTCATACAATCCCAATCAATGTAAAATAATATATTTGAAGTTTTATGAACCTCAATACTAAAATAACACAATAACATAATTAGGAGTCTATGCTCCATGGGATTATTAGGCCATTTTTAATTAACACATATATATTTTTAATTATAATTTCTTTTAAATGTCACTTTTCTTGACATACAGGCCTTTCATTATTTAATAAACTTCAATCATATATAAATAAACACTCAATTTGACAGAACTGCTCCTTGCCAGAAAATTTACCTTTAACTAATTTACTAACATTTTAAAATAATAAAAAAAAAAACTTGCGACAACTGTAACAGTACTCACCCATTAATTTACTCAGAATTTAAATTTTGCAAATAAATCAACAAAGTTTTTGCCAAAGTGAATGTTAAAAATGAATTAAAATTACATTATTTACTTATTTTATAAAGCACAAATAAAATACCAAAACATTTCATAAACATCTTGCCAAAATTTGTAAACAACACTTAGATTAATATTTTAAATTGATTAATATTTTAAATTAACTAGGATTAATTATTTTAGATAACTTTTTTAAATATTTTTAATACTGTTTGTTTTAAACTTTAACATTGATTGCTATACTTTAAATTTGACCAATTAATTTTAGATTACTTTTTTCAATTTAAATAAAGAACACAATACAATTAAATATAAATATACAATACAATACAATTTCATACCTAGAGTAATAATAAAAGATATCAGTTATGATTTTTAAACTGATAATATATATAAAACAATAGTTGTGATTATGAATTTTCTCTCAAATAAGCATTTGTTTATTGCCTCACTCTCTGATTGAGAGTGAAATGCAAAAAGAGCAAAAAAAAGCACTAGCATTAATTTTTGTTATAGAAATTACATGAATAAGAATTTCTAAAAAAAAAACAATTGCCGCTCATTATATTTGAAGTTAAAAATCACAATAAAATACAATTTTTGTAGCAAAGATGAATGATTTTACTACCATTGCAAAAAAAAATGAATTATGAAAAATGAAAATACATGTCTGTAAATTAAAAATTTACTACCATTAAAATTTAACACATAAATTAAAAACAATTTAAACATAATTATTTATACCTATATTTTATTTTTATTTTTAATAAATAGTTAGTTAGTATTTTAAACATTTCCATTGTTATTGCTGAAGATTTATTTTCTAGCAAATTAATAATTTAAGTTTATTTTGCTCAAAAGATTCATAAAATAGACCAAAATGTGAAGTGCATATTCTTCACAAAAAAAAACAAAAATCAAGGGATACCATTTTCTTTAAAATTGAGCAAAGTAAATTAGAAATAATTTACACGATTGAAGACCAGCTTCAAAAGATAAATTAAAAAATATACTGTTTAAACAGATACCATGAAGGTATAAAGTTATCAAAATAAAATTTCTCGCACCAGCTTTATATAACCAGGGAATTATTAAAAAGGGAAATTAATTAATTAAATACTTAATGTAATGGGACCGTATAGTGGGGAATAGAATTTTGAATATAAAACAATGCGTTGTGCATAAAATATAAAAAACCATTTTGTATGTGAGCGCCTAAAAAATTTATAAATGCATAAAAAAATACAATATAATATAAATTAAATTCAACATTTAAAAGAAAAAAAGTTACTTGAATTCAGAACCTGAAATAAAAGTATTATGAATAGTGTAAAAAGTCTATGAATATGCTGTCTCATAATCAATGCCAAAAAACTTCACCAAGAGAATGTGCAAAGTCACGAATTCCACAATGATAATGGCCACATCTAGAGCCCCCTTTTTCGCTAAAGTCAAGTTTCTAACACGCAGTGCGAAAAGGAAATGGAAATAATAGCAGAGCGCGGGTCCAAAATGTGAAATGGAACACTGCACACAGAAATACCAATATGCACTTTGCTAAATAATATGTTTCCCTACGTATAAATAAAATGGCGAAAATTATCAATCTTCATGATGACTTGTTAACTCATTTTCATATTCTGGTAACAATTCTTTTAGAATAATTCACTAAAGGCAGGTGAAAGATGTTTATAATAATTGTGTCAAGTAACAGACATAACAATCCTTGCATAAGACCAGAATTGCATAGTAATTGGCAAAAAAGTGAAATCCACAAAAATATCTATAGAGGCACATGCTGCTGTCAAACTGTGAAATAAATAAATATTTCTTTAACTTGACCAAAATAACTTTAATAAAAAGTGATCGATGAGATACTTGGTGTAGTAGTCAATTACAATAAATCCACTTGAAAAGTAAACTTCTGTCTTTACACTTTGTAAAATATACATTTCACAGAAAATCCATCCAAGAAATTCAAACTTGATTCACAAACAGAAACACAAAAACAAATATATGTTGGGTTTTTTTATCCGTAAAAAAAATAATTCCATTTACAGCACTTAAAACTTAAAATCACATGAATATAAAAATGGCAAGGACACGAGGCATCCCCCCTAAAGGGGACCCCACCAATATCACAACCTTCACGTATACAGAATCCTCGAGAGAAGAGCGAGTCAGCAAAAAAATTTTCTCCCGCCAAATCTGACATTGCCATCAGCGAAAACAAACTCCTGCTCAACCAGGGAGATCAAAATTTGAAAGACAGAAGAACCAAGTGTCCTCCATAAACAAAACGCCTTACCAATTGAAACTGTGTGCCCGTATACAGCCATATGAATAAAAATATGAATGGATAGCAGCACGCTATAATTTAGTTTATGAAAAGATACAATTGGCCTATTAATGAAAATATAAAATAAAAGCAATTTTGAATAGAATAATTTGGAATAATAAATTTAAAGTAAAATAAAATATTTAATGATTTATAAAAAAAAATGTTAATTTGGAATAATAAAATAACGTGTTATGACGTGTCACAACAATGATGAAAACTGTGCAGCAGAAATCGAGGATGAAAACCATTCAGAAGAAACAGCTGACCCAAATTATCAGCCTCCAGCTGGTACTTTATATATGAATGAGGCAGAGAGAGATCAACGTAAACAACAAAAGCACATCTTGAAACTGCAGTTCCTGACATCAGTCCTCTCAAATTCCAATGTAAATATACCTTCCATGATGCCATGTGAACAGTTTCTTTTTTCTTAGCAGGATGCACTGTATGATCAGAATGTGCACACCTTCTTGATGGCTGCCAAAATGTACCGTACTTGAATCTGTGGAATGAACATATCACACCTTCAACAGTAGAAATGTCTTGTTGACTTTTATTACTGATAAGTTGAACTTCAGAAACATTTTGTTTTTGGGTAAAATCCAATTTTTTCCAATTGTTTATTTACAGACAGTTCAAGACCACTAAGTTGATATGAACCACTCTTTCTTGACGCTTTATGGTCTCCACAATCACCTTTCTTATGGAAGACACATTGTTCATCCATACTTCTTGTTAAAAAAAATTATATCAGTTTCTCACAAGTTTCCACTAGAACCACAATTCAGCCATTTTAAATTGCCTTGTTACCAGGTTGTCTATCATGAAACGTGTTGCCAGATCTTGAAAAGTAACAGTGCTGCTGTGATCAAAATAATATCAGAAAATAGTAATAGGCTGTTATAAATAGGTATATTATGTTTTACACCATACATTATAGTTGAAAAAGAGTAAAAAAACAATGTTTATTATTACGGTAAAAACATAAAATATTTGTAAAACCTTTTTCTTTTAAAGGTGTTTTAAATATTTTAAAATATTTGGATAAAAATATTTTAACGAAATGATAAACATTGTTTTTTACTCTTTTTCAATTTTAGGGTATACATCATTGCATTGAAAATTATTTTCTTGGAACTATTTTAGGGTGTACATCATTGCATTGAAAATTATTTTCTTGGAACTATTTTAGGGTGTACATAATATATTTTATAATATATTTTTTTCTATTTTTCAACCAGTTTTTTGCATTATATTTTAACATGGGTGTTTTAAATTAAAAGAAAAAACACAGTAGCAGTGATCATTTTGGGGAAAATAAATAGAAAATGCAAATTTTTATTTTCAAGACAAGTAAATACAGCATGATAGGGGAATGACACTTAATATAGGCAACTGCTTTATTAGTGTGTATGTATGTATGTATGTATGTATGTATGTATGTATGTATGTATGTATGTATATATATATATATATATATATATAAACTCAAAAATATAGAGCTAAACTATAGAACTAAATATAGAGCTCATCTTGAAAAACAATTGCTTTTAGCTGAAATAAAAAAAAAAAAAAATTTTTTTTACATTTTTCAATTTTGAAACAAAAAAATAGCAAGGTTTTAATTAAAATGTTATAAAAATGCATGCTGTTTGACAATAAGCATATATTCCAAAATATCCAAAGAAATAATTGTGTGTTTCTGACAATTAGGTGCAGAGCAAGAAAGGACTTTATCAAACAGCATGTTTTCATTTCATGCATCCGCAGAGTAGCGCCTAGTGAATTCTCCATTTCTTTGACAATTTATTGCTATGCATGAAATCAACTAAAATTTTGCATGGCATTATAACTCCGCTATATGTAGCTTCGAAACAAATTTGAGAAAAATCTAGATGGCGGGCAACACTTTCTCTTGGGTTGAATCGACATGGAATGAGTCTAAGACTGACATGCGACTCGGGGATGTCAACCTCTGAAAGGGGTCATTAGTAGAAATATCAGTAAAACTGTATCGACAATCCATAAAATGTATTTTTATATATTTTAAAATCTTAGAATATACAAACCTGATACATCTGGCTCCGCAATATATTTGAGGAACTAGATAAGTGAAAAGAAAAGACTTTCCAGGTTTAGGATGTTTAAAAAGATTTTCCTGACTTTTTGATTCAATTTTCAAATTCCTTGACAGTTCGCAATGTAGATTAATTAAGCAATTGAAATAGAATCTTACAGAACATTAAATGGGATGAAAATTTGCAATAACTCACTTCATTCAGTGCTAGACTTGCAGATGTATGCATAACTAAAGAAAAAGAAAAATATAATTAAGAAGAATGAAATGTACAGAAGATAAAAGTATGAACAATTTCAAAGTTTTATATATACATATATCATTACTCTTAACTGAAAAAGTTAAATTCTACAATGGCTAAATTATCATTTTACTACAGTAATTTATGCCAATAAGTATGATTTTAAAATATTTGATAAAATTTGTAACTCATAGAAGCAAAATTAATTTATATGAAAATTGCTTTCATTTAGAAAATAAAGTGAAATACAGAATCATTTGCCAATAAGCTTAGTATCTCATAATTGAATTAAGTACTAAATATTAAGCAGGAAGTTAATTTTTTTTAACTTGTGCAGGGATCAGGTAAAACATCAGTCTTGTAAGAGGAGAAAAAAATCCAAGAAAATCAGTTTCCTATCAGTTTCCAAGGATGCACAATTCATTCAAAGTATTTGGGTCACAAATTTGCATATAGGAAATATATGTGCTAAGTAATATAATAAATGTAGTATTAGTTATTTATCTTACTTGTGAAAAAAAACAGATGTGTGTGTCAGGGCTGTAGCCAGAGACGAAATTGAAGAAGGGCTGAAGGGAAATTCAAAGGGGGTTCAACAGTCTTAAAGGAGGGGTTCACCAAAAACACAATTAATCATTAGCATTTATAAACTATAATAGTTACTATTATATATTTCAATCCATATGAATTATTAACAAATAATTGCATATTTATATTTGCAAACTAAGAGCTGATTATTAATATCCATATAGTTACTATCCATCAACATTAATATATAATAATTGATTAATTTGTTAATTGATTTTAATGTAAGCATTAACCCTTTGCGCACAGTGGCATATCGGAACTGTTGTTGCCCAAAGGATGGAGCATTTCACTTCGGAACTGTTCCCAAAGGACAGAACATTTTTTTGAACTAAATCTAACTCCGGAAAAGAATTTCACTAAAAATCACCCATTCAACACAGCATTCTACTTTTTTCAGGAATAAAGTAAATACTTTATGTATATGTTTTAGATGTATATGTTCCATACAAATTATCTTTTGTTTAAATATTAAAAATTTAAATGATTAAAAATGATTAATTAACTTGATTAAAATGGTTATTTGTTACGCAGGAAAAATATCCAAATGATTGTACTCAATACTAATAGAGATTATGTACAATTTTTAAGAAAATAGCTTTGTTACTAATTAATATGCCTTTTACGTATAATGCAGGGCTCGACAAATCCAGGGCGCAAGGTCGCCGTGGCACCTAAAAAATTAGATGTGGTGACTAGAAATTTTGGATTAAAAATCTAAAAATTAACAACAGAGGAACTAGAATTTAAAATAAATTTTAAAAAATTGCCAGACAGAAAATTTCACTAGAATTTACTTAAATTGTTTTTCCTGTTTTTTATTATTATAATGCAATGATAATATTTGTTAGTAGACTATCAATAGTTAAAACGTTCGGATGGTCAAACATCGAAGGCAAACTCCCACAGAGATATCATAAAACGCACGCGGTAGCATCCTTATATCCTGGCTGCCAGCAATGCACTGCTGTAAAGCCCTCACGGAAACCTGAAAATTGTAGGAGCAGCCGCTGAGAGTTCTATTGCAGTTTTCAATTTTTTTTTTAATTAATTTTATTTCTCTTGAGCGTATATATTTATCCAGACTGGCCTTTCGCCCGCACCATGAGTGAGTCATGTCATAAGTGCCCGAAGATCTATGTAAGCGCCAAGTACCGAAGAAAGTATGTGGGGGATAATCTTTCACAACCACAACAGGGTCACAACCATTGCCAGTTTGCATATTTTAAAGCGGGTTTATTTTCCAATTGTAGTATCTTTTAAATTTGTACTTTGTTTATTTATTGTGTTTTAAAATTTAAACATAATTTACCAGATAAAACGGAAAAAACAACAAAGCAGTCACATTTAACAAGTTTCTTTGTTCTACATACATCAGATAGAAATGATGGAATTAATGTTAATTTTACGAACTTTTAACTCTGAGCAATGAAAAACGATTTCATATTATAGGATTATTATTATCAACTATAAAATGTACCCGAGATGCATGATAAGTGTTCGTGGCATGGCTGTGTGTGCGCCGACACTACAGTTGTTTTATTTTATTTTTATTATAAGCAGACTGTTAAATCGTTATTTCATTTTAGTGAATTCGCTGTAAGTTCTAGTGTAGTTTTTATCAGAGATTTGCATTTGAAATTGGGGCAATGGTCTAGAAAATGTACTCAGCATTGTCCGGAATTTAAGATGCAAACTGATTACAATTACACTGAAACTCACAAAGAATTTTTGAAAACCAAAGAATGTTTTGACATATACAATACGCCCACTTATAATAACAGGGGGGGGGGAGGGGGAGGCTGTACCGATGGTGTCAAGATAGACTCTACTGGAATATTCCGGCCCGGGAGCCTGATTTCAACAAGAGAAATGTATATACTTTTTAAAAATTCATGAAAATTCAACTACTAATCGTATGGATTCCATTCAAAGTTGATTTGAAAGAGAATTTTTTTATCTTTTAATTGGCGTTAAAATAGAAACTCTGAAATAATATTTTTGGTCACCAAGGAACGCATTTGGTATGAAAATTATACTAAAACATAGAAAAACTGAAAAAGTAATTCGAATATAAAAAAAAAATAACACCAAGGCACATCGTCCCGGGTCCTGAAGTACATATATATAAGGCACTCTGGCATTTGCTGCATTTCCATTCTTTTCCTTCCCTTGCAATCCTGGTTGATTCCTATTTGTTTACTCTGCACTTTTTCGAGTGTTTTTGATTTGACACATATACGGAAGTATGACTTCTGCATGGCATGGGTACCGTGAGTGTTGCCCGGGCATAAAAGCAGTCTTTTAAACGGGAAAGAGGGGTCGCCATCCCCCTCTACCATTTTATGCCTTGCATTTGGTCATTTCCCTCATTTTTTCATATGAATCTTGTATGTTACTTTAGGAGAGTGTGCTGCTTTGCGCCAACTTCTGGAGAATAATTGGATAACTGTGGAAATAATTTTAATTTTTTATGTTTACTATGCTTATATATATATATATATATATATATATATATTAGAAAGAAGTACAGTACAGGATCTATTATCCGAACTGCTTGGGACTTCAGGCATTCTGGATAAAGGGTTTTTACGTAATTCGGAACACTTTTCTAAAACTTACTGGAATGGTCTAAAATGTTATAGAAAATTATAATTCATTTTAAAAACATGCATTAAATACAGATTTTTTACAATCCATATGAAAAGATATACTTGGTTAACTAAAATGCAAATTACATATAATTATAGTATCAAATTTAGGGATTAAGAAAATTTTTGAAAGAAAAAAATGTCTGAAAAAAGTTGATTATTCGGGGTAGTTATTAGAAGTCTTTTTCTGGAACATTTCAACTAAAGTGGGCCCTTACCATATTCGTCTAATATTTTAGCAGAAGCACCTTTGTTCATATGTTTCAAAATATTTTAAAGTACTTTTAATAAAATTAAGATGAGGAGGATGTTCATTTTTAATTGAAATGTGAGATTCAACTATGGGTGCAAATATATCAAATTCTAATTTATGCTCTTCAAATGTATTTCTAATAAGCTTTATAATTCTAAATGCCTGAATAAATAAAAAAAATTAATTTCGTTATCCTAAACATATATCTCAATTTCATCAACAATATGTTTAAAAATAATATCCCAGCATAAAAAGCCCAAAAAATATAAAAATATTAGTGGATGGAAACAGATTGAAAAAATGGAAAATATTTAAAAATAAAACGAAATATATCGGCGATCGTGTCTACGTAAAAAAATTCCGCGATATTGCTAAACTGTCTTTTATAAAATACTAATTAATAAATGTAGCACATTAAAAATCCATAAATATACTGCAATGGAACTTTTTGATAAGGTCAATTTTCGGTTCAAAATAGCCATTTTCATCCAAATAATAGGATTTCATTGAAAATGATTTTGATGTTGGAATCAGGCCCGGCTCTAGGTATTTTGCCGCCCCAAGCAGAAAGCAATTTGACTGCCCCCCTCCCTGAAATTCATTTTTCCTTTATAAATGCAATAGAATAGAGAAACACTGCTATCTCGCCAGTTTTTAGTCAATTTTGTTCCAAATGTTATTCAAGTGAATGGATCCTTCGTAGGATTAAATCTTTTGATTATTCGTTTTGAATAAAAAAATTGTGCATTATCTCAAGAACGAAATGTATTAGTATCATACAAATGATGCTACTCAAATTTAGATTAAAACAAATCTGTTGTCTGATGCATGCCATTCCATATATATTAATACATTTTGCTATTAAATGTATTTTATTACTTAACTCATCATGAATGATGTGTATGTGTCTGTCTGTTCCAACTTCTTTGATGGCATTTCAACATACTTTCCTACGTCCTAGAGAGCTGAAATTTGGGACACAGCGTAGTCTAGTAGAACATTACAATTTATTAAAGTCTGTCACATCCTCAAAAAATAGAACCGGTATTTTTTTTTCTACGAAATGGCCTGCAAAAATTTCATTAATGTAAAATAGTTAAAAAAAGACTTGAGGGGCTGTACCAAAGAAACGTCCACAGCGTAGAATACGTGTTATCACATGGGTGTTTGTAAATGAAGCAACGGCTTACATAAACATTTCATTTATTTCTACAAACTGCCAACAGTGGTCTAATAAGATATAAAGTTATGTATTACGCGAAATGTTAATTAAGTACCAGAATTAAAGAAATAAAATTTAGCAATCTGATTATTGCTTGATAATTTTTATCTTATTTCGCGGTCGGTCGCATTCATCTCTTGAACGTGTCACCCCTCCCAATACGCGTACATCCCCAGCCTAACACTTGGTACCACTGCCATCCCCCTCCGACTACTACACGCCAAACTACAATCCTTCAAAATCTCTCTCTTTTCATTACGCCCGATTTGCTGACATAGACCCCATGCTAGGTGCCGACAAAGACGTTATACATCAAAAGTGTCCAATATTCAACACTAATATATATATATATATATATAATAAAAATAATTTGAAAATCCAATGAAAGAATAGAGAGAAGATGAAATATATATAATATATACATATATATATATATATATATATATATATATATATATATATATATATAACATTGCCAAGTTTAACTGTATAAATTAAGCTCATTTTTTTTGTACTTTGCAGTAGAACTGAAATGATTTTTTTTTTATTTAGAGTTCCCATTTTTTAGATGTTTCTTATGATGTGCCTCCATTGAATCTGTTATGCATAAAATCTTTTAGCCAAAAATCAAAGTTTCTATATTTATTCGTTTTTAGAAAACAATTACAAAAAATTAAAACTTTCTTATAACTAGATATGACTGAAAATCAATAGGATTTTATTGATATCGATTTGGTATGCTTCTATTATGTAACTCGCTTGATTATTTCGAGATATGCATTTCTACCTGTCGGAAAGTAAAATTTTCTAATATCTTTAAAACGACTAGTGATAACTACTAAACAATGTTGTCTATTTCTTTCTGGCTAGAAGTACCTGGAAATCATTTATTCCTTTAACAAGAGTGAATAGTATATATAATGCAAAAAAAAAAGTCTATTTTAAATCAAAAACGTGCAATACCTCAAAACACACATTTTATTGTGCTGTAAATGGTGTAATATAAAAAATGAAATATTACATAAAAAATTAATAATTTTGTAACAAATTATAATATAATCATTTACAAAAAGTTTTTTTTTTAATTATCGAAATAAGAAAATTTGAAGATACTGGCCTTCGAGAAAATTAAGAAGCTGCCAGTTATTGATTGTATACCAAATATATTTTGATTTGCTTAATTTGTTTGATAAAGTAAAATTTTTAATGAGAACTTCTAAACAATGGTATTCATTTATTTTCTGTAAAATGTAATTGCAAAATGTGCAATAACTTAATAATGTTGATTGTATTTAATTTTTTTTTATTTTTCCTGTTTCAAATAAAAAATGCAAAATATCTCGAAAACGGTGCATATTAGCGTCCTATATAAATGATAATATTCGCTTTTCAGTGAAAATTGAATTAAATATCTATTTTTGTAACAGTTTTAAACATTATACTTTTGATGGTCATCTTATTACTTTCCTTATATACAATAATGTATAAGGAAAGTATTGTGACGGGGTCGAAAATTCGAATTCGAGTTTTCGACGGGAAAGCATGTTTCAAGCATCCCTGATCACGAATCAAACATTTTTGAAGTGATGTCTGTGTGTGTGTGTCAGTGGAGACGATAACTGATGAACTAATGGACCGATTCGAACGAAATTTGGTACAAAAATCACAATCCGTAAACACTGGAGGCTTATTGTTTCTATACGCAATCGGATGTTCAGAACCCCCTAAATTTTCGAGTGAAATTTTGAAAAAATCGTCAAAAATTCAAAACCTCTACTAAAGTGGCGAGATTTTGGCGACGAATTTGGTGGAATGTCGCTAACTTGGCGACTTTTTAAATGTTGCTAAATTAACGAAAAACTCGCCAAATGGATAAAAATAACGCTAAATCAATGACGACGACATGGAAAATGACGACTCATTGACGAAAATTCAATATCTTGGAAAGAATATAAATAACTACTATAAAAATAATCTATTTTTTTTTACTGTAAAAGTAGTAAATTCATTGCATTATATAAGGAAAGTCATGTGATGCCCACATCAAATTTTTTTTTATTTTAAATGTTCGAAAAATTGATGGCTTTCTTCTGTTCCATTCATCAGAAAATGAATGAATCTCTGATATTTATTGATTGAAGAAGTATTACCAAATTGTATTCTATTTTATTGATTTGTTATAGAGATATCATTGCCAAAGACTCTGCGTGTCTTTCAGAAATGCATTTGGGGGGGGGAGCCCCCCCTCCCCGCCCGATACATTTTATGATGCCGAACCAAATGCTAATAAGTTCAGAAACTCACAAAATACTTTTTGTGAATTTAACCTAATTTCCACTTCTTATGTGGCAGCATTTGAATTATTTTTATAATTTTATTTCATGCATGATTATTTTCAGAATAAAATTTTGTAGTTATAATTCAATTTACATTATTTTAAAATTTTTCATACTCTTGTTTAGCCGGAGCAAGTTTTTCTCGCAATGTTTGAATAAGTGTTTGCTATACATATTCATTACTTCCATATATGTATATATATAGTAATTACTTCTATATAGTAGTTAGTTAAAATTATATTAGATAATTTTACCCCTTTGAGGTTCCATTTTCTCCTCTCCCCTCAGACAAAATGTCCTGAAAGAAACACTGCCCATATTGATAGACATCATTGAAAATATGGTTGATTAGTATTCAAGGATGCTCAACACTGATAAATTTATCAAAATCCGAGCGTCCGATTTTTGATCCCCATCACAATACTTTTCCTTTTCTATGTGTGTTGCTGGAAAAGAAATTAGATATAGAAAGGATATTTTTGTAACTCTTGTTGTGATATTTATTATACTTCCCTGGCTAAATAGAAGTAAGTATTTTCACATATCATTTTTAAAGATCTATACGCTTTTGATGGGACTAATTACAAAACACTAAATATTCTTTATTTTTATGTTGTCGGTCAGTCTATCGCTAAATCGTGGTACCCTGCTGTTCTCCGAAACTACTGAACCAAATGAAGTCAAATTTTGAACATAGTCAGGCTGTTACTCGATACAGTGAATAACGTCATGATTTATTATTATTATTTTAATTTTTCACTAGTCATTCGCAATTTGAACAAATGTCATTTTCGAAACATTACAATACTACTACTCAATCGACTGAAATAAAATTTTCTGAAAGAATATGGCCTGTTATATGCTTGAAAAAATAATCTAAGAGGACACTTCTATGCGCCACACTGCAAGTATAATATAAAAAAATATAAGAAAAGTACATGCTTAAAATGCAAAAATTAAAAGTTCCAATTAAATAGTAACATCATTGAAACAATTCAGAAAGTTTAAGAAATTTACAGTATTTTTTCTTTTACTTTTTATTTACCAGAAAGAACGAAATTTTTTTGAGGTTCATAATTTTTTTTCTGATGTCTTAAATAAAAAAATAAAAATTAGAAAGTTTGGAGATCTACATGTGAGACAGTTGGTTTAGAAAATAAATTTTAATTGATTTCCATTAATTTTAAAACTAAATTCCTTCCTATTAACTTTCGTTGTAAATACTCAAATGCCAAAGAATGTTATATTCCATTGAATTCTTACTCCATAACTTAAACACAGAATATAATATATGTAAATGATATTTTTATAATCCGATATATTTCGTTTAAAGAATTCAAGTTTATAAAATAACAGAGGTTTTGAAGCGGCAACATGTGAATATGCTGAATATTGCCTTTGTTTTAAAAATTACCTCATTCAAATTATAGTAGTTATTTTTCAAATTAAACGAAGCTTTAGCTGAAATCCTGATATTCAAAAGTTTGAATAATTCGAAAAAATAGAAATTGCCCGTAAATAGCGTAAGTAATATTAATACATACTTTTAATTAAAAAAAAATAAATACTGTATTAGATAAGGAAAACGCATGCAGAAAAAAAAATCTAAAAATTGAGCAAAACGAGGAAACAATTGCTATGAAATTTCAAGGAGCTAAATTTAATATAACATCCTAAGGGCAAACAAACACTAATCTGTGAGTAAAATTTAAAATAGTTTTAGCTAAAAAGTGACTCGATAGATGCTGTATATAAGTCGTTGTAACGAAAACTATCACAAGCTTTAAAGAATATACCGATTTTATACCTGGAAGTTAGAATAATCTGAATCTCCTTGATGGGGGTCTAATATGTTATATGTTAATAGAAACCATTTTTAAACAATCATAAAACAATTATATCTTGCTTACCTTAAATTTTAATCTTGCATAAAATGCTAGATGAATATTTTAAATAATATCAAATTCAACTGTATAACATTTAGAAAGGAAAACGATAAACTATGTCTCAAGATGTCTTTTGGTGTCTATGGTCCACTAATGTCTCAAGATGTCTTTTGAGACCTGTCCTCGTCCAGTTTTGTAATTCCTTTCAATGTGGACACCTGTCTCGGGATAGATGTGAAAGAAGTCGTTTATTTATGGGTCTAAGTGATTGGGAAGATGATATCCAGATTTGAGCTTTGGAGAATAATTAACAAAGGATGGGTATCCTGGCCCGGCAATTCTGGGTGGGACCCCCATCGTTTCAAGTAAAGTGCCCTCTCTCATCGAATTTTTTCATGGAATAGTCAACAAAAACCAGTTTTACATAAAAGCTTTTGCAGTTCACAGATAATGGTCAATATGCCGCCCCAGACGTGCTGTTGATGGCTGTACTGGACGCCCGGTGCGCTAAAGTAATTAGTTGTTACTTGTGTTGCAAGATAAACAATTAGGGGAGACATACTGGAAGCGATTCCATTTAGCCCTCCGGTCCTCTTTTTTCACGGGGAGAATGAATGATAGCCGTTTTCACTCTTTTATTATCTGGGACCAAATGTTTAATACTTTTTCAGTGTTTTTGTTTTGCCGACATCTGCCCTTGCTCGTGCCCCAGAACTGTTTTATTTAAGACCTAGAACTTTTTTTTATTTAAGAAGAACGTAACAAGATTTTTTTTATTTAAGTTGACTGAAATGCCACCCTTAAAATGTGCCGCCCCAAGCAAGTGCTTGTTTTGCTGGTGCCTTAAGCCGGCCCTGGTTGGAATTCCATCAACGTTTTTTAAAATATTAAAGATGTGTATATTTCCACGGATATGAAAAAAAATCGGCTTTCTCCTATATATACAGGAGCCATATCCGTAACTAGTAAAGAATCAATGGAATGACACGTCTCGCCATGAAGACTAACTAGATAGATCCTTTTAGCCTTCATGCATCTCACCCGTGCCGGATGCAGCCGCTTCGGAAATTTTCGGGAAAAACGGTGCTACTTCAGATGTTTTCCGGAAAAGAGGAGTTGCTCTATGGAGATACGGAACTTCCCTGAAAAAACACGATCCATGGAATATTTTCATTCCTGCTTTTCATTCGCTCTCGCGAGAATTCCTCGCGTTCGTTTTCGAAATTTAAGAAGGATCAGCGGCGGAGAGTGCACACGAATTCCCGCGCAGCATTTTTTTCTGCGCGGGATATATGAATTTCGTGCGCAGATCGTGCGTACCCTGGAAAAATGTAGGCTTCAATGCATTTTTTTTAATTGATATTACTAATTAAGGCAAAAAGCGTTTGGCGGGATTTTAAACAAAAAATCGCTATTTGGCAAATAATCGCTTGTTGGCGCAAAATTTGGCATTATTTTGCCGAATTCCGGTTTTGGGAGAGTCCGGATAAGAGGTCGCGTACTGTAATAATAAAAATAAATAATTTTCAAGTAATTATGACATATTAACATCACCATAGAACTGCCATAATGTTGATAATAGAAAAGATCAGCACCGGGCCAAATTTGAAGATTAAAAAGAATTAAATTCATCTTCAGGTCTGAGTATTTAACTCTAATTAACCCAAACAAATGCCTGTTTCAGATTGGACAATAGTACATTACTGTAAATGTCCAAACTCAGAACTACAGGCACCAAAAGATGAAAAAATGAAGATAAGAGACATTAGGAAAATTTGTATTACTATGTGGCAGGAACCCTTCTTCTTTCACCACGTGTATCTGTGACCAACCTCATATATACAAGTGTGTGGCGACCACCTTATATTATATATATAATGCTTTCCTTATAATTTTAAAATATTTTAAGGATTAGTGTTAACCACTATGTGAAATTATACCAGTGTAACTATTTATTATAAGTTCTTTATAACATATGCTCATTAAAATGTAAAATACCATAAAATTAAAAGCTGGCTCCTAACTTTTTGACCTCGCTCCTAGATTGTGGAGAAATTTGTTGAGCCCTGGTATAATGTATTTCAAAACATGGAGATCATCACACACAGATCAACATTGCATTCATAAAAACTGTCTGTGCACTCAACAGAAATATCAAAATGCTACGAATATACACTATCTTCATTACTTTCATAACTATCCAGTTCAATTACCATGTGAGTATATTCTTCTATAAGTAAAAAACATCTTGACCCAGCCATTTTCTTACCCGAACAAGGGCGTAGAAACCTGGGAAGGGACATGTCCTCCCAACTTTTGAGCCAAGTTTTCAGAGTTTTCAATTTAAGTTTATATTTATAAAACTAAAAAATATTCTAAATACTTTAATAGGCCAAGTGAAATGCTTGCTGGATGACCTTGCGTGAGCGGCGACCCCTCATTGATGTACCACCTATTGTTGGAAAAATTTCTCTTTCAGTCAGTAGAAAGTGGTTTATTAGCAGAGTAGACCCGACCCAGTGATGAAATTAAGTCAAGTTTGTCAAACAAAAACCAAGTTTATTGAAATATGTAGGTATCTCGCCAAAAGTACATGACATTTGCTGTTTGAACAAAACAGTATGAACATATATAGAAGATTTTAAGTTTCAACAAACAACATAGGAAGCCCACATCGGAATACTTACATCGGAATAGCCACACATGATTCAGTAATCATGTTGTTCTATGTCCACCTTATGAAGGTCACATTTTAGGAAATTTTTAGTGTCATCGGTTGATTTGACTAGAAATAGCATTCTTTAAGCACAGTCTAAAAATACAGTCTAAATCAGAGTCTAAAAGATTAAATCACCGGTATCAATTAGGTAACACTGTTGTAACACTTTTATCCCGGAACTTGCCTTTTTAACTAAGGCCATCTTTTGTAGTTAACTGCTTTAAAGGAATTTAGTCATTGATCAGCACCAGATGCTAATAATATGTACTATCTTGTACATCATTAGCCACTTTCCACAATTTACAGTAGATTATTCAGTAACGTGCTATCACCATCAACTCGATTCTAGAACACTCATCTAAGCGAATATTTCTAGCGAGCAATTCTAGGTGGAACCCCATCGTTTCAAGTAAAGTGCCCTCTCTCATCGAATTTTTTCATGGAATAGTCAACAAAAACCAGTTTCACATAAAAGCTTTTGCAGTTCACAGATAATGGTCAATATGCCGCCCCAGACGTGCTGTTGATGGCTGTACTGGACGCCCGGTGCGCTAAAGTAATTAGTTGTTACTTGTGTTGCAAGATAAACAATTAGGGGAGACATACTGGAAGCGATTCCATTTAGCCCTCCGGTCCTCTTTTTTCACGGGGAGAATGAATGATAGCCGTTTTCACTCTTTTATTATCTGGGACCAAATGTTTAATACTTTTTCAGTGTTTTTGTTTTGCCGACATCTGCCCTTGCTCGTGCCCCAGAACTGTTTTATTTAAGACCTAGAACTTTTTTTTATTTAAGAAGAACGTAACAAGATTTTTTTTATTTAAGTTGACTGAAATGCCACCCTTAAAATGTGCCGCCCCAAGCAAGTGCTTGTTTTGCTGGTGCCTTAAGCCGGCCCTGGTTGGAATTCCATCAACGTTTTTTAAAATATTAAAGATGTGTATATTTCCACGGATATGAAAAAAAATCGGCTTTCTCCTATATATACAGGAGCCATATCCGTAACTAGTAAAGAATCAATGGAATGACACGTCTCGCCATGAAGACTAACTAGATAGATCCTTTTAGCCTTCATGCATCTCACCCGTGCCGGATGCAGCCGCTTCGGAAATTTTCGGGAAAAACGGTGCTACTTCAGATGTTTTCCGGAAAAGAGGAGTTGCTCTATGGAGATACGGAACTTCCCTGAAAAAACACGATCCATGGAATATTTTCATTCCTGCTTTTCATTCGCTCTCGCGAGAATTCCTCGCGTTCGTTTTCGAAATTTAAGAAGGATCAGCGGCGGAGAGTGCACACGAATTCCCGCGCAGCATTTTTTTCTGCGCGGGATATATGAATTTCGTGCGCAGATCGTGCGTACCCTGGAAAAATGTAGGCTTCAATGCATTTTTTTTAATTGATATTACTAATTAAGGCAAAAAGCGTTTGGCGGGATTTTAAACAAAAAATCGCTATTTGGCAAATAATCGCTTGTTGGCGCAAAATTTGGCATTATTTTGCCGAATTCCGGTTTTGGGAGAGTCCGGATAAGAGGTCGCGTACTGTAATAATAAAAATAAATAATTTTCAAGTAATTATGACATATTAACATCACCATAGAACTGCCATAATGTTGATAATAGAAAAGATCAGCACCGGGCCAAATTTGAAGATTAAAAAGAATTAAATTCATCTTCAGGTCTGAGTATTTAACTCTAATTAACCCAAACAAATGCCTGTTTCAGATTGGACAATAGTACATTACTGTAAATGTCCAAACTCAGAACTACAGGCACCAAAAGATGAAAAAATGAAGATAAGAGACATTAGGAAAATTTGTATTACTATGTGGCAGGAACCCTTCTTCTTTCACCACGTGTATCTGTGACCAACCTCATATATACAAGTGTGTGGCGACCACCTTATATTATATATATAATGCTTTCCTTATAATTTTAAAATATTTTAAGGATTAGTGTTAACCACTATGTGAAATTATACCAGTGTAACTATTTATTATAAGTTCTTTATAACATATGCTCATTAAAATGTAAAATACCATAAAATTAAAAGCTGGCTCCTAACTTTTTGACCTCGCTCCTAGATTGTGGAGAAATTTGTTGAGCCCTGGTATAATGTATTTCAAAACATGGAGATCATCACACACAGATCAACATTGCATTCATAAAAACTGTCTGTGCACTCAACAGAAATATCAAAATGCTACGAATATACACTATCTTCATTACTTTCATAACTATCCAGTTCAATTACCATGTGAGTATATTCTTCTATAAGTAAAAAACATCTTGACCCAGCCATTTTCTTACCCGAACAAGGGCGTAGAAACCTGGGAAGGGACATGTCCTCCCAACTTTTGAGCCAAGTTTTCAGAGTTTTCAATTTAAGTTTATATTTATAAAACTAAAAAATATTCTAAATACTTTAATAGGCCAAGTGAAATGCTTGCTGGATGACCTTGCGTGAGCGGCGACCCCTCATTGATGTACCACCTATTGTTGGAAAAATTTCTCTTTCAGTCAGTAGAAAGTGGTTTATTAGCAGAGTAGACCCGACCCAGTGATGAAATTAAGTCAAGTTTGTCAAACAAAAACCAAGTTTATTGAAATATGTAGGTATCTCGCCAAAAGTACATGACATTTGCTGTTTGAACAAAACAGTATGAACATATATAGAAGATTTTAAGTTTCAACAAACAACATAGGAAGCCCACATCGGAATACTTACATCGGAATAGCCACACATGATTCAGTAATCATGTTGTTCTATGTCCACCTTATGAAGGTCACATTTTAGGAAATTTTTAGTGTCATCGGTTGATTTGACTAGAAATAGCATTCTTTAAGCACAGTCTAAAAATACAGTCTAAATCAGAGTCTAAAAGATTAAATCACCGGTATCAATTAGGTAACACTGTTGTAACACTTTTATCCCGGAACTTGCCTTTTTAACTAAGGCCATCTTTTGTAGTTAACTGCTTTAAAGGAATTTAGTCATTGATCAGCACCAGATGCTAATAATATGTACTATCTTGTACATCATTAGCCACTTTCCACAATTTACAGTAGATTATTCAGTAACGTGCTATCACCATCAACTCGATTCTAGAACACTCATCTAAGCGAATATTTCTATTTCACACCCATTACGATGATCAGCCATATACCATCCGCTATCAACTATAAAGCAACAGCTATAAGCATCTGCATTCTCATGCTCATCCGCAGCAGCAATCACATCTGCATGCTCAGCATCCATGCTCAGCATCAATCACATGAAATGCATGAATAAGTTTCCAATATGTCCTTCCTATATACTATGACAGTGGTTTCCAAACTTTCCGGTCCACGGACCCCCTTAGAGAAAAAAAAAATTCGCGGACCCCTGAAAACCATATTGCAAGGGCATGTTTCTATTGGATATGTACAACAAGCATAATTTAGTGTGAACAGTGGTGCTGCTTTCTTGCAATTAGCTCAGTAATATTTGGTTTAATGTCTGATAATTTCAGTCTTAAACCACTTTCAACTTCAAGTCTATTTCTCAACTTGGATTTTAAATATGTCAGGTGGGAGAAAGCTGTTTCGCACAAGTAAGTTGTGGGAAAAGGAGTTAAGCACTTAAGAACCTTTCTTGCGAGTTGAGAATAGTCAGCCATTACTGATAACCAAAAGTCAGCTAATTGTACTTCTGAGAACATTAATTTTAGAGAACAATCCGATGAAAGATCTGCCCAAAAATCTTCTTCTTGTGGTGTAAGAGAGTGGTTGGTTGGTAGTTCACTAGCAAATGGATTCAATATCCACATGTCACCGTCATTGATTTCGGGAAAATATTCATCTAGCTGTAAATGCAATTGTTCCAAGTATAATTTAATAATATTAATTATTTCCTGTGGAACATTTTCTTTTGAACTCTGGATATATTCTGCCATGGACGGAAATTGTTCGAAGATCTCGGTGTCCAATCTCTGAATCCACATCTTTAATTTTTTTTTCATCCCCTTGATTTTGTCTTGAACTTGAAAAATAGTGACGCTAGATCCCTGCAGTCTTAAATTAAGTCCATTTAGATAGCTAAAGATGTTAGCCAGATATGACAACTTCAAAATCCAATTAGTTTCATGGAACCTATCTTTAAGGTCAAAGTTAGAATCAAATAAAAATAATTTTACTTCTTCCCTCAATTCAAATATTCTGGTTAATACTTTTCCAAGAGAAAGTCACCGTGCATCACAGTGCATTAACAATTGTTTGTGATCGCTGCCCATTTCCGCACATAATATGGCAAACAATCGAGAATTTAAAGGATGTGCTTTAATATAATTTACAATTCTAACTACCTCATCAAAACATTCCTTCAATTCTTGTGGCATTTTTTTTGTTGCTAACGCTTCTCTGTGGATACAGCAATGAACCCACTCAATAGATGTTGCTATAGCTTTTAATTTAGTTACCAATCCACTCTTCCTTCCACACATCACTCTTGCTCCGTCACATTTATTCCTACACATTTATTCCAATCAATGTCATTCTCAACCATAAACTTGTTCACAATGTTAAACAGTTCTTCTGAAGTTGTGCATGATGGTAGATTTACACAAAAAAGAAAATCCTCATGTAATTTTTTTTCATAATCATAGCGGATAAAAGCAATCAAATCTGCATTATTGACAATGTCAGTGCTTTTGTCTAACTGAATAATGTGCAATGCTTTAATAATAATGTGCAATGCTTTTTAATTCTGTTGAGAAGTTCTTTCACATTTTGGGCCATTTCATCTATCCGTCTTTTTACTGTATTGTTAGACAAGGAAATTAAATTCAAAGACTTACTAGCTTTTTCATCCAGAACTGCTAAGACCATCAATTGAGCTGCTAGTTTTATAATTTCTTCACCAATGGTATGTGGCTTTCCCTTTTCAGAGATGAGTAGAGAGACCTCATATGACGCACGAACAGCATTTTCATTATGGCCACCACGGGTTTTATACAACATTGGTTGCCATGCAACTCGTCAGCTTTTAATTGAAAAAAATCAACAGATTTTTTAACAAACTCAGGGTGTCTTGTGTGTAAATGTCGAGAGAGTTTTGCAGGTTTCATGCTTTCATTAGATAAAACTTAGTAACAAATAACACATTGCGGAGATAACACTTCTCCCTTTTCAATGGAAATAAACCCGAAGTTTATATATGAATCACAATATTTACGAACCTTTTTTACATTAGCATTCACAATTTTAGCACTGGAACAACTATCTACTTTCGGACTCGTCACTTCATTATTCGCGATACGACTAGAACAAAAAACATTTTCAGTTTCCAAAGGACGCTTTGAAGCACCTAATTTTAGCCAACGATCCATTTTATCAAATAATTAGCAAATATCTGCAGGGTTGAAAGTACGTTAGTGAAGTGCATCACGTGACATAGCTAGTAGATATGTCACGTGACTTTCCGCGGGAGAGGTGGGAGATGTTCGCTATGCCCCCCTCCCCCCTCTATTCAAAGCTGACGTCATCCGGTCTCTACTAGTAGTATTAATGCTCGAAGTTACAAGTGCTTTGACGTCCAAGCTACATCAGAGTATAGTCACCATTAATCATGGCATTGTGCCAAAATGAAACCTACTCCCAAACAGTTTAATTCTGTTTGAAGATATAACCTATCAGTTTGAAATTAATTTCATGAATGTATTTAATTCAAAGTTATTTAGAAAAAAAGTTCATTATTATTTTATTTTAAAAAATAAAATAAAAAAAAGAGTGGAGAAAAATAATGAATTTTTTTTTTTTTTAAAAACTAACTATTTATTAGTTATATATTGCGTGTTGTTCAAGGACCCCCTAAAACCTCGTCGCGGATTCACAGGGGTCCAGGTACCCCAGTTTGGAAACCACTGTACTATAAGAAAGGCACTTACCAGAACGAGTTCCAAGGCCTGACTCATTATATGCAAATGAGCCATTGCATACATCAAATATCCAATCTGTATGAAGATACTTACTGGAAGAATGCTGTGAGTCGTTCCCATGAACGAAGTAAGTTTACAACAAGAAAGATCAATCATGCTTAAAGCATTGATTATGAAACACTTTCCAACTTCAATGCAATTTTATTTAAAAAAGTCTAAAATGCAATACATTCCTCGGTAATATTTTAAAACTTATCACAATACTACATTAATTTATTATATTTGAAAACTTAAACCTTCATTGAAAAAAATGAACTTCATTCAAATGACGGCATTGAAATATAAATTGCCTGGATTAAATACCTCTAAAATGCGATACATTCCACAGTAATATTTTTAAAACTATCATAATACTACAATAATTTATTATATTTGAAAACTTCATCGAAAACAACTGAAATTAATTCAAATGATGTCATAGAAAAGATAACACGCCTGGATCTCTATAAAAACCGCATTTCATTCATAACTTTCTCCCATTCATTTCATTCATCACAATACCATAATAATTTATTTTATTTAAAAATTAAGACCATGGAGCTACAAGTAATTAAACTCTATGCTTAAAACTTCATCGAAAAAAATCGTCCTTCTCTTTATAAAATCAATTAATATTTCATTCATATCAGCCATGCAGACTCCATGGGCTAAATTATTTTGTGTTAAAGAAATACAGCAATTCTAATACAACTCATTCTACATATTTTGCTGTTTACATTTTACATAAGTGAAAAATAGGCTTCGTTGTAGAAATAATCAAATTTGGATAATCATTTAAACTCAAATATATTGTATTTGTGTTGTTTCAGTATGTAGATGCACAGAATTTAAGCAAAAATAAAGTAGTTTTAGGACGGATACAACACTCAATATGAATTAAAAAGAACTTAAAAAATAACAATTTCGAAACAAGATGGATGCCATATATAATTTTGAAGTGGGTCATGTGATCTTTTCATTTCATGGTCACGTGATCGTTTCATATAAGAGGTGTAATTATTATTTTAATTTTTATTTAAAAAACTACTGAATATATTTCGCTGAATTTTTTTTTTAGATATTTTATGGAACAATTTGAATATTACCTAAAATTTTCGAAGCAATTTGTGAATTTTAAATCTGCTTAAAAAATGTTTGAAAAATTAGGTCCCATAGGGCTCAATGTATTTCATTTTTTCAACCCAGGTTCAATTCAAAACTAATTGGGTGATATTATTCATTTATATTCCCATAGGTCCTACAGACCGTCTGAACAAAATACTAAAATTTCATTTTGACTAAGTCATTTTTACGGCAGTTATCGTGCTAACGGACAGACAGACAGACAGAATGAACAAAGTCATAAACACTTTTCAACTTTGTTGTAAAGTGTTAAAGTGTTCGAAGCAATTTGTGAATTTTAAATCTGCTTAAAAAATGTTTGAAAAATTAGGTCCCATAGGGCTCAATGTATTTCATTTTTTCAACCCAGGTTCAATTCAAAACTAATTGGGTGATATTATTCATTTATATTCCCATAGGTCCTACAGACCGTCTGAACAACATACTAAAATTTCATTTTGATTAAGTCATTTTTACGGCAGTTATCGTGCTAACGGACAGACAGACAGACAGACAGAATGAACAAAGTCATAAACACTTTTCAACTTTGTTGTAAAGTGTTAAAAAGTAAGTTGAGTTTTTGAAAGACGTCCGAAAAAAATAGCGACTTGTGATCTTGTAATTACGTTTTTCCAGCAATCAGACCCCTCATGTAGATTATCCAATTCAACGAATACACCGTAATGCTCAAAAATTTAATCTAAGAACAACAAATTATCAAGTTCCTAGTTTTGTCTACAAATTATAATGAATGACAATTTTAAATATTCTAAGATTATAAGTAACATCATAGTATGACACAGTAATAAATAGTTATACACTCAAACTTTAGTTGAGTATTACTAATGGACACTGATAAGTTTCATGTAATACAATCAATTATAAAAACATTAGACCTTTAAAAATTTTAAGTATAATCACTTTAGTTTCAAGAAAATTTAAGTAAATACATGTCATAAAGTTACAATTTAAATTTAAGTATAGACATGTTAGAAAACAGTAAAAGTTTAAAAGTTTTGATGTATAAACATGTCGTAAAGTTACATTTTAAATTTAAGTATAGACATGTTAGAAAACAGTTAAAATTTAAAAGTTTTTATGTATAAACATGTTGTTTTATTTAAGTTTAAATTTAATTATTAACATAATAAATACAATGTTTAAGTTAAAAAAATTTTAGTATAAGCATTTCTATATTTCAATTCTTAAGGAGAAATATAAACTTTTGGTGTCACAATTCAAATACAGTATATAACAAAATATTTAAAGTTTGAATCTAAATGCCAAAATAACTTCATCCATCATACACTTTGAAATACATCAGCAAAAAATGCTTTGTGGGATTGAAAAAAATTGTATTTATATTTTTAATGTTGTTCTGGCGATATTAATGGACTGTAATTTTATCTATTCGTAATACATAGAAGCACACAAGTAAAAAACTAAACTATATTTATTTATACTATTATACATTATACTCTTACGACATAACATTCTTGCCCCATGGCAACTGAACTACAGACCATACTGTAGATAATACTAATAAGAAGCCGACGATACAGCAGTTACCTCGCTTAGCTCTTATCCGACTTAGCTCTGACAAATGTTGTACCATTGTCAGACATAATGGTTGAGTTTTTACCTCTTCCAGCAAAAAGTCTTTTGAGAGTGCTTCAGAAGTGAGGTCTGACACTAACTCTAAATGGATGGCTTTGGTAGCACGGCAAACAAATATGGCTACATAAGCTTTACTATAGATTCCTTTTCTTTGATTTCGGTATTTAATTTGAAAAGGTCCACAAAAATCCGATATTTCACCTGGGTCCACAATTATCCGATATTTCACCTGAGTCCAAACCTCGAGAAATTATGTCGCCAGGGCTGTCTTCTGATGACACGTGTCTCCAATGATAGTGTGCAGTATATTTTTGGATCTTGGCTACTCTGTTTCCCACAAAAGTTTTTAGCTGATAAGCTGGCGTTCTTAGGGCACGGTAGCCCACTGATCAGTGCGTAGGAATTGCACTCGGTAGACCCGGGTTCGATTCCCTTTGCTGCAAATAGAAAAAACTGCCGAAGTATTTAAGCAAAGTATGATCACGCTAAACATGTAAGTCCGCAAGGGGTGCGGAACTAAAAACCTGTAAACCGAGAGGTAGGCCAGGTCCACACTGCTGTCTCCCAGCTGGCATTCTTATGCATGTAAGGACAGGACAATGGTCGAACCATTCCAAAGAAAGACTTTCAATGATTTTCAACTTCAACGAACGAAGTATACGAACAATTAATTTTGCTAAAAAAAGACAGGCCGAAAGTTCTAATCTTGGAATTGAAATTGTCTTCAAGGGTGCTACTAGAAATTTACTACTAAGAAGTTTTAATGAAATGTGCAATTGATTGATGCACTGTACGTAAACCACAGATCTGTAAGAGGACTCGGATGCATTGGCGAACCCATGCAATACTGGTTTTTTAGCATATGGCACTAAGATATAGCGATCAATGTGAAGACTCTCTATAGACTTTAAAGTTGTGATGAACTGAAGCCAAGCATTTGCAAGATGTTAAGGAATGGAGTGGTTTCAGTCTAACTTGTGAAGCCAAAGCTTCTGCATAAATATTTTAGCCTTTACAATTACAGGCCCTATTAAGCCAAGTGGATCAAATATCTGAGCTATATCCGAAAGTACAGATCTCTTAGTTATCCTATCTGGTTGTTCCATAATAACTTTGAATGAAAATACATCCATGTTCGGTTTCCATAAAATTCCCAGAGTTTTAGTTTCATGGGCAGATGTGAAGGAATAGTCTTCATCATGGTTAGCAAGATTAGTTAACAGTTCAGAATTGTTGGCATTCCATTTATGAAAGGTCATCTCTCCACATCTTAACCCTTTCGCGACTGTTGGCACGCCCGCGTGCCGGCTGCGAACTTGCATTCAAGGACGTACGGCACGCACTCGTGCCGAAGAGAACCTTACCCTAAACGCCGAGTGGTACGTATCAGTGTTTCTACGTGAAACGTTTTCATTTGAATTTATTTGTCTACTAGATGGCGTTAAATGCCCGTGGAAGCAACTTAAATGTATTTTTCAGATGCTTGACCTTGGCACAAGGAAAATCCAATGAATCATTTCTCCATTTGGAGCGGTGAGACATGGTTCTGTAAAGTAAACAGACAGAGCACTTCTCGCAACATCAACAATTTTATAAATGAGTTCCGGGTCTCCTTTTGATTTTAGCTTTTAATGATTTCGTTGGTGAATTACAGGAATATAAGAGAGAATTTTTTTGGGGGGGAGGGGGGTTAAAGGAATGTGCGACAGTGAAATGATTAGGCTATTTTGGATAAAAGTATGGCTGGTTTGATACGTTTCCTTTCTGTGGAAGAATATATACGCGTATGGTAAACGAACCAGACAGTAATGAAATCAAAGCAGATAGTGAAGATTTGTGAAACAGTGTTATTTCTGATGATGAATCTGAAAATGCAATTGATTCTTCAGATTCTGAGCAAACTATTATTACAACGCTGCCAGCTTCAGTTGCTGTTTTTTCGAATGATGTTTGGACATGTAATTTGAAAGATCTGAATTCTTTGGAGTTTTTGAACATACCTGGAATAAATCACAATATCATGCCGCCTAATTTAGATAAGAAACTTGATTTTTTTAGCATATTTTTTGATGATGAACTAGTAGAATTTATCGTAAAACAACTAATGAGTTTGCAAAGAAAAAATAGGAGAAAAATCTCCTCTCTCCTTCCACATCGAAGACTCCACCTGTTTCAAATGTATTTACACCTGTGACAGGAAACGAATTTCGTGTGTTTCTCGCACTAGTAATTTTGACGAGCATTGTCAGAAAACCAAATCTTAAAATGTATTTTTCTAAGAATCCAATTATCAGTACTCCTTTTTTCAATTCAGTTATGAGTCGCGATCGATTTATAGGAATATTACGTTACCTTCATTTTACTCTTGATATTAATGCCCAAAAACTAGATAAATTGAAATCCGTGTTAGATGCATTAGTTTCAAAATTTAAATCTATATACACTCCTAGAAGAAAAGTGTTCATTGATGAATCTTTGTTCTCATGGAAAGGAAGGCTGGGATTTCGTCAATATATCCACTCGAAAAGGTCCAGATATGGAATAAAAATATATAAATTGTCAGAATCGGAATCAGGCTATATATGGAATTTCCTTGTGTATACTGGAAAGGACACGGAATTATCCAGCTCTAATGGTGGGTATGGAGAACGTGTTGTGAAAACACTTCTAAGTGAACTTTTAGGAAAAGGGTATACTTTGTATTTGGATAAATTTTTTACCTCTCCTGTACTCGCAAAGTATTTGTTGTCTAAGAATATGCATATATGTGGTACAGTTTTAAAAACTCGGAAGGACATGCCAAAGAATTATCCATCTGTACCTAAAACATATTGTATATACACTAAAATTTATAATATTTTGATTAAAGAAAATTTGTATGAAAAATATACATCAAATAGAAAATAAGTATTTCCTTTCTTCCTGAAAAAAGTAGAATGCTGTGTTGAACGGGTGATTTTTAGTGAATTTTTTTCGAGAGTTAGGCTTAGCGCAAAAAATTAGCCGTCTTTTGGGAACAGTTCGGAAACGAAGCTCTCCGTCCTTTGGGCCACGGCAGTTTCGGAATGCTGCCGTCCCGAAAGGGTTAAAAGTCCAATGAGCTAGGATTGAAGTTCCTTAATACAAAACATATTATCTTCTCCCGATAGTTTATCATCCATGTAGCAGTCAGTAAGGATTACTTGTCAGTAAGGATTACTACTAGAGGAAAATTTCCCCCTTCATCTAAGGCAAGCTGTTTCTGCGTATGAATTGCTAAAAAGGGAGCACTTGCGGTCCCATATGTAATCGTCTGCAATTCATAGACATCGATAGGATCGTCTTCACCTTTCTTCCATAGTATTCTCAACAGTTTTTTTTGTTCGGGATCTATGAGAATCTGTCGGTACATTTGCTTAATGTCCATCGCAAATACAAATCTATGTTTTCTAAAACATAACAATGTCGTAGACATCTTCCCTCACTTCTCCTTTCATAATATCATTTAATGATTTTCCATTCATCGAAGGTGCCGAAGCATTGAAAATGACACACAGCTTCGTTGTTGACTTTTCAGGTTTGTATATCCCGTGATGAGGTAAATAAAAGCTATCAAAATCATTGTTGTCCTTGTGGACTCTTTCCATATGATGCAAATTTTCATACTCTTCCTAAAGTCTTTGCAAAGAGGTAGCATTCCAGGAGTTCTCACCAGATGTTTCCATAACTGTTCCAATCTTTTCTCGGCCGTATTCCGAGAATTTCCTAAGCATTTCCGAGAACTATTTCAGAAGGAATGTTTAAACTAGCTAAATCTAGCTTGAGGCATCTTCTTTAAGATTCTTTGAAGCAGAGAGGAAGTGGTTCCATTTCTACATTTTCAACATCCCAAAATTTTATATTTTCCTCCAGATTATCTAGTTGTTGAGTAATACCGCAATATTGCTGGTTGGGTTGTCCCTCTACCAAACCACTGGCAATAAAACCAAAAACTGTATTTTGGAATACTAGCTGAGATAAATAATATTTCCCGTTCTCTATTATTTCATAAAATAATTCCTCTCCAATTAAAATATCCACTTTGCTTGGTTTTTTAAAATTTGGGTCAGTGAGAACTATTTCAGAAGGAATGTTTAAACTAGCTAAACCTATACATTGAGAAGGAGTTAAATCAGTTATTTTACGAATAATTAAAAGATCCAGTAGTTTTCTAAAAGACCCATCTTCATTTGTAATGTTCACCCTTAGTTTCGAATGTAAATTCACACCGGAAATCAAAACATTAAACTTTTTTTTCTTTATTCCTAACACATTAGCAAGCTCCGTAGTTATCAACGAACTCATGCTACCACTATCTAGAATGCAGTGTAAGGGGGATTTTTTTTCCATAAACATTTTCAACATACACTATGCAGGTCGAAAGCAGAACTTTTCGAATTCCTTTTACGCTTCCCACGCTATTACATAAGGAAACTTCATTCTGCACCTTATTTTGTTTTTCTATTTGATTGGTAGAATACTCATAACTCGCGACTAGTATCGGCGAGCTAACGGGGGTAAGACATCGTTCAACCAAAGCAGTAGTTTTCTCTAAATTACCATGTAGCAAAGAACTATGTTTTGAATTACAATAATTACATCGACGTGTTGAAGGACACTTTGCAATCTTATGTTGCATACTAAGGCAATTTAAATACAGATTATTTTTCTTTACTAGGTCATATCTTTAAAGCTCATTAAGTTTCAAAAACGATTCACACTTAAAAATAGGGCGATTCATTTGGCACATAACACAAACTTTATTATTAGAATTTCCTGACTTGACAAACAGAGTTTTCAATCTTTGATTTTGCTTCGTTTTTTGCTCTGAAATATATTTGAGTTTACCACAAGTATTTGTTTGCAAATTTTTAAGAATTAAGCTTCTGCAAAAATTCTATAAAATTGCTCCATTCCAGTAATTCGGTGGAAGCTAAACTAAGTTCAAACTGCTTTCTAGTTTCTCTATCTATTTTCTTAAGAATTAGGTGTATCAATAACACTTCCAAAAATTGATTAAGCTCCAAACCTATTGTTTTAAGAGCTTGGATGTGTTTTTGACATCCATCGACTAATGTTCTCAAACTTTTTGCAGATTCTTGAGCTGGTAATTCTATAATAGCTAATATTTCATTTAAGTGGCAATTTACAATCATTTGTTTATTTTTTAATCTCGCTTCTAATGCTTTAAACAGTGTTATATATATGAATCATCTAGAGTTAGGATATCCACCGCAGCTCCACTAAGAGTGGATTTTAAATAATATAATTTTTTAGAGTCATTCACCTTGTCATTAGAATGAATTAAAGTAGAACATTGCTCTTTAAATGTGTACCAATATTGATATTGTCCAGAAAATTTTGGCAATGGAATATCAGGAAGTTTTACATTTATTTTGTTTATTTTAGTGTCACTAAACATATTATTGTCCTTAACCTCACTTAATTTCTTACTAGAGGCAAGAATAAGTCTTACCTCTAGATTTTCACATTGTTCCTCTAACTCCACCACTGCAGTTTCTAGCGGTAGCAATTCATCACCATCTTCTATTATGCTGAAGTATTCCAATTTTATTTTTTCTAACTTCTTTTCTAATTTTCTCAAAGTATCCAATTTAGTTTCGGATTCTACACTGTCCTTTTCACCAGCTTCTTCTATGTAAGCTGCTATTCTAGTTATTTGTCCTTTGACAGACCCTCTCTGTCTGTTCAAAATTACTATTTTCTCTGTTGGACATATCGAACAAACTAAAGAACTAAAGTTCAACAGTATCTATTGGTATTTACTATTTTTCTTTGCCGTATTTCTCCGGCATGCACTGACCATAATAATGGACTGTAATTTTATCTATTCGTAATGCATAGAAGCACACAAGTAAAAGACTAAACTATATTTATTTACACTATTATACATTATACTCTTATGACATAGCATTCTTGCCCCATGGCAACTAAACTACAGACCATACTGTAGATAATACTAATAAGAAGTCAACGATACGGCAGTTACCTCGATGGAGGTTCTAAGCAGACTAACTATATTTCACTGTAAAGTAATCTGCACATTATTCTTGCTATTTACAAAGTTACTTTTAAATGACTCCTTTAGAACCAAATTTCTCAAAAAGTGATATTTTACATCAATATGTTTAGTTCTATGATTTTCAATTGGGGAATTTGAAAAATTAATAGCTGCCTGGTTATCACAAAAAACTATACACTTATTTTTGCTAATCTTTAACCCTATTTGGTATCATTCCTCAATTACATTTTCCATCCATACAGTATCAGTTAGTGACACATATTCTGATTCCATAGTGGGAAGACTAACACATTTGTGTTTGAAGGTACGTCACTTTATCAATATAAAATATCATACCTCCTAAAGATACCCAAGAATGCTATGCATCAACCCGATCATCCCGGTTGGCTGCAAAATCTGAGTCTGAGTAAGAGTTTAAACTATGTTCTTTGATATTTAACAGCTTTAATGCATAATTTTTAGTTTTGTCTAAATATCCCATTACTTTTAATAATGCATTCCAATACCTGGGTTCTCTTGAAACTGAGAAAGTAAATTTACAGCATAGCTTAAATCAGGCCGTATCCTGCTGGAAATGAAACTCAAACATCCAATTAAACTTCTATACAGAATATTTTTCATTTGATTCAACTCATCACTTGTCCCAGGACAATCCATTTTACTAAATACATGACCTTTTAGCTATTGGTAATGAAACTATTGGATATTTGAATTGTTCAAATTTCCTACAAACTTTATCGATATATTGGTTTTGGTGGATTTGAAATTTATTTTCAGAATCCTCAAATTCTACACCAAGTAATTTCTTTATTGTTCCTAAAATTTTAATATCAAATTTGTCTTTAAGCAATGAAACTACTGAGTCAATATCCTTTTGATATTTTGAAAATAGAACAATATCATCCATATAAACTAATATAAGCATGTTATTATTAAATATGTAACAGCAATTACACCATTTAAGTTTTTTAAATTTTAGTTCTTTGAATATAGAATCTAGTTCTAGAAACCAATCTCGACCGCTTTGGTGAAGTCCATATATTGCTTTGTTCAATAAACATACATAATCTTGATACTTGATATTGGTGAAACTCTCTGGCTGTTTCATGTAAATTTATTTTAATTTGGCATAAAGATAAGCACATTTTATATCTAATTAGAAATGTATCCAACCTAACATACTGACAAAGATCATGAAAAATAATCTTATTAAATTGAAGTTTATAACTGGACTAAAAACTTCTTCGTATGTTTCACCCTTTATCTGGCTATATCCTTGAGCTACCAGTCTCACTTTAAATCTTTGAATTTCTCCCTTTTCATCTCGTTTTAATGTGGAAACCCATCGTCAATTATTTTTTCCGAAAGAGGTGTGGGAACTAACTCTTTCTTTCATAATTTTAATTTCTTCTGTCATGGATTTTTTCCATTCGCTTACTTGGGGTGTGTTTAGGTTGGCTTTGTAGTTTTTAGGAATACAAATGTCAATATTGCTAGCCTCTGGTTTTCCAATCATATTTGACCCTATTCTTGTTTTCTTTTCTCTGAAGTTGAAGAGGTTTCGATTATACGAGATCTTAATCTCTTTCTACTGTCCCCCCCCCCTAACATAATAGTACATATCTATTCTACTACCGTTGGTTCTTGGGACGGTTTCACGATCCCAAGGGGTATCCGAACAAGGAATCAGGTTAGAATCAGCAGGAGAGTCCTTTTCCTCACTGTCTTCGGATAAACCATTTCAGTGTCTTCACTACCCCACCCCCTGCTTTTCCGCCCAATTTCTTGTTCAAACATTCCTCATCAAAGCCTATAGAATAGCAATCTGGGGTTATCTTAAAGATGACAGTATTGGGTGTTTTCTTATCTCCATTTGGGCCCAGGATGCTTTCCCCTTCATCTGCACTTTCGTCAAATCTGAGATTACTTGTTTCGATGACTTTTCTTTCCTCTTTAAGAAGTACATGGTAGCTTCTAGTACTCGTTGCATAACCCACCATTATCCCTTCTTAGGCTCTCATGTCTAACTTTTTTTGTAATTGCTTGGGTTTTCATACGTATACTTTGCTACCAAAAATTTTGAAATGTTTTACTGTTGGTTTCTTACCATATTGTATAATTCTGAGGGTGTTTTTGATATGAATTTATGGCAAATTCTATTCTTTACATAGGAAAAACATAAGATTGTCTCTGCCCACAAACTTTCATTTACTTTGCTATCATTTAGCATTTCTTTCATGCAATCTAAGACTGTGAGATTGAATCTCTCAGATAAGCCATTTTGTTGAGGTGTATACACATTAGTCCTCTCGGCTTTTATCCCTTGTTTGCTTAAAAAGGCTGTAAACTTTTTATAGCAGAATTCCATGCCGCAATCTTCTGGTATTTAAGATCTAATATCTATGTTCTTTGATTTAAGATCTTTTTATTTAAATATCTTTCCTCTCTAATCTGAAATTCTGTAAATATTTCAAAAACATCTGATTTTTCTTTCAAAAATATACAAATACTTTTCTGCTAAAATCGTCGGTAATGGATAAAAAGTATCGGTTACTGCTCAATGATCGAATAGATAAAGGTCCACATACGTCCATGTGTAATAATTTCAGTCTTGTCGATCTTATCCTACCTGTTGGTTTATATGAAACTTGCTTCGTTTTGGCTAACATACAAGCCTTACAATTTAACTTCTTGAACTTAAATTTTGGTAGTCCTTTAACTGACAAAACTTTACTAGTTTGATACAGATAGTCTATATTAAGATGACAGTATTGCTTATGCTAAAGTTTAGTTACTCCATCAGATTCAATAATTGAACTGCTTGGTCTACTTTTGTAGATGCTAAACTTGTCATTTTGTAACCTTTTACCCTGTTTGGAATCATTGTTATAAGTTTCTTTTCTTTTATATTTTTGAATTTCCTTAGAATTTAAATTACAATTTTTATCTTTTAAATTTCTAGATTTTTGATTGTTATACCTATAGCTATTTTTCGGTTTAACAATTTTCACTTTTAAGATCCCCGATATCGCTCACACTGTTAGATTCATACTGGGGTTTAAAGAAGTATAACCCTTTTTTCCTTTTTGCATAACAGTACTTTTCCCCACTAGGTGTAATAAAACCATAGCATTCCCTTTTCCCCATGAAAATAAAAATTACTTTTTTCTAGTATAGATGCAGCTAAAAGATTCCTCCGTAATTTTTGGTGAATACATTACATTATCTAACAAGGTATCATTTCTTTGGCCATTCACTATTACAAATATTTTGACCATACCGAAAGCTTCAATTGGGCTCTCAACATTTCCAATAGCTAAAGGCATTGTAGTGTCTTTCATTACTTTAAAATTTAGAAATAAAGATTTATTACTGCAAAAATGACGAGTAGCTGCAGTGTCTATAACCCAATTGAATTTATTAAAAGGATCTACAACCAGATTTGTTTCAATTTTAAATCTGTCATATAATTCAACAATATTCATTTAGTTTTCAATTTAGAGCAATCCTTTCTTAAATGACCCATATTTTTACAAATAAAACAAGGTCCAATCTGGGTTACATTGGATTTAGGTTTTACATTAAATTTTTTCGGTTGATATTTACTCTTAGACATGAATTTAGATTTACAGGAAATATTAAATGCAAAATTAACACTCATGTCTTGGTCTCGACTCTGTTGTCGTAGGCACCCCTCTTCTGCTGATAGTTCCGTCTGAATCTTATCTAAAGTGAAATCCGCATCAGGCCATCTATATATGATTTGTACTATACCCTGGAAAACTTCTGGAAGATGTCGGATGGATTAGAAAGCTAAGTAAATGTCCTCAATGGGGTATTTTACATCTTTTAGTTTTTTGATAGCTTTCTTCAGACATCCACAAAAAATGTCCACTTGCTCATTTTTGTCCGGACGGATGTTAAAAAATTCATCCAGTAGACGAACCAAGTTAGCTCTTGTTGGTGCTTCAAAATGGTCCTCTAACTTATCCCAGGCATCAGCTGGATCATCTGTGATGTTGATGAGTTCCTAGTATTCAGTTGGCAGGCCATAGTAAAGCATTGACAGCACTTTATCTCTCCTTTGAATGAATTCATCTTGATCTCATCTAGTTAAGGATTCATCTATCGGTTTGACACTTCTGTCTATGAAACCATAGTAGTCCTCAGCTTTGAGTGCAAATGCCATTCCATTACACCAGGTTGTGTAATTGTCCCTTTCCAGTAGTGGCATTTTTAGTGTCTCCATGCTTCCTGTTAAATTTTTGCTTATTCGATAAACTCAATTCTTGGATATCACTTGACAGGCGGACTTTAGCAGCCCCCCATCAATTTGACTCTGATAACTTTTCTTCACTCAGGCAATCCATCTATTGCTGACTTGGTAACTTAATCGTCTATTTCCATGTAGACTAGCCTCATAACCATGTTGGAAAAATTTCTCTTTCAGTCAGTAGAAAGTGATTTATTAGCAGAGTAGACCTAGTGATGAAATTAAGATAAAGTCAAGTTTGTCAAACAAAAACCATGTTTATCAAAATATGTAGGTATCTTGCCAAAATTACATGGCATTTGTTGTTTGAACAAAACAGCATGAACATATACACAAGATTTTGAGCTTAAACAAACATAGAAAGCCCACTCGGAATACTTAGACACACATGATTCAGCAATCATGTTGTTCTATATCCACCTTATAAAGGTCACACTTTAGGAAATTTTTAGTGTCATCGATTGATTTGACTAGATATAGCATTCTTTAAGTCATGGTCTAAAACCAGTCTAAAACAGAGTCTAAAAGATTAAATCACCGGTATCAATTAGGTAACACCATCGTATCACTGTTATCTTGGAACTTGCCTTTTTGGCTATCTTTTGTAGTTAACTGCCTTAAAGGAATTTAGTCATTGATCAGCACCAAACACTAATATGTACTATCTTGTACATCATTAGCCACTTTCCACAATATACAGTAGATTATTCAGTAACGTGCTATCACCATTATCTTGATTCTAGAACGTTCATCTAAGTGAATATTTCTATTTCGTATCCATTATGATGATCAGTCATATACCATCCGCTATCAACTATAAAGCAACAGTTACAAGCATCTGCATTTTCATGCTCATCCACAGCAGCAATTGCATCTGCATGCTCAGCATCAATAGCATGAAACGCATGAATAAGTTTCCAATGTGTGCTTCCTATATACTATGAGATCGGCACTTACTGGAACGAGTTCCAAGGCCTGACTCATATAATATGCAAATGAGCCAGTGTCCATCGAATATCCAATTTACATGCAGATACTTACTGGAAGAATGCTGTGAGTCGTTCCCATGAACAAAAAGTTAGTTGAGTTTTTGAACGATGTCCGGGAAAAATAGCGGCTCGCGATCTTGTAATTATGTTTTTCCAGCACCTATAACCATCTGTGTATAGTAAAAAGTATGTGTCTCAGTCAATAACTGAACAAAATAGTGTGACAAACACATCAAGTAGAGACTAGCTAATCTCCTATGGATGGCAAACACCCTACGGAGACATTTACTCCAGTGAAAATCTTTCCCAGCCAGCGATCCCATAGACCTTATGTACTTGTAACCCCATAAACCTTATATACTTGTAAGATCAATGAGCAATCCCGAAGGGACTATCCTTTTGGGATCTCCTTAAGAAATCAGTGGAGTTGACACTGTTGACAAACTAATCTGGGTATCCGATATTGTACTAGACATCAAAGGGATGGTAACCATGATTTAGTTTGGTACTTTTTCCTTGGCGAATATAGTTTTTCAATAGCTGGTCACCTGTGAATTAAAGATCTTGTTCACAGTTCTGTTTTAAATCTAGACCCACCTTTAGTATCTAATGTGGTTAGGAATTTAGATAGACAGTTTAGCGACTTTCGATTGAAATGCATAAAGTTATCGCTAATAAGAGACATTTGACTATATCTGAAGGATAGTATATCCATCCATGCATGACTAATACATGGCATCAAGAACTGAGAAATGGACAAATTTTTGATGAAAACTAAATGATAAGAAGAAGATACTGATGCTGAGTAAAATGAAGAAACAAAAAACAAAATGTTACTCAATAGAAACAGCAAATACAAAGATAAGTTTTCTGTCTTTAGTCTTCACTAATTTCCGTAAAAGAAAAGTTTAGCATAAGCAGGGCGTATGGATCCATTATAGAGTCGAAGATATGTGAAAATTGTATCAAAACCGGGCAATTGTTAAGACAGATAAAAGTGAATATTTTATAAAGCCCTCTCTCCCTCTCAAACCCTCCCGCTTCTTGCATGGGTGCAAAAGTCGTAAAGCAACAAAAGCAGTTTTAAGTTTAGGGTGAGCATGTCGAGTTGAGTCCATTGGATATGAATTAAATCGCAATTTCAACAATCATAGCACAATTAGACAATCATAGCACTAACTTTCATAAGCATAGTTTTTATATTTTCAATACTCTTCTGAACTGATCGCCGAAATACATAAAATTTTTACTTAAAGTCACAAGCCAGAGCTGCTCATTACCTCATTGACCAACTATAACTCCTATAATAGAGACTTAGACAATGATAATAAAAGTCTCAAAGATAGCTTTAGTATTAGAGCTGTGAGTAATAAAATTATTTTTAATTGTATAAATATTATTTCTTTTGAACTGACAACAGCGTTTGCAACAAGGAAATATTTGAAGATAAATAGTGCAAAAGATAAAATTTTAATTTCAAAATTAACTTTGAAAATTCATATAAAATTTTTGCATATGGAGCTTTTTGAAATACATTTATTTGTAAATTTTAAAAAAAGAAGATCCTATCACGAAAATTGTATTAGATGGGTATCTATTATTTTAATTATTAGAGTATCTATGTAGATGGATATCTATTTAGCTCTTTTGAACACGTCCTTTCACTGTTCCAGAAATAAAAATTCTGTAACAAAAATCTATAAATTATTTTTAATTTTCAACACTTGAACAACAAAACTGAAACTTTTAGCTTCAGTTTAAAAGAAATGGAGAACAGAGTGCTCAAATTGAAGTGTGAGTTAGCTTTTAAAATGGGTCTTCTTGTTGCCCTTTTCCGGAGATATTTAAAATTTGTCTGCTTTTTAAAAATGTGTGGCGGAAAAAAACTATCAACGTTTTGCCTTTTGTAAATTCTGACTCTTCAACTTCCTTTGAAACACTGTTAAAAACTCCTGTTAAAAAAAATCAAGATCGTAGATTGAAAATTGAGCAAGAAGATGAAGATGTATTTTTACGATGGGGGTGGCTTTCCTCCATGTTTTACGAAAATATTTAAAAATTAATTGAATCTTTCGAATTTTTCTGCAACTCCCTGGATTGAATTCTACAATTTAGAGTCATCCTGAGGTACTAGGCCAAGTATTCGCTTCAGAAAAAGGGGGGACATACACATATACACGGGTTTCCACAGGTTAATAGTAAGATTCTATTTCCCTAGTCCCAAAACAGCGTGCAATAGAATATTCTTAATCTCATATATTATTTTATTTTCAATAGGAAGAAGAGACCCGTAGACTTATTTTCTGTTGCAACAAAACTGGGCTATTTATCTCTAACTAGAACTAAATATCAGTCCTAGTTGCCTTCGGCCGCATATTTTTTACCATGCAAATTAATGCTTTGCTCAGGTTGTACATACTTATCATGGTACATATTTTTCTACACAAAATTGGAATTAGCTAGACTTTGGGTTCAAAAGGAGCTGCTGAAACCTTACCACACCCCTCCCCACTATAATATGTTGCTTGTCATATAAAGAGTGCGAAAAAAAGGAGAGGGGGGAGGTCCCGAACCTGTTACACATCCTCCCCCTAAATAAAGCACTGACGGTATACCCCTCAACTTTTTTTACAAATCTACACCTATGTATCCAAAATAACCTAATAAATTTACTACCGCACATTTTTCTAAAGCCCAAACTTAAAAGAAAATACTCTTACATTTTAATAATTCACTAATGCAATTATTAAACTAAAATCAGAACGAGAACCCATACTCAATTATAATATAGAAGACGCTAAGAGAAATGATCTGTTTGGTCATATTACAAAACTACGTTTTACCGCTCTAGATGAAGTGATGATTCATAGGAACACCCTATCGAAGAGCTAGTATCAATAGAGGTAGCCTTTCCTTTGTTTAATCATCTTAAAAGCATGGCCAGTATCTCCCAGACTCTGCCATTCGCATCTACAAATAACCATCAGATTGTTGGAAAAATTTCCAACGTGGAGAAAAATTTCAGTTCGTTAGATGCATAACATATGTGCATAGCAGAGTGTGAAAGTGTCCTTATGCATAAAGGCAAAAATGAAGACGATGTTTGAGAGGTCTAGTCACTTTTAAAAGTAAAAGAAATCCTCACTGTGTAATTATTACAACACTTGGTAATCTTTAAAGGCAAAGCAGAGATATATACAAATGATGAGCTAGCAAGCTTAAAATGTTGTTACTTGCATTCTGGATCATCTTAAAGAAACTCAGAGTTCCTGGTAATAGAAAACAAATATATTACCTATATCAAGATGCGTGCTCTTATCGAAGCCACAATAACTGGTATTACATGTGGCAATACAAATTCCCATGGATAAAATACTTCAAAGTAAATTTTATATCGTAAATTACCTTCAGTGACTTCAACAACTATCTTAAACAAGGTATAGTGACCTTTAACTAGGTCAAACTTAACAAGATCATAAAAACACCGAACTCAAGTCTGCGTATTCGACTTCCAATGTCACCGATCTGTCTCATTGATCTCTCTGTCTCTGAAGTGCTTGAAGATTCGTCCTATATATATCCGAGGATGGGATTGTTCCGGAATGAAATTGTAGCTGAGAATGCCCCTGGATATGCAAATTGCTTGTATATGCGTCGAGCACATGATTTGCTTAATTCGCATACCAGAAAAATGTCGCAATTCACTCCCGAGAACGAAGTGAGTTGTTCACCAAAAACACATTCAGGGGAAACATGAATTGCGATGTTTACCTACGTTTTTCCAACAATCGGCCCTCTCATGCAAATCTCCAAGTCTCAATGCACATGCAATAGGGTAGAGTGAAAAAGGCCAAAAAATTTTTTTTCCAATTTTATTATTTCCTGACCCAACAAATGGTTCCAATTGGTAGAAACAGCAAAAACGTTTCAGCCTAATCACTTGTGATCTTCAGGTTCCACACGAGGTCCGAATAAATTCATCTTGGTGTCGAACATCGGAAGTTCGTTCCGGGACTTGATTCAGCTTATGAATCCTGGCTTCTCCACCACATGTTGCCAATGACGCTTCTATCACCAGTCTCACATGCCTTTATACTACTTGAGATTGACAAGGAAGCTTCCCTATTTCAAACTATGAACCGCTTCTGATCAATTTTGCTATGTCTTCGTCACTGAGGTTCAAGATAGTCGGTGGTTCTCAGGTATTGTCCCAGCGAATCATCTCAAAATACTCCTCTGCTTTGAAATTCAATTTCAGAAGTTCAAAATAGCATATTTTCCCCTTCCAGTTAGTTTTTCTTGCTTGGAGTATTCTTCTCAAGCCAAGTTCTCAAATTGATTTCCAGCTCTATATGCCGGAGGGGGGGGGGGTAGAAGAATTGTTAAAATCCTTAGGTCAGGTTTCATTACTTAGGGGGTGAGGTGTATGCTTGTTAGGCATGGATGAACCTCATCAATTTGCTGCATGAGGTCCATTACAGTTTACAGCAAAACAATTAGTTTGCTTTGCAGTCCTTGGGAGAATGCAGTCCCACAGAATTCACACATCTAAGTGAGTGTTGAACACCCAGGCCACCCAACTCACCATACGGTACGAGCAACAGGATGAGTGGCCGCTGAGTGGCTAGTACTGGTAGAATATGAAAATTCAGGACACAAATACAAAATTTTAGGACAAAAAATATATTAAGTTTTTATCCTGTGAAAATTACTTTATAATGAAAGCAAACATTTATGTTTGGTAAAACACAAATTTTCACTAAAGAGAATAAAAAATATTGATCTCAATTTTAAAAAAATATAGCAATGAATTATATCCCTGCCAAAATGGTTGCCTTTTTGCCTAAAACATTGCTTTACCACTTTTGGGGAAATATCCCGTCACAGGGTTCATACCCATTATTCAAAATAGAAAAATTTGTATTTTGCAAATATAATTAAAAAAATTAACCTTAAAATTTGACCAGAATATGAAAATAAGCTAGTTTAGTCAATCTAATATGCAACATTTAAAACATGGAGATAAATGGACAAGAATCATCAATCATGCATAAACATTGATTATGAAACACTTTCCAACTGAAATGCAATTTCATTTAAAAATTTTTAAAATGTGATACATTCAGTGGTGATATCTTTTACATTATCACAGAACTACAGTAATTTATTATACTTAAATATTTAAAACTGTATCGAAATATAAATCATCTGATTCGCTATGCAAAATCAATGAATATTTCATTCATATAACTTGTATTCCAGACTCCACAGCTAAATAAATTCGTGAAAAAAATTCAGCAATTCTTATGTAACTCACCTTACAATCGCTTCAGATATTTGCATTCTGCATAAGTTAAAATTAGGCTTCGTTGACGAAATAATAAAAGTTTAGGGATCATTTAAAATCACAACTATTGTAATTGCATAGGCACGGAATTTAGATACACAGATACGCAGATAATATATGTGTGTGTGTGTATGTATTCAAAGTACTGGAATCGTATCGAAGATCGGAACTCGAATTTTTGAAGGATCTACATGTTTTGGGACTTCTAGAACACGAAAAAACTATTTTTAGGAAGACGTCTGTGTGTGTAAGAGTGTATCTGTGTATGTTTCTGTGTGTATGTGAGGATATTACATCCACTCTAATTGAAAAACTAATGGACCGAATTTCATAAAATTTGGTATGTTATTTGTGGGAAATCCTGATGTTCATTAGATTATAGTACAATTCGTAATAAAAGAATCTGCCTTCTTTGCGAAATGGCTGGCAGAAATTGCCTTTATCCACTCTAGCTAAAAACTAATGGAACAAATTTTGTAATGCCAGAAATGTAAAGTAATAAATATTTGGAAGGATTAAAAATAATGGAACCAGGAATGCGGGCGGATTATCCCCACGCTAAGCAGATGGGCGATAATATACAGGTGGCCCCATATCTTACATACCACGCCCATGTTTACATACCACACTAAGCCGTTTGGCGGCAACCGAGACAGCGAAGCCATGTCTACGGATTAGCTCTCAGCTCTACATTTCAGCACGTGGACCGCCGACCGAAAAAGGGATATAAGTGAGAGTTGCTCAAAGTGGGAGTCAGAATTGGTCAAGGCAGGCTGTTGGAGTTAGACTAGTCAAGAAGAAGCGACGGTAGCAGAGTTAAGAGTTGTGTGTGCGTCTCTGATATAGGAATTCGAAGGAGAGCTCATGTTCATCTGGTATTGCAAGTGTAAAGTGTGACAAGGCATCGGTGTTACCCAAGTTATATAAAAGAAGATCAGGTACCGTACAATTAAACTATATGAGGATAACCTATTTGTCTAAATTTGTGTTTTTAAGGAAAAGCTAATTAATGCATCCCACCACGTGCTCCAACCAAATATCAATTCATCTGGCATTACACCCCCCGAACTACCATTGAGATGTATTCCACTATTGTGATAGTTATTTAATTTGTAAAACTAAAGAGTGTAAATTGAGTATGTGATAAATAAATGTTTTGTTCCTTTACTATTAACCTTAATTTTTAGTTTGTTAACTTAGTATCCCGTTAAACACAGAAATAGGTGGGTTTTGCGGCCACCAACGCAATGTACACAGCAGTAAGTTTTAGAACAGATTACATGTATAATTAATATACTAATAAATAATTAATTTAATGTAAAATGCATTTTTTGACAATATTAATTTTAATCAACAAAATTAATAAATCGGCACAAATTTAACAAAATTTGGTGTATAATATTTCAATGACCTACAAGTGATTTATATACCAAATTTAACAAAATTTGGTACATCATTTGTAGGTTATTCTAGTACGATTCAGGAAAAAGGAACGGGCTATTTTTGATAAATGGTCTGCAAAAATCATTAAATATAAAAATAATAGTCTACGTGTGCTCAATTATATCAATTAAATTCCTATTTTATACGTGATTTTTGACAACAAAAAGAAAAAGACTAACCCCATTACTCTAAAACTAGCCGATCTTTAGATATTCTAGTTTTTTTGCGTTTTCGCTACGCCACCTTTGACAATAAGTTCAGCTATCAAATGAGAACCAAATTTAAGTTTAACGTGCAAATTCAATGTCATTTAAAATACTTATGGCTGTTATTTTGTGCAGAAAAGAACGTGAATATGAGTCTGCAGGGAAAGACATGTGCTGCCCACATCAGAATTTTTAACAATATTACAACAATGATTTATAGAAGTGAACGGGGATTATTTGCAGGCCATTTCGAAAAAAATGTGTGATCTATATTTAAAGATCCACGAAATTTTTGTAGAATAAAATGTTCAACAAATTTAAGCTGTGTACCAAATTTTAACTCTCTAGGACGTAGGAAAGTGCATTAGAAATGCCATCAAATAAGTATATCATGAAGAGTTATATAAAATTTTTAAAAAAAATTGAAAAATAGTTATCTACCAAATTTATTTTAAAATGTGAAATCTCTCCCATATACAAAATGATTAAAGTCTTGGAAAGATATTTATTATATATCTCTTTTTTCTTTCTGGAGGATATCCCAAAAGTCAGAATTTAATTGAATTTGTTTTTTTCCCTATATTAAATAATTTTTAAGTAAAAAACTACTTAACATATTTTATTGAAATTTGTTATATATATTTTATGGGATAATGTGAATATTTCCTAAAAATTTCGAAGCAATTTGTGAATTTTAAATTTGCTTAAAAAATGTTTGAAAAATTAGGTCCCATAGGGTTCAATGTATTTCATTTTTTCAACCCGGGTTCAATAAAAAACTAATTGGGTGATATTATTTATTTATATTCCCATAGGTCCCACAGACTGCCTGAACAACATACTAAAATTTAATTTTGATAAAGTCATTTTTACGGCAGTTATCGTGCTAACGGACAGACAGACAGAATGAACAAAGTCATAAACACTTTTCAATTATGTTGTAAAGTGTTAAAAAAGATACTAATGTACTATCAGCAATTCATAAAAACAAATTGAATTGCGCAATCGCACTGTTTATGCAAAATTAATTAACAAATTAACCATGATAATTAACCAGAATATGAAAATATGCTAGTTCAGTTAATCATCTAATATGCAATATTAAGATGAAGATGAATGGAAAAAGATACAAATTTATTCTCGGCAATTCACGAGAAAAACTAAATTGAGGAATCATACTGTTTATATGAAAATAATTAAAAAATTAACCAGAATACAGAGAAATGCTAGTTTAGTCAATCTAATAAACAATATTTAGAAAATAGAGATGGATGGAAAGATACAAAATATTTTCAGCAATTCACGAGAACAAACTGAATCAATCACGCTATCCATGAGAAATTAATAAAAACATAACATTTTAACGATTCATGCTGAATTTGAAGAAGCATATTTATTACTTTCATAAAACACACGATTGCGATCTTAAATTACATTACATGCGTCCATAAATCCCCGTTAACAACCGTGCATGTTGCCTTAAATTTACATTGGCCTAGACAGAAGACAATTTTCAATAAAAAATTATGCGAATTCCGTAACCTACAGTATGAAATGAAGATGTTTTCCATAGAAACTACGGAGAATCCGTAGTAATCGGCATCTTTACTTTTGATAAGTAAAATTTCAGGAATATCGAGAAAGTACATAAAAAATAAGGATATTTTAGGACACAAATCTTAAATAATAAAATGCAATGTATGTCTGTCTGTCTGCTTTATACACTATAAGCTCAGCGACCGCACGTCGCAGAGCTACTATATTTGGCAATCGGAGACCCGGGGGGTTGGGAAGGTGACACGTAAAAACAGATTTTTAAAATTTGAATTATTTTTTTGTTATTTAATTTTTTATGCGATTTCGACAGTTTTTTCCCCTTTTTTCTCCACCATCCAGACGTCGTAGAAAAAAACAAATCGCACGACCCGAAAGAGCAGACATTGCGAGTAAAAATATATCAATTTCAAATCTTTTTAAAGATTTTAAAACAAAAGTCACTTTCGGCTCAAAAAAAAAGAACTTTTGTTTTTAAATCTTCGCATCAGGAAAAGTTCCAACAATTTCGACTAATAATTTACATTTTTAGAAAGCTCAAACATCAGGCATTATTACAAGCCCAATCTCATCAAGAAATAATGAAAAGTAGCTGCAGAATCCAAATTTTAAGAATTTCCGAATTTCAATTTTTTGGCAAAAGAAGTTTTCTCCCACATGCCCGCGCAGACGCACTGAATGGCCCAAGCAGTTCAATTTCTTGCACGTGCAGATGCAATTGCCATGAAAACCGTTTTTGGCCTAGCACATGTTTGGTGATATATTTGAGGATATTCGCATGGGGCAAATGTCTTCAGTGATTGCTTTTTATACAGTTTTTGGCCTAGGGACAATTAAAAACCTAATTAGTGTTTGCTTTTTATAAGGTTTTTGGCTCATTATGCTGGATTAAATTGTGACGATGTATTGTTTACATTGGATGGTTGTTAGGACCACAATGAAAAAACTTAAACACTGAAAAAATAAAAAAATAAATAAAAAGAAAGTTATGGAGTTTGTCGCGGTGCCTTAAAATTTCATTATTAGTTTTAACATCATTAAACTAAACCAAACTTTATTAACTCCATGGGGTTGAGGGCAGGGTAGTCCAGTGGTTAGCAAGAGGGAATTGCACTCGGTAGGCCCGGATTCGATTCCCGCCACTGTCAAAACTGCCACGGTGTTCACGCGGAGTATGATCACGTTAAACATGAGGGTCCGTAAGTCCTTCCGAGAGTTTGGTGGTAGAGGAAGGAGGGTACGGTCCTTGTGGATGCCTCCCCCACTGGGTTCCGGTCTAAATTGGATGGCACTTCCTGGCCGTCCAAATAGTTACCTTACCAACAACTCTATGGGGTTATGGCACCAGAGAGTTTGCCATGGTCAGAATTTTCAAGGGTAGCGAACAGGCTGGTCGCCGAAGGCGGCTAGTATTTTAATAAAATCATAACCTTTTAGCGATTTATACTGAATTTGAAGAAGCATATTTATTACTTTCATAAAACAGGTGATCACGATCTTAATTTACATTAGATGCGGTCATAAATTCCCGTTAATTATCATGCATTCGACCGTAAATTTACATTAGCCTAACCAGAAGGCAATTTTCCGTAGAAAACTATGCAAATTCCGTAACCCGCAGTATAAGATGAGGATGTTTCCCATAGAAACTAGAGAATCCGTAGCAATTGGCATCTCTACTTTTGAGTTTAAAATTTCAGGAATTTCGGGATGGTATGCAAAAAATAAGGATTTTTCAGAACACAATAATTTTTTTCGAGAATTTCAGGGCAATTACGACCCTTGAACATCGAAAAGTGCATCCAAGTCACTTGTAAACGTAAACAACATACTTCATTCATGTATCTAGGACTTTGTATTAGAACTAGTGTTTAATAAACAAAAACCCCTGTTGCCTCTAGTCCGTTTTTCGGAAGCTGTGTGCTGGAAGTAAAAGAATGAATACATCTTGTCACACGAGAATACAGAAGTTTTCGTGTGACAAGCTCTATTTATTCCATTACTCGCAGCACGCAGCGTCTAAAGACGGATGGGAGACAACGCTCCTGTGCAATTCTAGAAGTTGGGAAAACATCTGAATCACAGAAAAGTAAGCATGTGCACTCCCACAATAGCCATTCATCGGGGCATTTCAATGACACCGGAAATTCCTGAGAATTTCGACTGTTAAAAAAAAAATACACATTTTCCCAACAAAAATGGGAAGAAAAGGACCTGATAATGAAAAAAGGGACTTTTAGGGACTAATTACAAAAAAAGGAACCTCAAGGGAAAAAAGGGACCATTTGCGAGGCCTAGACATTAAATATTTCTTAAACTAAAATATAACTCAAAAACGGTTTATTTCAGCTTATTCTCTAGACATTGTTCTACAAGTGTACCCAATTTTATGTTTTATATGCTATATTTATTGCAGTACTAAGAAGAGAAACTCGAAAAGCGAGAAATTTTGAAACAGTGGAGGCGGTAGAGTCAGTTAATTTTTTAATATTGAAAGATAATAAAAATTTCAATTTCAGCGCCTCTGTGATGGCAGCCAAAGCGGTCACCTTGCCGCTTTGGCTGCCACCACTAGAACTGCCACTAAAAGAAGGAAACAAAAAAAACTGATCAAATTAATATCAGATATTAAATAGTAGATGAAGAATCTTGTAAAATTGAACAAAATATTGGAGAAAATAATACATAATTTTTACTTTCTCTACAATACACAGGGTGGCTACAGAAACTTAAAAACAAAATTCCTGAAATTCCCTGATTTTCTTCAATCATCTTGGGAATTCTCATCCTTTCACATAAGAATTTCCCAACAATACTCATAAACTTGACTAACTAAAAACTGATAGATGGATAAATGAATATAAAAGATAAATATAAAACATTTATATATATTGTATAAGATAAACAGCATAAAAAAACAAAGTATCAACTTTGAAGCAGAACACTTGGATGAGTTTTTCACGTAAAGAGGCAAAGCGAGTAAAAGTAATTTAGTAATTTCAACGTGTTTTTACATTACATCATGCGATGGTTTTTTCAAGTTGCTTAATGTTATGCAAAATTAAATTCTAAGTATGTTTTAAAATAATTTAGAAATTTGCTCTTATTACTTTACTTATTTATAATAGATTTATTGTACAGTAGACATAAGTCAAACAACCAATCCTTCTCCCCATGTCTTGAACTGATGAGTACTTTATCAAGGTATCACTATATGTCTGTTGGCAAGAAAACTCCTTAGTGGATCTACTTTTATAGAATCTATTATTTCGATGTTGAGGCGGAGGAAGATTTTAAAAATTGGGGAATATTTAAGATCTTGGCAAAATACAAATTTTATTATTATTATTATTTGACAGTAACAAAGACAAATTCACAGAAATATTTTAATTTATTAATGAGTAATATTGTTAACATGCATTTATTATTGCTATCTTCTCATTTTTAACATCTAATAAATTTTCAAAACTTATTTTAAGTGTTTTTTTTCTTCTAAAATTAATCCTTTTCTATAAGTTATTGTCACTATTACCATTTTTTCCATTTCTTAAAGGTTTGTCAAATTTAAATTTTTCATTTATTCATTGTTTAAATATTTTGAACATTTATATTCACTAATTTTTTTTTTAATCTCTCTTGTAATTTTTATTAATCTTGCCAATGATTTTCATTATAGACCTTTTCAGGTGTTTTATAATATTTGTTTTCCAATACATCATAAAAAAAATTCATTTATCATGAAGCATTCAAATACATTTTAAGGCAATTTTAAATTCATTTAAGTTTTCTCATTTTGATCTTTTTATTTTTACTTTTCCAAGCTTATGAAGCATTCACTATTATATTTTGCTCTTTTATTTTTAAGAAGCCCGTCCACTAATTTTTCTTTAATTTCGAGGGTTTTACAAATGATTTTCACCGAATTTTAATAAATTAATATTCTTATATATTTTATATTTTGATCATTTACTCTAATTTTTCAATCATCACGATCGCGATATTTCGGCCTTTTTCCCGTTATATTAACGGACGTTATGAACTCTTTTATTTTAAAATTTCCTCAATATGTTTATTTCATAACAAATAAATTATCTATCCTTTTTAAGAAATTTGATTTTTTTTAATATTTTGACGTTTTGAATTTAAAAAATGGCATTTTATATCGCTAGAAACATGCCGTTTTATTGCAATACCCGAATTTTCTGATCAACGGGAAAAGGGCCGTGAACTACCCCTGGCCCCGCGGGTAAGTTGAAAATGGAACCGATTTAACTTTGAATTTATAATAGTTGTTAACAGTTAGCACTTCTGAAAATACAGCTAAGCAAACATTTTAGGAATTTATACATCATTGTTTTATACATTGTCGATGAGAGATTAATAACTTAAAACAGGGTATAATCTGTAAAAGGAAATCTGAAATTTCTCCTAGTGAAAAACTGTCATACATCGAGATTTTAAAATTATGAAGTTCTTGAGATCAAGTTTTAAAATTAATACGAAATATGTCCGGGATAGTATCCTTCAAACGCGCTATTTTAGCCAATGCTACACACATTCATAATTTCCGTATAGTAGTTTATGGGCCGTTCATATGTAGGTTTAAGTAGAACAATAATACATAACATTGCAATATCGACAATTCAGCTCGGAAAAGCATTCCCCCATCCCCAAGGTTGATATCCTTTATTCGTGCTGGGCGCCCAGATTTAATACACTCACGCCGGCCTCGAGCGGCTGCATATTCCCGAAACTCATTCATATAGATTAATTCTTTTAATTTTTCATTGTGAAAAATATACTATAATGAATATTTAACCAATAAATAAATTCACAAGCACGAAATAGAGGGAACGAGTTTCACGCACCATTTTTATTTTAGAGAGTGGTTTTAATTCCGTTCATGCATCCGCTTTCGGGAACCCTTTAAAATTTGAGTCAGATGTAAAAATGGGGGAATCCATTTAAGCCGTAATTATTACTTGCAATGCTCATAGAGCACGGCAAAGATGCTACACCCCGGAATGTCGTAAATCACATCGGTGATTATGGGGAGGGGTAGGATAGGAATGTAGATTGTACTCACTGGGCAAATGCAATAAATTACGATCGCCTCGTAGAGGGAAAACTGTGGGAGAGATTGTAGTATTGTGGCAGTATTGTAGCGGTTGTTGACAGATTTTTCTCACTCCACAGGTAGATTTGTTGAGGGAGAATAGTCATCCTACGGTATCCCACAGTTTGGCCGGTAATCAGGATTCGTTAATCGCCAGCTTTTCAAGTTTAATCGCCATGTGGCGAGTGGAAATTTTAAGCTGTATGATGTCATCTAAGCAACAGCCAATCAGAATAAAGTTTAACACTCCACATAACGAAAGCAGTTTCGCAGAGGGACAAAGAGAAAGGAAAATTCCCATTCAGATGTTTTTACAGGGATTTGAAGATCGGCGACTCGCGAAACGAAATTCCAAAATTTTCCCTGATTTGAAACAAAATTCCCTGAGTTTTCCCCGATATTTCCAGAAAATCATTTTTCCCTGAGAATTCCCAGATTTCCCGGTTCTGTCGCCACCCTGAATACATTATAGTGTGTAAGGGGAAATGTACTATTGAAATTGTGTTGAAAATCGGAACCTGAGTTTTCGATGGGTTTACACATTTCAAATAAAAAATAATATGAAAAAACTATTTTTAATGTGGCGTCTGTGCAATGTAAGTATCCAATCTAGCTCAAACACGAGATGAAATTTCACAAAATTTGTTAGGCAAGTCATTTCTAAGTTCCCCTGGTGCTGATTAGATTTGAGTATGATTTGGAGAAATACAATGTTGATTCAACATATGTTAAATTATATTCTTGTTATGAGCTCTTATCAAGAGAAAGTGGATAAATTGGATATATCCAGCTTGATGAACATTTTTATCCATAGATCTCCTCAATGTTTAAATTCATTTTTTATTTAATATAAAATAGTTTGTTGCATTATCTCATAGAATTTCAGTAATGCATTATATATTTTAAAAAGATGTAAACAGTTTTAAAAGCTTCACTAATATTCCCAAACCTCATATTTGCAGTATGAAACGTTTCAAATTAAATATGCTCTCACAATTGTAATATTTATACACTATTTTATTGCTCCATTTCTGTTGTACAAACAACTAATAATTATTATGAATTTCTTTTATGCTATATCAACCATTTAATATTCTAGACAGCATTATTTAAAATACACTCAAGGACAATGAAAGTTGCGCACCAAGAAGAAAATGTGATACAACTGCAAAATGATGTAGGGCAGGCTAGTATGGAAATCCCATGGTGTGATTGCGCGTGACCGTACACCCGTGAGTGGTGCTGCAAGCATGAGTCAGGGGCCTTGCTTGCAGCATCACTCAAGGGTGCTGCAAGCAGGGGCCTTATAAACTGGCATGTAGTCGATGCCCCATCAATGCGAAAAGCTTCGGCCGACGCAAGCACAAGTACAGAGTGAAAAGAATGGTAGGTAGATGCCAGAAATGTCAATATAAGCAACTAACAGACTTCAAGAGAGGCCTGATCATTGAGCTGAAAATCGCAAGATGATTAGTGTGCCAGATAGCTCGTCACGTGGATCGTTTGGACATTACTGTCTGACGGTGTTAGGAGCACTGGTCACAGGATGCCACCCAGACATGGAGGGCCGGCTCTGGACAGACCAGGCATACCACTAATAGAGAGAATCGAATGATAGTGTGGCAGGCACATATAGAGCCCATGGTGACCCGATCAGCAATACAGGCACATATAGCAGCTCCTGTGTGTCTTCGAACCATATCTAGATGCCTGAAGGAAGCAAATCTGTGATCCCAGCATCCTTTACGTGTGCTACCGTTAACACAGGAGCATCGGTGTCTCCAATTACAGTGGTGCTGGGCCAGAGTAACATGAAACGCCACAGATTGGCAATGTGTGGTGTTTAGATATGAGTGCCGCTTCGTTTTGGGGACTGATGATCAGAATGTCCGGGTATGGAGGTCCCCTGCATAACGCCACAATCCCAACCTCGTTATCAAGAGCCACACCCCACTGCAGGCATCAGGGTTAGGGAGCCATACCCTACGACAGCTGATCCGCTCTAGTAGTGGTACCTAGAACATTGAATGGCCAGAGGTACGTGAATGAGATTCTACAGCTCCATGTACTCCCATTCGTTTCTGGGATTCCAGGTGTGCAATTCCAGCAGGATAATGCCTAGCCTCACACGGTTTGGGTCGCCCAGGCCTGACTGAGTCATGTCCAGACTCTTCTATGGCCTGCCTGCTCCCCAGACCTGTCCCCTATCGAGCATGTGTTGTTGTTGAGACCCAGATCGTCCGACCTACCAGAAAGGTGTAAGGTAACTGTTTGGACGGCCGAGAAGAGCCACCCAATTTAGACCAGAATCCAGTGGGGGAGGCATCCACAGGGATCGTACCCTCCTTCCCCTTACCACCAACCTCTCGGAAGGACTTACGGATCTACATATTTAACGTGATCGTACTCCGCATGAACATGGTGGCAGTTTTGGCAGTGAAGGGAATCGAACCCGGGCCTACCAAGTGCAATTCCTGAGCGCTAACCACTGGGCTACCGCGTACTATAATGTGTGGAACTAATTGAAACCCCAGCTGCCTCGCTGCCACAATCTTCAGGATTTGGAACGTAATGTCCAACAGGTGTGAACTCATCTACTGCAAGACAACATCAGGCATCTGACACCATGCCGGACCGTACTGCTGCTTGTATCGCAGTATGAGGCGGTGCGACACGCCATTGAGGATAATCGGACTGTGTACCACAGCTCCTTCTGTAAGTGTTCTGCTGCACTGTTTTTGTGATCATGTATATCACTCATCTGTATCCTTCTATCAATAAAATTTCAGGTCCATCCTATGCTTCTCTCTTGGTGCGCAACTTTCATTATCCGTGAGTGTACACAGATTTTTTAATGGTACAGGTTACTGTTAATTTTAAGCTAAATGTCATTAAAAGTTTAAATATTTGTAAGTGCATATACTTTACCTAGATATTTAATTATGTGTGGTTTATTTAAACATATTGTTGTTTATTTAATTCTTTTATGTAGCTTACTAGAGATGATAACTGTAGTCTTGGATAAAACCTATAAATTTCGTAAGGACATTTTTATAGAGGTACAAATGAAATACATGCACACACATGCATCTCCAAACATCAACAAAATGTTTTGATGAGTATTGAAACAGGAGATGAATACCTCCTGAGGTATTAAAGCATGAATAGCTACAAAAATAATTAGAATTTTTAAAACTGTTTCCATACTGTATGAGGAACTATAAAAATATATTTAGTATTGAGTTTAATAACAAAGATATTACATGTTCTGTGAATGTTCTTCTCTGAAAATATATTCTCTCAAATTTAGATTTATTTTATCAAGATATCAAATTTAGATTTATTTTATCAAGATATCAAATTTAGATTTATTTTATCAAGATATCAAATTTAGATTTATTTTATCAAGATATCAAGATATACTGTTTTCCTATTTTTCGTTTTATTTTTGAATAATTTTTCGAAAAGATTCAGCATCCTTGAAGATTTAAATAATGAATTCTAAAAATGTCCAATGAAAGGTTAAAGTAACGAAACTATATTCATTCAATATATATGAAAACTTTCAAAAGTTTGATTTGCAAATTAATTGTATTTTCAGAAAAGTAAATTTCAGAGCTTTGATTCTATTTAATATAACTTGACTGCAAAGTACTCTTAAATCCGATAGTGTTAGTATATTATTGTATAAAACTGCAGATTAGTATTCAGAAAAGTAAACATTAAATTCAGAAAAATAAACATTAAAAAATAATTATTGAATTGCTGATAATTTTTTGCTGCTTTATTTTTATGTTCTGAATTTTGGGTGCAACTGGAAGCTATAGCAGCTTTTTTTTTTCTTTGGATGATATTTCAATGCATATTTCAATGTGTCTGGTATAAATCATTATTTGTCATTGGCAGGAGATTAAGCTATTCTACAGTTAAAGAACTCTATATATATTTTGTGGGACAATTTAAAAATGTTCTTTAAATGAATGTGTAAATTAATAGTGTCTGCTATTGAGTAGTGTCCGTTGATTGAAGATGTCCGATTTTCAGAAGTGTACGTTAGAAAGGCTTTATATGCCTCATTAAGGAAAAATGGGCAACTCCAGCCCCCCCCCCCCCCCCCCTCAATATTTTTTAAAACTCCACACCTATGAGTAGTCTGTCGTGTGGTCTGGGTTCTGTCCTTCGGGTCTGTCGTGTGGTCTGGGTTTTCAACACCTATGAGTAGAATTGCTGTTATGTCTTTCTTATTCACAAGATCCATATGCACAAGAGTAGGTGATCACCAAGCATAAAGTGCACCTTGCAATGAGCTGTTGACAGCAGTCAGTATTGGAAAGTAAGTCATTATAATAATACCTTGCTCCCACACCTAACAGAGATTTTTATTTTGAAACTGGGACTAGCTGCTTGTGCGTAGAAAGAAGAGGGTGTGCTAAGGCTTCAAATGTTGTCATTCAAGCTGTTTTAGCACCATCCACCAAACAGGGGGAGAAATTTACAGGCATCAAAATTTTTGCTACTCCCCAACAGCCTTAAACCAAATTTCTAGTTTGTGAAGTATGTTTTACTATCATTTCACAGTTTGAATATTTTGGTGTAGGACCCTTCCCCCCCCCCCCCCCCTCAAATGCATGTTTTTGTCCAACATGATTGTTCCTGGGGCTTTAATCAAATGATTAACCCATGTAACACATTTTAAATCCCTATCTTACTTAAAAATGATACTTCTCAGCTATTTAACAAATTAAACTTTTTAATTTGCAGCAACCCGAAAGTAGCAAATATTGAATTTTGATACCTAGGACCTATTTCACACTTCTATCACATTTCTAAATGCTTTTTTCAAGCTGTCTATATTTCGAACATTTTGGCATCTTCCCTCAAATATAAATTCAAGAATATTTCAATTTTTCCAGTGAATCTTATTTAAATGTTCATCTATTTCAAATCTTTATTTCTCTTAAAAGAAGGCGTTTCTCATTTATTACGCAAATCTAACATTTTGGTATGTGGCACCTCTAAAGTAACAAATTTTGGTAAAGTTATATTGGTCAACTTTTCATATCCGCGCAAGATGAAGGGGGGGGGGGGGGGGGGGGGGGGCTTTTGCACCCGCTGCACGGTCGCAAAACTTGTTAAAAAACTAATTGCTTGGTTGATATATATACTAATGGGCACAGCCTGTTACAAATATAGAAAATTAAACAACTTGTTTTATTATTTTTTTTTCTGGATTTGACTTTTTACATGCACGCGTACAAGGGATGAAATTTTACATTTTGACACAGGGCGCCATGCGGGGCGCGGTAGCCCATTGGTTAGCGCGCTGGAGTTGCACTCGGTAGGCCCGGGTTCGATTCCAGCTACTGCCAAAACTGCCGCCGTGTTCATGCGGAGTACGATCACGTTAAACATGTGGGTCCGAAAGTCCTTCCGAGAGGTTGGTGGTAGGGGAAGGAGGGTACGGTCCCTGTGGATGCCTCCCCCACTGGGTTCCGGTCTAAAATGGGTGGCACTTCCCAACCGTCCAAACAGTTACCTTACACCTTTCTGGTAGGTCGGACGGTCTGGGTTTCAACAACAGGGCGCCATGCATTGCGTCTGGGGTTATAGATCAGTACAACGGAGAGCTTAGGCCGATATTGGTTACATGGAAGAAAAGTAAAATAGAGGATTGAGAAAATTTACTCAAAATATAATAAATTATACATAATTTTAATTCATTAAAAAAGAACTGAAGTTCTTCAACTTTGTGCGAATTTGAATTAGCAAAATGTACATGTTCGCTTACAAAAATGACAGAAATTTAATTACTTTGTACGTGAAAAAGTCCGACGGAAAATTTAGATAACTCAGGAATTTGTTTAAGAAGTTCATCTGTTATTAAATGGCACCCTCTGTGAACAGGACGAAGATTTATTTTCCGTTGAAACCATGCAGATCCATGTTTAACAATTTCACTATTGGAACTAGCGGCAGCTCCAGCCATATTTGATTTGTTTATAAAATAACAAATTTTCACCATCAGTGAAGCACGCGATTAATCACAGTTAGCTGCTTTTATCTATCTCTCAAACACATATTTCAATCTCCAATTTAATATCGGACACACACCAACCAGCTCAGTGTATATTGAAACAAGGTTCCAGCAGTAAGTAGGGGCGAAACCCGGGGGCGGGTATTCAGAATCGGGGATGCGTACAAAACCCAGGATGGCCGCCAGGTGATCTTTGGCGAAAACGGTGAATTCCGAACGCCTTAACGCCAAATCAGGACTGACTAGAAAGCCAAGATTGAGCGCTAAATCATAAATTGTAGCGAGAAAGTTACGTGACCTGACACGGTTCGGTAGATTCCTACATTGAGCGCTAAATCATAAATTGTGGCGAGAAAGTTACGTGACCTGACACGGTTCGGTAGATTCCTGCATTGAATGCTATGCTATGAAGCTTTTTCGGAGAGAATTGAAGTAAGTTTTCTTATTTAATTACATATTATGTTGACCTAATGCCTTAAACATTAATCTGACAACATTTAACAATTTTTTTCTTAAAATATCATCTCTTGCCGCTTTTTCATAAGCCGAAAACGCATCATTGTTGGTTATGCATTTGTTTCCTTCATTTTTATGTTATCTACGCTTCATATATACGTGTATGATTGTATTTTTATTTTGCATAATGCTTTTAAAAGGAATTTGTATGTCACAAAATGGCTAAATGAGCACTACGGCTTTGTTCAGCTGCGGTAGGCTGCAGTTCTCTAGTACTCCTCGTACAACTCTTTCCATTGGAAGGACCGCCCACTTCGGCATCTGGAAGACCGCCCACGTTTTGGATACCAAAGACAGCCCGCCTCCGCTCCAGGTGGAATTCCATTGGACAACCTGCCATCCTTACAACTAATCCACGGTCGATACCTGGTTGCTCAAGTCCTCTGAATGCGTCACCATCGTGAATAACAGGCCTCACATGGGTAATAAACCAAACCGCCTACGTCATCGGAAAGGGTGTTAGAAAATTGTGCTTGGTAGTGTTAAACATATGAGCGATATAGGGTATCTCCAGAATATTGGATATTTAATAATCATTTGATGGCCATTACAGGTATGTATGTTTTATTATGTGTTCGTTAATGTTTCCGACAGTCGCTGCCAAAAAAAGAATTAAATTTTTTTGGTAATTTTTGCAGTTTTTATCATTTTTCTTGCATCATGCGTTAAGCCTCGTCATTCAATGATCGTAGTATGTTAACGGAAATGTTGAGACAGAGTTTTGAAATTTAACGTGTTTTATATATTTGTATTTAATCATTTATTAAAACTTTGACTGTCTTTCTATGCATACGTTATTGTTTTACGTAATTTCTGTTGGTAAGCCTTTAATTTTTTTGTATTTTCATTTAATGTTCATAGCATATGTGAATATTGAATTGCTATCTCAAAACATTTTCTATCCAAAATGTGTTTAGCTTGTTTATTTATTAGGCTTCACTTACATTTATTTATTGTTCATAAATTTTTTACCTTCGATATTTTATTTTCTGATCTGCAGTTTATCTTGGAATTGTGAATGTTGTGTACTAAGTATATGCTCCTTACTTTGTGTTCAAGGAATTTGGAGTATTAATAGCAGTGGTTGCATATATTTAAGCTAAATCCTAGTGACCTAACTCTATTGTTTAGCGTATATCAAAAACCTGAACATAGTAGTTAGATTTCTTGGTGGGCTTTTTCATGACTAAAGATCATGCTCTGTTGTATATATTCAAATGTAAAGCTTATTTAGTACTTTCACAAAGAAGTATATTTAATATTATATTGTTTGTAACAGATTTACGGCTTACTTTTATATTTTTATTCTTTTTAAATTATTTAGTTTTTATTATAATTCATTGAATTTTAATAACTAAAAATGCCAAGTGCTTGTGTTGTTCTTGGTTGTTTTATTATAAAAATGGTTCCCAGCTTTAAATTTTCTGCTAATGAAGAACTAAAAAAAAAGTGAATTTTATTAATACCTAGAACTAGCAAGTTGCAAAATATTCAAAGGTAAGTTCCATTTTCTCATTAATAACATTAATCCTTAACCGGAAACTTGCCGTCTGTGAGTTTGCTGCATTTACAAATGTGACACAAAAATGAACTTGCCCTCAATCTTACCACTCCACCTAATCGTTAAATTATTTGGTCCTCTCCCTCCCACCTCATTCGCAACACTTGCGCATTTTTAGTTATTGAAAGAAAAAAATATTTTTATTAGATGCAGTCTGCTAGATGGTACATTTCTGTTTACGTAATTTTTTCCTGTGAAATATCTACATGGTGGGATCGTCAAAACGAGTATGGTGATAAAGACTTTGAAGAGACTATTTTGCGATGATTTGATGAAGTTGGAAGTGATGTTGGCAATGTAGATAGTATTTCAGAAGATGAATATGTAAATTCCGAACATAATAGTGATTCAATGTTGTCAGAAAAATCTGATGAAAGTGAAAATGGAGAGATAAGAAATGATGAGAATTTAGTGAATAGTAAATATATATATGGAAAAAATCGGTACAGGGTACTGTTTCAGAACGGTACTGTTTCAGAAGTTCGACCCTTTTCACGAACAAGAAAGCACAATAAATCCTAAAAGTGCCAGTTTTAAAAGGTAAAGCTAAAGATATCGGAGAAAAAGCAGATCCATTCTCTGTCTGGCAGTTATTATTTACTAACGATAATTTTTTTTGTGCATGATTTTTTCATTATGTAATTTACGTTTTGATACTTTTTAATTTTTATTGAGAAACGAAGACAATTACAGACTATTATTTGGATGGGCAGTGAAATGTGAATCAAAATATAAATTTCCTAAGTTGTTGCCTATGTGATATTGTGTCTCTGCATATATCTAACAGTTCATACATATTTTCAATGGTTGATGGTTATTATATATTTTCAGCATTTGTTACAACATTTAGTAATATGCACTAGCTGAATACCCATTAAAAATCAATGATCTTGCAAATAAGGAACTTCTGAATAATGTAAATAGTTTAATAATTTGCGTTTCACATTTATTCGACACATATTTTCGAACTATCTACCTGTATACAAAATTTGAAGTCTCTATGCTATTGCGATGCATATTTTTTCTATCCTTTAACCCTTCGAATGTTTTTCTGTGTAGCACCCCCCCCCCTCTTAAATGAACATTTTTCAAAAACCATATTCATCTGGGGTTTTTATCAAATGATTAGCCCATATACTAAATTTCAAGCCTCTATCACATTGTAAAGGAGGCGTTTTTCATTTGCTCATCAAATCAAATATTTTAGTATGCCGCACCCCTTACAATAGCTAATGTTGGAATACTGAAATTGCCACTTTCTTCCTACCCAACTATTTACCCATGCACCAAATTTAAAGTTATCTCATCGCAAAGTATGCTTTTTATATCATTTCACCTTCGAATGTTTTTGTGTGGAGTATCCACCCCCTTAAATATTCATTTTTGAAATCGAAGATCTCGAAGGTGACGTCTGAATGAGTCGGACGGTCTGGGTCTTCTATGGTCGATACCTGGAAGAGCCGTACGAGATATTTATTTCCGCCCTAAAAAGCGAATTCGTCTAACATAGTTTTATTCTTCTCTCTGTTTTCATGGTGCAACCTTCTAGCTTTTTCTGTGCTTTCCCTTGCATTTGGGAATTTTCGCGTACTTTACAAGCTTTCCCTAAATACTTAAACTTTTAAAAATTAAATTTGTTACTCACTGCTCAAGGCCCTGCACCCAGGGCCGGCTTAAGGCACCAGCAAAGAAAGCACTTGCTTGGGGCGGCACATTTTAAGGGCGGCATTTCAGTCAACATAAATAGAAAATCTTAAATGAAAAATTCTTAATAAAATAAATATCTTAAATAAAAAAAGTAAAAAGTTCTGGGGCGCGAGCAACAGCATTTACAAGGGCAGATGTAGGCAAAACTTAAACACTGAAAAATATTAAACATTTGGTCCCAGATAATAAAAGAGTGAAAACGGCTATCATTCATTCTCCCCATGAAAAGAGAGGACCAGAAGGCTAAATGGAATCTCTTCCAGTATGTCGCCCCTAATTGTTTATCTTGCAACACAAGTAACAACTAATTACTTTAGCGCACCGGGCGTCCAGTACAGCCATCAACAGCACGTCTAGGGCGGCATATTGACCATTATCTGTGAACTGCAAAAGTTTTTATGTGAAACTGGTTTTTGTTAACTATTCCATGAAAAAATCCGATGAGAGAGGGCACTTTGCTTGAAACGATGGGGTTCCACCTAGAATTGCCGTGCCAGAATACCCATCTGTGGCGTGGCTCCGCTGAAATCTTACAATTACACATTGGCCGTTAATCGTACTTCTGCACGCCACTTGCTCGATTACCGAGCATATCTCCAGGTTCTGATTAATTAGAAAATGCATCACGAGAACACACAATAAATACTAATTAAAAGTTAATAAAGCTTTTATTTTAAAATACTTATATTCAAAACTTGTTGCTTAAAATTTAAAAAATCACAAAATGTCATCTTCATTACATAGAACATATTTACATTCGCTAAGTAGGTATTGGATAATGATCGATCTGATCATTTCCCCCTCTCTAGTTAAATTAAATATCATAATAGCCCTCAAGTTAGGCAGTTAACTTCCTTATTAAATTCTAATTATATTCTCTGATACTCAGTCTGCAGTGGGAGAGAACAAACGGACTTACCCCATTTAGGCAGGACGGCATCCAGGTGGCACTCGTCCGTCGATTTTAGCAGAACTTAACTCTGACAATTACCAACTGACTTCTCTCTCCGCTCTCCTTCTCCTAGTCGGGATCTCGGACATCCCCCTGGCCGGGCTCCATAGCTGACGCTTGGCCGCTATAGGTTCGAAAACCCATAAATTCAGTGACGCGGCCGGGCTCCCTCGAATCACTGGATTTGGCCCCTTCCAAAGGGTTGGCTAAAAATTGGGGGCTCTAGCCCTCTTGCAGGTGTCCATTTTATTTAAAAACAAGATAGCGTCCTTTGCCATTTTCTCACCACTGCAGCTGGTCTCTTACTCATAGCCATGGAATGTCAACCGTTTCCAAAGAGAGAGGGGGGGGTAATACTTTCTAGAAGTGAAGTGGCGACAGGAAAATTCCAATACTGTCCCACGACACTGGCTTCCCCCAAACAAGGGAAAAGAAACCAAGTTTCTTTTTCAAATGCTTAAACTACCAAAAAAAAATAAAAGGTTACAAATTATGCACAGTATACATATATAAACAGAGATAACAATAACATTTAACAATAAAATTATACATTAAATTATATACATAATGACACGCCCTATAGGTATGGAAATATTCTGTCTCTCCAAGTATGTCCAAGGACTAATTAAGGTGCATGATTGTCACTGTCCGTATGGCGTAAATATTATCACTGTCTAATGTAGCATACTGATTGTACTTTCCAGTCTGTTAAGTATGTTCACAAAATATGAAAGTTTGTCATGAGAACACATGAATTGGGAACAATTGTTCGTTCACATTATACACTAAAGGATTGATATTGTTCTGTAGGCTGTGACAAAATTAGTGATATTCCATATGGAAGGAATATTCTCTGAGCAGGATCAGCTGTGACATCACTTTATAAAAAGAAGTTGCACTAAAACTGTGTAAATGACGTTGCACTTAACACTGCGAACATGGAGTTGCACTAAGACGTTGCATTAAACGATAAAAATGCAGTTGCATTACAACGTTGCACAAAACGATGAAAATGAAGTTGCATTGTTTGGTACCCTTTGGTCCAAGGAAGGCATGATTTCGTTTTCGGTTAATGATGCTGCATACATGTGCTGGTAAAGGCTTATGTGAGCTGTAAAACTACGCCTTTGTTGCTGCAAAAGTCTTTATAATGGCAACTTTCGTTTTTTGAAGACCGGATCCGTGTCTGCAAACTTCTGCAGTAATCATAGTTAGGGTATGTAAATGCACATAGTTTTTTCCACAATGTACTTTATCAATATAAAAAAGCTGATGTAATTTCAGATTAGACATTCTATTCGTACTTTAATATACAACTAGACTTAGGAGCTTTAGAGTCCTTGAACTCTGTCCACTGCATTGTACCAGAGAACATTTTACTTTTAATGTTTTCTACATTCTTAACCTACTTATTTTACATTAAATACATTTATTTTATCTTAATCACATTTATTTTACATTAATCATTTATATACATATTCTTTATAGAAATTCTTATTGAACAAGGAATTTTTGTTTTCTTAAGAATTATTTATTCTTATTTTCAAGAGCCCTCTTAAATGTCTTATTTCATTCTAGACCTTAATCAATCACCTCAATCTATCCTCTAACCATTTCTCTACTTAATTCAGTCTTAAACAATTACTTTACCCCATCCTCTAATCACTTCTGTACCAATTTCTAATTAATTCTCTAACCATTTCTCTATTCTTTTGTAATAATTTTTCTACAAATTTCAACTTAATTCTCTACCCATTTCTTTATTCATTTCTAATAATTTTTCTACTAATTTCTACTTAATTCTCTAACCATTTCTCTATTCATTTCTAATAATTTTTCTACTAATTTCTACTTAATTCTCTAACCATTTCTCTATTCATTTCTAGTCATTTTTATGCTAATTTCTACTTAATTCTCTATTCATTTCTAATAATTTTTCTACAAATTTCAACTTAATTCTCTACCCATTTCTTTATTCATTTCTACACGTTGTTGATTCCCCTCCTTACGTAACACCCGGCTGTCCGGTTTAAAATTGCCATCCCTGGTACAGGCTTGTACCGCTATACTTTCTACTTTGGCATCGGTCACTTTTCGTACGACCTGACAAAAGTTTTTTTCTCTTTACGTGGGCCAATAACAGACGCTGTCTTTGATTATGTCCTGCGGTAATTCTCTCTAATTGAAACCGCGTATGTGATTTGCTTCCGCTTGTCACGTGACTATCCCTCGAGAAGAGTCGAAAAAAATTCAAAGTCAGCGCGGGCAGTGTACTTTCTCTTTGTGTGCTGCACAACGGATATTCACAAATTGGATTACACATATTAATTTTCTGGAAGCTCTGTGAGTGAAATTACTGTTATTATTTATTTAGGATGACAGTTTAATGTACCTGTTTCGCTAGGGTGCTTAAATTTGCTTACTTAAAGTTTAAATTACTTATTTTAGGAATTAGATTTGCTTAGGTTGTTCGACTGACAGCCGATCGCTCTGTCTGTCCGGTCATTTAAACTTTAGACGCCTGCATCTCAGTTTATCTTACCTTAACTCCCTAAGTTTTGAATTACGTGAGAGTTTAATTGAATTGCCTCACCTTTGCAGTTATTTCTTTAAATATTATTTATAATGGCACGTTAATGATAGAAATTTTGTTACCTTTCGTTTTACTCCTCTAAGTCTTTACCGAGATAACCTTTACTCTGAATTTAATTTAATCGGTATTATTTTAACTTATATTTACGTGACCTACGTGTAACTTTAAATTATTTTCCACTGACCTATTCATGTTATTTTAATTTCCGTGGCCTCAGATTATAATAAGAGTTGCGAAATACTCTCCCGTAAACGGTTGATTTCTGTTCATGTATATTTTCTATGTTCTCCTCCTCTTGGGGATTATTTAAATTATTTGAGCTAACTTTGTCCGTGTTCGTTGTATTCTCTGTGATAGTAATAGTCGATTGACCAGGCCCTTCTACCGATCTCTCTGCGACACTTTGCTGTCTCTCTTGCTCTTGTTCTGGCGGGAGGGGGGGCGCGTTTCCTTCGAGGAGCGACCTTCTTCCAATTCGAGTTGAAATGGGAGAATGTCCGCGAAGGAGCTATCATCCGCCTTCACGGTGGCAACGCTTGGCGCTCTGTTTGTTTCGGTTTGCAAGTCGCCCTCCTGCGAGTCTCCTCCCGTAAACGGTTGGATTTCCGTGTCGAACTGTGTTTCATGTAATAAATGCGGTCTCCTATCAGGCATTTCATATATACGATTTATATTTATTTTGATTGGCTTTGTCCTAGGATCTTTAATTAGTTTTAATAAAAATAAGTGGGTTGTTAGTTTTTCTATTATTCTATACGGGCCTCTAAAACGTTTTTTTCCGAAGTTTGGAATGTTTTTGACAAAAACTTTTTGGCCTAATTCTAGTTTTCTAAATTTTGCTTTTTGTAAATATTTTTCCTCCTGTATCTCTTGTGTGCGGATTAAATTTTCGTAGGCTTGTTTGTATGCTACGGCCATAGTTTCCAGCTTTTGAGGTTGGTTTCGTATATAATTTTGAGTCTCTTCCGCGTTATTTGGTACGATGTCCATAAATAATGGTAGGTCCCGGGAAAAGAACAAGAAGTTCGGTGACATACCTGTGGCTGGGTGGTCTACTGCATTATAACATGCTTTATGAATTCCTACGGCTGTTTCCCAATCGTCTTGCTTGTAACACTCGATTGCACGTTTTATGGCAGAATTTATTCTTTCTGAGATTCCATTTGTTCTCGGATTCGCTGCTGAAGTTAATTTTGCATGTATATCTAGTTTATCAAGTATAGATTTGAATAATTGACTAGTAAATTGGCTCCCGCGGTCCGTCAACACAAATTCACTTTTGCCGTAAGTAGTTACATACGTAATTAATTTTGTTGCAATGGTGTCCGCCGTAATATTATCTATCGGATAAAGTTCCGCGTGCCTGCTAAAATGACATACCACAGTCAAAATGTACCGGTTCCCATATTTACTTCTTCTTAGAGGTCCCAAAATGTCAAGAGACACCAAATTTCCTGGGTAATGCGGAATCACATTCCTACCTAATGGGAAGGGGGGGTGAACTCCTTTGAGTCCCCTACAGTCCTCACAAGAATTTACATAATTCTTTGTGTCTCCATAAATTCCAACCCAAAAATAGCGTTTGCTAACCAAATCGTACAGTTTTCCTACTCCCTGATGAGGGCTATGCAAATGTAGTAAAATTCTACTTTGTAAAGTCTTCGGAACCACTACCCGTTCTATTGCATTATTGCGGATGATATTTTTATCTTGTGAGACATACATCAATAGATCCGTTTCTGGGTCAATAAAATATTGTTCGAAATCCTTAGTTTTACTATGCTGCTGTTCCCTAATATTATTCCTAAGTTTATTTAAAATTTCGTCTTTAATTTGCTCTCTATGTATTTCTTCGATATTTGGAAGTTGGGATTTATTTTCTAAGCTGTTTACTGTTTCAATATTATTTTTATTCCCTACAATTTCTATGTTACTGAGGTTGTTCTCGAAATTTTCTCTGGAGAGATAGTCTGCTAAGATGTTGGAGTTTCCGTCTATGTGTATAAAGTCATAATCATATTCAGATAGTTTTAATAGCCAGCGGGCTTCTAAATTAGCCGGGTTAGAAATTTTTAAGTGATATTTAAGGGGTCTGTGGTCGGAAATAATATAGAATTTTTTTCCGTAAAGGTAATTGTGGAAATTTTTGACTCCATAGAATATAGCCATGAGTTCTGTTTTTACTGCGGGATATCTTTGCTCGTGTGGTTTAAGTTTTTTACTGTAGTAAAGTACAGGTTGTAAGCGTTCATTATTCTTTTGTAATAGAACTGAAGAAATAGAGGTCGAGCTTCCGTCTGTATTAAGGTAGAATGGTTTGTCTAAATCCGGTTGTAGCACTAAAGGATGTTGAAAAAATTTATTTTGTAGCTCTTGAAATGCGTCATTGCATTGCGGAGACCATGAAAATTTATTCCGCTTAGCCGTTAGCTCAACTAGTGGAGCGGTGAGTTGCGCATAGTCTGGGATTAATGTTCGATAAAAGTTACATAGGCCTAAAAATTTTTTAAGTTTTCGAACAGTGTTTGGTCTGGGGAAAGAAACAATTTTTTTTGTATTATTATCAGTTGGACTTAATCCCTGTTTAGTCACTGTAAACCCTAAATATTCCATTTTCTCTCTAGAGAATTCACATTTGGTCGGTGTCAATGTTAAATTAAAATCTCTTAGCCTTTGAAAAACAAGCTCTAATTTCTCTTTTAATCCTTCATATGTGTGTGCCGCTAAAACCACATCATCAAAATATGCGTAAATGTCATGTTCGTGTAAATCTTTAAGAACGATATCTATAGCTTTTTGAAACCACGCGCCGCTAGTTTTATGTCCAAATATTAATCTGTTGTATTCGAATCTTCCATATGGGATTGTGAATGCCATCTTATGTCTTTCTTCCTCTGGTAATAAAATTTGTGAAAATGCGCTCTGGAAATCTAATTTTGCGTAAAATTCGAAACCTGCTAGTTTTGTCATAATATCCTGGATTCTTGGCACTGCATAATTAAAGTTCTGTGAGATACTGTTTAAGAGTCGTATATCTAAGCAAATTCTGAATTTATCTGTATTTTGTTTTTTTACTAGAACCATTCCTGCGCTATAATTAGAGTCGCTATGCCTAATTATATTTGCTTGCAACATTTCATCAATTTGTCTTTTTAATTCTTTTCTCAATGCGTATGGCACTTCATAAGCTCTAATTTCTATCGGATTCTGGTGCGATAAAATAAATTTAGGTTTTACTACTTCAGTACATCCTAAAGTGTTTAAATTTTTGGAGAATACGTCTCCGTAATCCATTAATAATTTTAATAAATCTTTCCTCTGATCGACTGGCATGTGGTCTAAGTTAAAGTCTGTTTCCAGTAATTCGTTCCGTCTAATTTCTCTTATTTTATTTATTCTATCTTCCAATTCTATTTTATTCCTATTAGTATCTGTAAGGTGAATTTCCTCATTAGCCTGTTTAATATTGTGTTTTAATTTCCCTATCAAAGTGTTTTTATTAAGTGTAATTTTATGTGACCCTTCATTCTTAATTGATATGAATTTATTTGGGTTAGTCTCTTCGGTTTCTAAGTGGAAAATCGTTGGGTTGATGTTTAAAGGCTGTTTTAAAATTTTTGGTTCAAAATTATAATTTTCTAATTTATTTTCTGTGTACGTGCAATTAATTTCAATTAGTTTAGATTCTTGCGGGTCTATTTTAATTTTCTTGCGCGTTCTAATTGCTGTATCTGAATTTATATTTAGCACGCTTTCTTGCTCTCCTAAAGGGATTATTATATTATCTATTTTTATTATGTTTTGTTCAGTATCGATGATGGCGTTATGAAGTTTCAAAAAATCAAAACCGATTATCCCAGCATAATTATGCGGAAATTTGGCGGTAGTAACGTAGAATATGTGTTTAAAGATTTTATTTTCAATTTTAAATGACGTTTGTATAACGTTTATATAATTTAGTCTTTCTCCTGCCAACGTTTTAATCGTGACTGATCTAGATAAATATTTAATGTGACAAATTTCTCTTATTTTTTGGAATTCTTCTTTTCCGATTATACTAATTGTCGCTCCACTGTCTACCATCATTGCAACGGGCCTTTTATTAAATATTACTTGTATTGTAGGTAATTTTATAGATTTTTCTCCTAATTTTTCGTCTAAAGCAGAAATCACTTCGTATTTATACACCTTCCTATCCTTATGAATTTGTACATTCTTTATTTCTCCCTGGTTATCAACATAACCAAATCCATCGTAACTTAACTGGGGCGGGTTTTGTGGGAGCTTATAATAATTGCCGCCCCTCTCTAGTTTAAAGATCTTCTGGGGAATGTATTTTCTCTCTGATTGTACCTGTTTCCTCTAAATGTACGTGAAAACCCCGGATTTCGCCTTGCGTATTCTCCGCGGGGGAAATTGTTAGCTGGCCCCTGCCTTTCTCTTTGCGTATACTGCCTTTCGCTCTGGTTGTTAAACTCCTGTGGGCGTGAACTCTGAGGTCTACGCATTTCATTTTCCCGGTTATATAATCTACAATTTATCATCAGATGGTTTGTGCGTCCGCAAAATAGACAAAACATATCATTAGGGATATTATTATTAGAAGTTCTAGCTTTAGGTGTGTTTTGTTCCAATCTAAGTGCGTTAATTTGTTCGCCTAATGTTTCTAACAAATATCTGTTAGCATTTTCCTGTTCTTTTCGTAGTTTTTCGATTTCTGTTTGTAAAGCCGGTGGTCCAGGGTGCGCGACAATATTGTTTACAGCTTCTGTTTCAGGTGGAGAAATTGCTATTGCGTTTTCAATATTTTCTGCTATTACAATCGCCGCTTCGAAGGATAACGGGTTTGCTTTTAGCACCTCTCTCTTAATTTGCGTGTTTAGTGCGTCCAAAAATTTTCCTAGTCTTAATTGGTCAATGATTTTTTTCGACTCCTCGCTACTCAAATCACCTGCACTTTCTAGATAAGTCAGCGTGATACATTTGATTCTGTGTGCTAATGCCTTAACGCTCTCACCTTCAAATTGTTTAGTTAGAGTAAATTGTATTTGGCGGGTCGTTATGCTATTCCTCTGTGAAAAAAATTCTAGTAGCCTTTCCTTTAGTACTTCGTACGAATTTTCTTTACGTAATTCTGCCGAACTCGCTAGGAATTTTAGTGCATTTCCCTTTAAACGCGACTTTAATACTACGAGTTTTTCTGGTTCGGTCCATTTTCCTAGCTTGGCTATCGAATCAAATTGGTCGAAAAATATTTTACAGTCTGTTTCAGCATTTCCTTCGAATACCCCAAGTAAAAAGGTTAACCCCTGTAAACGACTTTGATTTTCGCCTCCTTGCTCGGGCGCTTCTGTATTATTTGTATCCGGCATCTTGTACAATTTTTATATATACTTTCAAATTATTAAATATTAACTCACTTATTATTTACAATATTACAAAGATCTTCCCATGATGCATATTCATTTCACAAAAAAAATTTCTCTGAATTTTGAATTTTGAATAATTAAATTATCCAGTCAAATATTAATCGAGGCACTTTGATAACTGTGCACAAGACTGGTCTCGGCGCCATAATATGTGGCGTGGCTCCGCTGAAATCTTACAATTACACATTGGCCGTTAATCGTACTTCTGCACGCCACTTGCTCGATTACCGAGCATATCTCCAGGTTCTGATTAATTAGAAAATGCATCACGAGAACACACAATAAATACTAATTAAAAGTTAATAAAGCTTTTATTTTAAAATACTTATATTCAAAACTTGTTGCTTAAAATTTAAAAAATCACAAAATGTCATCTTCATTACATAGAACATATTTACATTCGCTAAGTAGGTATTGGATAATGATCGATCTGATCATTTCCCCCTCTCTAGTTAAATTAAATATCATAATAGCCCTCAAGTTAGGCAGTTAACTTCCTTATTAAATTCTAATTATATTCTCTGATACTCAGTCTGCAGTGGGAGAGAACAAACGGACTTACCCCATTTAGGCAGGACGGCATCCAGGTGGCACTCGTCCGTCGATTTTAGCAGAACTTAACTCTGACAATTGCCAACTGCCTTCTCTCTCCGCTCTTCTTCTCCTCGTCGGGACCTCGGGCAGCCCCCTGGCCGGGCTCCACAGCTGACGCTTGGCCGCTATAGGTTCGAAAACCCATAAATTCAGTGACGCGGCCGGGCTCCCTCGAATCACTGGATTTGGCCCCTTCCAAAGGGTTGGCTAAAAATTGGGGGGCTCTAGCCCTCTTGCAGGTGTCCATTTTATTTAAAAACAAGATAGCGTCCTTTGCCATTTTCTCACCACTGCAGCTGGTCTCTTACTCATAGCCATGGAATGTCAACCGTTTCCAAAGAGAGAGGGGGGGGTAATACTTTCTAGAAGTGAAGTGGCGACAGGAAAATTCCAATACTGTCCCACGACACCATCCTTTGTCAATTATTCTCCTAAGCTCAAATCCGGAAGTCATCTCCCCTAATCACCCAGACCCATAAATAAAGGACCCCTGGCCGGGCTCCACAGCTGACGCTTGGCCGCTATAGGTTCGAAAACCCATAAATTCAGTGACGCGGCCGGGCTCCCTCGAATCACTGGATTTGGCCCCTTCCAAAGGGTTGGCTAAAAATTGGGGGGCTCTAGCCCTCTTGCAGGTGTTCATTTTATTTAAAAACAAGATAGCGTCCTTTGCCATTTTCTCACCACTGCAGCTGGTCTCTTACTCATAGCCATGGAATGTCAACCGTTTCCAAAGAGAGAGGGGGGGGGGTAATACTTTCTAGAAGTGAAGTGGCGACAGGAAAATTCCAATACTGTCCCACGACACCATCCTTTGTCAATTATTCTCCTAAGCTCAAATCCGGAAGTCATCTCCCCTAATCACCCAGACCCATAAATAAAGGACTTCTTTCACATCAATCCCGAAACAGGTGTCCGCATTGAAAGTAATTAGAAAACTAGACGAGGACAGGTCTCAAAAGACATCTTGAGACATCCGTGGATCATTGTAGAATTTATGGGACATACACACCCCCATCGGCTGTGAAACATGTGTTTATCAATCATTTTGTTTTGCGAGAGATTTGTTCTGGGGTGAATCAGTTAAGTCGTAGGTTTCGGTGAGAAACGTCAAACATCATTTTTCTTGCCGCAAAGAATAGTTTATCGTTTTCCTTTCTAAATGTTATACAGTTGAATTTGATATTATTTAAAATATTCATCTAGCATTTCATGCATGATTAAAATTTAAGGTAAGCAAGATATAATTATTTTATGATTGTTTAAAAATGGTTTCTATTAACAAATATAACATATTAGACCCCCCCCCCCCCATCAAGGGAATTCAGATTATTCTAAATTCCAGGTGTAAAATCGGTATATTCTTTAAAGCTTGTGGTAGTTTTCGCTATAACGATTTTATACAGCATCTATCGAGACGCTTTTTAGCTAAAAATATTTTAAATTTTACGCACAGGTCAGTGTTTTTTTGTTCTTAGGATGTTATATTAAATTTAGCTCCTTGAAAGTTCTTAGAAATTGTTTCCTCGTTTTGCTCAATTTTCAGATTTTTTTTCTGTGTGCGTTCTCCTTACCTAATACTGTATTTATTTTTTCTTAAATTAAAAGTATATATCAATATCACTTACGCTATTTACGGGCAATTTCTATTTTTTCGAATTATTCAAATTTTTAGTTATCAGGATTTCAGCTAAAGTTTCATTTAATTTGAAAAATAACTACTATAATTTGAATGGGGTAATTTTTAAAACAAAGACAATATTCAACATATTCGCATGTTGCCGCTTTGAAACCTCTGTTATTTTATAAACTTGAATTCTTTAAACGAAATATATCGGATTATAAAAATGTCATTTACATATATTATATTCTGCGTTTAAGTTATGGAGTAAAAATTCAATAGAATATAACATTCTTTAGCAATGGAGTATTTACAACGAAAGTTAATAGGAAGGAATTTAGTTTTTAAAATTAATTGGAAATCAATCAAAATTTATTTTCTAAGCCTACTGTCTCACATGTAGAACACTATTTTTTCTAATTTTTATTTTGAGTCATCAGAAAAAAATGATGAACCTCAAAGAATTTTCGTTCTTTCTGGTAAATAAAAAGTAAAAGAAAAATACTGTACATTTTTTAAACTTTCTAAATTACTTCAATTATGTTACTACTTAATTGAAAATTTTAATTTTTGCATTTTAAGCATGTACTTTTCTTATATTTTTTTTATATTATACTTGCAGTGTGGTGCATAGAAATGTCCTTTTAGAATATTTTTTCAAGCATATAACAAGACATATTCTTTCAGAAAATTTTATTTCAGTCGATTGAGTAGTAGTATTGTAATGTTACGAAACCGACATTTGCTCAAATTACGAATGAGTAGTGAAAAATTAAAAAAATAATAAATCGTGACGTTATTCACTGTATCGAGTAACAGCCTGACTATGTTCAAAATTTGACTTCATTTGGTTCAGTAGTTTCGAAGAACAGCAGGGTACCTCGATTTAGCGATAGACTGACCTACAGACCGATCGACAACAAAAAACTAAAGAATATTTATTTTGTGTTTTGTAATTAGTTCCCTCAAAAGCGCATAGCTCTTTAAAAATGATATGTGCAAATACTTACTTCCATTTAGCAATGGAAGTATAATAAATATCACCACAAGAGTTACAAAAATATCCTTTTTATATCTAATTTATTTTCCTGCAACACATAGAAGAGGAAAAGTATTGCGATGGAGATCAAAAACCGGACGCTCGGATTTTGATAAATTTACCAGTGTTGAGCATCCTTGAATACTAATTAACCATGTTTTAACTGATGTCTGTCTATCTGTGCAGTTTTTCTTTCAGGACATTTTGTTTGAGGGGAGGAGAGAAAATGAAATCTCAAAGGGGGCAAATTATCTAATATAATTTTAACTACTATATAGAAGTAATTACTATATATATGCATAATATGTATAGCAAATACGTATTCAAACATTGCGAGAAAAACTTGCTCCAGCTAAACAAGAAGAAGAAAAATTTTAAAATAATGTAAATTGAATTATAACTCCAAAATTTCATTCTGAAAATAGTCAATCATGAAAAAATTTGTAAAAATAACTCAAATGCTGCCACATAAGAAGTAGAAACTAGGTTAAATTCACAAAAAGTATTTTGTGAGTTTCTGAATTTATTAGCATCTGGTCCGGTAACATAAAATGTATCGAGCGAGGGGGGGGGGGGTATGTTTCGGAAAGGGGGTTCGCCCCTCCAAATGTATTTCTGAAAGAAACACCAAGTCTTTGGCAATGCTATCTCTATAACAAATCAATAAAATAGAATACAATTCGGTAATACTTCTTCAATCAATAAATACTATCAGAGATTCATTAATTTTTGGGGCAAATGGGACAGAAGAAAGTCATCAATTTTTCGAACATTTAAAATAAAAAATAAGATGAGCATGAAAAATATAATGTTTAAAAATGTTACAAAAATAAATATTTAATTCAATTTTCACTGAAAAGCGAATATTATCATTTATATAGGACGCTAATACGCACTGTTTTTGAGATATTTTGCATTTCTTATTTGAAACAGGAAAAAAAAAAAAAAAATTAAATACAATCAATATTATTAAGCTATTACAAATTTTGCAATTATTTTTAACAGGGAGTAAATGAATGCCATTGTTTAGACGTTATCATTAAAAATTTTACTTTATCAAACAAATTAAGCAAATCAAAATATATTTGGTATACAATCAATAACTGACAGCTTCTTAATTTTCTCGAAGACTAGGATCTTCAAATTTCTTATTTCGATAATTAAAAAAAATATTTTTTTAAATTATTCTATTATAACTTGTTACAAAATTATTAATTTTATATGTAATATTTCATTTTTTAAATTACACCATTTACAGCACAATAAAATGTGTGTTTTGAGGTATTGCAAATTTTTGATTTAAAATAGACTTTTTTTTTTTTTTTTGCATTATATATACTACTCACTATTGTTAAAGGAATAAATGATTTGTAGGTATTTCTAACCGGAAAGAAATGGACAACATTGTTTAGTAGTTATCATTAGTCGTTCTAGAGATATTAGAAAATTTTACTTTCCTAGAGGTAGAGATACATATCTCGAAATAATGAAGCGAGTTACATAACAGAAGCATACCAAATCGGTATCAATAAAATCCTATTGATTTTCAGCCATATCTAGTTATGAGAAATATTTAATTTTTGTAATTGTTTTCTAAAAACGAATAAATATAGAAATTTTTTGGCTAAAAGATTTTATTCATAACAGCTTCAATAGATGCAAATCATAAGAAATCTCTGAAAAATGGGAACTCTAAATTTAAAAAAATCATTTAATTCTACTGCAAATTACAAAAAACATTGAACTCAATTTATACAGTTAAACTTGGCAGTGTTTTATATATATATTTCATATTCTCTCTATTCTTTCATTGGATTTTCAAATTATTTATATGTATATATATATATATACATATATATATAGTGTTGAATATTGGACAATTTTGATGTATGATAACGTCTTTGTCGGCAAATCGGGTGTGACGAAAAAGAGTGAGATTTTGAAGGATTGTAGCTTGGCGAGTAATAGTCGGAGAGGGACGGCAGTGGTACCAAGTATTAGGCCGAGGATGTACGCGTATTGTGAGGGGTGACACGCTCAAGAGATGAATGCGATCGAATGCGATATAAGATAAAAATGATCAAGCAATAATCAAATTGATAAATTTTATTTCTTTAATTCTGGTACTTAATTAACATTTTGGAACAAAATTGACTAAAAACTGGCGATATAGCAGTGCTTCTCTATTCTATTTCATTTATAAAGGTTAACAGAAAATTGAATTTCAGGGAGGCGGCGGGCAAATTGCTTTCTGCTTGGGGCGGCAAAATACCTAGAGCCAGGCCTGCCTGCACCTTACTTGGTGCAACTCTGTCTCCCCATTTTCCCCTTCTCTACTGGACACCTACCTGGGCCTCAGTCTTTACCCTTATGAAGTCTTGGGAATCGGCATAATGTTGTCTTCCTCCCAAGCACCTCTTAGATCCTACTTTTCCTTTTCTGTATCTTCTTTTTCTTGATCTTCCTTTTCGCCTGAAGGGGGATTACTATCCTCTCCTGGGCACTTCACTAATCCCACCCTGCCTTGAGCCTTACAACTAATATCACATCATCAGGATACTTCAACTACAGTCCGAAGTCTAAAGCATAATGATGAGTTATGTTGTTTATAATATCTCGGCGAACTTTTTTAGCTAGGAATCTTAAAAAATATCTGCATCTCTGAAATCAACTAGGTTAGTAACTGTTTTTGTAGAGTATAAAAAATTAATTGCATGTGAAATTGTAGTATTGTTATATATTGCATGTATAATAGATTATTTGTTTGACATGGCATTAGAAATCGCTTGTATTACATAAAGTATTGTATTGAGTTTTTCCTCTGATATGTGAAGTTTCGACTGCATGTTTTAGAATAAAAATAACAGAATTTGTTGATTTAAATATGTTATGCTGCGATGAAATCATGATTTTTTCCAGCACCATTCTGTGTATCTTTACATTCCAGTAATAGAAGTTATATGTCTTTGTTTCTTGATTGAAGAAGTGCCTAGCACATTATGCTTTAGACTTCGGACTGCAGTTGAAGTATCCTGACGATGTGATATTAGTTGTAAGGATTGCAGGTTGTCCAATGGAATTCCACCTGGAGCGGAGGAGGGCGGCTTCCAGATGCCGAAGTGGGCGGTCCTTCCAATGGAAAGAGTTGCACGAGGAGTACCAGAGAACTGCAGCCTACCGCAGCTGAACAAAGCCGTAGCAAATAACACAGACTATTATACTGACCTGCCACTCTCGATAGTTTCGTTTTCGCGGCGGCCATTAGAGATAGACCAAAACGAGGGTTGGCGCGCTCTTGGCGATGGTCTGGTTTGATCTCAAGACGATTTTCGATGTTATAACCCTATTTCGCTCGACGAAAACGTAGAACAACAGACTAGCGTGGTTTGAGTAACGTAAAAAAGGATTATTTGTTAAGTGTTTAGATCATTTCATAGAAATGGATTGATAAAAAAAAACTGGTTGCGTTACAGGGTATGTAATTTATTTTTATTAAAATTGAAATGATTTTAGTTATCACCATCCTACATACGTGTTCATTATAAGTATACATGTGTTCATAAGTATACACGTGTTCATATAAGTATACATGTGTTCATCATACGAAATTAGTGCTGTGTTATATATTACTGCCGGATTAGACTAAATTTTAAGAGGTAGTGGTATAATTAGTTAAAAAATATTTTTCGTATTTTTATAAAATGTGAAATAATTGATATTTGGATAGCTTTTTCTTAGTTGAATGTGATATTGTATGTGTATATATTTATGTCAAATTTTTATTAAGTGCCTTAAAAACCTTTTATTAAGTGCTGGAAAATTCCCCGCCCCCCTCGGGTAATTAATGATTGAGTACCACAACTTCGATAGTGCATTTATGTAAGCTTTATATTTACTATATTAATATTTTTATATTTAAAAAAAAAGTCTATTATCAGTATCCCAGAACAAATTAAGGATCAAGTAATTAACGATCAACACGCTAGTATACTTTTTAGACTGAAAATATTATATAATATTTCAGTTTTTTGAGTATGTTAGCTTGTAATTTTTTGTGCATTATGTTTTATAGTGAGACAATGCAATGTGTCTATTTTTTAATCTATTTTATGATTATTTGAATTAAATATTTAACTATGTTTGTTTAAATTTACTTAAACTAATGAATATATTTATGTTGCAGATGAATGTATTTTTAAATCCTAATCATTTCTATAGTTTCAAAAATTATAAATGTGCAGTCCTCAACATTTTGTTCCCCTCCCGTTTTAAAAAAAAAATCGCTAAGCGAGCGATAACGCGCCAAATCTGGCAGACGCATCGTAGTTCAGTTGGTCCAACTCACGAGCTCTAGTGTCTGTGAGACATCCCATGTTAAAAATGTTGCCATAGGGTCCTATGGGACTGAACCTTCTGAATATAGTATTCTGTGGCAAACAAGTTAAGAACTGTTCTGGGGGTTTTTCTGACTTTTTAGGTTTGAGAGGTAGGTACTTTTATTAACTCGAAAGTTTTTGCCATGGGATCTCTGACGGAGGATGCTCATGACTTCCCGAAGGAGGCCCTGGATGTCAATGGTTTTAAAAACTGCCTCAAGCTCTTTAAAGAATTCAAGAATAAATTGGTGCCTTGATTAGGGGTTTTAGTGGTATATTCAGATGACGTGGTGTTCACCTGCTCTTTGGAGATTCCTTGCTCCATCTCGGCAGGGGATTCAGTCATCTGAACGGGAACTTTACTGGTTTGTGGAAGCTCAGAGAAATTTTCACATCGTGGGGGGGGGGGGGGAATTTTTTGGATTTTTGGGTCCAAGGTTATGGCTGCGCATTTGCTTACGATAATGTGGGGTTTTGGGGCAGTGCAGAAACTGGCGGGGTGTGCCCCACAATTTGCACATTTAGCCGGGGTTTGTCTTGATTTTTCGCACGAGCGGGTCTCGTGGCCTTCGCCACACCTGGGCGGGAGACTGCAGTTCTATGAAAAGTGATTAAAGAGCTGACAGTTGAAATACATCGTATATCCTTTACTTTTAAATACCTGGATCCTAATTCTCATGCTTAAAAGGTTATCTATCTCGTAATTCCTCTCCCATTTCTCAGCCGGCTGGAAACAGACCAGGAAGATGGGGAGGGGGGATCTATCACGCCTGCTTTTTAGTTGTGAGACCCTGACGATTTGGAAACCCTAGGATGCAATTGCACCCTTCAGGTCTCCAGCGTCAGTGATCGCGGGCATACCTTTTATCACTACTTTCTTGGGGCCCTCTGACTTAAGATTTACTGCACTAAAGAGGACTTTTTATTGGGTTAGATGACTCTGGACCCTCCTGTAGTCCTCAACGGACCCAGGAGAGATCCGAATCACCCTTCCCATTAGCAGTCCTTGTACAGGGAACTCTAGCATCTGATTTAACCCTTTCGCGACGAGTGGCACGCCCACGCGCCAGCTGCGAAGTTGCATTCAAGGACGAACGGCACGCCCGCGGGCCGGAGGAAATTTTACCCTAAAGGACGACTGGAACGTATTGGTGTTTCTACGTGGAACGTTTTAGTTTGAAAGTATTTGTCTCCTAGATGGCGCTAAATGCCCGTGGAAGCAACTTAAATGTATTTTGTAGATGTTTGACCTTGGCACAAGGAGAATCCAATGAATTATTTCTCCATTTGGAGCGGTGAAACACATGGTTCTGTACAGTAAACAGAGCACTTCTCGTAGCATCAACAATTTTATAATTGAGTTCCGGGTCTCGTTCTGATTTTGTCTTTTATTGATTTGGTTGTTGAATTAGAGGAATATAAGAGAGTTTTATTTTTTGAGTGGGTAGGGGAGGGGAGGGGGTAAAGGAATGTGCGGCAATGAAATGATTAGGTTATTTATGTTTTCATGGAAAGGAAGGCTGGGATTTCGATATTATATCCCATCGAAAAGGTCCAGATATGGAATAAAAATATATAAATCGGAATGAGGCCATAAATGGAATTTCCTTGTGTATACTGTAAAGGACACGGGATTATCAAGCTCTGATGGGTGGGTATGGAGAACGCGTTGTGAAAACACTTCTAAGTGAACTTTCAGGAAAAGGATATACTTTGTATTTGGATAAATTTTTTACCTCTCCTGTACTTGCAAAGTATTTGTTGTCTATGAATACGCATGTATGTGGTACAGTTTTAAAAAATCGGAAGGATATGCCAAAGAATTATCCATCTGTACCTAAAACATATATACTCTAAAATTTTTAATATTTTGATAAAAGAAAATTTGTATAAAAAATATACATCAAATAGAAAATAAGTATTTCCTTTCTTCCTGAAAAAAGTAGAATGCTGTGTTGAACGGGTGATTTTTAGTGAATTTTTTTCGAGAGTTAGGCTTAGCGCAAAAAAAATAGCCGTCTTTTACGCACATTTCGGAAACGAAACACTTCGTCCTTTGGGCCACGGTAGTTTCGGAATGCCGCCGTCCCGAAAGGGTTAAGTCCTTTATGAGGGTTCCTCAATTGCTTGAGGAGTCAACATAAAAGGAGGAGACTTTAGCTGGTTTAGGGTCCCTAGAACTATCATCTTGGTTTTCCAGGGCTCAAATCTATTTTTAGAGGAGGCATGGCCTCGGTATTCTTAGTGGGGCTAATCCCCCTGCTAGCTTTCTACGCTTAGTAATTTGGAAGTTTTAGCCAAAAGCTTTGGCTGCCCTAGTTTTTTACTCCTCATATCCTTATCCTTCTGGCTGCTAAGTCCAACAACGATGAACAGCGTGGCTTAGTAAGATTTCCTCGCCACGAGGGTCTCTGGGGTGGGGGTGTCTGCTAACAGAACAGCATCTGAATTGATATTTACCAAAAGTTCTCTGGTGGATGCAGACTTGTCCTATTCCTCTGACTCGTCGATGGCAATCTCGGCTTCCATATTTCGTATCTCCCAGTCGTATGCTTTCCAGTGCCTGTATATTTCGTGTGCTTCCCCCTTGGAAGGCTTAGGAATGTGTCCCATGCTTGCCACACATCCATTTCCATTGATGTGAAAGGGGTAGCACGTACTTGAGAATCCTCGTTAGCGCATTGCACCAGCTTCTTTCCAGATGTCGCATTGTCCTCTGCCTTTCGCTTTTTCCTCTCATCTTCATCCATGGTCTCAGCCCAGCTCAGCTTATCTTTTCCCTTTTCAATTCTATGTCGCTCGAATAGATTCCTCTCTTTCGCCTTGGATTGGGCTTCCTGCTCTCTCGCTATGGCTACCTTGTATTTTCGTAAATCAATCGTTAGTTCCTTGTACTCGAAATCGAAATTGCCCACCATGCTTAACCGTAATTAGGCTTCACACGCCTAGGCAAAACTCGAAAATGTCTCCACGTGAAAGTCCTGCAGCGTCCTCAACAGGTCTGTACGAGGCACAAAACCGTTCTTAGGTACCGAGCACAAAACCGTTCTTAGCTGCGGAGCACAAAACCGTTTTTACGAACGTTGTTATATGCTCAGGAGCCCGAAGCGGGCGACAACCACTACTACAGTAAAACCTGTAAAGTTGGACACCTCTATATGTTGGACACCTGTCTATCTTGGACACAATTCCCTGGAACGGAATGAATTCCTATGTTTTAACATGTATATAATACTGTCTAACTTGGACACCTGTTTATCTTGGAAGTTGGACAAGTTCCTTAAAATTGGCATTTGCATAAAGGAAGTAACCTACCACTTTTGACCTTCCTTATCTATCCCTAGGGATTATCTTTTGTTGTTGATCCCCAGACTCTATCCCTAGGGATTATCTTTTGTTGTTGATCCCCAGACTCTATCCCTAGGGATTATCTTTTGTTGTTGATCCCCAGAAGTATTCCTTTGTTGTTATCACTTTCAGGAAGCTCTTATCTGCTCACATTTCTTTCTTATTGTTGCTAAAGGGCTGTCCCTCCCCACCATTCCACAGCCCACAACCTTTTTGTTATCAGTTTGTTACACACACACAACAACACACTTGAAGAATGAACATCTGTAGCTTCCCTACCCCATCTTTGCTTTGTCCAATTAGATTTCTGCATCCTCTGAATAAAAAGGTTTCTCTACCCTCAAAATTCACATTTGTTTCTTAGTGCATTCTGGAAAGGTGACTGTGATTTTAGTGACGTGCACATTAGTTTTTAATAATGAGCAAACGTAAATTAGTTGAGCTAACTATTGAAAAGAAAAAAATAATTCTTGATCGCCTAGACAAAGGTGACAGCTGCAGAAAGTTGGCAGAGGAGTTCGGCATATCAAAATCTACTGTTTCCAATATAAACAATAAGAGATCTGATATCATACATGCATGGGAACTGAACTGCTCTGGAACAAGAAAAAGAATCTGTAGAACCCCACATGATGACCTAAATGAAAAAGTGCGTCAATTTTTTCTATGTTGTCGTGGCAAGAACATCCCTATAAGTGGCCCACTTCTTCAGGAAAAGGCTAAAGAAATCGCTTCAGAGTTGAAAATGGAGTCATTTTTTGCAAGTAACGGTTGGTTAGAGTCCTTTCGGAAACGAAACAATATCAGTTTTAAAGTTCTTTGCGGTGAATCAGCTGGTGCTAACATCCACGTTGCAGAAGACTGGAAAAGTAAACTTTCAAATCTAACATTGGAGTATGGCAACGAAAACATTTTTAATGCTGATGAAACTGGCCTTTTTTATCGGTTGTTGCCTACACGTTCATTGGTGAAAAAAGGTGAAACATGCAGAGGTGGGCAAAAGTCTAAAGAGAGGATCACAGTCTTGTTGTGCTGCAGCGCTCGAGGAGAAAAGTTGAAGCCTTTGGTAATAGAAAAGGCAGCCTACCCTAGAGCATTTAAGAGCAGCAATGTGAAAATAAACAACCTTCCTGTAATATGGCAGTATAACAAGAAAGCCTGGATGACTACCGCAATATTTTCAGGTTGGTTGACTGAGATCAATAAAAAAATGAAGCATGCAAACAGAAAAATTTTGTTATTCATTGACAATGCAACATGTCATGTCGACTTGAAGTTGTCAAACATTACAATACAATTTTTGCCTCCTAATTTAACGAGTGAAGTGCAGCCATTAGACAAAGGGATTATTCAAGCAGTAAAGTTATTGTATAGGAAACAACTAATGCGGAAACTTATCCAGGCTGCTGAAAATTGTGAGAATACGGCAAAATTTGTCAAACAGGTGACAGTCTTAGACGCAGTCCGATGGATTTATGAATCGTGGAAAAATGTATCAGAAAACACTATTGTTAAGTGTTTCAAGCATGCAGGATTTATATGTGATCTCAGCTCTTCCGAGGGTCAAGTGACAGACTGTTTCGAATTGGAGTCACTGGATGAAGAACTAAAGTGTCTTTCTGAAACGTCCAGAAAAGAGTTATCCGATGCTTGTCTAAATGTTGCATTTGATGACATTCTTGAAACCCATGATACTGAATCTCCATGTGTTGCTACATTGAGTAAGAATGATTACGACAGCTTTTCTTCGGAGCAAGAAGAAAAAACAGATGTAGAAGAACTTCCTACACACGAAAGTGCAATGCAGTGTGTCAAGAAATTAGAACTGTATGCTTTTATGCAAAATACGCCAGAACTCATTGAGGCCGTGTTTAATCTGCACAGTAAAATAGAAAGACAATGTGCATCTGGAATCAGAAAAAAACAAACTCTTCTGACAGAGTATTTTTCTGAACAATAGAAATGGATTACTGCATCAATCTGACAGTATGTGTGAGTAGCCGTTACATATTACGTATAAAATTATATGTATAAGATTTCTTGCTTCACATTTTAAGTATGTACGCACATACATGAGTATTTTGTAACAGTAATTACAATATTTAATTAAAACCATTGGCTTATTAGTATTTTCCACATGTTAAAAATGAAGTCTTTTGATGTGCTTTATTGAAGGGGAAAAATGAAATTTCATCTTACTGTCTATGTTGGACACCTGTCTAAGTTGGACGCTTTTAGGGGAAACCGTGAGTGTCCAACTTAGACAGGTTTAACTGTACTACGGTTTGAATTTTAACATACACTGTACACCACAGAATACTATATTCAGCAGGTTCACTCCCATAGGACCCTATGGCAACATTTTTAACATGGGATGTCGCATAGACACTAGCGCTAGTGAGTTGGACGAACTGAACTACGATGTAAACAAAGTATGTCTGCCAGATTTAGCGCGTTATCGCTCGCTTGGAGATTTGTTTTTTAAAAAGCGGGCTAGGAAATAAAAGGTACAGGACTGGACTTTTATAATTTTTGAAACTGTAGAAATGATCAGGATTTAAAAATACATTAATCTGCAACATAAATATATTCATTAGTTTAAGTAAATTTAAATAAACCTAGTTATATATTTAGTTCAAATAATCATAAAATGAATTAAAAAAATGACGCATTGCATTGTTTCACTGTAAAACATAATGCACAAAAAATTACAAGCTAACATACTCAAAAGACTGAAATATTATATAATATTTTCAGTCTGAAAGGTATACTAGCGTGTTGATTGTTAAAGTACTTGATCCTTAATTTGTTCCGGGATACTGGCAATAAACTTTTTTTTATAAATATAAAAATACTTATAGTAAATATCAAATTTACATAAATGCACTATCAAAGTTGTGGAACTCAACCATTAATTACCCGGGGGTTGGGTGACGTTTCCAGCATAAGGCACTTAATAAAAATTTTACATAAATATATACACATAAAATATCACATTCAACTTAAATTAGCTCTAAGAAAAAGCTATCCAAATATCAATTATTATACATTTTATAAAAATACGGAAATATTTTTTAATTTATTATACCACTACCTCTTAGAATTTAGTCTAATCGGCAGTAATAGAGCATTAATTTTGTATGATGAACACGTGTATATTTATAATGAAGACGTATGTAGGATGGTGATAACTAATATTATTTCGATTTTAATAAAAAATAAATTACATACCCTGTAACGCAACCAGTTTTCTTTTGGCAATCCATTTCTTGAATTGATCTATTCACTTAACAAATAATCCTTCTGCACGTTACCCAAACCACAGAATGATTCAAACCACGCTGCAATGTAGGGTTATAACATTGAAAATCGTCTTGGATCCAAACCAGACCATCGCCAAAAGCGCGGCAACCCGCATTTTGGTCTATCTCTAATGGTCGCCGCGAAAACGAAAGTGCCGAGAGTGGCAGGTCTGTATAACATTAGTCTGTGCTGTACACTTTCTTCATATGCAGTCATGCGTGTTTTAAAAGTAACAGATTTGAGTCTAACCCTGCAATGAGTTTTGTGAATTTTCATTCCATGTACTTTTATTTAATGTTGAGCAGCGCTTTATTCTCCTCTTTATTATTTTTCTTAAAAGCACACTTTATTCTCCTCAAGTACCTCCTCCCCTATAACAATATTAAATTTTTATTTCCATCGTATTTCATTCCGTAAAATATAGTATGAAGAAAGTATTATTTTAATGAAAAATTTTGGCAATATGTGTTTAGGGCCTCTTGAACACGTTTCGATTATATTTAGAATGATGTCCCTCTGTTTACGGTCAGTTTCTTGTGTACACGATGGCTTCCATAAATATTAATGGATTTTTACGATACTTTATATCCAGTTTATTATTAAAAAATCTAGAACTAGATAGAACTTTTATAAATCAAGTGAAAACTGTGAAATTTTATATTTTTTGGTAGCATAGGACAAAATTTTACATAATTATGCATAAAAGAGGTTGTTTATGGCTCAATGATCATGAAACCTAAAAGTTTCAATCGTACTGAAAAATAGTTGTGATACAATTTTTGTGTTCATGACGTCATTAGCACCCCCCCCCCCCCCCCCTTGATGAACAAGTTACCCCCACGGGGTTCATTGCCAAGTATGGTATATTGGTATCAATTGAAAGATTTCTCCCCTCCTCTCCCGATGGGATATATTGTCAAACGTAGTTTCAGTCGAAAGATATTTTCAAGATTTTAAAATGAAAGGTAACATGCTTTAATTATGATCATTTGAACCAACAATATAGATTTTTGAAAAAAAAATTCTTGTGAAATTTGCAATCAAAAAACAAGTTACTTAACAATGGATTCTGGTATGAAAATGCCGAGCTAAGCCACTCTGAAGTTAATTTTTTTTAATGAATTTCAGTTTGTCAAGTAGCATTTTGTGAAAAAAAATTTTCAGTAGTAAGAGTATCTATGATAGGATTGATTTCAAGGTGCACAGTCTGTTTCATACATTACAGTTTTGTTGGCTGGTTTTTACTGTCGCTCTCTGCTACTAATGACATTTCTGGTTATACTCTCGGACCCAAACACAGTCATCAGAGGTGGATCCAGTGTGCATGGGTCCCTGGCTTAGAATATTGATAGCGCCCTCGCAACAAACTGATTTCTGTTTATTAGTAGAAAGGGGTCGCTACTGATATATGAATATAGTCAACCAAATGCAACTTGATGATATAGACCTGAAACATTTAACTGGGAATTTAAATGAAATTAAAAATTTGTCATTTTAAATGACATAAATTTTTAATGACTCATTAAAAATAGTAAATGACTCATTTACTCATTTTACAAAAGTTCAATTTCCAAAAACCTTACTACTTAATATTCGAAATGAAAAGTACGAGAAACAGACTGTGTTGAATTTTGATTTTTTCCACAATTATTTATAATTTGTGTGGGCGCTTTATATAAATATATTTTACTCTGATATCCTTCAAATACTATTGTATTTAGATATATTTATATTTAAGGTGATTACAATGAACATGCTAAAAATTAATGAGTAAGAAATGCATGATTTTGCTTCATAAACTATTATTTTGCTAACTTGAAATATGTAAAAATACATTTATATATTTTATAGAAAATAACCAAGATCTAAAGGGGTTTAAAGTATACTAGTTATTTATTCAGAAACAATTTACATACATAATTGTTGTCATTACACTTTCGGAATTATTGTATTTCTTAAATTACAATTACTAAAAATTAAGTAAACTAATATAATTATAGCCCAACTTTTACAAGTAACACAAACATAACTAAATCAAAAACTTGCCTTTTCAAGCCATTTTAAACTCACAAATTATCACCATACAGAGTGTTAATTGTAGATCTAAAAGAAATCTTGTATTTTTAACACTTTACAACATAGTTGAAAAGTGTTTATGACTTCGTTCATTCTGTCTGTCTGTCCGTTAGCACGATAACTGCCGTGAAAATGACTTTATCAAAATGAAATTTTAGTATGTTTTTCAGACGGTCTATGGGACCTATGGGAATCTAAATAAATAATATCACCCAATTAGTTTTTTATTGAACCCGGGTTGAAAAAATTAAATACATTGAACCCTATGAGATTTAATTTTTCAAACATTTTTTAAGCAAATTTAAAATTCACAAATTGCTTCGAAATTTTTAGGAAATATTCACATTATCCCATAAAATATATATAAAAAAATTCAGTAAAATATGTTAGGTAGTTTTTTAATTAAAAATTATTTAATATAGGGAGAAACACAAATTTAATTAAATTCTGACTTTTGGGATAGCTACCAGAAAGAAAAAAGAGATATATTATATAATAAATATCTTTCCAAGAGTTTAGTTATTTTTTTTCAAAAGAAGCAACTAAGTGTTTTTATTGGGCACATTCGGAGCTCAGACTTCGAAGTGTGAGGTTGTGATTTTGAGAAGCTGCTGCTTTTATCTTGTGGTGACTTTCTTGCTTACGCGTGTTATATCTTGTTACGACAGAGCACGTCGGGCTAAGTAATCTTCAACTTTATTGTGTGCGGCTTTTCGCCATTTTGTGCTTTCGACTTTGGATTAACACGTGTGTTTTTCCCACGTGGTTCTGCTTTTTGTGCCTTGGATTGACACTGCTGGACTATGGAGCTGGACAGAGAAGTTTTGGAAGTGACGAGGGATGTTGCAAGGGAACTGGATGGTGATGATGCTCGGCTTCTCAGGGATGCCATGAACTCTTATTGTGACTCCCTGCCGGACGATGGACTTTCTCGCACGTGGACCCAGGAAGTGAGGGAAACAGTGAACTTCTGTGGATTACTGATCTACACGCTGACTCTGCATATCGGGGATATGCTCAAGAACGGACTCATCACCCAGGACAAGGACCAAGTCTCCCGGATTTTGGGTATGTTCAATTTTGTGAATTCTTTTATGTTAGGCTGTGACATGACTAAATTTAAGAGTAGTGATATGTATTTAATTTTTAATTCATTTGAGGATACTAATTTAAGATTAAACAACACTGAAATTAAATCTAAACTGTTAGAGATGGGACTAATTAAAGAGATCAAACTTGTTGATAAAACTGAAACGGTTGAAAATCCAAGTAAAAGGGCTAGGACAGAGGAGTTTCCCACTAAGGGAACTCCTACTAAAATCCAGACTGGAGAATCAAACTTAAAACCTAGTGACCATGATAACATGGATTGTAATGATGTAACTGTTAAGGATGTAAATGACAAAAGTGTAAATGCAAATTCTAATGAAGTAAATAAGCCTAAGACTTATGCTGAAATTGTCGCGCAACCTGTAGTGATAAAAAGTGCACCAAAACCAAAAACGGTTGTAAATAGTGGTAGTGATAAAAGTATGGAAGTAGAGAAAAAAGACCCAAACGCGGAATGTTTTTTCATTAAGTTTAGAGATAACTACCAGGCTCTCTTAAGAAAGTTAAATGAGATCACAGGCAACAAAGTATCTGGCAAACTCTCAGGAGATATGCTTAAATTGATACCTAATGACGCTGACTCCTATAGGGTTGTTCAGCGCCATTTGACTAGTGAGAAAATCCCCTTCCACAGCTTAAATTTGAAAGCAGAAAGGCCCAAAAAGGTAGTTTTGAAGGGGCTACCAGCAAACTATAACATTGAGGAAATAAAACTTACTCTAACATCCATGGGATTAGATGTAGTCCGGGTATCTCAACTGAGAAACACTAAAACGAGATTCCCCTACCGATCTTCTTACTCAGCCTTAGGCCCACGGAAGACTGGCAGAGGATTTACAGACTGACAAGGTTAGGATACTTGGCTGTGAAGGTAGAGGCCTTCAGAGCACGGGGCTTCAAAATTTGCTACCGGTGCCAGCAGTTCAACCACTCCTCTGAGAACTGCAGTATGCCACCAAAGTGCCTGAAGTGTGCGGAAGATCATTTCACACGGAACTGCCAGAGACCCAGGACAGAGAAGGCAACGTGTGCAAATTGTAATGGAGACCACCCGGCGAACTTCAGGCAATGCCCGAAGAACCCCTGGAACAGAGGAAAGGCACCGGGGTATGCCCCCTCCCCCAAAAAATCAGATACCCCCTTGGAGGCAAAAGGCCCTCGGACTAAACCCCCAGGCACCCCCTCAGGGCTCCTCGCACATAGTGCCACAGGAAAAAAGACACCAACCTTCAGCACCTACCAGATCGGTGCAAGAGCAGGCCCCCAAATCATCGACCTCCAGAGAATTGACCCTGGAGGAAGTAAGAGCAGCTACAGCTGCCATTAAAAAGAGATCGGAAATAGAAAAAGCCAGACATGCAAAGGAGGCAAAGGATAGGCTTGACAGGAACGTTGAGGATTGGAAACAAAATAAACGAGTCAGGGATGAAGAGATCGCGCAAACCCAGCTGTTAGTTAAAAAGGGTGAAAAAAAGCAAAAACTATCGAGTTCCAAAAGGACACTCACAAAAAAGTGCAAACCGCGGTTGAGGCTGAGGAAATGGAAGCTGAGACTGAACCGACTGATAAATCTGATGCTTAAAAGATGGAGGATATCCTCAACCTCATCAGAGGATTTATTAGCATGTTCAATCTAGACGACATAAAACATCTGTTGATGCAGTTCGCAGAGTTAGTATGAAAAAAGAGCGATCCTATGGTAATGGTCTTTGAGGCCCTTAAAATAATCGCGGACTTTAAAAGTAACAGTGAGAATCAAACCCGTCACGGCTAGGTCCCAAAAAGAATCCTTAAAAATAATATTTTGGAATGCGAACGGCATATCTCCAAGAATAAATGAACTTAGGAACTATGTAAATGAAAATGACGTAGACGCATTATTAATTCAGGAAACTAAAGTTAGAGAAAGTAAAAAACTAAACATAGCCAACTACATATGATCTCATAATCTTAGCTCAAATACTAATGCTAGAACGCCCCATGGAGGAACAGCAGTATACATTAAAAGAAATATTCTCCACGAGGAACTAAACAACATAAATCTTCAAGGTATTGAAAATACTAGTATAAAAATTAAAATTAATAATACTAGCCCGTTTATCCTAACCTCAACATATGTCAAAAATATGAGTAGAGTAGATGTAGCTGCGCAACTGGAACTGCTTTTCGCGCGATATCCAAACACGATACTCGCAGGCGACTTCAACGCGCACCACCGAGCGTGGGGCTGTAGGAGAGCCAATTCACGCGGTACACAGATACACAGACTGCGGAACACGACAAACACTAACATTATTGTACCGTCGACACCAACCTGCTTCTCAGGCGCCAACGGCTCATTTATAGACTTTGTCCTAACGCGAAACATAGATTACGCTCACACTATTAGTACCCTGGATGAATTCGACTCGGATCATCTGCCGGTACTGGTGACATTCGACCTGAAAACACCTCTTCCAGCCTCTTTGGGACAAGAGAGGGTCAACTGGGAAGTATTCAAAAGAGCACTCTTCGAGCCGCACTTAGCAGTACCTAACATAATGAGTACGGCGGATATTGACTCTGCCACGCACACACTCACAACAGAAATCAAGAGAGCAATTGCCTCTGCCACAACACATCGTGAGTCTCCAAAAATGCCCACACTTTCCCACCATGTCAAACAATTAGTCAGGCAAAGAAATAGAATACGTAAGACATGGCAGGCTAACAGAGACCCCGCCCTTAAAAGGGAGCTTAACAGACTCACGTGCAAAGTCAGGGAAAAAATTGTCGCAGAAAAGCAGCAACAGTATAAAGAACTAATCGAATCCCTTAGCCCAGAAGACGTATCGCTCTGGCAATTCGCAAAAAGACTCAGGAAACCTCAAATTAAGCTCCCGCCACTAATAGATGGTGCTAAAATCGCGTACTCAGACGAGGAAAAAGCCGAGGCGCTCGCAAGCCATTATGAAAAACAATTCCAACCAAACCACGATCTAATGTGTCAGGACACCCTAAGAATGGTTAGTCAAACTTTAAATAACTTCAGGAATTCCCCGGTAACGGCTGAGATTGACCCAGCCACCCCGCAGGAGATAGTAGAAATTATTAAAAATCTCAAAAACCGTAAAAGCCCAGGGCACGACAAAATCAGAAATATTGCGGTTAAAAACCTACCCTTAAACGTAATATGTTACTTGACTATCTTAATAAATAAAATATTAAAACTAAACTATTTCCCCAAAGAATGGAAGGAAGCGATAATTATAACAATCCATAAGCCTGGTGAGGATGCCACAATTCCAGCCAACTACAGACCAATTAGCTTGCTACCGACACTTGGTAAAATTACTGAGAAAATTATTCTTAGGAGACTGAACACGCACCTTAGTGAGAATGACATTATCATTCCAGAGCAGTTTGGATTTCGGCCAAAGAACTCCACCACTCATCAATTGCTGAGAGTGGTAGAGTACATATCTTCTGGTCTCAATAACAAGACACCCACAGCTGCGATTTTTCTGTACATACAAAAAGCCTTTGATAAAGTATGGCACTGTGGATTAGCGTACAAATTGATCACTTTAAAAGTCCCTGACGCTCTTGTCAAACTTTTAATCTCATACTTAAATAACAGACACTTTCAAGTCAGAGTAGGAGGTAACTTATCTACACCCAAGCTCATTAAAAGTAGTGTACCGCAAGGTTCTATTCTGGGCCCGACACTCTTTAACATATACCTGAACGCCATCCCTAGGACTCCAAACACAGTGCGATACTTGCAAAACACCCCTATGTCTCAGTAATGCACAGACAGCTACAACAACACTTAAACATACTCCAAACATGGCTGGAAAAATGGCGAATAAAATTAAACCCCAATAAATGTCATTGGATTTATTTCTCTAGAAAACGTAAACCTCCGCCGCCTCTGTACATAAACAACTATGCCCTAAAAGCGGAAAAATCTACTAAATACCTAGGTGTAACCATCGAGGTAGTATATAATGGAGAGAGCTTAAGGGTTGCAATCGGGGCCAAAGATAAAGGGAGTTGTAGTCAGGACGAATTTCCTGAGAACCCGTTTTCTTCCGACTGTGACCCTGTATATTTCAATGGCGATTTCTGACCGAGAGCGTGTTTGAGAAATATAAATAGTAAAATAATGGTTATGTACTGTTGTGCTTACGGCTGCAAAGAAAAGCATGTAAAAGGAGGACTTTACTCTTTCCATGGGTAAGTTTTTTTTTTCATTATATATCTTACAAATATAGTTAAGAAATAATTTTGCTAGATTTTAGCGTGGTGCATTTCATTTGGCTATTAATTTTATTGCTTTTAATGCTATATTATTAGAAGTTTTGCTCTATTTTTGGTGTTTGTGATATTGCAGAGGACTTATAATATCATTCTAACACTTTAAAAAAACATTCGGAGTACTTTTGTGATAGTTATAGAGCTATTTTCGGTATCCTCATATGTTTTCCCTTCGAGGTAGAACTTGGCGATGTTTGGCAAGATTGGGTGGCTAGGGAAGAAACATAGGGTGTTTAGATAATAAGCGTAAAGACGTGTCGTATGATAAAATTTTACTTTCAAAATAAAATATAATAGTTTACATTGATTGAAAATGTCAGTTATATTTTACATCACAATTTTTCAGTGCATTTTATATAAAGATATATGATCTGAAATATGAGCATGATCTCATTTCTAGTTCAGAGTAAATTGTACTTAATAAGTCGATGTTATTAATCTTATCCTTGAGATTGCCCCCCCCCCCCTCACCGCATAAATTTTATACATGCCTATGGTTAGAATTATTTTAATATAAACATCTCGATTGTTCACAAATTAAATATAAAAGGATATATCATCAAACTCCCAGTGTAGTAGAAGTATTTTGGTATTACACTCTTGTTAATTTTCGAGAAAGAAATATTTGAATCACCGACTTCTTGATCACGCGTTAGCAATCTATTAAATGATAAATATTAACTCTAAAAGAACCTTACATTCTCCTCATCATAATTTAAGTAATAGGCTTTTTGATCTAGAAACAGCTCTACCAATATAAATATTTTTACTTACATCATATTTTATGTACCAAAGTCGTGTTTCAGAGTCTTTCAAGTGCGACTAATATAAATTGAAGTCCAAATTATTATAATTACAGAAATTTGACGAAAATAAAGCTATTGGGACACCTAGCTTAGGTGATTCAAAAGTAATAATTTTATATTGAAATAGGACTACATATATCATCTTCATCAACTAGTTACAACATGATTTAAATGAAATAATATCACACGAAAAACTCAAAAAAAGAAGGAGGGGGTAATGGGAATTAAATAAAGATGCTGTCAGGAGGAAGAGATGAAAAGGCAATAATTGTTACACATATTTTAATATTTTTTAGTTCGTATGAGATAAAATAGCGAATATATATATATATATATATTTCCCTATATAAGAAATATTATAAAGTTTTATATTTTTCAGTTTTCCTCGGGAAAGTTAAATATTTTATTATTGCAAATATTACATTGTTTTATATTTGACGGTACACATACAATATATTAAAATAAATTAGATGTAAAAATGACTCAGTCGTATTACGCCTCAAAGCAGATATGGATAATGCTAACATAACTTTCAGAGATAAAGTTTATCTGGATAAAAGTGAAGAATTCTACATTTTTCTACATGCACACAATTTTTTCATATACTTTATAATTGTTTTTAAATATATTATACATATTCTTCAATTTGTATACTTGTAATCTATTTCATATCATATTTTATTTGTAATTGCTTTGTAGTTCAAGTTGTTTTACAAAATTGACTTCATTAACAAAATTATTCTTTAGTAATAAAATTTTTTGGTAATAAAAATATTCTAATCCTATTTCGTATTTTTCTTCATACATATTTTTTAAAATCTTATAACGTATAACACGTGCAATAACTTCCCATTCATCCTCGACTTTAATAGAAGTTAAAAAAAAACAGAAGGTACACTACACAGTTTAGGCGATAAATCGCCAAATCATGAAAGTCCTTCTCCTCCTCGTCCTTACTACACCTTCTCTGTGTTTGTCCATGCTACTAGCATGGGGAAGATAGGACCGCACTCCCTCCATATATACTAACTCGTTGGGTGTAACGATAGATTCCCACCTAACCTGGAAACAGCACGTAACGAACTTAATCAAAAAAGCGTATATGGCCACAGGAGCCTTATACCCAATGATAGGAAACGGAAATCTAAGTTATCAAAATAAACTCCTAATTTATAAATCGGTCACCCGCCCGGGAATGCTGTATGCAGCACCCGTATGGGGATATGCCTGTAAAACTACAATAGACCTCCTAGAGACAAAACAAAACAAAATCCTACGGATTATCAGGAAAGCTCCCAGGTACTTAAGAAACTCGGTAATTAGGAATGACTTCAAAATAAAAACTGTTATGGCCCAAATTAAAAAGCTAGTGCTTAAATTTTACAGAAATTTGCCATCCGTTCCAAACGAACTGTTATTCAATCTGCATGACTATGATCATAGCAAGGCCAAATCTCGTAAGAGACCCGCGCTGTTCTAAACATCGATAATCGGAATTAAAAGATCCCACCTCAAACATCTGATTTTTAAATAAAACTCGCGACTATTATTTTATAAAAAAAAAATATTCTAAACTCTAAACTGCCAAAACGCTAGGTAACCCTTAGATCTGCATCAACCCCCCAAACTGCTTAAACTCTAAATGTGCAACAAACTGCCACACTAGGAGCTAGGACAAATAATAAAAAGTAGTAAATAAAAACCTCGAACCTCCAATTAGGGTCATTGAATTAATGTCACAGTTTGACGATAAGAACCACATATTGAAACTGGAGATTAAAGGCGCTTCGCGTCTGGTGCTCTGTCTTGTACGACACTACGACATTTAGTTATTTTGTATATAAGAGAAGCTTCACATTTTAAAATAAATTTGGTGGTTAACAATTTTTCAATTTTTTTTAAATTTTATATAACTCTTCATGATATACTTACTTGATGGCATTTTTAATGCACTTTCCTACGTCCTAGAGAGTTAAAATTTGGTACACAGCTTAAATTTGTTGAACATTTTATTCTACAAAAATTTCGTGGATCTTTAAATATAGATCCTACATTTTTTTTTTCAAAATGGCCTGCAAATAATCCCCGTTCACTTCTATAAATCATTGTTGTAATATTGTTAAAAATTCTGATGTGGACAGCACATGTCTTTCCCTGCAGACTCATATTCACGTTCTCTTTATTTCTTCAATAATAACTTGATTTTATCTGCACAAAATAACAGCCATAAGTATTTTAAATGACATTGAATTTGCACGTTAAACTTGAATTTGGTTCTAATTTGATAGCTGGACTTATTGTCAAAGGTGACGTAGCGAAAACGCGAAAAAACTGGAATATCTCAAGAACGGCTAGTCCTAGAGTAATGGGGTTAGTCTCATTCTTTTTGTTGTCAAAAATCACGTATAAAATAGGAATTTAATTGATATAATTGAGCACACGTAGTCCTTTATTTTTAAGGACTTGCTCATCCTGTAGAATAAATGATACTCTTTATATTTATATTCAGTGTGGTAATTAAGTAGTTGTACATAAAAACTGAGTATCTTCATATATGCATGCAAAATTGCATATTTATGGAAGCTACACTAAATTTGGTGTTAAAAGCCCTTTTGACATACTTATTTTATAGAGCGAAATAATGCCAAATGTGGAAAACGAGTTGCTTCTCAAACAATTAAAAATAATTTTTGAACTCCTATGATGGCTAAAGTTGATTAAATTACAAGACTTGATTGAATTTATATGTTTCTGAATTTCAAGAAAGTTAAAGCAGATTTAATAAATTGCATTTCTAATTTCATTTCCAATGGCCAGGCACTTGATACTTCATCATGCGCTTCTACACCGGCCAGAATCGTGAACCATTTAGCCGTCACATGACGTTTCCCCGGCGCACCAGTGGGGGTGGAACACACTGCACCCAACGACACAACATCCATGCCTGAAGGTGGGACTCGAACCCACAACCCGGCAGCCGAACGATCACTAGGAAACGCTTGCCTTGACCGTTTGACCACCGCGTCGGCATTTCTAATAACTTCTTACTGTTGAAGATCCAGAAGTTTTTACATTTTGTTCGTGCCTCATTAAATATTTTTATGTAACTCAAATTAAATGTTACTGAAATTTGAAGTTGGTAACGTGGTGGGACTGCATTTTTTATTTCTCATAGAACAGAGGCCCTGAGCACCACAATGCTTATGGACCTGTATTTAGTGCTCCTTTTAGTGACATTTTACACTTTTCGAAGTGTATAATGTCACTAAGAGGAACACTAAAATCAAAATTTTTGGAAATTTTATATATTTAATGACCTTCAATATTCATAAAATTGTCTTACTATTTAGTCAAAGACTGGTAGCAGTCTCTCAGGTTCAAACTTCACGCTTTTACTAATAACTATGAATATGTTGAAATATAAAATTCATTAAAGTAATTAATTATATTTCTGGCGCTGCCCAGGCGGTGAAGTGGTTAGCGTCTCCGACTGCTGTCTAGTGGGCTTGGGTTCGAATCCCGAGTAAGGCATGGGCGTTTTCTTGAGGATGAAGTCAGTCTTCCGCCTTCTGGGTCCTCGCCAAATGTGAAGCTGCACCCCCTCCCCCCCCAGACCCTCGACAGTGATGCTTGTTTGTGTTAATAAAAACTTTGTGATCTCGTCTTGTGTCATTCTTTGTCCTTCTTTTGGCATCACTGGTCCTGTTTGTGGTTCGACCGAAACAGGAGGTTATGAGCAGCAACAACAACAACATTATATTTCTGGCGCTTTTCACTTTTTATCCATTATCCCTCCTTTGTAATAAGAAATTAAATTATTTGCGTTAAAAAACTAGTTTCAAGGGTAATTTTAGTAAGTTTGATAATATGTACAACTTTGATAATACTAAGAACAGTTTGATAATATTAAGTACGGCATGCAATGTTAAAATAATGCTTTGATTGTATCCAATTACAATTAAAATTCATATTTTTGGAATGAAATGATACTTTATAGCATAAGTTTGCAAATTTGTCACTTCACAGGAGAGGTACGGCATGCTTTCAAATCAGCAGCTGAAATGTACCAGAACAAACCAAAATGGTGCTCCAGTTCATGAAATATATTGAAATTCCATTGTAGTTATGTTATATGATTTGTAAACTTAGACTGCTTGCCTCGCTAAGCAGTCATTTGGCCTTGTGCAATAAAGCAACTTCTTTTTCACAGCTCGACACTTCTTTACTCTTCACAAGAATGTATCTAATACCTGCACGAGCCTATTGTGCTTCGCACAGAATCATACTTTATACAACCAGAGGCGTAGCAAGGTCAGGTGGTACCCAGTGCGGAAAATTTCTTGTCACCCCCCCCCCCCCCATTGAAATTATTAAAAGAAGGAAAAATGAGATACTTACAGTTGCCAAGTATTATTTTCTGGCTTATTTACTGTGAGCACTTTGTGTTTGATTGTGTGTGTGTGTGATTTTTACTTTCCTTATATACAATAATGTATAAGGAAAGTATTGTGACGGGGCCGAAAATTCGAATTCGAGTTTTCGACAGGAGAGCACGTTTCAAGCATCCCTGATTTCAAATCGAACATTTTTTGTGATGTTTGTGTGTGTGAAAGTATGTGTGTGTGTGGAGACGATAACTAACGAACGAATGGACCGATTTGAACGAAATTTGATACAAAAATTACAATCCATAAACACTGGAAGACTATTGTTTTTGTACGCAATCGAATGTCCAGAACCCCCTAAATTTTCGAGTGAAATTTTGAGAAAATCATCAAAAATCAAAACCTTTAATAAAGTTGCACAAATAGACATTTCTTATGTAATTTTTCGTTAGAAAACGATTGACAGGAATTTTAGAACGCTAACATGAACCGTTCTCGAGATATTGCACATTTTTCAAAAAAATTATCAAAAAAATCATATAAAATAAAAAAAATATTTCCTATTGAGAACTATGCTCACTTTTCATATGTAACACCATGCGATAAATTTGGTGACATCATTCTCTTGGATCTCGCTCGTTTCATGAAAGAGATACTTTGAGTAATACTTCTGTATTTGAACGCCAATTAGTCATTCATCTGCTGTAAGAATAACTTATTTCTCTGTCCATAACGCTTGGCGAGATTTTGGCGACAAATTTGGTGAAATGTCGCCAACTAGGCGCCTTTTTTAAATGTTGCTAAACTAACGAAAAACTCGCCAAATGGATAAAAGTAACGCTAAAGCAATGAAAATGACGACTCATTGACGAAATTTCAATATCTTGGAAAGAATATAAATATGTACTATAAAAATAATCTATTTCTTTTTACTGTAAAAGTAGTAAATTCATTACATCATATAAGGAAAGTCATGTGCTTCCCACATCACATTTTTTACACTGTGAGCATAAACACTTAAAACCTTTTTTCCTAACTTTGCTCCCTGCAAATTTTGAAATCACATTATCAAAATCAATTCCTTTCGCTGAATTGTTTTCAATTGACAAGATAGCTATGCCAGAGAGGCGAGCTTGACTCATGGTGGACCTAAGATAACTCTTCATTAATTTTAGTTTTGAACATCTCCTCTCACATGATGAAACTGAAACACATAACGTTAACAAGAACCTTAAGGCTAAAGTCAGATTTGGTGCAGAATCTGAAAATTCATATTCAACAACAAACTCTAAAAATCTTAAAGAAGACCATTCCAGAGAATTATCTTTTGAAACTTCGGCAGCTTGTAGATGTCTCCTTTGTCGTGGAATCTCTCTTGGACTCCAGCCACTGGAGAATTATCTTTTGAAACTTCGGCAGCTTGTAGATGTCTTCTTTGTCGTGGAATCGCTTGGACTCCAGCCACTGGAGTGCACTCCAGCCATTGTAGAGGCATTGTCATACCCTAAGAGTCTCTCTAAGAATTCCATCTCTAAGAATCTCTCTAAGAATTCCATCTTCAGAAAGTTCATCATAGTTTACGACTAAGTTTTGTATTAACTGTGGAAGTTCGTCTTCTGAAATTGTGATCAGATTGTTGGGCTCGAGAACTGCAAACCGAACTGATATACTTTCCATGTCTTTGCAGCTATTGTCGATTTCTTGATAAAACCTGTCAATGCACTCCAACATTGATCTTTTCAATTCTTCATTCAACGTGAGTGGTTCATCTTCAGCCTTTTCTCCAAACATCAGTTTCTTCTTTCTGACGGTTCTTCTTTTCATTAAAGGAATGTCCATCTCTTCACAAGTGTTCGTTGCAAACTGCAGTGCTATCTTCACGATCTAATTTCTTTTGTCTTTCAAAAAGGTCTTCACACTTCTCATTTTGATAATACACTTCTCAAAACTGATCCCAACGATATGTAGGCATTTTTGAGTGTGGTCACAAAGCACTGATCTTGGATTATGTCTTGACTTCAGAGAGTTGCATATGCGAGATTGCATATGATACAATACACTGTTCTAGAGTTATGCCTTGACTTAGGTGGGTGTTGATTGCATATGTGAGAATATGCAACAGCATGTGAGAATATGCAATGCACATCGTACGAAAATAATGGAAAACTATGGAACAGACAAAATTTTTAACCAAAATAAAAAATAGAGGCATAAAATTAGAGATAATTTTACGAGGAACTAGTTTAATGATTTGTCTCTGTGGCTGCATCGGAGATGGTGAGACCTGGCTGAAGGCAGTGGGAGCAAGAGTTTTCACGTGAAAGCAACTAATATGGTTTCATTTATATTTATACGAACTAACTACAAAGAAAATTTCATCACAATCGTTAAAGTCACTTTTGAGGAAAATTATTGCGTTTTTCATACTTTTCTAGTTTCTTCATACTATTTTCGATTTTCATAGCTAAAAACCTAGGCAGTGTTAGTTGTGACCCCTATCCAAAATTTTAGTTGTGACCACCGTGCAATTATTTTAAGCTTTTTAAAACCAGGCGTTCTTGAGAAAAACGGTGATAAAAATTACATTTGGGCGGATCCTAAAGAGCTTTGTTATGCTCAGCTCAATAATCAAATTCTTTTTGGGTTTTCACACTTTTTTTAAAGAGTCGCAATTAACGGTGTATTCTTAAAGCCATATGTTCAGCAGACATTATTTTGAATATCTTCTCCGTAATTAAAGTGCTTTTATCTATTAATGCTGTTTCGACATCACACCGTTTGAAACTTTGAAAGGTATGTAAATCACTATTCAGTATTGATTAATTTTGTCTTTTTTTTTTTATGTACTGTTTGTGTGCACATGTACTTTTTCTCAAATAAGTAATTCAAATAACAACGATTTCATTTTTGTACATTTGCCAGTATATGCATACGGAGTATCAGTTTGGAAAGTGAGCTGGCTAAAATATCATGGGAATGGTGATTCAGCTTACAAGTATCATTCATTTATCAACTAAAATGTGGTCGTAAAGAACAAAGGAAAGTTCAAGCAGTGCATTTCGAAAACTAACATTGACTTGTGTTTTTGCCATCAAAATAGGAATATTTCTGCATGAATGTGGGCACAAGTTATGTAAATACAAAGCTCAGCCTGAAAAGTGTTTAGTAACAGAGCCACTTAAAAAGTATGTATTTAAAATTCGTAAGAAAAATAATAATTTTTTTAGAAAAAATAAAATAATGACACTGAATAACACAATAGGGCGAGCTCATATATTTATAAAAACGTTTGTTCTACCAAATGTAGATAACCAGAATCAGAAGAGATTTTTATGACAGAAATAAGTTAAAGAGAGTATGGCAAGGCTGCGTTCCATAATAAAAATGATTGTGTTGTTTGGTGGCCAAAATATTTCACAGAGAGGCCATCAGAACTAGACACCAATTGCGAAAACCAAGGAATCCTCAAAGTCCTTCGCTTTTAAATTGACAGTGGAGACAATATTATATAAAATCAATCAGAAATCAATCAGAATAATCTGCATTAGTGTCGAGATTCTGAAAGCAAAGCGATTCCGACACAGGTACAGGAAAAAATATTGCAGTATAATATTTAATAAAATCACTAATGAATCTCCCAAGTTACAACTCTGTTTATCAGTGCGGTATTGCTCAAATGGCATTGGAAAAGAAAATTTTGTATGTTTTGTGGAACTTCAAGGAAACATTTGAGATAAGACGAAGACTGGTCAATTAGAAGTTCTGTTCTTAGGAAAGGTATTCTTAAATTTATAAAAGAACTGGAACTATATCTGAATTCTGACATAGCGACTAGTTGTAATAGATGAACCTTAAATGTTTCGCAACTGTGTAGAATGTGGAAATTAAAAGAGAAGTTACAAACGCCTCTCTCTGTCGTTGCAAAAATCATCATCTTAATTTGGCAATTTCTAGTTACTGGGATGCACCTTCCAACAGGAACACACTAAGAACTATAGAAGAAATTATTTCTTTCCTCAAAACCATGTAAAATAATCATGCAGTAGATATAATCATGCAGTAGAGAGATCACTTGGGTTTATTCCTTGGTCGGACACTGTTGAACTATTAGAATATAACTGGTGCCGGAATTAGTGCCATGACTCAATTTTTCAGTTAAAAGTTCATTTGCTACTCACTTCACAACAACTTTAGTGAAAATGAACACAATGCCTTGATATGGGAACAGCGGCCAAAGCAAATCTCAAAGGTATATCGCATTGTGAATTCATAATGGCCATATTTTCGTTGAGTAATTTAATGGTTATAATCAAACCATTGAATTATAGTTTTTATAGAAGAAGAGCTTGGATGCACACGAAACCACTGTAAAAATTTAGCAAACGGTCAAAGTGCTAAAGGAGAGTAATACCTACACTAAGAAGTTCTACATTGAATTAGCGATAGAGGAGGAAAGCAGGAGTTAGGAGCCAAACTAACTATCCCAAGACCAGCTGGCAAACCGCAGCACCAATTTAATAATTTAGCGGAAAGAGACTCCTCATCAACAGCGCACTGAAAGTGGACTATTTGCATTCTTTGGTCAAATATATCCTATGATTTTGTGAAATTTTTCACTCTCTAAATAGTCCGGCCATCCATTAAGTTGCTCTATGTCTTAGGATGAGCCGGATGGTCTGGGCTTTCGACTCTCTAAATGGTTTCAAATCATTTAAAAATTAAGAGTCTACGGATGTTAACTCATACTTCAGAAAGATTATCAAAGCATCATGCCACCTCATGGCACTACACGATTCAGACCAGGATATCCTACAACAAATTGTTGCAGAAGTAAAACTCCTTTGTCAGAGGCCAAACAAGTCTTTTTCACTAGGCGTATTGGAGAAATTGTGGGAAGAGGGAAGATTTACCTGCACCTTATTAAAGTGTACAAGACCACACTTCGGGTGTCAATTGTCACAGCACAGCGAGGTTTATTTACTTTGTGGGGGCTTAAAACTTGGTTGAGGTCTCAAATGGCCGAAGACCTGTTGACAGGACTCGCTCTGATGAATGATCATACCCATATTTGAGTTGTAGAGGCCGTAATAAATTAATTTACCACAAAGGAAATTAAGTTTATTTTAAAAATACTATTGGCTGAGATATGAAAAAATAAAGATATTAAAAGATGTATGAGATATAAAATGATAGAAATAAAATTTATATGAAAAATGATATTTTAAAATATATATCTATGAATGTGCTCGGGTTTTTCTTTGACTTATGAATGTTTTGCGAGTTTATTCAAGGGCATGACAAAACACGACCACAGATTTAACAAAATATGTGTTAAAGACCCAGACCACTCGACTGACCCAAGGGTTTACAGTAGCCGTTTCAGTGACTGGTAGGAGCAAAATAGGTGTGAATTAGCTTTCTAGCTTTGCGCCCCACCCGAAAAATTCTTTTGGATCCGCCCCTGCTTCTTAGTACTTCTAGTCACTATGTTATCTGAATGACCTTCAGCTAGGCTCAATGCCTAAATGAGCTGAAATGGTAGATGACCAAAAGAATAACCATCCTCCTCTCTCCCGTCCTTTTAGAAGTGGGATCATAGAGACCGCATCCATGTGTTTGCAATCTGAATTTGAAAGCAGGAACAAATTCTGAGAATTGCCCCTTGGGTTTTTATCCAGTATTTGGGGAAACAAAGTCACCCTCAGAGATTGCAGGCTGTACCCAGCTGCAAGTTGTATAAAATCTAGTAATCTCCCAAGTGTTTGAGCATACATACTTTCAAGCAGAACTATACATTGCTTTAAAAAAGATGTAATTATGGGAGAAAAACGATTTTATCCTTTTAATGTTTTAATACTATTTTAAAAAGTACATTAATTCATTTACATTAAAGTGGCACAAAAGTAATTCAATTTCAAAAAATTTTTTATAAGACCACAAAAGTCATTCTTACTACACCTAATTTCACTTCCAAATGGCCGCCATGGCAATTGCCCATGCCGCCTATGCCTTAAACCAGGCCTGAGTAATTGTATATATTCCTATAAATCAAGTGCTTTTATTTTAGTATATATAGATGACTTTGCCATATTTGCCAAGAATGATAATGAGATGCGTGAAGTGAAGATGTTTACGGTAAAGGATCTTAGTCCTATAAAGAAGTTTTTAGGGCTCAAATTTGACACAATGGAGGAAGGTACCTATTTGCATCAGAAGGGTTATATTTATAAAATATTTAAAAAGTTCAATATTACAGCATCTTTAAGAAGGAAAGTTCCAATGAGTGTTGGACAAGTGATTTCTAAAGAAGATTGTCCAAGTATTGAAAGTGACAAGAAAACTATGGTACAACACCCCATTCGGGAATTAATTGTTCCTGGCATCCAGAACGAGACTAGACATCCAATTTGAAGTGGCAACTTTAGGCCGGTTGAACAGTAATCCTAGCCTGATCGACTGGAAGGCTGCAGTTCAAGTTTTGCAATATGTAGCATCAACGATGGACTTTTGTATTAATCTTTCAAATGCTAGAACAACAGACTTTGTGTGTTACACAGATTCTAACTGGGCAGGATATGTTGATGACTGCAAATCTTGACAGTAAAAAGTGGTTTTATTGCTTTTTCAGGAGTTCCTTTTACATGGAAAACGTGTAAACAAAAATGTGTTGCCTTGCCTACAATGGAGGCAGAATATATTGCCCTGTTAGAAGTGGCAAAAGAATTTCAATGGGTAAGCACAATACTCGAAGAATGCAAACTATTTGACATCAAAATTTCAAAACCAGTTTTGATGTGTGACAATCAAAGTGCTGTTCATTTTTGTAAAAATGCTGTTGAAATTAATCACACAAAGCACATAGATATACGCTACCACTATGTAAGAGAATTGTATGATAATAATATTTTCGATTTGAAAAATGTAAATACTAAAGAAAATGTTGCAGATATTTTTACAAAATGTTTAGTATTTAATAATTTTGAAAAACTTGTAAATTGTATTTTTTCAATAATATCCAAAGAAAGGAGAGAATGTTAGCTTTTATTAATTTCATTAGGTATGTTTTATTATTTTGTGTAAGAGGTTTAATATATGGCCATATATTATCAATGTATTTATTTCTTTTATAATGTATTTAGTTTTTGCACTTATTTGTGTCCCCAAATGATCTTATATATGCACATTTTTGTGCCTCACTAATAAGAATGGGATTGGCTGTGATGTCACACCCATCCCATGATGCCCTGCTGCAAGCCAGGCAGCAGCAGTTGTTTTCTCTTCACTTGCTTGCAAATGTGGTGCCTGGTTTTGAGAAAGAGTAGTATGTTTTCCAAGGCTTAGCTATGTTTCATCCATTATAAGCATGCTTGTTTGTTTTTCGCCTTCTTCCCCAATAACGCTCATTGGTGACAAAATTCGAGTTGTGTGTTTTTTAGGCCTAGATCTCATCCCTGGGCTTTGTTTTATCCATTATAAGCATGCTTGTTTGTTTTTCGCCTTCTTCCCCAATAACGCTCATTGGTGACAAAATTCGAGTTGTGCGTTTTTTAGGCCTAGATCTCATCCCTGGGCTTTGTTTTATCCATTATAAGCATGCTTGTTTGTTTTTCGCCTTCTTCCCCAATAACGCTCATTGGTGACAAAATTCGAGTTGTGTGTTTTTTAGGCCTAGATCTCATCCCTGGGCTTTGTTTTATCCATTATAAGCATGCTTGTTTGTTTTTCGCCTTCTTCCTCAATAAAGCTCATTGGTGACAATAATTCGAGTTGTGTGTTTTTTAGGCCTAGATCTCATCCCTGGGCTTTGTTTTATCCATTATAAGCATGCTTGTTTGTTTTTCGCCTTCTTCCTCAATAAAGCTCATTGGTGATAATAATTAGAGTTGTGTTTTTTAGGCCTAGATCTCATCCCTGGGCTTTGTTTTATCCATTATAAGCATGCTTGTTTGTTTTTCGCCTTCTTCCCCAATAAAGCTCATTGGTGACAATAATTCGAGTTGTGTGTTTTTTAGGCCTAGATCTCATCCCTGGGCTTTGTTTTATCCATTATAAGCATACTTGTTTGTTTTTCGCCTTCTTCCCCAATAAAACTCATTGGTGACAATAATTCGAGTTGTGTGTTTTTTAGGCCTAGATCTCATCCCTAGGCTTTGTTTTATCCATTATAAGCATGCTTGTTTATTTTTCGCCTTCTTCCCCAATAAAGCTCATTGGTGACAATAATTCGAGTTGTGTGTTTTTTAGGCCTAGATCTCATTCCTGGGCTTTGTTTTATCCATTATAAGCATGCTTGTTTGTTTTTCGCCTTCTTCCCCAATAAAGCTCATTGGTGACAATAATTCGAGTTGTGTGTTTTTTAGGCCTAGATCTCATTCCTGGGCTTTGTTTTATCCATTATAAGCATGCTTGTTTGTTTTTCGCCTTTTTCCCCAATAAAGCTCATTGGTGACAATAATTCGAGTTGTGTTTTTTTTAGGCCTAGATCTCATCCCTGGGCTTTGTTTTATCCATTATAAGCATGCTTGTTTGTTTTTCGCCTTCTTCCCCAATGAAGCTCATTGGTGACAAAATTCGAGTTGTGTGTTTTTTAGGCTTAGATCTCATCCCTGGGCTTTCAATAAGTCCTTCTGAGAGGATGGTGGATCCCCCGCTGGGTTCTGGTCTAAACTGATTCCCGGTCATCCAAACAGATACCTTCGTATAGGATGGACATGAACACTGGGTTGCGGTAAAAGGAAAGACATATTATGCCTGTATAAGCGAAGCAAGCTCAGTGAGTGCTAGCAAATAGGAGGTGAAGCCTCCAGACTCCCAAAGCAAGTTATTGGGGTTCAGTAAAGTAAAATATACTGTTAACTCAAATTTCCTTTTTGTGTGTCCCAATCTATTCCCCCCAAGGGCATCTCATAACCTCTTTAGGAGAAATTCCTATGTATGCTACTGACAAGTAATATCACCCAACAATTATAGAACTGATTTAAATATATTAAGATATAATTTATAAGTAAAATATTACAAAATCATAGATGATGGTGGAACAAAATTTAATAATGAAACAAGACAAAACACAGAATAAACACTGAAACACAGCTATTCAAACTGAAATGTCATAAAAATGATAAACACCCAGTCGAACCTGCTTGAAACGGAACCTGTAGGAAACAGAACACATAAGCGGAAGATATTTTCAACCCTGTCCAAAAATATATGTTATTTTTCCTTTTGTGAAACAGAGTCTGCATAACACGGAAACAGATGGCCATTTTAACATATTTTGTGTAATGAAAAAATAATGAAAAAAATCATCCAATTATTTTAGCCTACTTTTTCCAAGGGAACCCTTTTCACAGAACTTTCTATTCATTATATCACGGTTTTCTAAACGTTGTTTCAGAACTTCAAGAATTTTCAGTTAATGAGGGAGATTCTGAATGCTTAATATGAATCAATGCATGATTTTTAACTGAGTGATTTTTAACTGAATATCGCATTATTAGTAAGACTGTTACCAAGAAAACATGTCAGATTATTTTAAAAGTTCATCTCAATAAACTGTTTTATTTTTAAATTTATTTTTATGTAGTCATATTTTGCCTGCAAGTTAATTTATCTAGGTTTTAAGGTATGGTAATAAGCTAACAGTCAAGGACATAAGGTAGATTCTATTTTTATTTACATATACTTCTATGATCACAGTATGCAAAAATGTACATATATACATATTTAAAATAATTAAATCAGCTATTATGGTGTAATAATCAAATACATCTAAATACACTTTTCAGAATTTTTAAAATCTGATGTATAGGTTACATCAGATTTCTGCATTTCCAGCTAAACCTTAAATTTTGCTGTTCCTGAAATAACCAGCATGAAACAGAAACTTTTCAAGGTGGAAAGTTTTTTCAGGTCCCCCGAAATTCTGTTCAGGGCAGGTTCGACTATATTGGCATATATGTAGTACAAAAAATACTTTCTGGAATATAGTTGGCAACATGAGATTCTTTCACTTGGTGTACAAAATAAAAAAGTTAAGTATATTCAAGCTCTGAACAAATAAGACTGAACAGAAACAAATGCCATTAAAAAGCTACACAATATTATATAAATATATAGCACTAAAGATTAATCATGTGAGTCTAGGATAACAGAAAGCAATTATGTAATAAACTAAAAAATATCAGACTGTAGTTTCTGCATCATATTCAACTTGTCCTTTCTTGGCAAGGTTCCAGACATTTGTATCTCGATCTGAAAACATGGAAAAAGATCAAAATAGGAAAATCTCAAAATGATGCAGTACTTTGGGCATTAAACATGGTTCATACAATTTTCTTGAAGAAAAATTCAAGCACTATTTAAAGACTTAAGATGTAGCAATAATAACAATACTATGATGGTTCTAGACTCCCCCCCCCTCTCACACACAACTTCATCACAACTGCTTGCATCATTGAACTTACTTCTAACAAATTTTCTTTAATGGTTTGTCGCAAACTATTTGACTGAAATGAAAATAATATTATGTGCTTTTAGTATTTATAGCCTTTAGTGCTAATTCATCAGCAGATTCTGACAATGCATGGACATCTATTTTCAAACATATTTTCTTCTTCAATATCTCCATTTCTGAATAATCAATCTCACACTTTTTTTTTGGCAACAATATCTGCTTTTGTTCTTGCAAATATTTCTGAATTTGCAATTTCATTTTGACTATTTATATACTCCCCAAATGAAACATTTTAACGTGATTTGGAGCAATGGCAATCTACAGCTAGAACCCTATGTACTGTGTAGCGTACAGGAAATAAGGGTTGAATTGTGGTTTAAAAAAATGTGCGTACGTTATACTTTTTAAAAAAATTACTCACGTTATTACTTTTTAAAAAAAGTTCAAGGACTATTTTTACTTTTTGACAAATTCAGTAATTTTAAAGCACTTGAAAATGAACTTTTTTTTTTCAAGCACATATTATGAGGACCCCCAAACTCATTAGCAGTTATGTGCTTTATTCTTTTTATTATTATAGATTCACTGGGGCTGAAGACGATAGAAATGTAATGTTTGAAATGTCCCTGAGTTTGTGACAAGTGAATGAAAATATATAAAAAATGTTAGAAGATACACACCCTAATCCAAAGGGGCGCGGTAGCCCATCGGTTAGCGCGCTGGAGTTGCACTCGGTAGGCCCGGGTTCGATTCCAGCCACTGCCAAAACTGCCGCTGTGTTCATGCGGAGTACGATCACGTTAAACATGTGGGTCCGAAAGTCCTTCCGAGAGGTTGGTGGTAGGGGAAGGAGGGTACGGTCCCTGTGGATGCCTCCCCCACTGGGTTCCGGTCTAAATTGGGTGGCACTTCCCGACCGTCCAAATCAGTTACCTTACACCTTTCTGGTAGGTCGGACGGTCTGGGTTTCAACAACAACACTCTAATCCAAATGCAGGAAAAATATGGGAAAACAATTAGGAAGAAAATGGGGGGAGGGGGTTAAAAATTAAAAATATTCCAATTTTGTGTCAAAAGATAAAGCGCATCACAAAATTAAGAGAGGATAAAAATCATATTTATAATCATTGGAGGACAAGGGGGTAAAAAATGCAATATTTTTAAAATTTTGTAAAATAATAAACAAAATCATCTGAAAAGAATTTAGAGATACATGGACCCAACAGAAACGCAAGGAATGTTTCCAAATTCATTAGGAAAAAAAAAAGGGGGGGGGGGTTAGAAATAAAAAATATGACTTTCAAGTGGGGAAATAAAAATAAGGCATATTAAAAATAAAAAAAATTCCATTTGTTAAGAGAAAGAAGAACGTCAATCTTTCAGATAGCTTCTTATACTTGTAGACGGCGAAAGGCTGGATGATTTGAGCTTCTAAAACATTTAGATATGCGTTTTAATGGGAAAAATACTTTGAAACGTGTCAAAAATTTTTTAAATAGTACATATATATATTCGAAAGTTATTTAAAAAATTATAATAAATAGAAGTATGTTTAAATAATTTTTTAAACTAGATTTTAAGCAGGGAAAGCTCAGCTTTTTAGCTTCAATGGGCGCTACGCCACTGGGTGGAAGTGAGAGGAATTGATTTTTCTAATAGGGCCTCTATATGAAAAATGTAATTGACTAGTCAGTGGGGGAGGGGACGTACTGAATGTACTGAAGGTAGTTATATGACTATGAATAAGTTGTCTCAAATTATTTAACTAAAAATGCTATGATAAACGATTTATCACAAAATGGTCATGTACATAGAATTACACTTTCTGTATTAAATATTTTATATATATCTCTCCCCCATTGTCTAAAATATTACATTACTTTTCCGTAGAAGATATATTGGGAAATGAAAACCTGCTCTATTAGCTCCATCCATTCGATCGTCGAGTTCTTGGTTACGCCTAAAGGTGTACAGAGGGATACGGATACAGTGGTATAAGGATAAATTGTGTGGGTAGAAAAAAAAATCACAGTATCCAATGTACATTTTATAAATACTTTACCTAAAAATGTATTACATTAATTATAACTAAAATTGCAATTATACAAAAATAAAATAATATATACAGATTATTAAATGTATATCTGAGCAGAAATTTATATGCACGAGCAAAAGAATTAGTCAAATTCATAGCCATTGTGCGGTGCCTATAGAATAAATTTATTAATTTACAAAATAGCTCTAACAATTTTAGAACAACTTTTGCACTTTTAAGCAAATATTCATAAGGAAATATTTTACTTCCCAAAAACCTTTTGAATATTTTTTTTATGAAAATGAAACTGGGAAAAATGATTAAATGAAGATCATTTTACTCCTTCTTACAATCAATTATCTCTGAAATCATTATAGAAGAACCATGTATCCTTTAATCCTTTAATAAAATCCAAAAAGTTACATTAATTCCATTTATATTAAAATGGTACAGAATTAGTTAAATTTAAAAAAAAATTTTGGATGCACCCGCAAAAGTATTATTTTGGTACTTAAAATGAAAGCATGAAAGCATTTATTTGTTTATTAATATTACTCTGTGGTCAATTGCATAATCTAAACTTCCCAAAATATTAAATCTAATAATAAATCTATATTCAGCAAAAGACAGCCAATTAAGAAACTTTAGGAAAATACTTCAAGTAATTGAAAAAAAATTACCTAAATAGTTAGAAGACTCTCAACAAAAGAAGAAGACCCATACGACAGACATATAAACAGCACGACAGTGATATAACGCAATACTCTGAACACTTCTAGTCACTGTGGTATCTGAAAGAAAAATGCACAGAACACTCTGTGGGAAAACACTTCAGCTGTCCTCCAGCCAAGCTAAATGAGCTTCGGTAAATGACCAAAAGAACAACTATTCCTATGGGATGCTCCGGGACTCCGGTTGGCTATCGGCATATTTTATGACATACAAATACTCTTTCTTTCTGCCCTTTTCAAATTTCAAATTCTCCCTCAGAGATTACAGGCTTCACCCAGCTGCAAACTGTATAAAATCTAATAATCGCCATGTGAATTATACATTGCTGCAAAAAAGACCTAATTACAGGTGAGAAAATGATTCTAGAAAGTTACATCAATTTAATTTATATTAAAATGGCACAAAGTTGGTTTCATTTCAAAAAAATATTTGGATGCGCCCGCAAAAGTTATTCTTACTACACCTAATTTCACTTCAAAATGGCCGCCATGCACAATTGCCCATGATTTAAACTGGGCCTGATTCTGCTATACTTAGCAATTGCAAAAGTGGATTCACCAATAGACAGGTCACTTACAGCATTGAAAGCTATACCATTTAAAAATACATATTATGAGGACACCCAAACTCACTAGCAGTTATGTGCTTTATTCACCCAAAATAATTTGGATTATAAACTATTTATATTCATTAATCTGCTATACATAGCAATTGCAAAAGTGGATTCACCGATAGACAGGTCACTTACAGATGTGAATGCTTTACCATATAAAAATATATATTATGAGGACCCCCAAACTCATTAGCAAATCTGTTATATAACAATTGCAAAAGTGGATTCACCAATAGACAGGTCACTTACAGAAGTGAATGCTTTACCATTTAAAAATACATATTACGAGGATCCCCAAACTCACTAGCAGTTATGTGCTTTGTTCACCCAAAATAATTTGGATCCTAAACTATGTATGATCATTATTCTGCTATACTTAGCAATTGCAAAAGTCGATTCTCCAGTAGACAGGTCACTTACAGCAGTGAATGTTTTACCATATAAAAATGCATATTATGAGGACCCCCAAACTCATTAGCAGTTATGTGCTTTATTCACCCAAAATAATTTGGATTCTAAACTAGGCATGATCATTATTCTGCTGTACTTAGCAATTGCAAAAGTCGATTCTCCAATAGGCAGGTCACTTACAGTAGTGAATGTTTTATCATATAAAAATACATATTATGAGGACCCCCAAACTTATTAGCAGTTATGTGCTTTATTCACACAAAATAATTTGGATCCTAAACTATGTATGATCATTATTCTGCTATACCTAGGAGTTGCAAAAGTGGATTCACCAATAAACAGGTCACTTGCAGCAGTGAATGCTTTACCATATTAAAATACATATTATGAGGATCCCCCAAACTTATTAGCAGTTATGTGCTTTATTCACCCAAAATAATTTGGATTCTAAACTAGGCATGATCATTATTCTGCTGTACTTAGCAATTGCAAAAGTCGATTCTCCAATAGGCAGGTCACTTACAGTAGTGAATGTTTTATCATATAAAAATACATATTATGAGGACCCCCAAACTTATTAGCAGTTATGTGCTTTATTCACACAAAATAATTTGGATCCTAAACTATGTATGATCATTATTCTGCTATACCTAGGAGTTGCAAAAGTGGATTCACCAATAAACAGGTCACTTGCAGCAGTGAATGCTTTACCATATTAAAATACATATTATGAGGATCCCCCAAACTCATTTGCGATTATATGATTTGAAGAAGTTTAAAACCACTGCTGGATTCGAAAACCTAATAGATAAAAATGTAAACAATTTTTTACTTGTTTTGTCAGAAATAGGGTTCTGTTTTTGAATATATAAAAATAATTTCAATATTTTGAACTTTTTTTTTTCAAAAAATCTAAAATGTTATTGTTGAGTAAGTTTTTGCTTTAATTATTTAAAATTTCTTCTAAATTACAAAAGATAGATATATACAGTAAGCAACAAAAATGTTCAATAGGAAATCCAATATATAATTCAATATTTTGTTTTTACAAAGCTCTTATAATTTTTAGGGAATCATCTTGTCAAGTTCAAGAAAATTGAAAATTCTTTGTTTTTTAAGTTTAGAATGATTACTATTCCTCAAAAACTAAAGGTGTTAGCTATGAACTAAAGAAGTAATTTGTAGCCTCTTGAAATCCATATAAGGATTATATAACTAGGATTTCGGATCAGGTTCTTAGATTCAGAAATAGAGTCAGGGGTGCACTGACATTGTCGATTTTGTGAAAGAAAATTCAATTTGGCAATTATGAGTTCTGACAATGTCAAAATCAAAAATTATGGTAAAAGATGGGTTTGGTGGACCAAAAAATTGGGAAGTCAAATATTTTCTCCAGGTCCTTCAGACCCTGTGACCCAGAAAGATCAAGAAAATAAGATCAAGCATAGAAAGATCAAGCATAAGTGTGCTTTGCACACTTATGCTGTCCCGGCCGTCCAAATAGATACTCAAGTCCTCAGGATGAGTCGGATGGTCTGGGTCTTCTACACTTATGCTGTCAACCAATAGTCGATCTGAGCTATATTTCGATTAGGAGAACATAACTATTTTCGATGCTAAACACCATACTTGCTGAACAAAATAACAAGAAAAACCAATCATGCATAAAGCATTGATTATGAAACACTTTCCAACTGCAGTGCAATTTTATTTAAACATCTCTAAAATGTGATACATTCCTCAGTAATAGTTTTAAAATTATCACAATACTACATTAATTTATTATATTTGAAAACTTAAAACTTCATCTAAAAAAATTAACTTCAAATGACGTCATTGAAATATAAGTTGCCTGGTTAAACATTTCTAAAATGTGATACATTTAACGGTAATATTTTTAAAATTATCACAATAATACAATAATTTATTACATTTGAAAACTTAAAACTTCATCGAAAAAAAATGAACGTTATTCAAATGACATCATTGAAATATAAATCGCCTGGCTCTTTATGTAAAAATATTTCATTCATACATTTTTATTCCATTCCTTTCATTCATCACAATACTACAATAATTTATTTTATTTAAAAACTTAAAACCATAGAGGTAAGCGTAATTTAACTCTATGTTTAAAACTTTATCAAAAAAGTCTACTATAAAATCATCTGCTCTCTATGTAAAATCAATTAATGCTTCATTCATATCAGATTTCATACTCAAAGAGCTAAATAATTTTGTGTTAAAGAAATTCAGCAATTCTTATACAACTTATCCTACATCTTCATGTGTTTACATTCTTTATAAGTGAAAATTAGGCTTCGTTGTAGAAATAATTAAAGTCTGGTGATCATTTAAACTCAAATATATTGTAATTGCATTGTTTCAGAATGTAAATGCACAGAAATTAAGCAAAAATAAAAAGGTTTTAGGATGCATACAACACTAAATATAAATTAAAAAGAACTTTAAAAATCATGATTGTGACACAAGATGGATGGCATTGATCATTTAAACTCAAATATATTGTAATTGTGTTGTTTCAGAATATAGATGCACAGAAATTAAGCAAAAATAAAGCGGTTTTAGGATGGATACAACACTAAATATAAATTAGAACTTTGAAAATCTTGATTTTGAAACAAGATGGATGCCATATTTTATTTTGAAGTGGGTCACGCAATCTCTTCATATAATATGGGAGTAATTATTATTTTAATTTTTATTTAAAAAACTACCAAATATATTTTGCTGAAAATTTTTTCATATTTTTTATGGGATGATTTGAATATTTAAAGCTTTCAAAGCAATTTATGAATTTTAAATTTGCTTAAAAAATGTTTGAAAAATTAGGTCCCATAGGGTTCAATGTATTTCATTTTTTCAACCCAAGTTCAGTCCAAAACTAATTGGGTGATATTATTGATTTATATTCCCATAGGTCGTACAGACCATCTGAACAACACTAATATTTCATTTTGATAAAGTCATTTTAAGGCAGTTATTGTGCTAACGGATCGACAGACAGACAGACAGAATGAACAAAGTCATAAACACTTTTCAACTATGTTGTAAAGTGTTAAGAGCTGAAACTGAATTTATTTTTTATTTTTCCCTGCCTTTAAGAACTAGTATAGGTATATAAATGTACTGTCTTAAGAAATAATAATTTGTAAATATGTCAATAGCTTGGACCCACTAAAATAATAACAGGGTTCACTGCATAGGTGCCGACTGAGGAGGGAGGGGTGCACCAGCACCCCCCCCCCCCCCCAATTTTTATCATTAACCAATTTTTTTAAATTTAAAAATGAATTTGCAGAACAAACATTTTGGCCTTCAAAGTCAAATTCTTTGTTTCAAGATCTATACTAGGGGGAAAAAAATGTTAAGCCACGCCTTTCACTCCCCCGCCCTTCCATAGAATTAGAAAGAACCTTCCTATGGCTCTTTTTCTGAGGTTCGTTTTCAACGACTGAGGTTGTTAGTGACAGTTACTCCCCACCCCCCTGCTTCACCCATGGTTCGACCCCATACCATCTGTTGATACCAGGATCCCACCAGCGATGGGAAACTTCGGCAATTCGATGATGCTGTCTCAGTGGGTAGGACGAGGTAACTACCCAGTTTGGAATCTAGTTTCATCCACACGGGTTGTCATTTCTACTCTGGTGTGGTGAGCGAGTGCAGCATGTACCCTGCAGCATTCCATCACATGCATGTTATTTTGTCCCACGATCATTTTGTTTACATTTCCAATGTCCTGTAAGTTATAAAAAAGGTCTTTTTAAGGTCAATTTTCTCGTTTTATTTCCTAGGATTCTACTTTTTTCTAATAGCTTTGTCAGTTTTATATTTATTTCCTTTTCGACTTAGAGTTTAATGTAAGGCTATTTAAGCAAACAGTGAACTTATTAACTAACAATTATCAATTATTATCTCCTGTTCCCCATTTATTTTGCATTTAATGAAATACCATTTTAAGTTTGCTTCTTTTAATGCCAAGAGTTCACTGAAAGGGAGATGGATGTGTGTCAAATCCATCCTGCATGAATTACCCATATATATATAATTATTTATATTAATTTATAGTTTATAATTTATTAGTTTTTAAAAATGGAATAGTATTCAATGCTAAAATTGTTTTTTAAGCTTGCTAATTTACATTTTGGTATATTGTATTCTATAACTTTAGTATTTTATAGTTTTGGTTTTAATCTCCTGTAAATTCTTGTAAATGTTTTAATCATGTCGCCGTTATTTGAATTTCTTCCAGTGACATAATATTCAAGATTTCGAATACTTTCTAGTATTTGAGTATTTGCCCATCTTTATTACTAATATTTACTAATTTTCAATTTATAAGATGCAAAACCAGTGCATTTTTTAATTTAAATTTTAATTTATGTTTTAAGGTTGTGTTTCGCCCTTACCGGATTGATAATGGAGAGATTTCTTATAAAATTAAAACTTCCGGCGGCCAGCAATTCCATAGATACTGACTGTTCCGGTCCTTCATCAAATTCATCCTTATGCACACCATCTTCTTCAAACAACAATGGGCTAACTGAAGAAACCCAACAGCAAAAATCGGCGAAAGTCACTGGAAGAAAATTTCAAGAACAGTAGAAAAAGACACATCCATGGATTCTGTACGAAAACAACAAAGTATACTGTTCTATTAGCAAGACTGCAACTACTTCCAAAGTTCCAGTGAATTCCATTTCTTCAAGAGACAGTGACATACAAAAGGCATTTATCTTTCAAGGATTCTGTGCCTGGCATAAAGCAAATCAAAGATTTAAAAGCCACGAGAAAAGTGACTTTCATAGACATGCTGCTTTATCATGTTTAGAATTAAAAAGGGCACAAATGTCAGTGCATGCTTTTCTGAAGGAAAATCGAAAGAAATGAAAGATGCTAGAGACGCTCTGTTGAAAATAATTTCTTCTCTGTTATTTTGAATGAAGCAAGGGTCAGCAATTCGTGAGCATGATGATGATAATTCAAATATACTCTCAGATCAAATGATGCACCAAATTTAGAGACGTGGTTACAGAGGACTAAATACAAATAGTTATCCCATGACGTTTTAAATGAAATCCTGAAAGCCATAATGGCTAAGGAAGTATCTAGTATTAAGCATCTTGTATCTGTTATCAAAAATGCTAGTAGTTATGCTATCATAATGGATGAGACAAGAGATGTGTCATCAAAAGAACAAACATCGATGTGTTTCTTCAACCCGATGAACAGTTTAATATGCATGAAATTTTTATGGGATTTTATAAAACACCGTATGCAGATTCTGAGAGTTTGTTATGTGCAATAACAGATGTTCTAGCTCGCTTTGGTCTGGATATCAAAAATTGCTGTGGTCAGTGCTACGATGAAGCTGCTAATGTCAGCAGCCATCTTTCAGGACTGCAATCTAGGATTTTGTCGATTGAGTCAAAGGCTATTTATATTCATTGTTTTGCACATACTTTAAATTTGGTAGTGCAAGACAGTATGTACAAATTACAAATAATTCGTGATTACTTAACTTTGGTGCGCAAGTTAATATAATTTATAAGAGGATCTCCAAAGAGATTAAAAATTCTCCAAATATTTTAATTGGGTTCAGAGGATACAGTTTCCTTGAGGTCATTCTGCCCAACTAGACGGTGTTTGAAAGTTGGCTCCATTTCATCATTGGAAAAAAAATTACGAAACGGTCATTAAATTTCTTGAAGGTATGTGCAAGGAAGTTAGTGAAGCAGGAGCAAAAGCTAATGTATTTCTTAAAAAAATCAATAATTCGAATTTTTCATTATGACAAAAATTGTTATTTTTGTCTTTCAAGAGTTTTTGTCTTTCAAAGACCTTAAATATTGCTCTCCAGAAACTTTGACTTGAATTTTCAAGATGCAAATAATTACATCAAAAGTGTAGGAGTCTATTCAGACTCAGAGAGAAGAAAATAATTTTGAGGATTTATGGGAAGAAGAAATAAAAAAAGGTGTAGAATTGGATTTAGAAGATCCTGTCCTTCCACGAATTAGAAAAATTTCAAGAAAATTTGACGAGGGAAGTGATCCTCATCACTTTCAATCACCTAAAGAATCAAATTTACTTTCAATTAGTGGACAATGTCATAAGTTCCCTAAAAACAAAATTTGAGAAAAAGACGATGGAGCATCTTTCCATGATTGAAAACTTTGCCGTCAATAAAATAAAAAGTGAAGAACAAATAGTATCTTTTCAAGGTTCGGATTTTGATGGCAAAAGGTTGTCACTTCACAGGGATATGATTTGGGATACAGTTAAGGCGAATTCTGCAGAAATTAACAGTATATCAAATATAGATGAATTTTTTAATAGAAAAGAAAACATTTCTCTCCACTTGCTCATATCAGAGTTCGGTAAATTAATAAACCGAATATTAACAGTTCTGGTTACATCCTGTACAACTGAATGATCCTTTTCTACTCTCCGACGACTCAAGACTTATTTGAGATCTACAATGAAGCAGCAAAGACTAAATAGCATAGCTATTCTGTGTGTTCACAAGGAGATAGGTGCCAAATTGAACATGGATTTAATTGCAGACGAGTTCATAAAGAGAGCACAAGTCTGATTAAATACATTTTGTATAAGTAATAACAGAAATAACTAGCAAATGAGAGTGCAAAGACTTTTCGCATTTACGTTATTACATTTTTTAAGCCATTTGTCCCCCATCCTGGATTTCGGTCTGGAGATGCCCCTACTGGGGATATAAGTTCTGCATAAGTTTATGTTTCATCTTGATCAACTTTCAAAACCTTGTAGGACTTCATTAAATTCATGATAAGCTACTATTTTTTTGAACGATTAAAAAAATTTAAAGACATTTTAATTTTTGAGCACCCTCCGAAATTTTTTAAACTTGGTGCCTATGGTTCACTGTTAACTTTCCAAAATATATACTGTATTTTGTATTTCCTTGTTGTGGGACTTCAATATTTTATATTTTCTTCCCTATGGAAGGTTTGCATGTTTCTGGACAATTGATTTCAAAAGTATTTTGTATTTAATTTAAAAAATGTACTTCCTTCCCAGCCTCGGTAAATAGCATTTTAGGAAGCACCTTTTAAAAAAAAAATAAATCACTAGAAAAAAAATATTATTTAATGCATTTTAATATTCCTAAAACATCGGTCAAATTAAAAAAGATCTTATGTGGGCAGTACATGACTTTCCTTATATAATGCAATGAATTTACTACTTTTACAGTAAAAAAAAATGGGTTATTCCTATACCTGTAGTAGATACTTATATTCTTCCTAAGATATTGAATTATCATCAATTAGTCATCATTTTCATTGATTTAGTATCATTTTTATCCATTTGGTGAGATTTTCGTTAATTTGGCAACATTTAATAAAGTCGCCAAATTAGCGACATTTCGCCAAATTTGTCACTAAAATCTTGCCAAGCATTATAGATGGAGAAATAAGTTATTCTTATAGCAGATAAGTGATTATTCGCATTCAAATACAAAAGTATTACTCAAAGTATCTTTTCTCATGAATGGAACGAACTAGATCCACGAGAATGATGTTACCCAATTTATCGCATGATATTACATATAAAAAGAATATGTTTCTCAACAGTTAATATTTTTTTTTAATTTAAGGGATTTTTTGATAAATTTATTTGAAAAATGTGCAAATATCTCGAAAACAGTTCTTGCTAGAGTTCCAAAGCTTATGCCAATAATTTTCTAGGGAAAAATTACATAAGAAATCTCTATTTGCGTAACTTTTGAATTGCTCCATTCGTTCGTGAGATATTGTCTCCACAGACTCACTGACACACACACACATCATCTTAAAACTGTTCGATTTGTGATCCGGGATGTTTGAAATATGCTCTCTTGTCGCAAACCCGTCCCAATACTTTCCTAATACATTATACTATGTATATAAGGAAAGTAATAAAGTTGAAGTTCAATGAGTTGTTTCCAGCCAAAAAGAAATTCTTGAAGGAGGAGAAATTCATACGTGACGAAACTATTCAGAATTTAATTTCACACGCACTTATTTCATACTGTTTTTGGAGAACTTTAGTGAACCCCTTTGAAATTGGAAGTGAGGCCATATAAATTATGAGGAAATATTTTTTAAATTAGGTGGCAATATGTGAAGTATATGTATTTATGCAGACAATATGTGAACTAGGAAAGAAGTGTACTGGTATGATAGTGTACTGGTGTGTAGAGAAGTGTACTGGTATCTATAGAGTGGAAAAAATGAAAACAACATTTTATTTTGCAATAAGTCGCATGATCTTTTTATATATAATGGGTGTAATTATTATTTCATTTTTTTTTAAAGCTACCCAACATACTTTGCTGAAATTTTTTAAAAATATTTTAACTGATAATTTGAATATATTCTAAAATTTTTGAAGTAATTTATGAATTTTAACTTTGATTAAAAAATGTTTTAAAAATAAAGTCCTATAGGGTTCAATGTATTATTTTTTTTCAACCCAGGTTCAATCCGAAATTAATTGGGTGATATTATTCATTTTCATGCACATACCACAGATCGTCTCAACAACATATTAACATTTCATTTCGATAAATTCATTTTTATGGCAGTTATCATATGAAAGGACAAACAGAATGGCTAAAGTCATAAACACTTTTCAACTATGTTGTAAAATGTTAAAAATAAAAGCAGAAATTTGGATAATAAAGTGTTCATTTTACACTAAAAAAGAAACCGAATTACAAAATTTACATCCAGGGCAAAAGGATAATTAAAGATAGCTCTGTCGGGTTCTAGAAATAAGTTGGAAATGCATGATGCTTAGAAATCAAATTTCTGATATGGTAACACTTTACACAAATAAAAGAAGAAATCAAATTGTTGGCCTCAAATAAAAAGAGAATTTAAATGTAACCTGTGTGCTGTTGACAGCATGGGCCAGCTAACCAGCGACCAAGGGGTCATGAAAAAAAATATATTCGGCCATAAAATGAGAGAAATTTTCCTAACTCTCTTTTTTTTCTTCACCAAATTTTTTACCTCTTCCATGAAACCACAAGATGGTGTGTGACAGTTATCCATACCCAGGGTTGGATAACTGTTGAGACACACACTAGTTAATCATAAGTGTTTTCTTTTTGCGGTGTGACATCATCTGTTGCATAGTGGTGTCATGATTCTATGCATGTCGTCACAGATTGCAAGTATGATGAAGTTTCAGTTCATGCAAATTATCACTTTCAAGAAGAATCATGCAAATTATCTCTTTCAAGAAGAATCGTGCAAATTATCTCTTTCAAGAAAAAGTTGCATGGATATTTGTGGTATCACAGCTTTAACATGTATAAGTACTGCGAGTGTGGCCATCACTTGTTGTCTAGTGTGCTGGTTTGCAATTTGAAAGTTCTGCTGTGCAGATTTTCATTTTATCGACACAGAATATTGAGCTGGCATTTCTGTTCATCATGTTGTGTTTAGTTACTGCTGAAAGTTTCTGTCAGTTTATTGAACATTGTTTATTGAGTCTAAAAATGTTTAATGATTAGTGAGGCATGAACAGAATAGGTTATTGACTTGACGATTATAAAGATGTTTAATGATGGATGAGGTTTGAACAGAATAGATTGAAATATAGAGAATCAAGTATATAATTATGTGCCGCCAGACAAGTTTATAGATTAACTTGAATGTAAAATCTCATCAGATAGATTGTATAAGTTTAATTTATATACCGCAAAACAAGTTCATAAAAAAATGGCATATTTTGACCTAGTCTAGGGTTAGAGTATCCAGATGAAATCAGGGCAAAAACTAAAAGTGCTAGACAGCTATAAACAGTTAGCAAGTAATTTGTAACACTTTGAAAGTCTGTAAATGAAACAACTGAGTCTGAGAAGAAACATCGAATAGACTTATTGAACGTTACTGAAGTTTTATTTTATAAAATGTTATTTATTCAAAACCATTTCATCTCCAGCGAACTGGACCCACCGCCGATTTTTTTTTTTTTTTTTTTAATAATATGCGCCGTAATCTTTTGAGTGTAAATAAAACTTTTTTGTTGTACAGTAAATTTAAACCAAAAGTTTAGATTGAGCGGTGTATTTTTTCTGGAAATTAAAAAAATACATATTTATGTTTAATATTTATATTTAATAATTTATTTTTAAATTAAAAGCAGTTTTAAATTGTTTTTTATATTATATTATTTTTATACTATAATAAACAGATGATTCTGAATAGGTTTCATTTATGATTCTAAATAGGTTTAGCAATTTTAAATTATTTTCCATTTAATTTCTATTTCTTTTCTGCAATATTTTAAATTTGTGAGTTATTTTTTTTTATAGACACAATCTATTTTACAACTTTTCAAAAAAACATGTACTTAATGAAAATACGAAATTGTAATTGCTCACAGTCAGAGCAGTATACTGATATAAGAAATTTTCATGTATGGAATGTTTTATAATTACCCGTGAATATCACAAACTAAACCAGGGACAAAGTCAGTAATCTACTTTGAATCTGGCTTTAAATTCATCCATAATAGCAAAACTAAACATAGAGTGCTGAACCAGTAGTGGAAACCCTTAAGGATTTTTTAAGTTTAATAAATCATAAAAAAATAATTTCTATAATAACTTCTATATCAATAAAAAAAGCTTTAAAAATTGTCACTGATTTATTACCATCACATATGTAAGCAACACCCTTTGATGACAGTGGTGAATTTTGTTTACTATCTGGCTTCATGCGTTTCACACTATTTTTTACGAAGAACATTTTTTGGCACAGATATAAATATTTTATCTAATGATGTAAAACAAGTACTCGTGACAATGGAATGATACAATACTTATAACTATTCATCAGTTTGGTATGGAAGAAACAATTATAATGAGTAGAACTTTCCAAATGTAAACAAACTTATTAACCGATTCTTGAAGATGCGAAAGGGAATTATGGCGTTTCATATTGCACCAAAATGGGTGATTTCCCTGCGAACTTTGATTTCAAATGAAAAATGAAATACAGCCCAGACAATTTTTTTTTTTTTTATGTTCTCCATTTTAAAACTTTCCAAATCGAATAAAAAAAAAATTTAAAAAAAAAAAAAAAAATGCCAAAATTATCCATTCAATCACATTTTACTGTGAATATATACATATTTATATATATATACTAAAAATATGTATACACATTTATACAAATTCAATATATGATCATTTAATAAAACACTTTAACATAAAATACTTTTAGTTTCAATAATCACACTCATGTCCAGAATAAGCAACAAAGTGAAAAAATCAGATAAAAAGAAAAGTATTTATTCAAATTCATTGAAGCTTTCACAGATCATGGGATATAACAAAAGACACTAGCATGAGGAAATGCAAAGAAAATTATCAATAAATAATTAAATAATAGCGATAAACAAAAACATCGGATTTGGGGTGGCAAAAACAGTTCATGGGTGGAGGTCTGTCAATTCGGAATGCGATGACCTCTGCTGGAAACACATGTTCAACAACGTCGATTCATGCCAAGAATAAGATCATCAAAATTTGGTTATTTCAATTTTCCTTCTGGAATCCATAACGTGGAGATACAGGCCGTTTTTATACTTAATACATTTTCTTATTAAAAACTGTTTTCGGCAGGCTAGTTTCTACATGCATGCACCTGTCAGGCATGCAAATTTTGTGGCTACATATTGTTTCTTTCACAGAATACGCTAATTTTTCAATTTGTTAAACTTTTGGACATGAACGCTTGTATAAAGTGTAGCAGCAAGTAAATGGAGGACATACTCTTAACCTGTCTGGAAAGAAGAACACTTAATCCTGTCTGCCCTTGTTTGTTCTTTGGAAGAAGTTTTGTGGTCTCAGCAACAACATCATCACATACGTACAAACCTACTCCATTACATGACGACTCGGAAACAAGCAGCAACTTCTTAACAACATCTTTACCAAGAATATTGTCGAACACAGCTTGAAGAAAAGAATCATTACTGATTGATAACTTCAGTTTATCTCTGTGCCAAACTAGTAAACGACATTCCTCTAGAGCAGTTATAGACACCTAAGAAAATAACATTCAGAATTATTGTCAAATGGTTACTTTTAAACATATATGTTTCAAATCATCAATTTTTCAAATCCAAAGTTTGAGTTATTTCAAAGCACCCTTTCTAACACAGAAAACAGCAGCACTGAATCAGTTACACTCTTATTGTGGTTCATCAGTAGAAAATAATTATTATCTGAGAAAGAAAACCTGTGGTGTATTGGATAATACTTAATGTAGATGGCATTTACAATATGCCTGAACACACTTGGCATATTAACAAAATGGTTGCTATACTTTCACATTTTGTATCTTCAAACCCGAAATTATAAAATTACTGCATAGCAAAATAAAGAAACAGAGATGGCATGTTGACAGTAATTAAAACTCTGGATGATTTACTGAATCATATCCTATATATAATAAAATTGCAGATTTTAGCCATGTCCAACCAATCAAAATGAAGCAAGCTCTAAGCTTGCTGAGCATTCCAATTCTCACCTTAAGTGAGGGCAAACCCCTAGACAAACCAGAATATCCAGGATTTTTTTAAATTTTGCACTGAAGGCACAGGTGATGAGTGTAAGTGAGGCTGCCAAAAATATTTTCAAACTTAAAAAAGAAGGAATTTTAGAGATGACATATAATGAAAAGAATTCATTATATGTTACTCATTTATATCATAACTCATTCATTACATTAGCTTTTCAGAATCATAGCATATTTATTTTTATTACTTTATTATACTATTTGTGTAGAGAAAGTGTTGCTTTCCCAAACAATTTTCATTTCGAGATTTTGATGGATAAACATGTTTTAAAACTTCTTGAATCCATTTCAACTCTTTTTTTTTATGTAAGTGATTAGACAAACCAATCTGTTTTGCTGAATATGCACTGTCATTGTCACATTCTCTCATCAAAATGTTTTAAAGCAGTGGCCTCTGATTACAATCATAGGGGGCAGCCTCAAGCTGCTGGGGTCATTCGGCAGGGGTTGGTGAACGACAGCCAGCAGGGGAGCGGTAGCCCTTAGTGAAAGATATATAGGATGATATATAAGAAAATGGAAAGAAAGATAGTTGGGTCATTTCATATGAAACCACCTATAAAAAGAATATTGGGTTGCATGACCATTTTTAAAAATTTTTATATTTTGCACAAATGTTCCTACATATTTCAACAGATGAAAAGCAATTTTTTTAATTTTTTCATTCAGCTTTTTTTTTTCCTGGTGCAGCCATTTTTCAACCATGGCAAACTGAATATTGAAGAATTTTGATGTTCACACAAATTTAAATATCTTGGAACCCAAAAGAGCTAGATACTTGGGATAAAAACTATTTTACAGGCCCTAAATAAGTCTACATTTCATGTAATTATACAATTTGTCTAACTGCTACCTGAATGGTTGAAATTCAGCGTCGATTTTACTAGAAATGCAGTTTTCGGTCCTTTTAAAAGGATTGAAGGAAGCAATTCTAAATCTTCAAATTTTTATCACGTCTTACCCTACACCCATAGTCTTAGTCTGGGAAATTTCAAGACTGAGAATTTTACCCTTTTTACTTTATTAAGCCTTAAACAAGGCGGCTTATTCAAATTTACAAATATTTAAGTCTTAATATCTCTGGTGAGGGAAAGGGAAAAGATCTTAAACTTGCATCGTAGCTAATTGTGCTAAAAATTTGGAGTTTTAGACTTTTCTGGTTTTATTGCTACGAAACATATAAACTATATGTCCTAAAAGTAACAAATATTAATTTTGACTTACTAACTATGGAGGAATGAAAAAACTTTTCTCCCCCCAAATGTTTTATTAATAGAAGCTAAAAGTTATCTCTTGGTATGAGATGTATGTCTTCATTCAAAATTCCAGGGTGCAGCAAAAGCGTTGAAAATTGAGAAAAATGTGAAAAAACTCAATTTTTTTAAAAAAAAATTTCTGGTTATTTATCATTTAATCCATCTAGTGTGATACAGGAAAAAAGTTGCTTTTAAATATAAGGTATTTTTTACAAAATTTAAATAATTTCAATTAATTATTTTCCCCATTACTGTTGGACATCTCTACATCTACTAATTTGACTCTAGAAGATATATCCACCTTAACTAATGTCCTTATAATCTAGCGTGCTGATGTCTTAAAAAATTTCACTACTAGCAGAGTGGTAGTTTAGCAGAGGATATTTTGCAAGTGAGTTTGAAATATTCATCAATAAAGAGTCAGTATGTCGAACACAAAATCACTTTTATTGACGTGATATCCATTATTCTAACATAGTTACACAAACATTGTAACATCTTAGTAAAGTAAACAGTATTTACAAAAATGAGCCAGCAAGCTCATAGAAAAGGTTGTTAGATATAGTCTATGACTAGGCACGCACTCTCAGTAACTTTTATAGTTGCAGTAACACAGGTAAGTAAATAAAATTACCTTACCACAGATGCCGTGTTCTTTCACGAAGCCATCATCGTCAGGTCACACGTCATGGCATTACACTGAGTCAAAAAACCCACGGAAATTAACTTGGCCTCTTAAAACTGAAAGAGCCAACACTAGAAGAATTTACCGCACATTCTGAACAAAACTATCGGAACTAGACTCACACTTTGTTACGCAACGTAGCTGGCAACTAAACCTATCGCAACATACTCAAACCGAGTATTTGCATAGCATAAGGTCAGGTCATTTGATCTCGATCTATCAATCCATGATCTAAGATCTAACAAAGTCAGACAAGGTCCTCAACACCTCTCCATTACCTTAGTCCAGGGGTCGGCAACCTATTGAAACGGAAGAGCCAAAAGTTACAATTTACAAAATTTCCTAGTTTTTAAAGAGCCACTAAAAATTTTCGTTTCAATATTATAGTATTTGCTTATATATATTTGATTTTTAATTTAAAATAAATGGCTTTAAATACGGAATAATATTTATTCATATAAAAACACACATATAGATAGTTACATCAATAATGGGAGCATTGGATTTGCATGCCTTTTGAAAGTTTGATTAAATCTGGCTTATAACTTGTTGTCTTAAGTTTCAAGCACGACTCCAGATTGTTAGTTGTTAGTTGACTTCTAACTTTACTTTTTATTATATTCATGCAAGAGAACGCTTGCTCGCACGAATATGTTGACCCGAAGATCATCAGCACTCCATATGCCAACTTCTTCACCTCACTGTAGCATTCTGGAAGACTATTCCATGCGCCGAATATGAGGGCCTCAACTCATGGAATTTCTTTTAGAGCTGTCCACTTGTGCTGCGCGATGTGCATGCATTTCTGGACCTCCAACTCTTCCAACTTGCTCTTGAGTTCTGTGAACTTGCCACTCCATAAGTCTTTGGTTTTCAAATCTAGCAATTGCATTTGGAGCGATCCAGCATCAATTCCAAATGGCTCAATGTTGATCTCATTTGTATTTGTGCTGAGAGGATTTACTATGAACGCAAGAGTACTTTTGTTTGTTTTGAATTGCTGGAATCTCTCAGCGAATCCATCCTTCATGTTTTTTAAAGCTATGCTGAATTAATTCGTGTCAATAGTTGCATTGATCTCATCACGATATATCTTCAGATTTTTAAAATAAAGTAATTTACCGCTCTCCATGTCTTCAACAAAAAGAAGTAATTTTTTTTTTAAACAAACTACTTCTTCAAGCAAGGCGTAGGCTGGGTTGCCCTTTCCTTGCAGTTTTAGATTTAGTTCATTTAGTTTCATTGTGGTATCTACCATGAAGTTGAATTTTTACAGCCATTTGTCTTCTTCCAATTCGGGATGGTCAATGCTTTTTTCATTGAGGAATGTTTTTATTTCAGTCAAGCACAAAGCAAAACGTTGCAATACGTTACCTCTGGAAAGCCATCGCACTTTATTGTGCAGAAGTAGGTCAGAAAACTGGCTATCTATTTCTTCAAGGAAATCTTTAAACTGGCGATGGTAGAGTGCTTTTGCCAATATGCTGTTAATAATCTCAATTACCAAGTTCATGACCTCAACTATTTCGGCCGGAAATGTTTGGGCACAAAGCGCTTCTTGATGAATTATGCAGTGAAACGTTAGAATTTCGTGGTTTATTTTTTTCTGAAGAATTGATGTTACCCCTCTATGTATTCCTGTCATACTTCTGGCTCCATCAGTTGCTATAGAAACGATTTTACTTATATCAATTCCATTGTCTTCCAGGCATTTTTGCACAGCATTTGCTATATCTTCTCCACGAGTTTGCCCTGAGAGCGGTAGCAATCCTAGCAGTTCTTCTTTTGGACCTTGGGACGACATATACCTGACGAAAAGGGTAACTTGTGCCATGTCTTTTATGTCGCAAGACTCATCTAGAGCAAGTGATAAGGCAGAAGCCAGTTGAATGTCTTCCACTTGCATATGTGTTACATTTGAAGACATTTTAGCAGTTCTATCTTGTACTGTTTTAGCAGATAATGGCAAATCTTTGATTTTTTTATGATTTCTGCTTTGTTTTTAAAATCACGAAACAGTTCTTCAGATGCACGTATAAAACAATCTTTGACGTACTCATCATTTGTGAATGGTTTTCCTCTTTTGGCAATTTCTAATGATACTGCAAAGCTTGCCAGATTTACATTATTGGAAGATTGCGCTCAATTACTTAGCATGGAACTTGACTGTTGTTGTTTTTTCTTGGAGCTCTTCAACAGCTTTTTTTCGTGCGTCTCCGGTTGGATATTTACCAGCAAACTGGGTATGTTTTGTAGTGAAGTGTCTCTCCAAATTTAACTTCTTATTGTGTGCGAGTTTTTCGTGGCAAATGAGACAAGTCGGAAGGCCATCTGTGTTGCATATGAATGCAAACGACTCCGTCCAATCCTGATTGAATTCTCAGTTTTCTTCTTCAGTTCTTCTCTTTATTTTACCAGATGCCATGCTGGCGGCGGAGCTGAAAAAATGATTTTTTAAAATTTTACTTAGCTATCTAAAACGGCAAACAATTTATTTACCATTATTACTTCGTTAACACGATCCTCAGATATGTAATCCAATTCTGTTACTGATTTTATTATATTATACGTGTACATACCTTTGAGAAGATAATTCACTTCTAAATTGTATTTTTCTTGAAACAACAAGCGAATAGACACGCAAAAACCGCAAGCGATTAAATTAACACACATGCAACGTAACGTCGACCGCGCTATCCGAGGATGACTGACTGACAATACGTCTAGAGTCTAGACGGTGGTTGTTTGGGTGAGACGGAAATGGAATGCAATTGGCTGAAAGATAAACATGGTCACGAAGTCTCATGATTTTAACAAAACAATAGTTCAAATTTATCTCATTACTGTCAAGTTAAGCGTAGCTATTTGTAATTAACGATTATGAAAATAGAAGCTATTGAGAAATTAGGTACTTAAATTAACACACATTCTTATTTCTTATTTTTTTCTTATTTTTTAAGGGTTTTGATAATAAATTATTAATTTTTTTCGTATGGAACTGGAGAGCCGCAACTTTACATCAAAAGAGCCACATGCAGCTCGCGAGCCGCAGGTTGCTGACCCCTGCCATAGTCCATACACCAAGCCATGCCATAAAGTACTGAGAATGCGTCCTACCATATATACACAGTAATGGGTACACTCCGGAACACAACAGTTGATGGCAGCGCTCTCACGATATACAAAACAGGATGCTCGCAGAGCAAGAAGGCGATTTGCATGATCGGCCTGTTCTGTTCCCGTCACGAGTCGTTCACAGGAACGGAAAAACCATTCTAAAAAATGAAATCATGTTCCCGTGAAACGAGAATCGCGACGAAAACAGAACTAAGTTTCCAACAAGCGGCCCCCTCATGCAAAACCCCAAATCTCGGTGCACGTGCTATCAATCAATGAATTTAATCTAAAAAACAGGACAGGAAAAATGCCAAGTTCTTAAGTATACAGCTAAACCATAAAGTATATATACCACATTTATGTTCAGCAAATTATTAAATTCAAAATTTAAGATTAAAAATTTATTATAAATATCAAATTCAAATTTCAGAAATTTAAGTATAACTATTAAATTCAACATTTAAGATTAAAAACATCAAATTCAAGTTATAGAAAATTTTATAACTATTAAATTCAGCATTTAAGATTAAAAATTTACTATAAATATCAAATTCAAATTTTTCAGAAATTTAAGTATAACTATTAAATTCAACATTTAAGATTAAAAATTTATTATAAGCATTCAATTTCAGTTATGGTAAATTTTATGTAGTTCACTATATTTGTCCAAGACCAGTATACATTCTTAATACTAATTACAATGACACAAATAATGAAAGATTTTCCTTTCTGTATTGTTTTCATATGAAATTCAAGTGGTTTTTATCAATGAAGCATAACCAGGTGTATTACTACAAAGATTAAACACACATACTATACACATAATCATAATTGTCTTATGCGGGTATTCAAAACATGGATATATATATATATATATCAGTGTAATGTGCAAAAAAATTTTAAAAGTTCATTGTAAAAATACACATATATATACTCTAGATACAAGTATCTGTATCAAAGAGGGAGGAATAAATTATACGATATCCTAACCATATTTGAACAAAAAAAAAATTTAGAAGTTTATGTTTTGAAAATTTGATTACAAAATTTTAATGCCCTATCCTTGGTCATTGGCTTTGTGAAATAATCTGCTACATTTTCTTTGGTATTTACAAAGTTAATTTTAAAAGATTCATTCTCAACTACTAAATTTCTCAGAAAATGATATTTTATGTCAATATGTTTGGTTCGGTTATTTTCAATTGGGGAATTCGAAAAATTGATTGCAGCTTGGTTGTCACAAAAGATTATGCTATTACTTCTGTTAAATTTTAATCCTAGCTTCATACATTCCTCAATGATATTTTGCAGCCAAGTTATTTCTTTAGCAGCTTCTGTCAAGGAAACATATTCCGCCTCCATAGTTGACAGACTAACACACTTGTGTTTAAATGTACGCCAAAAAATGGGTACTCTATCTATTAGACATAACATACCCCCAAGTGACACTCTGTCATCTCTATTGGCAGTAAAGTCCGAATCCGAGTAGCAGTTTAAATGTAATTTACAAATGCCTGATAAATTTAACATATAATCCTTCGTTTTTTTCCAAAAGTTTAAGTAATGCATCCCAATGTTTCAAACCTGGATTCTCTTGGAATTGAGACAGAATATTTACAGCGTAACATATGTCTGGTCTAGTTCTACTTGATAAATAGGCAAAACATCCAATCAAACTTCTATATGGGAAATTTTGCATTTGCTTTAATTCTTCATCGTTCATTGGGCAGTCATTTTTGCTTAATGTAATCCCTTTTGTAATAGGAAGTGAAGAAATGGGGTATTTGAATTCTTTAAATATTTGGTAAACTTTATGAATATACTACCTTATAAATAAAAACCCTTATGTATAAAAAATTATGTATAAAAAGTGCCTTGTGTATAAAAAATTTGTTATTGGTTTCAGTAAATTCCACACCTAATAATTTTTTAACTTTTCCTAGTATCTTGATATCAAATTCCTTCTTTAGCAATGAAACTGCATGATCAATATCACCCTGATATTTGAGAATAAAACTATGTCATCCACATAAATGAACATTAATACATTATTTTGGTAAAAATATGCACAATTGCATTATTTGAGTTTAACCAACATTAATACATTATTTTGGTAAAAATATGCACAATTGCATTATTTGAGTTTAAAGAAATTTAATTTTCTCAAAGTGGTGTCAAACTCATTATACCACTCTCTGCCGCTCTGATGTAGGCCATATATTGCCCTTTTTAGCAACAGACATAATTTTGTTGGTTTCGCTCGACATATACAGGTAGTTGTTTCATGAAAACTTTAGCATTCAATATAGCATAAAGGTACGCTGACTTAATGTCTAATTGAAAATGCTTCCAGTTAAGCAAACAAACAAAAATTGCAAAGAAAGCTCTTATCCAGCTAAAATTTATAACGGGGCTAAACACTTCGTCATACAAGTCCCCTTTTTCTTGCGAGTATCTCTGAGCCACTAAATGAGCTTTGAGTCTCTTCACTTCTCCCTTTTAAACCCTTTTGATGGTATATACCCATCTGGATCCAATCATTTTTTGTGAGATGGGCGCAGGCACTAAGTCCCAAATGCCCCTCTCTTGCATAATAGCTATTTCATTATTCATGGCTTCTTGCCATTTTTTTGAGTGGGGAGATTCAATTGCCGACTTATAGCTTTTGGGAATTACTATTTCAATGTTGCTTGCCTCCGGTCTGGATTTGGCATCTTTCTTTTCCCTGAAGTTGAAAAAATTTTGGTCATAATGTATATTTGCCTTAGCACAAAACTTTTCAACGTCATTATGACTTCTCAGTCTTCTTTTATCACCCTTTACTGAATAATAAACATAAGTTTTACTTCCATCAGGCCTAGGTACGGCTTTACGTTCCTAGTCAATGTCTGAGCAGGGTGTCAGACCTGAATCAGCAGGAGAGTCCTCTTCCTCACTAGTTTGACTAGTGTCACGGTTCTCACCTGCTTCTTCCTCTGACACACCACCCAAACATTCCGATTCTGAATCCATCGAGCAAATAAGTCTCGATGTCCGTGAGGTGAAAATTCTAGGATAACTAGGGTCTAGGATGCCTTCCGCTGCTTCATTTCCCTCAAAACGGACGTTGCTAGTTTCTATCATTTTTCTATTTTTTGCTATGGAAATTCTATAGTCCTTGGTATTTTCAGCATATCCTATCATAACTCCCAGTTGAGCTCGTAGGTCTAGCTTTTTCTTAAGCTGTTCTGCCATACCAACATAAGCCTTACATCCAATAATCTTGAGGTGTGATACAGCAGGCTTCTTCCCATAATACAACTCATGTGGAGTTTTTACTTTAAATTTATGGCAAATCCTGTTCTTTGTGTAAGTGAAACATAGGATTTCCTCTGCCCACATTTTGTCATCAATCTTACTTTGATTAAGCATTGCTTTAACACAATCTAAAGCTGTCAGATTAAATCTTTCTGATACCCCGTTTTGTTCGGGTGTATAAGCATTAGATCGCTCATGCTTAATTTCCAACTTTTTCAAAAAAGCTTTAAACTGATTGCGACAAAATTCCATGCCGTTATTGGTACGGATGCACAAAATCTATTTGCCTAATTGTCTTTCCTCATGTATTTAAAAATCTTGTAAAACCTTGAAAACATCTGATTTTTGTTTTAAAATAAAAACAAACACCTTACGGCTAAAATCGTCCATGATAGTCAAAAACTACTTGTTTCCTCCCAATGAAGCTACAGGCATAGGACCACAAACGTCCATGTGCAATAATTGCAATGGTTTTGTTGATCTAATCCTGCCTATTGGTTTATTTATTATTAGGTTTAAGTTTTTAGCTCCTACAAATGTATATATAGCATTAAAAGAGCTTGAAGAATGAAGCGATTCCTTTTTTCCACTTCTATTTTTCTGAAAATAAAATATAATAATCTTACTAAACTTTTTTAAGAACTTGATAAGAAGTATTTGATCATAAAAATGTTCTAATTAATAGACCCGAGCTGGAGCCCCCCTCCCCCCTACCGGTATGCTGGGGAACCCAGCCCAGACAGGAAAAATTAGGTACACATATGAGAGGACGGGGGCCTTTCCCGGCCCCCGTCCTCTCATATGTGTACCTACTAAAAGGCTACTTTCCACCAGAAGATAAACGTCCGACTAATTTGACGGAAGCCCATTCGCAGGTTTCCTACTGCAACTCTCTCTGCGACTGCACATGCAGGCAGCCTAACCACAGCCTTTCATATAAGCTAAGATAGCAACACTATTTTTAATCTGCTTCTTCTGCATAAAAGTCATATTTGGTTGTAGAAAATTACATTTTTGTATAATTAGCCAACAGCCAGTAGTTACTTTTTTTAAAAGGTACGACTAACGATAGAACTGAAAGCCTCACTTTTGTGACCAAAATCTACTGCTTTATGGTATACATTAATCCAAATGCATAAATTTCAAATAGAATTTTAAAGTTAAAAAAAAAAGTATTCATAATAACAACAACAAAAAAAATGAAGACATGGGTTGCCCATGTGTGGTTTATGTCAGGCCTTTGCTGATATTCTATTCATTTAATTTTGTAAAATAGTTAAAAATGAGAATTCTTTAAAACTATATACATTTTATTTTTTACAGGTTTTTCTGAATTCAAGTATGGACTAGAAATTTTAAAGAAAGTTTGACTGGATTTAGTTTTGTTTTAAAAAAATATTCATATTTGTTGAACATAATCTGTTATAAAATATTTTATTTCTTATATCTAAAAATTTTAGCTGTATACTTCTGAAAAATAAACAAATTAAATTTATGTATTTGATTTTGTTTTGAATTTATCCATATGTGTGGGCTTCAATGTTGGAACAAAAATATCTCAAAAATCATTAGGCCTAGGAAGCTGAAATTTGGTAGGCAATCAGTTCTTATCTAAAAAGTTGATGTGAATACCTTAGAAATTTTCTCCAGGGAGTGTGCTACATTTTGAGTTGGGTTTCTCTGTCAGCCCAAAAACATCTCAAATACCATAATGTATAGGAAGCTAAAATTTGGTAAGTATTTATTAGTTCTTACTCAAAAAGGGTGCATGAGTAATCATGATGCAAAGTTTTTCGGAGGGGTGTGCTGGCCCCAATATGAGTTCTGTGTGGTGAAATTTATTGAATAAGACAAGTCCAATATTCAGCTTTACTGTTCTTATTAAAATGTTCTCTGTAGCAGCGAAGCTGAATATTAGACTCTTTTTTAACTATCTTATAACAATGGCTATTCATATTACCATTGTTGTAAGCAAACTGTCACCTAACTAAAAGGTCTTGTAGATATTTAAAATATGGAAACTGATACGGTTACACGTAAACGAAGAAATATCTCTGATAAAAAATTTATCAGACTGCGGTAAGACCCAATAAGTTCATCAACACTTTTCTGTATAGAGGAAAAATATTTCAGCAATGGGCAGTTGATCAACAAATTTGGAATTCTAATTTAGATATGTTTTCAAAACTGGATTCACAGTTAGTTATATTGGTTTTTAGTTTGGATTTAAATGTGGATTTCAGTTAATTTGCTAAAAAAAAAATATTAAATATGTGGTTTATACTGAAATATTCGATTAGATTTATTATAAGAAACATCTGTTCTTCATTTTCATTTAATTAATATTAATGTATTAATAAAAAATAATTATTTTTCTCCTTTAATGATAATTTATTTCTTTGTTTTCTTTTTTCATTATTCAGTATTTTTCTGGTTTGAGTGGAAGTAAAAACAACATCAGAAAAAATTTATACAAGCATATACGGTACCTTGCATCATTGATTTTCAATGGTTATAAGCTAGTTTTATTATATTGATATAAAAAATATAACATTACAGGTTTGAAAGTTGAAAAAGCATTATTAAAATCATGAAAATCAAAATGTGTTTTTGTGAGCATGTCAATTACTGAACTCAGCTTTGAAATTTTAAACAAATGTAAAAATTAACACAACTCAAATTCTAACAAAATGAGTACATTTTATTTTTTTAACTAAATGTCATTTCTGGAAGTCCAATTGGATTAAATTTTTTTTATTGTTGAATATAATTTGCATATAATTTTGATGGTTTGCTGTCGATGTGAAAAGCAAAACTGGCAAAGTAGTTCTAAAGAGGAACTATTAAGGAAACCTATAAGATGGCCTGATGGAGCTGTGTCATCAATGATGAGAATTTCATTTATATTTATAAATACTATTTATTTAATTAAACTATATAAATATATTGATATTGCAACAAACAGCTTGTTACCAGCTTCTCAACCAGCTGCTATATGCACTCGGCTGGTTTGGGTTTTCAACAAACAGCCTGTTTTGATTCCTCTCGAACCAACATAATTTTAAAATACACGACAATGTGGATTATTCCTTTTATCTATTTTGTATTCTCTATGAAGTAATGTGAAACACCCAGTAAAATCCTACTTGAAATTGAGTGAGGTTATCAAAACGTTTTGACATTGGCTGGTATTATAAAGTTGTTGGCCTGAAAGCATTCTAAACCGATTAAAGAAATAGGGGAAAAAAAATTATAAATGCAAGTGGAAATGTTAAAAGTTACAATATTGTGCGAAAATGGTTTTATTTTTAAAGGTAAGCTGATTTTACTGCTAAAATATATCGGAAAGCTTACTGGTACTTTATTGGCTATTTTTATCACTCAGATTTCCTTCTTTTTACTTTGACGAATATGTTAGGTAAAAATATATATTATAAGAAAGAAGTTACTGCAATTTTTTTAAAATGTCAATTTCTTCTTCCATAAACTTCAGCTTACCAAGTTTAATCTGTTGAAGCAATTTAATATTTCAAGGATCAAATAATGATAAGAAGCGAAAAGAATATGTAGTAATGAGCATTATTTTATTGAAGATATTAGCTAGTAAGAGCATTGGTTTATGTGAGAGAAATAAGCATTTGTCTTGTCGGATTATACTTATACTTCACACAAAATGCTGATATCTGATTTAATAATTTTTTAGCACTATTCTCATTAACTATGAGTCAGTCGCTTATTAATCACATTTGTCTATTTCAATATTATTTGCTGACAGTTGCAGAATATAATTGTAAAGTCAGTTAAAGTTAAATCATGTTAATATTTGATTGTTCCACATCAGAAAACAGGATTAACTTAAGTTGGATCAGATATAAAATTCATTTACTGCTTAAAAAAGTAGATTGAATTTTTTGTGTTTGGATAATACTTTTCACCTTCTTAGTAGTAAAACTTAAAATACCAAGAAAGTCTAGGTATTTTGTAAATAGTAACCTTGGTAGCCAAACAATACTTTAACAAACACTGATGAATATACAAAAGACACAAAATATTATGTAAAATAAATATGCATAGCAGAATGGGCATGAAATTGTCATTAAGAAGTACCCAAAATTTGCAAAATGGTAAATCTACTAACATATGCACTAAAACCTCTGAGTAGTGCACAAGGTTCATGAAGCCTTTTAGTCCAAAATTATAAAATTTGGAAAGCAAAATAACATTTATATTTAAGGTAAGTATTGTTCAACTTTACTTTTAAAAAATGTAACATATCTGGTAAAGATCCATAAACTAGGTGATTTTTCACAGCCAACATACTATTAAAAATCTGAGTTCTTTTATAAGAAAATGAATGGGAATTCAAAAGATTTTTTTACAATTATATATAAACCCAAGGCTGTTTATTTAAATTTACACTGATATATATTAATTCTAAAGATGTAATAGATGCTAATATATCAATTCTCAATTTTGGTAAATTGGTGCATTTCGAAATTACTAAATAATTAAGAAGAAATATAATTAAGATTTTTGCAATATTGGCAGAGAGACTTTCACGAATAAATAATCTCACAAATATATTAAACGAGAATTGTGGTCGTAAATACACATAAGCTCAAATTAAGAATTTACCAAAATAGAATTTCATTTGAAAAATCCCTAAATAGAGAATTTGAAAAAACAGATTTACATATATACTGGGATATGGCCATATCCTGGAAAATATGAAATTGCATCCTTCATCCGGCCAAGGGGAGGGGACACCACTCGCGCGACAGGGCTAGACCTCCAGTAATTTTTTTAAGCTGGGGAAAACATGAAATATTCACAAGGGAAACTGAAATAATTTAAAACTGCCCGTCATAATTTAGAATACGTTCCCGGCCCGAAGACCCTTAAGTCATGGATGAAATGATTTTTATTCAAATGTGTTTGTACAAAGAACTAAAATAAAAGTTTTTCAAACATTTATATTTACATATAGCTAAATTCAACACAATAATCTCATGTACTCTATTAAAATTTACTTAAATTTTTTTCAAACTTAAATACACCCGGCCTGACTCAACTCACGGGATAATTCAGACCTGCGCTAATGGACTAGACCACAGCAGACCTGAATGTAAATATGTTAACATAAAACAATATGAAAATCAATCGAACAGCTGCTGTCAAATAGTAAACAAATCTTAACCAATCAAATTCAGCCGCACAAAGATTTCTTCTTTCCCACACCATTTGCACCCCCATCGCCTCATACAGCACAGAAAAAGAGGAGAATCCCTTGCGTTCAAGAACTCCATGCGTTAACGGATTAGTGTGAATCGATGCTCTGTGTTGCTCCTCTGAAGGATAGCCAACACAACGGACGAACACGTCAGTCTGAATCCGGCCTAACTCTCAATATGCCTATCAATCAGGTAAATCTGCGGATACTGCCTTTTACAGGAGACTGGAGAGAAACTTAAATGCTAAAGAAATTGCTATTTTTCTTGACATTGAAGGTGCTTTTGATAAAGTGCCCATTGACACCATCCCACATGTTCTTGATAGGAAAGGTGTTGATATGACGATCTTTTGTTGGATCAAGAATTTGTTATCTAACAGGTACATCTATGCAACTTTACTTGGTAATAATATGACAGTGCATGCTTTGGCAGGTTGTCCACAGGGAGGTGTTCTTTCATCAATTCTTTGGTGTTTAGTTGTAGACTTTCTTTTGGAGAACATAACTAGTTCTGGTGTATTCTGTGTCGGATATGCTGATGTTGTTGTAATCATTGCTAGAGGCAAATTTGGTAATACTGTCTCTGACATGATTTCCATTGCTCTTAGGAGTGTTGAGTCATGGTGCAAAAATGCAGGCCTCTCTGTTCATCTGCAAAATACTGCTATGGTTACGTTTACAAGAAAATGTATTCTTAATCTTTGCTTCTTTGGTCATTCATTCATCTTTGCTTCTTTGGTTAGAAGCTTATTTGCTCCAAGGAGGTAAAATTCCTAGGAATCTACTTTGATATGGGTCTCAATTGGAAGAGACACTTTGAATACTGCATAACTAAAGCTAGAAGAATTTTCTGGTTATGTAGGAATGCTATTGGGGAAACCTGGGGATTGAATCCCAAGGCTATCCGTTGGATGTACTCTATGGTAATCGGTCCTATCATTACCTATGGCTCCATTATATGGTGGTCTAGAATAAGATGTTTTTGTTGAGACCCAGACCGTCCGACCTACCAGAAAGGTGTAAGGTAACTGTTTGGACGGTCAGAAAGTGCCACCCAATTTAGACCGGAACCCAGTGGGGGAGGAATAAGATGTAAAACTGCTAAATTAGATTTAATTAGGCTTCAAAGGATGATGTGTATTGCGATCTCTGGATGCATGAAAACCACTCCTACTGCAACGCTTGAACTTTTACTTGGATTGCACCCACTCTACATGCACATTGAAGCTGAGGCTCTCATATGCATGAACAGACTTAAATATCTGAAACACTGGAAAGACTACTCTTTAGGTAGTATTTATCTTAAGTATTTATCTTGGAGTGGTCTAAACAGTAATGTTATAAATCATCCTTATTTCCATATGCTATCTGATGGTATCTTATCAGATATACATTTGACAAGCCTTATGAAATTCAGGTCCCTTCAAGGGATAACTGGAAGAGGACTCCTACTTACAGTAAAAAGAAATGTATTGTATGGTATACTGATGGCTTTAAGAGAGGCACTAGTACTGGTGCTGGAGTATGCTGTCCGGATGATGGTACAAAATTATTTTACCCTTTTGGCAGCTATGCTACTCTCTTTCAGGCTGAGGTCTTCACCATTCTAATGTGTTGTAGAATTTGCTATGACAGAAATTACAGGAGCAACCAAATACTTATCTGCTCTGATAGTCAGGCTGCTCTTATGGCTTTAGGAAAGTTTACTATGATGTCATCCCTTGTCTGGGAGTGCTATACTGCACTTTGTAAAATTGCTAGCAACAAGCAAGTCATACTTTACTGGGTGCCTGGACATTCAGGCATTCCAGATAATGAAATGGCTGATGAGTTGGCTAGAAAAGGTTCAAGTGCACCTTTGTTGGTCCCGAGCCAACTTTGGGTGTTCCTAATGAACTGACTATAAGAATTGTCTATGACATCTTCAGAAACCTTCAGTGCGAGAACTGGCATAATACTAAGGGTCAAAGGCAGGCGAAAGAAATAAACTGTAAATGCCCTAGCATGCATCAAAAGGAATTATTCAAGCTCAGTAGAACTGGTATCAGAAGGGCTGTTGGGCTCTTTACTGGGTACTGTACTCTTAAAAGACGCCTAAATATTATAGGTGTCACTAGGGATTCGCTGTGCAGAGGCTGCAATTAAAGAGAAGAAACTGCCACACATATACTTTGTGAATGTGAGGTCTTCTCCGCCCATAGGTTCGAACTCTTGGGTCGACATGTGATCGAACCTTGGGAGTTGTATGACAAGTGCTTGCTGATTTTTGCCTCAGCTACTCGTCTCTTTTATTAAGGACCTTCTCATTTCTGGGGTAGTACAATAGACCTCTGGTCGCTGTGCTGGGCTTTCCTGGAGCCACCCATCTTCATGTCATTCATAATACTTTTCATTGTTGAGTAAAAGCTTGTGAAAAATAAACCATGGTGAAAGATTTCCGTTTAAATTCATGTTTCAAACATTCATGTTTTTAAACAATTCATGTTTTCAGAAAGTGACTACCTAATTAGTACAAAATTCTCCCACCAAACTCAGAGATAAAGTTTTAATTCACTTTCATGTTTTAAACAAACAATTTCCAACCTTTTCATTTGGGGGAACAAGGGAGTTAGAGAGTAGAACTCCTAAGAAAAAGTTTTGTTTTTCATTAATATCTCGACAACCCTTGGTCTTAGAAACTCGAAACTTGAACTAAATTTAAGGGAGGGCTGTTTCAAAGTTACCCACAAAATTTCATTAAATTCGGTTCAGCCATTCTCCCGTGATGATGAGACAAATGAAAGCTTCATTTTTCATTAATATCTCGAAAACCCCTGGCCGTAGAAACTCGAAACATGAAGAAACATGGACTAAATTTCAAGTGGGACTATTTCAAGGCTACCCACAAAATTTCATCAAATTCGGTTCAGCTGTTCTCCCGTGATGATGAGACAAACAAACAGACAAGACAGATTTTCAATTTTATTTATATAGATTAGGCAAAAAACTTTAGTCATCTTGAGGACTATGAAGTTACATAAAATTAAATATGCTATTAGGAAAAAAAAAATTGAATATTTTGTTCTGCAATTTTCAACTCTTTTGTGATTGGGAAATTAATTAAAATTACTTGAATTTTTCAAGAAGACATCTTATATTTAAAGACAACTTTTCTCCTCTATTGCATTAGATGGATTAAAAAACAAATAATCAGAAGTGCTTTTTTTAAAAATGGAACTTTTTCATATTTTTTTCAATTTTTAACACTCTTGTGGCACCTAAAGATATTAATCTAAATAATTTGAATTTTGAATGAAGGCATCCCATACCAAGAGGTAACTTTTATCTTCTATTAAGAAAAGTTTTGGGGGAAAAAACTTTTTTCGTTCCACTATAGTTGGTAAGTCAAAATTAATATTTGTTACTTTTAGGACTTATTTATTGTTTCATAGCAATAAAACCAGAAAAGTCTAAAACTCCAAATTTTTAGTACAATTAGCTATGATGTAAGTTTAAGATTTTTTCAAGTTCCCTCACCAGAGAAATTAATGCTTAAATATTCGTAAATTTGAATAAGCCTCCTTGTTTGAGGCTTAATAAGATAAAAAGGGTAAAATTCTCAGTCTTGAAATTTTCCTGACTAAGACTATGGATGGGAGTAGGGTAATGCATGATAAAAATTTGAAGATTTAGAATTGCTTCCTTTAGTCCTTTTAAAAGGATCAAAAACTGCATGTTTAGCAAAATCGATGCTCAATTTCAACCAATCAGGTAGCAGTTAGACACATTTTATAATGACATGAAATGTAAACTAATTTAGGGTCAGTAAAATAGTTTTAACCCAAGTTTCTAGCTCTTTTAGGTTCTAAGATATTTAAATTTGTAGGAACATCAAAATTCTTCCAATTTAAAGTTGAGAAAAACCAAAAACACAAGCTAGATGAAAAATGTTTTAAATATTGCTTAAATATGCAAGAGCATTTATGCAAAATATAAAAATTTTCTAAAAATGGTCCACTGGGTGATTCTAAATGGAACGGCCAAGTTAAGTTTGAGTAATTTAAAGAATCCAATTTTAAAATGTGTTTATTGTAAATTTAAAATAAGCACATTAATTAATTAATGATTTTAAATAAGATTTAAATTTTGAAATGTTTTGTTTATGTTCAAGTTCAAATATTCAAGTTTTGAAATAGATTCGTTCAATTTTAATAAACGTTTTAATCAAATTAAATTTTAAAATGTTTATATCTAATTAAATATTTAAAATGTATTAATATGCTGATACATGGATCAAATACTGTATAATTTTGACAATAACCCTGATTTTTTTTAAAATGTGACAATTTTTTGTATTTTTCCCCTACTTTTCCCTTTACACTTTTCTCAATTTTCAAGTTGTCATGGATGTCAGAGCTCATCATTTTTACTTTTTCTATGTACATAAATAACATAATGCATAGTGAAAGTATTTATGATGGGGTCAAAAATTTGAATTTGAGTTTTCGACAGAAGAGTACATTTCGCATCCCTGAATTTGAATTGATCATTTTTGAGGTGATGTCTGAGTGTCAGTGAATCTGTGGAGATAATATCTTCTCACAAACTAATTGAGTATTTTGAACAAAATTTGATACAAAAATTACAATTGTTGATTACTGGAAGCCTACTGATTCAAATGTTCGCAATCAAATGTTCAGAACATCCTCAAATTTTCAAATGAAAATTTTAAAAAATCATCAAAAAATCAGAACCTTCAATAATATTATGTAAATAATCATTTCTTATGTCATTTTGCATTAGAAAACAATTGACACAAACTTTAGAATGCTAGAACGAACCATTCTCGAAATACTGCAAAATAAATTTATAAAAAATCACATAAAATAAAAAAAAATTATTAACTATTATGTAATTATTTACTATTCACTTTTCATATGTAACATTATTCGATAAATTTGCTAATATAATTCTTGTTTGTTCCATTCACAAAAAATGATACTTTGTGTAATAGTTTTGTATTTTATGCTTAACAATTCACCAACAGTCATTAATATATAATAAAATGTTCTTCTATACATTTATCTGTATGGCTTGGTGATAAATTTATTAAACTTTGTGACCAATTTAGTGAAATATTGCCAACTTGGCATTAATGAAGTAAATATCAGACAGAAAATAATACCAGATTGATGAAAATATTACTAAAATTGTAAAAATGACAAAGATGAATTTAATTATGTATGAACTATATTACTTATTGAGGTTGCTATCAATATTGATCACTGTTAATTTAGAGTTGCAAGAAATATAAGTTATTTGGGTTTGGGTGCTTTGTCTAGAATACAGCACCCAATTTACAATTTGTGCCATAGATCTTAAACATTATTTTCTCACTGTAAAATAAGTAAATTCATTACATTATATGGGGAAAGTCATGTGCTGACCATATCAGATATCTTGTCATTGGAAAAACTAAATATAAGGTAAATACTTTTTACAATATAATGTACACACACAAGCAAAATTTCAATTCAAGATTTATTTAAGAAAATAAAGTGCACTAATTTTCAACTACAAATTAAATACACAGATAAAATATAAACAAGAAAGATCAATCATGCATAAAGCATTGATTATGAAACACTTTACAACTGAAATGGAATGCCATTTAAACATCTCTCAAATGTGATACATCCAGCGGTGATATATTTTAAATTATCACAGTGATGTCATTGAAATGTAAATCGGCTGGCTCTCTATAGAAAATCAATGAATATTTCATTCGAATCACTTTTATTCCAGACTTCAGAGCTATATAATTTTGCGTGAAAAAAAATTCATCATCTCTTATACAACTCATCTTACAATCCCTTATTTACATTCTGCATCCAGTAAAATTAGGTTTCGTTGTAGGAACTAATCAAAATTTGATGATCATTTAAACTCAAAAATAGTGTAATTGCATTGGCACAGAATATAAATCTGCAGAAAATACTCAAAACTAAAACGGTTTTAGGACGGATGCAACATTAAATATACATTTAAAAGAACTTTAAAAATCACAATTTTTACACTGAGAAAAAAAGATGGATGCCATATTTTATGTTAAAGTGGGTCATGTGATCTCTTCATATAATATAGGTGTAATTATTATTTTTTTTATTTAAAAAACTACCAAACATATTTTGCTGAAATTTTTTTATATATATTTTATAGGATAATTTAAATATTTTCTAAAATTTTTAAAGTTCTTTATGAAATTTAACTTAATGAAATTTAGCTTAATGAAATGTAGCTTAAAAAACGTTTGGAAAATTAGGTCCCATAGGGTTCAATGTATTTCATTTTTCACAACCCGGGTTCAATCCAAAACCAATTGGATGATATTATTCATTTACATTCCAATATGTCCCACAGACCGTAACAACCAACTAAAATTTCATTTTGATAAAGCTAAAATTTCATTTTGATAAAGTCATTTTTATGACAGTTATCGTGTGAACGGACAGACAGCGTGAACAAAGTCATAAACACTTTTCAACTGTGTTGTAAAGTGTTAAAAGGATCTGACATCGTGGTAGCTTTTGTTTGGCACACATTCTTACTCAACACATACAAAAGATCGCAAGTTCAAAAATAGAGGGAACAGCATCATTACATGATCTTTCATTCTAAGGAAAAAATTTTTACTTTCTCTAAATATGTATAGGAATCACTCTATATTCATGTCAAAATCAATGCAAAAAAATAAATAATCTGATGTGGGCAGCACATGGCTCTCTTATTTCTTTAATAATTCATTAAATTGAGTTTCATTACACAAAATAACACTGAATGTGCACTTTTAATTCAATTCTTATTTTTATTGGGTAACTGAACCTTTTTTCAAAGGTAACATAACAAAAATGTAAAACAACTAAAATATCTCAATACTATAACAACTAAACTAACTCATAACAACTAAAATATCTCTATACTATATACAGTTAGTCCTAGAGTAATGGTATTGGTCTTATTCTTTTCCTAGTCAAAAATTACATATAAAACAAGCATTTAATGGATACATCTGAGCATACATAGTCTTTTATTTTAGATTTTTGTGATTTCTTCTTTTCCAAATTACACAAAAATCTAATCAGCAACAGGGTATCCCAAAAGTGACTTATCCACCAAATTTTGGGAAATTGGGTTAATTACTTTTTCAGCTAGAGTGGATACGAGATTTTTGTGGGCCATTTTGCAAAAGAAGGCTGGTTCTTTTATCCTAAATCATACCCAAATCTAATCAGCACAAGTGACTTACCTATAAAATTGTATGAAATTGGGTCCAATAGTTTTTGAGTTAGAGTGAATACATGCATTATAGATAGATAGACACACACAGAAGTCATGCTAAAAATAGTTTTTTCATGTTCTAGGAGGTCTGAAAAGTGTAAATCTGTCGAAAACTCGAGTTGCAATTTTCAATACAATTCCAATACTTTCCCTATACATTACCATGCAGGGAAAGTAAAATGAAATTGAATAAAATATGCATATTTTGATGATCACTTAGGTTTTCTGCTATGTGACCAAAAAACAAACAGACAGACATCTAAAACTAAAAGAACATTACTAACAGCAACATAGAACAAAAAATTAATAGTGTTGACTGGTTTCGAAGGCAAGAAACAGCCTTCTTCAACAGGACACCTTCACTCGTATGAGCTAATCAGGGTTTGTACTCAATTTTGAAAACAAAAATTAAGGCGTTTTTAAGGGCATATCAAAAATTTTTAAGAAGTTTACAGACAAAATGCTCAAACCCTCTACTTTATATAAGCATTATATTCCAACAAAAAAAATATGTTCCAGAAAAATTAATTAATGCCTTTGCAGCTGCTTAATTTACAAATTCCTTTAAATAATACCAATATACAATCAAGTGCTACATATTAATAACATAAATAAGTATCAGTTTTACAACAGACCAATGCACAATTCTAATGATTTGTAGCAGTGAAAATTATGAATGAGGGGTGACACTGCAAAGGAATAAAAAAAGAAACTTGAGACCTTTTTGCCTAAATATCGAGCACTTCCACTCTAGATGGAATCGTGGCTTTGGTCTCATCTTCTAGGTCAATAGAAAAATCTAATGAAAAATTCGAATGAGGGACAGCAATTCCAAGGAATAGTTAAACATTTCAAAACAACTGTTCAAACGGATTGAGTACTTTCACTCAAGTTTCAATACCAAGGGGACAAATCTAAAATTCAAAAATTATGAATGAGAGGTGACAGTGCAAAGGAATAATAAAAAAAAGAAACTTAAGACCTCTGTTGGAACGACTAATTAGTGTTGGCGATGATACTTGGTATGGTCAGTTGGTGCTCGCCAAAAACCGAGAAAATGCTGCAACCTTTTTGTAACCAGCAGTTGTGAAATATCTTTTGATGCCTTTGGGCAAGCGGGAGTTCTCTCCCCAATGTATTGTATACCATATATGATTGTGATAAAAATAAATCATTAATTACAGTCCACTTTGAGTAGTTAATTTTGAGCTATCTCCCCCACGTTAGTGGTCCAGTGCGACCGGAGTCCCAACCAGGAGAGATGGAAACGATTACTAGTCTTAACAGACAACGAGGTGCTCTAAAAAGCAAAATATCAAAATTGGAACTTTTTCAGAAAGAGTTCAGTGAATCGCCGGAATCGGCAATAGAATTAAAAGTGAAGCTAGCGAATTGTGCTGCAATTCAAGAAAAAGTTGAAGAACTACAAAAGTTGTATTATGGATTACCAGAGACTGTGGATTTAACAGAGGCGGATGTCGAAATTCAAGATCTGGAAACTCGAATTGAACACTTAGAGGTAAGCTTCAAATTCCTACTTACAACCTTGAAAAGTGAAAATAGCAGTACTATTAAAAATGTTTACCAAAATGAAGCTTTGAATATCAAACTTCCCGAAATTCCTTTGCCACAATTTTATGGCAAATATGAAGAATGGAGCAGTTTTAAGGATCAGTTTGTAAATTTAATATCAAAAAATGAAAAGCTAACTGAAACTCAGAAGTTATATTACTTACGTTCTACCCTAAAAGGTCCAGCAAAACAAATCGAAACTGATGATGACACATTCGATTCATTATTTACTGCGCTCGTTGAAAGGTTTGAAAACAAACGAGTAATTGTAGATACGCATATTCATGCCATAATTAACTACGAGAAAATACAACATGAATCTGCTAAAGAGCTGCGTAGTTTAGTAGATAATCTAAGAAAGAACTTAAGAGCTCTTAAAGTGTTAGAATTTGACAGGAATAATTTATCAGATATATTATTAATTAACATACTATTACAAAAACTAGATCGAGAAACACGTAAACAGTTCGAATCCACACTGAAAACAACGGATGTTCCGAAATTTGACGAATTGTTAGAAAAGAGAAGTCTAGTGCTTGAAAGCATTAACCGAAATTCAGGCGTCAAATTTAATAAAAGTATACCCTCTCCGCCTATCAAAACTAAAAGTTTCATCATTCATGCAAATGAGAAAGTGAAATGTTTAATGTGCAGAGGTTCTCACTACTTAAGCAAATGTAGTGCCTTTCAAAATATGGATGTACCCAAAAGATTAGAATTTGTGAGAACAAATAAACTTTGTATCAATTGTCTGAACAGATCTCACATAGCTTTTCAATGTATTTCAAAATATTCCTGTACCACATGCAATAAGAAGCACCATACGCTTTTACATCGCTCTTCTAGCCTTGAAGAGGCGCCGATGGAAAAAAGTAGGTCACGAAATGAACCTCATAAAGAAAATGAATTGAATGAATTGAATTGAAATGAATTGAATTCATCATTATGACTTAGTATCGCTAAATAGAAACGAAACTGTAGCAAATGCACATCTTTCACCCCCTCTTCAAAACTTCAGTAATATATTAAAGAAGAAATCAACAGTTTTATTGAGCACGGCTATTATTTATGTTTAATTCAAGCGGAGAAAAGAAAAAATTCAGGGCTGTGTTAGATAGTGCTAGCCAGATCAATATAATTTCTTCAGAGTGTGCAAATATTTTGGGATTAAAAAGAGAAAAAACTTATGCACCAGTATCTGGAATAAATGACACCATAAATATCATAAAATCGAAAGTTTATGGAGTGGTTTCGAATGAGAATGAGAAATTTAAAGAAGATTTGGAATTTCTTGTAGTTCCAAAAATCACAGACTTAACTCCATCTAATGTTTTGGATATTTCTAACCTCAATTTACCGCATTTTATTGATTTGGCAGATCCGATATTTTTTAAGCCTGGAAAAGTGCACTTATTGCTAGGCGCTGAGCTTTTCTTTAAGGTTCTGAAATATGAGAAAATGCAAATTAATGACCACATAATTTTGCAAAATTCTATTTTCGGTTATTTAGTTTCAGGAAAACCACCTTGCACCCAATCTGTGAAGCATTGTTTTTTATCCAAACAAGATAATTTAGAACAATCAATTGAGAAATTTTGGCAAATCGAATCAGTTGAGGAAGTTTCAAGTAGAAAAAGTGAAGAGGAGTTATTTTGTGAAACACATTTTAAAAAAACGCATGTTAGAGATCAAACGGGTCGGTATGTTGTTCAAATGCCATTAAAAGAAGACCCCAAGAGCTTAGGCAAATCAAAAGAAAATGCTTGGAGAAGGTTAACTTCGCTTTGGAACAGGCTTTCCAAGAATCCGGAGCTTAGTTTTTTGTACCAGGAATTTATGCGGGAATATGAAGAGTTAGGGCACATGCAGAGAGTTGATAAAGAATGTGAACCCGAATCAGTCTATTATATTCCCCATCATAGTGTGTATCGTCCTGAAAAAAGCACAACTACGTTGAGGGTTGTTTTTAATGCGTCGACTCCAACATCGAATGGGAGGTCACTTAATTCCTTACAAGTGAATGGAGGTGTAGATCAAGAAGATCTTTTTCCCATAATGTCAAGATTTAGGACGCATCGCATCGGTCTTACAGCTGATATAAAGAAGATGTTTCGAATGATATTAATAGATCCAGTTCAAAGGGATTTACAGAGAATCTTATGTAAACATAGTGAAGACGATCTGGTGAAGATATATCAGCTGCGCACAGTCACCTATGGAACAACTAGTGCTCCATACTTGGCTACCAGGACTCTAAGGCAATTGGGCCTTGATGAAGGTGATAAATTTCCATTAGCTGCGTCTGTTCTACAAACTGATTTTTATGTTGATGATCTTGTAACTGGTGTTGAAGATGTTGCATCAGCCGTTGAGTTGCAAAAACAACTAGTCAGCTTGCTTCAATGTGGAGACATGGAACTTCACAAGTGGTCTTCAAATGAAAGATCTCTCTTGCAAACCGTACCATATGAGGACCAGGATAATTCCTTTGATAAGGATAAGGAAACCATTAAAACTCTTGGTGTTATTTGGAATCCGAAAAGTAATACTTTTGGATTTTCCGTTACATCTACAATGAACATGGCAATATGTACTAAACGTTCAGTACTGTCTGATATTGCCAGATTATTTGACCCGTTGGGTCTATTAGGACCAATTTTAGTTAAAGCGAAAATTTTCATGCAGACTTTGGTTGATTAAAATTGATTGGGATCAACCATTACCTGATAAGGAAGCTCGAGATTGGTGTCAGAAACACCGTAGAAATTTACCCAACTTCACACGCTTCAATATGTACGAAAATAATTACAACTGCTTTTCAAGAACCAGAAACTTTACTTCAAAACTTAACATACGTACAGCCCACGTCAACTCGTAAACAAAACCGCTCGTTCATCTGACAACGTCTCCAGAAACCCATGAGTGTTGCCATAGCATTATTACAAAACTAAAATAAACAAATTCACAAGAAATGCAAATTTAAATATAAAACTTGAATAACGAAAGCAATGTGTGTTACTTAACATTCTCCCACCTTTTGATTTAAACATTATAATCAAAACTTACAATAAATTAAAGATAAATTAACATTTAAATGGAAATTAAACTTTTCTACATTTATCTAAACCTAGATTTATCTAAACCTACATTTATCTAAACCCGTCTCAACAACAGTCTCTTAACCATCTGCACAAGACGTTCCCAAAACCCTCCCCACCAAGCAGCGGAGGGTGGATTGAACTTCCAAGTAATTCTTTTGACTGCTGTTTCTATTTCAATGGTTTTCCAATCAATTTTTTTGTAGAAGATTATCAGCTCCGACAAAATTACTTCCATTATCACTATAGATGGTATTAGGTCTTCCACGACGTGCTTTGAACCATCTGAAACTGAGCAGAAAAGCTTTAGTAGATAATGATGTTATGAGCTCCAAATGAATAGCCCTATAAACAGCACACGTGTAAAGAACAACCCAACTTTTCCCTCCTCCCTTCAATATGAGGGGTCCAGCCAGATCTACTCCAGTAATTTCAAAAACTGACGCTTGTCTCACTCTGTCTTCTGGAAGAGGAACTGGAGTTGTTTGTATACATTTTGCATTGTGTCTCTTGCATCTAATGCATTTCGAAATTACACGGCGTACTGTTCTCCTTCCATTAAGTATCCAGAATTTTTCACGCAAATCTGACAATAAGGAATGTAATCCGACATGAAGTTTGGTTGCATGGTGTTCTTGGATGATAAGTTCTACCAATTTATGTTCGCTTGGCAGTAATATTGGGTACTTGAAATTGTCTTCATCTTTACGTTCTGTCAACTTTGTTTCCACTCGAATTAAACCATCACGGTCTTTCAACAGACACAAGGATTTCAAACTATTTAACCGTTCCTTGGTAAAGGTGTCTCTTTGAACAGTTTTGATAATTGCCTTTTCAGCTTTATTCAACTCATCAGCAGATAATTCTCCAGTGTTTCGATCATGAATGTTCTTTCGAGCATTCTGAAGAAATCTCAAAATCCATCCTACCATTCTTATAATTTTTGTATACTTTGAAAAATATGATAGAAACCATGTCTCTTTAAACGTTTTACTCAACAGAACCGCAGAGATATTTTTTCTTTCTTGCAGCACGTCTATTTCATTAACCGTGCATTCAGAGCGTGGCCAATCCTTTTCATTCTGTTTCAGCCATGGAGGTCCCTCCCACCATCGGGATTCAATTAATTTCTTCACTAAGCATCCTCTGGAGGGCAGATCCGCAGGATTGTTTTGGCTATTAACATGTCTCCAATTTTCAATATTAGATAATTTCTGGATTTCATTTACTCTGTTTTTGACAAATACTCCCCACTGCTCATTTCTTTTAATCCAGTGTAGGGCAGTAGAAGAATCCGTCCAGAAATATTCCCTAATAGAATCAAATTTCAAGCTTTTCTTCACAAAGTCTGCTAGACGTGCACCAATACAACAAGCTAAAAGTTCTAGTCTTGGAATAGAAATGGGTTTTAATGGTGCAACTCTTGATTTTGCCATGAGTAGCTGCACGGAAATATTAGTGTCGGTTTCACATCGCAAATATACAACAGCTGCATATGAAATCCCAGATGCATCACAAAACACATGTAGACTCAATGTTGAGTTATCATTGGTAAAAGCATGTCTAGGAATCCTCACGACATTAAGCATTTGTAGTTCAGCGATCCATTTCAAAAAGTTATGTGAAACATCTTTCGGTACTTCAGCATCCCAACTCAATTTAGATTTCCAACTATTTTGTAATAACAACTTAGGATACAATGTAACTGGACAAGTGAAACCTATGGGGTCAAATAGTCTTTGTGCAATAGATAAAATAGTTCTTCTACTGATGGTCCCTTCAGGTTTGCTTATCGCTGCGATGTCACAGAATAATACATCTTCTTGTTTGTCCCATAACAATCCTAAGACTGTTGACGGATTAGATTTGACACAAGTATCCGTTATTTCGGTATGTTCCCAGTCTCTTAATTCAAATTTTCCTTCCGCCATCACCTCCATGGATATTTGAACAAATTCTTGCAATTCCACTTCAGAGTCTACAGAACACACACAATTATCAACATAAAATGCTGATTTAAGTTTCTGTGCTACCTTATGTTGAGCTGAAGATGAATATTTGTCCAAATGGTGTTGTATCACTGCTCCAAGAAGAAAAGGACTACAGTTTAATCCAAAGACTACTCTGCAATGTTGAAAAATCTTTATAGCATTCTGGCTTTCACCTTGCCACCAAAGAAATTTTAAAAATTCTTGATCACTTTTAACAACAGATATTTGCAAGAAAGCCTTCTTTATGTCCGAAATAACGCCGATTTTTTTCTCTCGAAACTTCAAAAGTATTGTGGGAATCAGTTCCAATAGATTTGGTCCCTTTGCCAAACATTCATTTAAGGAATAAGATCCTTTCTGTTTACAGGATGCATCAAAGACAGGTCTAACATTAGTCGATGAATTGCATTTAAATACTCCTCGATGAGGTAAAAAATGACCACTATTCTCTGAACTTTCTGTGATTATTCCTTCTTGCCACCACTCATGGAAAACAGCATTGTAGCTTTCAAACTTTCCCTCTTTCATGAGTTTAGATGTTGTGGAATTCAATCTCTTCTTAGCTATTTCTCTATTCGTTGGTAATTCTCCTTGAGTATGCATCCAAGGAAGACTAACTTGATATCTTCCGTCTTCATTAATTCTAACTGTTTTCTTGAAATGATCTGAAACAGCTGTTTCTACTTCGTCTTTGCTTTGATGTTCACATGGTTCAGTGATTCCAATAGCTTCTAACTTCCATAAATCAGGAACATTGTTACTATGAATCGAAAGTGAAGTTAAAACCGAACCATAATTGCTATACTTTGAATCCTCTTGCGACTTTCCCATTACAACCCATCCTAGATGAGTTTGCACAGCGACCAGTCCACACTTTAGCTGATGAACGCGTCCTGTGTAAAGTTGACCAGCGAAATCAGCTCCAATAAGTATTTCAATAGGTGGCTGATTGCTTCCTATATCCGTGAGCTGGATTCCCTTTTGTCTCATTTCTTCCAACCATAATCCAGTCTTGAGTCTTGGTATTGAACCACATATAACAGGTTGGTCTAACACTTTAATTTCACAGCAATAGTTATTAACTGAACTATTCAAAATTACATTGTAGCACTTGTGCTCTCTCCTAGAGGTGATTCCTCCAAACACGACTTGTGTTAATATATCAGTATTCACAGGATTAAATCCCATCTGCCTTGCAGTACTTTCTAGAATATAAGAACGCTGAGAACCTGTATCAATCAGTGCCCTAACTTTTCGGTCTTTTCCGTGAGCTTTAAGAACCACAAGCAGTGTTTGCAATAGTACTTCAGAGTGGCCTTGGCTGGATAAAGTAATATTCTGATCCCCACCTTCTTTGAACTCTGTAACTAAAGCCCTTTTATTATTGGTTAGTTCAGGACACATAACTACCCAGTGCTTTTTGGAACAAATTATACACCGAACATGTAATTTGCACTGTTTAGAACGATGTCCAATCCGTAAACAAGTGAAGCATCCCTTCTTTCTTTTTAAAATATCGTGCTTCTCTTCTAACGAAAGTTTTTGAGCTTTGAAGCATTCTTTACTTTCATGAAATTTTCCGCAAAATACACAAATGGACTTTTCACATGAATTTATCCCTAAAAATAAATCAGTAGCAGTCGGTAAATTCATACCCGTTTCCTTACAAATTTCCTTTCGACTACTTTTCTCATTTTGCTTAAAACCAGCTTTAGCAAGCGAGATACGCTCTTCACCTTCTACTTCAGTTCTTAGGAACAATAACAGGTTTTTCAACTTATCAATGTATCACTTTCTTCACCTTTAGCCGCCACCGGATTTCTTAACCAGACTCGTAGTATTTCTTCCGGTATGCAAGATTCAACAAGGGGAAAAAGCAATGCTGCGTATTTGTCCGAAGTCATACCAATTGGTTCAAGAGACCTTAAATGCGATTCTAACTTATCATACAATTGAGCTGTATTTGCTTTGGATTTTGAAGACACTGCATTTTTAATCACCAGTCCAAGCAATTCCCTGACATAGAACTCTATGAGTAGCTCTTCCCTTCCAAATCTATTTTTAAGGCTTTCAACAGCTTTTGAATAATTTTCTGCAGTAGGAGGGAAGCTGTCTACTATTTCTTTTGCTCTTGTGCCAACGATCATAGACTGAATTAAATATTGAAATTTATCTTCTTCTTCCATCAATTTATCTTCATGGATTCTCTTGAATGGACTCCAAAATGCTAGCCAATCTTTTATTTCACCCCCAAATTTCAAAAATTCAATTTTAGGAAGCTTCAGTTTCGTTTTTTCTTGAACATGGGAAAAACTCGCACTCGGTTTGGTGGCGGTTTTATTTAAATGCATTTCGACGCCAACCCTAGCAGTAACCATTTTTCCGCGATATTCTTCTATTACCCCATATTCAGTTTCATATTCTTCCACTTTTGAATCATCGGCAAGCAAAGCGTTACAGATTTCGTCGTCGATCTCTGCTAAATTCATCATTAATCTGTCCATATTTGCCAAATGTGTTTGAATAATTTTATCGTCTGGTTCCTCATCAATTAAAGCCGTTGTCAAAATGTTATACGACTTTGTAAAAGACGCTCGAATCGGCTTTCGCTTTCTTATGAGCAGTTCCATTATGAAAATGTGACAGCGACAGGCTTAGTTAAAACAAAATTCCAAACGAAACTAACCTTTCTATCTTCACGGTCACGTCCGGGTCACCAAATGTCAGAAACGCCGTAGAAATTTACCCAACTTCACACGCTTCAATATGTACGAAAATAATTACAACTGCTTTTCAAGAACCAGAAACTTTACTTCAAAACTTAACATACGTACAGCCCACGTCAACTCGTAAACAAAACCGCTCGTTCATCTGACAACGTCTCCAGAAACCCACGAGTGTTGCCATAGCATTATTACAAAACTAAAATAAACAAATTCCCAAGAAATGCAAATTTAAATATAAAACTTGAATAACGAAAGCAATGTGTGTTACTTAACAATTGGAGAAAATTTGCCCATTCCCTACAAGCCGTTAAACAAGTTACAGTAAACCGGTATGTTTTCACTGGAAGTGATACGCTAGTAGAACTCCATGGTTTCTCAGATGCTTCCAAGGACGCTTATGGTGCATCAGCCTACGTCCGATGTGTCTCTTCATCAGGTGAAATTTCTATGAACTTAATATGCAGCAAAAGCAGAGTGGCACCAATTAAAACTGTCAGCATACCTCGCTTAGAGCTATGCGCAGCAGAACTCTTGTCTAAACTTGTGAAAAAGTTATTAACTTCATTGAAATTGAATTTTCAAGGAGTCTATTTATGAACCGACTCAACAATCATTCTAGGATGGATCAAAACTAATCCTCATGTTCTAAAAACCTTTGTTTCTAATAGAGTCGTTAGAATCAAGGAATTGACTGGTTCCTATTGCTGGCAGCATATAAAGCCAGTGGACAATCCTTCAAATCTAGTCTCTAGAGGACTTTCTGCTGAGAAAATATCTCAGTGCAGGTTGTGGTGGCACGGTCCAAAAATCTCCCTCCAAGAGATGCCTGCTTCTAATAATATGCCTTTTTCTAATAACAATGAATATGTGAAAGAACTGAAAAGAGACTGCATATCATTAACTTTAACTACAAAGACTGAGGTTTTAGATAGTCTCCTTAATTGTACAAATAGCTTTTTGAAGCTAATTAGAATTGTAAGTTTTATTTTCAGATTTGCAAGAAATGCCAAGAACCCCCATGACAGATGTGTGGGACCCCTAAACCCGGAGGAGCTAGGTAAGGCACGAGAAGTTATCATTCGAATGATTCAGGTAAAAGAATTTGGTAATGATATCAAGAGTCTCACTAAGGGTGGGTCAGTCCCCCTTAACAGCAAATTAAAATGTCTAAATCCATTTATGGATAAAAACTCCCTGTTGAGAGTTGGGGGATGGTTAGTGCATTCTGGTCTTCGTTTTGACCAAAAACACCCCATTATTCTTCCAAAGGAAAGTAAATTAACTAAAATGATTTTTGAATATTTTCACAAGAAAAACTTGCATGTTGGTCCTCAAACTCTTTTATATGCTGTTCGACAGCAATTTTGGCCAATTAGTGGCAGAGACCTAGCCAGAAAGGTTGTTAATAATTGTATTATTTGCTATAAACAAAAACCTAAAGTTTCTAAACAATTGATGGGTAATTTACCCTCTGAAAGAGTAAATCCAACCCCTCCCTTCAACATTTCAGGTGTCGACTTTTGCGGGCCTTTTTTCATAAAATCGTCTGGTCAACGACGTGGAAAGATCATAAAAGTGTATCTAGCCCTTTTTATTTGTTTTGCCACTAAGGCCATGCGTATAGAACAAGTGTCGGATTTAACTTCTGCGGCATTCATTGCGTGCCTTAAAAGATTTTTCGCCAGAAGAGGGAAAAGTGCTGTGATCTATAGCGACAATGCAACCCACTTCGTCGGTGCTAGTTCTGAATTAAAAAGACTTTTTGAACTGGTAAGGAAGCCTAATGACCATTTAGGGTCTTATTTGTCATCAGAACAAATTTCTTGGAAATTTATTCCTCCCAGATCCCCAAACTTCGGAGGGTTATGGGAGGCCGGGGTAAAATCAGTTAAACATTATTTACGGCGAACTGTTTGTTGGCAGTGCTAACTTAACGTATGAGGAATTCTTAACAGTTATAGTTCAGATTGAAGGAATACTAAATTCCAGACCCATTTCTCCCTTGTCCTCAGATCCCAATGATTTCCAAGCACTAACCCCAGGCCATTTTTTAATTGGACGGCCATTAAATGCAATTCCTGAACCCGAATTGTTAGAAATAAAAGATAATAGGCTGTCGCAGTGGCAACTCTCAACAAAAATTGTCCAAGGCATATGGTCTAGGTGGAGAAAGGATTATTTAAGTAATCTTCAGCAACGATCCAAATGGATCTTTCAAAGGGGTAATGTACTAAGGGATGATCTAGTTTTAATAAAAGAGGACAACCTTCCTCCTGCTATATGGTGTTTAGGACGAATTGCAGATACAATTAGTGGTTCTGATGGTAAGGTCAGAGTGGTAATGGTCAAAACACTTAATGGATTTGTAAAAAGAGGTGTTTCAAAAATGTGTGTTTTACCTATGAATGTTTAATTAATTTCACTTGTGTAATGTAATTTACTTGTATGTGTAACTTGGTTCGATTCAGTGTGATACGTATTTTCATTACTTCAACAGTATATGTTTGAATTATTGTTCTATCAAATTTAAGTTAATGGTTACATGAAGGTATAAAAACTGTACTCTACTATTTTGAAATTTCATTTCAAGGCCGGGCGAAATGTTGGAACGCCTAATTAGTGTTGGCGATGATACTTGGTATGGTCGGTTGGCGCTCGCCAAAAACCGAGAAAATGCTGCAACCTTTTTGTAACCAGCAGTTGTGAAATATCTTTTGACGCCTTTGGGCAAGCGGGAGTTCTCTCCCCAATGTATTGTATACCATATATGGTTGAGATAAAAATAAATCATTAATTACAGTCCACTTTGAGTAGTTAATTTTGAGCTATCTCCCCCAACCTCTTTGCCTAAATATCGAGCACTTCCACTCTAGATGGAATCTTGGCTTTGGTCTCATCTTCTAGGTCAATGGAAAAATCTAATGAAAAATTCGAATGAGGAACGGCAATTCCAAGGAATAGTTAAAGATTTCAAAACAACTGTTCAAATGGATTGAGTACTTTCACTCAAGTTTCAATACTAAGGGAACAAATCTAAAATTCTAAAATTATGAATGAGGGGTGAGATGCTTGAGAGACAGGGATGCGAGGCCTCCCACCCTTTTGAGGATGCTGCGTGCTGGGAGTAAAAGAATGCCTAGAGCTTGTCACATGAGAATGAACGTCCTTAAAACGGATGGGAAACAATGCTCATATGTCATAGGCCTTTGGAATCGGACTTTAAAGAGTTCCGATGAAGTTTTTATTATGGAAATTAAATTTTATTTTATATATATATATATATATATATATATATATATATATATACATATAATTTTCAAGTGTTTTTGAATAATTTATGGAAAATTGCATTTTCTCTTTTTGGGATCGATTTATACGCGAGTTTTGGATTATTTTTTTTCTCTGAAAGTAGGGGTTCGACTTATACATGAAGTAGATTTTATGCGAGTATATACGGTAATACTCGGACGTGTAACGCAAATAGCATAGAGCCATATGAAAACAAGAATTTCTTCGCACGTATTCGGAGGAAGGCTGAGGTTTTATGAACTCGTGTGCCTCAAGTGTGCCTCATCTACAAAGGGACGGAAACAAAGAAGAAAGGGGTCGGGGGAGTCTTCTGTGTGAAGAATCCACAAGATATCATCCGGGAACCAGAAAATAATGAGTCATGCTCCTACGTATCAATAACGGAAGGATGTAAATTTTCGCACAGTCCTGAGGTTGTTTAAGCAAACAGGGGCAGGCCGCATTTACTGCTATTATAAAACGGTAGAGACAGGGTGCATTGAACGTTGTAAAAAACAGGCAGGATGCATTTTACTACTGTAAAAAACGGGCAGGGTGCATTTATCACTATAAGAAAACGGGCAGGGTGCATTTATCACTATAAAAAAATGGGCAAATTTTTGTAGCAATAAGGAATTCCATTAGCAGTAATGAACATTATTCACAACATTGCTAAATAAAAATTTTGAAAAAAGGAAAAGAAAAAAAAACCAAACAGTAATAGAAAAATGCCAAACCAGTCAAAATGTATTTTTATTAATTGATAATATGATATTCTCATATGATATAATTACTCATATCACATGAGACGCTCCAGATCCTTGTTATCAATGGCACCTATTTTATAAACTTCATCTGATGTGCAGACTTTTATCGATTTGTATGATTACCTAATGTATAACTGGCCAAAGAAATAAATAATCAGCCAAATATTTTGGAAGTTTGGAGTTCAGTTTCAGCCAGCATTTTACAGAAAAGATTTATGTGTTATTACATGATACTTTTTACATAAAATAACACTAAAAGCGAAATAAAATGGGCGAAATATTAGCACTTTAAAGAAGGGAAAAAAACCCAGTAGGGATTTTTTGACATATTGTAAGAGTTCCTCCAAACAAAAAAGGTTGGGAATGACTGCTCTGTCTTTTAAATAAGAATGATTCCAACTTCAAAATGTAAAACACATATCTAGAGCTGGCGGGAAAAAGCACACAAGTCAAAAACAAGAATTTTGAAATATCAAGGAAAGAATATTTAGATGCTTTCAGAACTATTTTTAAATTTTATTTTCATATTTTTAGAATACAAATTTGATTTTTATACATTTATGAACCAAATAAATAATAACTTTTCTCAATTTATATTTTTTACCCCACTGCTATCCGTACAAAATTTAATAAGTGTTTCCTTTTTTAACATCGTAACTTATGTGTTTTTCCCACAATAAAGATCATAAATTTCTTAAATCAAATATGTTATATAAAGAAAAATTGGAATTGTTGACTTATGTACTGCCACCTCTAGATATGTCCAATAAAATGTTAAATTGAGCACTTTCAAGAAAGCGGATAAGATATTAGCTCACCTGATAGTTATCATTTGTACAAACTCCAAACCATTCAGGAGAATCAAGAAATTGCTTGCTGTCGACTATGTGCAAAGCATGCCCATGTTGAGACACAACAAGGCTGTAAATAATAATTTAATTCTTTAAATAAATATTCAATAGAAAATACCTTATGTAAAGGACATGCAATACAATTAGGCACAAATAAATACCCCCTAGTAAAGATGAAAATAACAAATTTAGAGTACTAGCCACTGGCCAGTAGGTTCATTTTTTCTAGTAGCCAGTGGCCACTAGCCAGTAATTTAGCGCACCAGTAAAGTCCACGGGTCAAATCCGGCCTGCGATGGTCTCATATGTATATATATACACACAGACACACATATGTCTTATATAAAAAAATTTTAAAAATCTATTCATATCAGTGGCGGATTTTGGCCTCTTGTTTGGGGGGGGCGATTTTGTAGATCGAAATGTTCTCCGAGGTTTGTTCACTTAGGATTTTCTTAACGGCTTCCTATATATGGATATTTGACATTTTTGAAATAACTAGAGCAAATTCGGAAGTTTACAGTAAGTTCTTTGCAGCTTATAAAATACGGTCTATCATTTTTTTAAGACCAAAGCAAAACAATGAAGATTGGAAGAAAAAAAAATTACGTGACTATATAAGAAAACAAACTTATTGTTGAAGTCGAAACAGGAAACTAAATTATATTCTGCATTAAGTTTCCACAAAAGTATACACAAGTAAGAGATTTCCATGTGAGAAGATTAATACTGAATATTTACTAAATAAACACACATTTATATTCTATTCACTAAATATGGTTATCATACGATACAATACAAATAAATTTTATTTTTCTTAGATTGTGGTAGAAAAGGAGGATGAACATGAGTAAATGCAGTTAATATAGGTATTAATAAGCACTGAACACTGATTTACATTTTTCCATTTTTTTTACATTTTTAGCTGCACAGGAATCAATAAATTTTTACGCGAAAAACATCACGTATAAACATCACGCAAAAACATCAAAAGAAACGACCAATGGTTTGACCGAGTTTACTACCCCTGGCAAAAATTATGGAATCACTTCCATGTTATTTCAATGGGATACGAAGTTCAATGCTCTACAATTTTTGATGCCCCAAAAAACCCTTTTTGAGCGAAATTGAAGAACTTTAAAAACTTAACAAAATAAAAAATGTTTTAAAAATTTTGCACTTTTCATTATTTAATAATTCACAACCAAAAAATGGGAAAAGAGCTGTAGGCTGAAAAAAAAAACTAATTTAGAATAATAAATTTAATCATATAAATATGAGGAGCTATATCTTAATGATTTTCCATGATCAAATTTATTATTCCAAATTAGTTTTTACGCGCTTTTTCTTTCAATCTCTAGCTTTTTTCCCATTTTTTGATCGTGAATTATTAAATAATGAAAAGTGCAAAATTTTTCAAATATTTTTTGTTTCGTTAAGCATTTAAAGTTCTTCAATTTCGCTCAAAAAGGGTTTTTCAGGGTATCCGTGCATCAAAAGTTGTAGGGTATTAAACGTCGTATCCCATTGAAATAACATGGAAGTGATTCCATAATTTTTGCCAGAAGTAGTACCTATAACACTATTCAAATGTAATTGCCAATTCAGCTTATTGTCGATCATTATCCTTAACAGCCTTACGGAGTCCATCGCAAAAGCCCTGGCGCCGTTAACCTCCCAGGAAGGATCATCATTATAATATCAACTCAAGTCTTCTTTTTTTTCTTTAGCAAATCGATCTAAAATTGCTACTGGTGAAATTGCGATATCATAATGCACATGCAACAAAGCCAATCCCACTAGCCGATCTTCTCTAATTGTGTTTCGAAGCCATGTCTTCAATCGTTTTAGTGCTGAGAAGCTACGCTCGGCGGTTGCTACAGTAATTGGTAATGCTACAAGAAATTTCAGTAACACGTAGGTACATTTCATGGTACACTGCAGGATCACAGTTCTGTAGTGCTTCAAAAGCAGACTTGGGTACTTTGCCCGTATCGGTATTTTCTCGCATCCATTTGGTTCTCCAGTCAATCACCTCAACTTGAAGTGTACTGTTCATTTCTTCCACTCCCAGTTCGGCTATTCAGTGATACTTCTTGCTTAGCTCTGTCCAAGATGTGAGGAGTGACTGACTCTTCGTCCGTGTTGATTTTTGCTAAAAGAGTCGATGGTACTAAATCTTGTAAATATAAGACATCCAGGCGCAGACTTTTGACTTTCATTATGGGGGCGAGATTTCGTGGATAAACTGAGGGAGGGAGAGCAAGCCCAAAGTATCTCCCTAATGATATATATATTTTTTAATTTTATAATTTATTTGATAAAACGTAGACGTTCGTCAGGTGTTTGGGGGGGCGATCGCCTCGATCGCCCCTCCTGAAATCCGCCACTGATTCATATAACTTACAATTGCAATAATCAGTATTACTTATATACAAAATTTTTACTTAGCATGTTAATGTCAAATATTTTACTGTTTTTTTTTGTTTTTTTAAATATTTATTACTACAGTACAATCTCGAAAATCCGGACGTTTTCCAAATTTTCGTTTTTTTTTTCCCCCCCGGACTGACGAAGTCGCGGATTTAAAACAACAGGGTAAGATTATCTATATGGAATTGTATTTTATAAGCAAATACCGTATTTTCCGGTCGACTTTCTGAACCCGGAAATGAAACGAAAGTTTAGATTGACGGCCGTAAATCGGCTCGTGGTTGGAGCGTGAATTACGTTGTTAGCGTTAATCCCTCCTCCCCCTTATTCAAGTCACAACTCCCGATGAATTACTTCGCGTAAAATATACATCGTTATTTAAATACGGAATTTTTATTATCAAAATTTCCTTTTCTCATTATTAAAAAAGACATTTTTCTGAAACAATGTAATTTTTAATATTAAACACTTTAAAACGGTATCGTAACATTTTATCACAGATTGTTCAATTAAATCTAAAATTCCCGAGAATTTATTTTGTTCACTTCGTAGTACGAATTCCATTCTTCAATGTATTCTGTTTTGTCTTCAGAATCTCCTCCCCCTCCCGATATCTGACGATTTTTTCGTTCTCGTCGAACGTGTCAGCTTGAAATCGACTGTATATTTTGCCTTTTTTTGTTTAGAAAGCCATATTTACATACTATAAATAGCAAATAAATAACTAAATAATATCGTATCGCACAGAACCGAGCAACAAGGTCACACAGACCTCTCAAAGGGGCCGGCTGCGTTTGGTTTACGATTAGGAACTAAGCAAATTCCTTTCTTCGCTTTCCCTACCCCACCACGTCCCGGTGCTGCTGCAACCAAGTAATGATTCATCGTAATTTAGAAAGATCATTGAGAGGAGAGATATTTTTCTTTTTTGGAAAAGATATTTATTTTATCTACTGCGATATTTTTTACATATTTGAATATTACTAATAAAGTTTTTATTGTTTTCAGAGTCGTAAGCCTTTTTAAACATAACATTATATAGATGCTAGAAAATAAATAAAACTTTTAATTTCTTATTTTTTGTTTTTCATTCGTTAATAGCGAAAACGGTTTAAACACATTTACACCTTTAAATATATCGTCAAAAGTGCTAATCCTCGACCTTCAAGTAGTATATATCAACACGTACGAGCGCACACATTTTATTTTACACTAAAAACATGATTTTATAGTTTTTTTTTTTTTTTAAAAAGTCTCGATCCATTTTAATATTAAAAACATGATTTTTATAGTTAAAAAAAAGGTGCATATATACCTTTTTTCATTTAGACCAAATTTTAACATTTTACAGTGAATTACTGAACTTTTTTCGTTAAAAAAAAAAAAAAAGCTAGACTTTTTCATACTAAAAGTATGATTTCACAGATGTACAATATCTTTAAAAACATTTTTTATAAAATTGACATGAATAAATAAGTTAAAAAAATATAGATTTTAATTAAAAATGCTCTGTTTTTAAAGGGTGGGGTTGGGATCCCCCATTTATTTAATAGATGAACATATCTTTAAAATTCATAATTTTTACTAATTCTAAACATTTTTTATAAAATTGAAATGAATAAGTTAAAAATACTCTCTAATATATTAAAAAGAATTATAAAAATATGAAATGTCAAAATTAAAAAAAAATGCGTGAAAAAGAGCACCTGAATGGAAGCCCTCTAATTTATTAAAAAAAAAATGAAATAAAATGATTAAGCTTTCTCTAATTCATATTCGTATTTATCATCAATCATACCCGAATACTTAAATATGTATCTTCCTTTATTGATTTTATTTAATGATTCATCAGAAAGTTTTACATGTTTTTTCGGAAGATAATACGATATATTAGGATATGAAGATAGTAAAAGAGCTATAAAAAGGAATATTGATATAGAATATTTAATCAATTATGATGATTTAACGGGGGGTGATACATCCCCCCTCGTTAAATATGATAAAAATTTACAAAAACATACTATATTTATAAATGAATCATGTATTTATAGTCTTGTACTCTCATCCAAACTACAATCGTCTAAACAATTTAAAAGATGGATAACCAAAGATGTTATTCCATCTATACATAAAAATGGGAATCTAATCATATTAAGGTGACCAATAGAATAAGTTCTTTAAAATAACATATAAAACTCCTAATCCATTCAATTTAATATCTACATTTTCTTCCTTTTCAATTAATTCAGTCATCTTTGAAAACTTTCTGATAATAGTTTTTCAGTATGATCAAATTCATATTTTATATACAAATCATACAATTCTTTACAAAGATAAGTCAAATAGTAAATTTGTTCAGAATTTGTAACATTTAAAGCTCGAATATCACCTAAACACTCATCCATTTATATAGAATTATTTTTAAAAACATTTTTATAATATCCTAAAGCTCTAGTATGAATTCCATCTTCTAATATAAATCTTTTATCATCTTTTGCTGATAAAGCTATCTTGTTCACTTGAATTGAATACAATTCATGTTTCATACTTCTAATTAAATTCTGTGTTCTATATTGATCTTCTTTATTCAATAAACAGTCTTTATAATCTTCAAATGATATTCTGTTTTTAACGGTACTTGTCTTAGTCCCTTTAGACTTCTTAGTTTCAAATTTTTTATAGTTTTCTTTATCTTCTTCATTATTATTGTATTCTTCAACACTCTGTTTTTCTAATCTTATTGAATACATTTTACTTCTTAAACCTACAAATTCTTCCATAATCACACCGCTATTTTCATCTTTCATTTTACCTAATACTTTTTTATTACATCTAGGCATATTATATGGATTATTTACTTGATAGTCAGATGTGTCGAAATAATCAATCATTGACTTCATATCTTCATAAAAGTCATCTGTTTTAATATCATATATAAAACTATCTGTATCTATATATAATAACTTAATATTATCCTTTTATCTTGGTTTCATGACATTATAATGAAAATCATACATTAAATGTTTAGACAAATCTAATATACTCATTCCAACATAAATCGGTTTATTAAAAAGTATTTTTGTTTTTTTCATGTGAACAGCTACCAAATTTTCATCAAAAATAGTTCTACATTTGAAATTAGGTTTAGTAATTAATTTTTTAACTTGATCCTAATTACAACATAATCTTACATCTATTCGTTTTCTTATATTTACCATAGTTTTCCCAAATACTGAGTTATTCATCAATTTATAAAAATCTTTTTCAATATCATTAGCAGCTTTCTTTCTCATTTTAGTGTTTAAATCCATATATTTTTTCAACCAATTCGATTGTTTAAATTGTAATACTCTATGTACTCTTACAGCCTTTAAACCCATTTTCAAATATTGTTTTAAACTTCAATAATGAACTACATATTTCTCTTTATCGTATAAAGTTGTTAATAACTTACCTTGTTTAGAATTTTCAGGAATTCTATTTTCAGGACATAATGGCAAATCTGAATGATAATCAAGTAACTCATTTAGATATCTTAAACTAATTTCAAATATATATCCAATCTCTGAATCATCTTTTATTTTATTGTTATATAATTCACGTTTAACATAATTTTTTTCTTGATCATTACACCATTTAAATTCTCCATATGGTAAATATTGACTCATTGCCCATCCATATAAATTATTAGCATCTAAATACATTAAATAATTGGATTCTTTACTATTATCATAATTTTTCATATATTTATTATTTGCTTTTCCATATCTATTACAACATTGTGAAACACCCCCTCTTAAACCTTTTTCTATCATGAGAATCATATCATAATCATATAATAAATCTAATTTAACTTTTGTTATTTTTAACATTGCATCCCAAGATAAACCAGGAGCAGTAAAATACCAATCTGGATCTAATTTATAAGTTTTTAAACAAACATCTCTAAAATTTTCAAATACATCTGTTAAAATTAATACATCTGTATATTCACATAAATTTTTTATATTAAATGTTTTCCAAACACGTTTAGCATGCTTATATTCTTCATCAGTTATATCACATTCATTCAATTTATTATAAAATTTATCTTTTGAAGGTAATTCTGTTTCTTTGTATTTATCTCTAGAATCCATATAATCATAAGGATATACACCTTTTCTTGTAATGAGATCTAATTTTTCATCAGGAAAATGTAATGATGTCTCTCTAAATTTTGATTTTAAGTATTTAATATATTTCATTTTCCGTATTTTTGGTGAACACTTATTCAACTCATTCTCAATATTTTCTGGTAACTTTCTCAAGTTTTTTGATAAATTATCTAAACTGTAAGACATAAATTTAAATGAATCAATAAATCTCAATTTCATACCTCCTATTTTTTTGCTGAAAGATATATATTTTTCTTCAGTATTAGGTATAGGATCTATTTTTGATTTATCAAATCCAAGTTCTTTTATAAACAAATGAGAATCATAACCTGTTAAATTATGGATTTTTACTGGAATAAATTTTGGAATTTGATAATTTAAATTACAAATATTATGAGCGGGACCCCTATATTTTCCAGTTAAATAACAATGATCAATTACTTTTTCATCCTTTAAGATTTGTTTTTCACATATATGACAAATATTAGTTCTTTTATAATGATTTCCATCGAACTCTATCATTGATTTGATACTTTCATATTTTTTAGTTTTTCCTTTTATAAATTTTTCAATTTAAAGAGTATCCTCTTTTAACATAGATACAAACTTTTTGATTGTATCAGGTCCTCTATAAACAACAGGAGGTTTAAAGTATTCATTTTCATATATGATATAATAACAAAATGCATCTGCTACATGTTTTTGATATTTCATAGTATATGATTTAGTTTGATCTTGCTCACATGTATCAATTTTAGGTAAAAGACATTAAAAATCCACATATATATTAAATAACACACTTTTTTTTCTTCCATAGTTTTTAAATTGAATAACTTCACCCTTTTTAGGCATATTAATTACGACAGCTTCTTTCTCTTTACAGTTTTCCACATGTATCTTTAATTTTTCCTCAGAATAAAAATAATTTAAACATCTATCACATAAAAATATATGATTATTAGTAATTTGTGATCTGATCAAACTATTCATATTTTTAATCCAACAATAATGATCATTTTTTTCATCTTTCATATAAAACAAGTTTACATGTTTTTCTAATTTATTGTTAGTTATTCAAAGTGGATAAATTGAACCATTATAACTATAAACATTTACAAATATATTATTTAGTTTTTCAAATTTCTTAATATTGTCTAATGAAACAGGAAAATCAATTCCTTTAAAATTTAATTCATCTTTAAATTGTTCATATTTTGACACTCTTTGAGGATATTTTTTTACAGGATGAATTGCTGATAATATAGACCACATAAAACATTTATTATCTTTATTTTTTACATTTTTATAATAGCTTGTTTAGATTTAATTTTTTCAGATAAATCAATATAACTTGATCCTCTCAGGGGTTGATACTTATTTATTCTCAATTCCAAAAATTTAATTTCTTCAAGACTCCAACCAGATTCTTTTGACACAAACTCATCTCAATAACATAATCATAAAAAGTATGTAAATCATTAGATCTTAATATAATTTGATTCTCAGTTTTGAATGTAAATTCTTGAATTTCTTCATCCAATTTATACAAACAAAACAATTTTAAATTTACCTTTATTCCATTAAATTCTTTCAAAATTTGCTTTATTTTTTCTATTACAACCTTTCTTTTCTCTTCTAAAAATTCAAGAGGGATTTTAATATTATCACAATTATTAATTCTATATGATCCAGGGATGTAGCTACACTGGTCGGCCCCGACCACCACTCACGATTGCCGACTAGTACTCCCCTCCCTTTTTTTTAAACACTAGATAAAAGCAAGATCCCCCCCCCCCTTTAACATTAATCACTGCTCTCTTCATACTTTCTGCATATAAGCCATATGTATATTCTTTGTATAAGCCGCGCGTAGTCGGTTCCGCCTTCCTCAACTCTTCGAATCTCAACCAGAACGATCGCATAGCACTACGAATAAAGGAGATCGTGACGTATTGTAAGCGACAGACGTGCCAACTCTCCGGATTTTTCATTACTTCTCCGGATTATTAACGAAATTCTCCGGCATTTTTTGTTTGAAATTTATCAATTAACCAAACATGGTATAATTCCGCGGAAAGACAGACTTTTCGTTTTTTTAGCACTGATTTCTACCATTCCCGGGATCGTAGCAAATCCGTAATAAAATGCAGGGTAATGCCAATCAAATTAACGGAGATTTACGGCCGAGAGTAATGCAAATTAAGATCTCGATCGCGTATTTTATGAAAGTAATAATTATACTTCTTCAAAGGTTGTCTAATTCAGCATAAATCGCTAAAATGTTATTTTGTTCATTAATTTCGCATAAACACTGCGATTGCGCAATTCAGTTTGTTCTCATGAATTGCCGAGAGTAGAATAGTATCTTTATCCATCCATCTCAATTTTCTAAATATTGCATATACCTTATATATGCGACAAAATAGCTTCCTACTTTTTCTGTTTGGAAAGTTGGCACGTCTGCAGCGATCTGCATGTCCACGTACAGACTCTCGGCGGAACCGGATAAATAAAATGGGATACGTTTTTTTTCTTTTTAAATACGATAAAACAATTATTTACGTGATTTTTTTTATACAGCAAACCATAGTTTTAATTTACGTTTAAATGGCAGTTACAAACTTAATAATTCTGAGTGTCGATTTTTGAAAAAAACAACCACCACTCCAAATTTTCTAGCTACATCCCTGATGATCTTAATCTAGATTTATAAGCAGTTTCATATTCCTTAATTTCTACATTTCCTTCATCATTTAATAATGATTTTTTATGTTTTCGACTTGATATGTAACTTTCTAAATGTGATATTTTATAATATTTACCGCAAATAATGCATTTTCTCTTTTGTTTTGATCTTTTAATCATTAAGCCTTTCTTTATATGTTCTTCTTCATCTTCAGTTTTGTAATATTTACCGCATATACGACATTTTCTATCTTCTTCTAGTGTAAATAACTTTTCAAGATTAACACTTGTTTTTTCTTCAGGAAAGAAAATTACAGATTTAAAATCATTACTATTTTTATCAAATCTTAAACTAAAAGAATCAAAAATTTTCTTAATTTTATTACGTTTTTCAATAAATATTTTTTTCTTTTTATCTAAATATGCTGACAAATCTAGATTTAATAAATCTACTAAAACAGGTTTATATTCACCTGTTTTTCTGATATATTTAATTAATAATCTATTAAATCATCCTTCTTACAACCTTTAGATTGTTTAATATTCAATTGTTTTACTACTTTTCTAAGTTCACCAATAGTCTTTGACTTTAAGGCAAGCTCCATTTATTAGGAAACATTTTTTTAAATACTTTTTCCTGGAAAAGATGCATACTGTGATAAATACTTTTTAAATGTCTCTTTTTGTGTGTATATGTATATTGCATTCCACATTCACTATATTTGATTATGAAATCACAACATTTATAATGACTTTGGAAATTAATTTTTCCATTTCTATGATATATATAAAACTCATTTACTGATTGCATAGTCAAACAGTGTATACACTTTTTTGTGAGCTCCATTTATTAGGAATTATTTTTATAAATAACTTTTCAATTTAAACCTTTATCTTCATAAGGTTTTTCATATATAGTAACATTTTCACTTTTTTGTAAGAAATCATTCCATATTTTTTCATATTCCTCTTTGACTTTATAACAAAGTCTTTGGACCTTTATATTATTTTCAATTTTAAAAATATCACAAATCTTTTTCATAAAATAATAATAATTAACTGATTTTTCATAATACATAAAATCTAAAAAATTTAAAAACATTTCCTCAACTTCTTGAGTAATATTATACCTCCTTTTTATTCGATTAAAATAACTAATTCTACTCTTATTTCTTTGATTTAAACTCTCATAATCTATAACATAAAATATTCATCATCTGAAGACATTAATTTCATCTTTAAATTATGCGCTACTTCATTATCTGAATCTGGAATATCAATCGATTCAACCATTTCAACACCGTCAAAGAAGTTAACATTCATTTATTTACTACGAAATCTCGTGATAATATCCAAGAATTAAATTCGTTTGGATAGCCTAGCCATTTGACGTAGTATTTATTTCCTTTTTTGTTTAATATTTTCTCAATTTTATATACATCATCTTTTTTATTATATTTTACCATTTCATTTTCATAAAAAGTTCCTTCAATTTCTTTACTGTATAAATCTTTTAATCGATAAGTAATTGGATCTGTTTTGATTACTTCAGATACTATAAAAACCTCTTCAGTAAAGGTAGGGTCATATCCTCTCATAAAAGTTGTTTTATATTTAGATATTCTAACTTTATCTCCAACTTTAAATTTTGGTTTTCTAATTATTTTTTCTTTATATAAATTTTTATAAACTTGAGATTCATTTTCTCTAGCTTCTACAGGAGTCATTTTAATAGATCTATGATAAGAATTATTATAATTTTTAAGTAATTTGGGTAATACATCAAGATATCTTTTTGTGTTATTATCATACAAGTATTTCATTCTTTTTTCTTTGATAGTTCTGTTAAATCTTTCGGCTATTGCAGATTTTATTTCTTTATTTTTATTTGTAAACCAATGTATATTATTATCTTTGAATAATTTTTGTGTCTGTTTTCCTATAAATTCAGTTCCTTCATCTGTCAAAATGAATTTTGGCTTTCTTTCTTTAAATATGTTTTTAAAAGCTTGTACTACTTCTTCGGTTGTTTTTCTTTTTATAGGGAAAATCCAAGCATATTTACTAAAAGCATCAATAACTGTCAACAAATAGTTTGTTCCAACATTATATTTACTAAATTTTCTAATAAATAATAAATCAGTATCAAATTGATTATCTATACCAGGTACATATACTCTCCTTCTTTTAAATTTACGAATGACAGGTTTATATCTTGTATATACATCTTGTTCATGTAAAAATTCTTCAACATCTTTTTTAGGTAATCCTGTTTTTCTTTTCAATTCATTAATTCCACAATATCCTGTTTCTGGATTATAATATGTTTCTTTTAAGACCTTGATCCTAAAAAAGTATTCTTTTTACTTCCACAAATTGTACAAATACCTTTACCCATTGGTTTATTATTTTTAGAAGTAGTTTCATGATAATTTTTAGTTTCGGTTTTCTTTTTACACTTGACACAATACATATTTATAGAAATTCCTAACCCAAAAGTTTTTTTAGCTTTAGTAGGTTTAATAATTCCTCTATCTAATCTTTCTCGAAATGTTGGATCTTCTATGGCATTTAAGTCATCTATTAATTCTTGATCAGCAACATGTCTCTGTTTTGTATCTTTTGTTTTATTGTATTCAATATTGTGTTTTTTACAAGCTTTATTAACTCTATTTATTCCAGGATTTTTCCTATTTTCTCTTTTTAATCTTTCTTTTAATTTTGTAAATGGACCACAATATATTGATATCCTGGTAAATGCATTTCTAGAGGATTTATTTTATCTTGTAACCATCCAACAATATCACCACCTCTAATTAAACCTACTTTACCTTCACCTTTCGTTTCTTTAAAATTATGAATATTCTTTTTACAAACCATTTATTTAGGATGAATAAATTTATATCCATTCAATTGCATTTGTTTTACATATTTTTCAACTGGATTAAATTTTAAAATTTTTATGAAATCCTTTTCTCGCATATAAATTTCTTCTTCTGTCATTTCCTTAGCTTTAAACGAATTAATGAGTTCTTTATAAAAATTATAACAATGTCTATATTATTCTGTTCTTTCTACTATTTTTAATGCAAAATCAGCGGCTTCTAATATTCCAACCCATAAACTTAAAAAAGCAAGCGGAAGAAAGGCAATAGTAGATAAACCCGTTCCACTTAGAATGACCTTACTTACTGATAATGAAATACTTATGATATAAATTCAAACTCATTCTGTAAACATAAAGCTTTTTTTCTAAATATTGCTCCATCTATTTATATAGGATCAAATTTTTTTCTATATCTCATTTTTAGATTCACTAAATCTAACATTAAAAAATCGTATTGCTTTTGAACACTTTTATTATACATTTGTTTGAATTCTTCAGTACTTAATTTACCATCTATCTCTCTTATAATCTGTTGAATTTGTTTTGGTTGTAGATTGAAAAATATAAAGTAATTACAGTTCTTTCTTATATTGATAGGAGTTGAATAATAAGACTGTAATAAATAAATAATGGATGCGTTTTTCTTTCTACCTCTGATAAATAATTCCTGAATGGTTTTTTGATCTTTCTCGGTCACACAATCATCGAAAATAACTAAATTCTTTAATGAAGGATTTAAATCATCTACAGTAATAAAATCATCTGAAGAAAAGAATACTTCTTTTTTGTATTTATCATATAATTCTAATAATGTTTTCTTATTCTTTATATTCTTACATTTCAAAATATCTTCTCTTTCTATATCTTCAAACATTGTATATTTTTCATGTAATTTAGAATATTTAGGTTCGTATAAATCTTTTGCGCATATATATAGTGCATCAAAATTTAAAAAATCGTAAATCACATTTAACAGTAAATTTGTTTTACCTGAACCCGAAGGCCCTGTTATAAGCAATCTAAATGGATGTTTAGGTAGCAAAGGATGTTGTTTAGGATCAGGAAACTCATCTGGTTCCGTGTAATCTTTAATTTTTATCATTTATATAGGAGTAAAATAATTTACTCGCTGTAAAAAATAATCTACTCGCTGTAAAAAATTAATATTATATAAATGAATGAATTAGAAAAAGAAGAACGAAAACACAAGCTTATAAAGCAAATAAAAGATTCAATTAAATTAGTAAAATTAGAAAAAGAAATAAGAAAGAATAGTGAAGATCAACTAAAAGAAAAATTAGGTATTCAAAAAACCTTAGAGGAATTTCATAAACCAGTCACTCAAGAAATTGAAAAATATGAAAAATCAAATAAAGAAGTTGTAAAAAGTATTCAAAATGCTGTAGAAAATATTTCATTTCCACCTCTTGAGTTTTATTACACATCAGATGTTAGACAATTGATGGATAGAGTAGAAGGAAAATTTAGATTTTTAGTGATAGATTTTTGGATATTCCGTTAATCAAAAAAGAAAATTTAGAATTACCTTCTGATCTTATAAATAAATCTGATAATGATCTTGATGAAATAATAGCAATGGCTAAAGAAAAGCAAGATACATATAAAAGAATGAAAGGAAATAATACTAAAAATTATAACTTATCTAAAGCCGAAAGTGATCTAGAAAAAATTAAGGAATCAGATTATAAAATGGAAATGATGAAAAAATATATCAACGTCTTATGGATTATGAAATTGGGTAAACCTTATTTAGGTGAGGGTATAGATAAAAAGGATGTATTATCAAAATTAACAGAAAAAATATGTAATGGAAGTAAATCAAAGAAATTGGGTGATCAAGTAGTTTTATTATTAGATATGTTATTAAAAAATGGAGAAATGACTTATAATGATGTACAACGATATCATAAACAATTTCTTTGTTAATAAATGATAAAAAAGAAAATTCATTTGAGTGAAGGTCAGATTAGTAAATTGAAATCTGCTCTCAGAAAAAAAGAAGAGCTAACATTACAAATTGACAATTCTAAAACTCCTAGTTATGAGATGTATTTAACTAAAACTCAAATTAATCATGGAAAAAGAATTACTATCAGTAAAACGCAATTAGATAAAAATGGAGGATTTTTATCATTTCTAGCAGCACTTATACCGTCTTTAATAACAGCTGCTAAATTTGCAGTTCCTGCATTAGCAACAGGTGCTTTATCTGGATTAGCTAGTTCAGCTGTACAAAAAAAGATGAAAGGATCTGGAGAAAAAAAAAATCCCGTGGAAAGGGAATATATCAACCTTGGGAATTAGTAACAAAATGATTGAAGGAAAAATGAAAAAGGATTTAGAGCAGTATTTACCTCCGATTTATTACCTAAAACAATAGGAAAATTTGAAAATGGAATCATTAATTTAGTTGTATCAACAGGTTCCGGAACTCATTGGGTTTGTTATTATAATGATCCTAATATAAATATGTGGAATATTTTGATCCGTTTGATGAATATAACAAGCTCAAGAAAGACTATATTCCTGAAAATATTAAAACATTTCTTGATACATCCAATAAAAAACCAAAAATAGGTCATAATGATAGTTCTTTACAGAAACCTACATCTGTGAAATGTGGTTTATTTTGTATGAAATATATAAGAAAAAGGAATAAAGGTAAATCACCTAAAAATGTTCTCAAATCATTTCCTACACAAAAACCCAGTGACTATAATGAAAATTTTGTTCTGTATAAATGATAATATTAAAATCTGAAGGTCATGAGAAATCAGAGCAATTCACTGTAAATTTTATTACACCTCTTAAATTAAAAAAATTAGCTTTACAGTCGTTTTCTATGGAAGCTTCATGGTTTAATATAAGTGAGAATTATGGAAATAACGTATTTAGAATGTACAAATTAGGCACAGATACAGATATAACAATTGTTATCTCAAATGGTAATTATACTGTAAGCGGTTTAAATGAGTATTTGATGAAAATATTCGGTAAGGATCCACCTGTGAAATTTGGTATTATTGAAGCAAGACAAAGAATAGCTATTAAACTGAAAAAAGATTGGGTAATTGATTTTACAAAAGGTAACTTTCATATGGAAGTTATGATGAAGAAACAGAGGTAGAAGGTGAACATATAGCGGATATATCCAACGGAAATGATAATATTTATATTCACTGTGATGTTGTAAAAGGATCTTTAATAAATCAATATAATTCAAAAGTCATATATTCTTTCACTAATAAAAACCCTTCAGGTAGTATAATTTCAAAACATTTTAATAATTGGATATATTATCCTGTTAAAACGGATCCTGTCGAAAGAATAAAAATGAGGATTACTAATCAAAAAAGTGAATTAATTGATTTAAATAAAGGAGCTGTAGAATTTAGTTTTATTCCTATTTTTGAGGATAACTACGTTACAAAAATATATCAATTGTTAGGTCAGGTTTTTCTTCATAAATAAATGAATAAACATAGATTATATAGAAAAAGTAAAAACATACAAGGATTTTTTAAGGTTTTGTTGAAAACTGAAGAAAAACCCCAAACATTTGTATGGAATAAATTAAATGAAATATTTTCAATGAAAAAGAAAGGAGGTGGTTTAAAAATTCTTCCTAAATAAATGCAAAAGATTTATGATTTGAGTGATACTCATTATTATCATAATGATCATATTAAAAGTTATGAATTAAGAGAAATTCATCCAAAAGAACATAGTTCAGATGAGAATGCCATCTATGTTTTTCATATTAATGATACTAAAGCAAAAATTTTATATTCTAGAGGATATCTTGAACAAAAATTAAAAATTACAAAAAATGATAAATCATCCATTGGAAACGAAAATGTGAGTCTGGTAAATGGGGGAGGTTTTATCAAAACTTTAAAAGTACATATAGAAGATACCGAAATTGAATCAAATACACAGTCAAATTTTTCAATCATGAATCATGCTTTAAGATTAACTCATTATACTCCTGATTATGTAACATAACAAGCTCAAGATGAATTTTTTTATCTAGATACAGCTGATTCAGCTGACCGAAAAGAGTTAAAATATGAGAGTACTTTACAAGATACTACTAAAATAACTGAATTTTTTAATAATTTGAAAATGAATAAAGATTATAACGAAGGATTCGCAAAGAGATGGGAATTAACAAAAGATAGCAATGTCATTAAAATATGGACACCTTTAAAAGATATAATCGATTTCTTTAGAGAATATGAGAAGGTGATTTCTGGTTTTGAAGTGAAAATAGAAATTCAAAGAAATGAAAATAAAAATATGATATATACTGATATCGAAAATGTTAATTATAAGGTAGTAGTTGAAGGTTTAACCTTGCATTTACCTTATATAGAATTTAAAAATTCTGCAGAAAGCGTGTTTATGGAATCATTTTTATCTGATAAAGACATAGAGGTAAATTGGGATTGATATAAATTTAAGATGGTAGGCCCTTATAAAAGTGATAGTGGATCTGTCACAGCAGCAACAGCCTCTGATGAAGTTTTAGGTGTCTATGTTATTCCTCAGTACGTTGAAAGAGATGGTGATTATGAAAAAAATAATATGATATTTGATAATATAGATATGACTGAATGCTGGTTGATGATTAATAATAAACAAATTCCTCTTATGCGTTACAAAACGAATTTTACCAATAAAGATTATAATAGAGTGTATGAAGCTCTTTTACATGCAGGATTAAATGATATTAATACAGAAACAGGATGTTTGATAAATAATAAGAATTTTGGAAAATTGTATACTATTTTTTAATTTGACTTATCAAATCATGAAAACTATACTGATTTAAATAATTTAGATATTGAATTGATATTAATTGAAATGGGAGAGATTAATGAATACTCAAAAGGAATATAAGTTTTATATTATTTTTAAAGAAAGAAAGAGATGTTTTATAAATTTGAAAAATAAAACCATAACAATGGTTAAGAGTTTAAAATCATAAAATTAATGCTATAATAAATGACTGCTCGTTATTCACCTTATGATAATCAAATGAAAGAAGGGCCTATTGGACCTCCTGGTATAGGTTTTTAATTAACGTATGATGGAAATTATGATATGGAAAATAGAATGTTAAAAAATTGTGAAAATCCTATAGATGATTTAGATTTAACCACTAAAAGTTTCGTTTTGAATAAAATAGAGAATAATTATTTTGAATTGAGAGATCTTATAGAAACTAAATATGATGAGGGGTTTTTATCCTTTACTGAAGAAACAGGTAAGAGAATAAAAGAATTAGATGAAACAATTTTACATTCTCTAGGAGGGTACGGTCCCTGTGGATGCCTTCCCCACTGGGTTCCGGTCTAAATTGGATGGCACTTCCCGACCGTCCAAACAGTTACCTTACACCTTTCTGGTAGGTCGGACGGTCTGGGTTTCATCAACAACAACATTCTCTAGCAGGAAAACCTTACCATGCAAAAGGAAAAAGAATAGAAAATGTAGCAGATCCTAAAGATGATAAAAATACTGTGAATAAAAGATATTTAGACAATAGAGATATCTGGGTTACCGTAGAAGATGATTTTCTTATTTTTACAGATGGAGAATTTACAAAAGTAAATTTCAACATGATGAGTTCTAAATTACTGAATCTAGAGATACAATTAACTACAGATGTGTATATGAAAATTTCTATATATATGATACAGTTATATATGATACAGTAGAAAGTAAATATATATATATGATAAAAGTCAAGATCCAGTGATATCACTAGAAATCAATGGTAAGGTATTTTTAGAAGCTCATACAGATACAGTAACCTGTTCTGCTTATGGAAAACGTGATGATATCATCGCATTATGGATAAAATCCAACGGTAAAAAATCCAACACTTTAAAACCTTATATGCATATTGAAAAAATCCCTTTTTTAAATTCGTTCATTATTAAATGGATATCGATTGGAATGAATTTTCCAGAAATAATTTATCTGAAGATGTAATTAGAAATCTGAAAGATCATGCAAATTGGGATTTAATTTTTCAATATTCATCACTGTCAGAATCTTTTATTGAAGAATTTGCTCAACCAGATGATTGGTCTAAAATTTCTAAATAACAAAAATTATCAGAAGATTTTATAGAAAAATGTAAAGATAAAGTAGATTGGGTAAACATTTCTCAATATCAAACTTTAAGTAACGAATTTATCATAAAATGTTCTAATTATTTAGATTTATATAAAGTATCAATGTTTCAAAATCTTTCAGGAGAGACCATGAGAGAATTAAAAGATGATTTAAATTGGATGTATATAGCTAGATATCAGACATTTAGTGAAACATTTATAGAAGAATTTATGGATAAATTAGATTTTTGTTATCTGATTAAATACAAATTTGTTCTATTACCCGAACACTTTTTTAATGTTCATTGGAAAAAAATACAAACGATACAGATGAGTGAATTAAATAAAAAGTTTGGTCATTATGAAGAAGAACCTTATAGAGAAAAAATTGCTGAAGAGATTTGTGAAGTTAAAAAAGCCTTGAAAGAATGTGTTTATCTTTTGAGACAATTAACTAACAAAGATAAAAAATAAATATTTTATAAAAATGTTTCTAAATAAATGTATGTTAATGGTATAAGAAAAGAATTTATATCTTTCTTAAATATAGAGAATCCTACTGAAGTGAAACCTATTTCTTTAATATATTATAATTCACTTGATGGAATAGAAAATTTAATAAATTTAGAAGAATTAGATTGTGGAGGAAATAAATTAACTTCACTTGAAGGAATGAAAAATTTAACGAATTTAAAAGAATTATATTGTGGAGAAAATAAATTAACGTCACTTGAAGGAATAGAAAATTTGATAAATTTAGAAAAATTATATTGTGTAGGAAATAAATTAACGTCACTTGAAGGAATAGAAAATTTAATAAATTTAGAAAAATTATATTGTGGGGGGAAATAAATTAACGTCACTTGAAGAAATGGAAAATTTAACTAATTTAAAAGAATTATATTGTGGAAGAAATAAATTAACGTCTCTTAAAGGAATAGAAAATTTAACGAATTTAAAAAAATTAAATTGTGGAGGAAATAAATTAACTTCACTTGAAGGAATGAAAAATTTAACGAATTTAAAAGAATTATATTGTGGAGGAAATAAATTAACTTCACTTGAAGGAATGAAAAATTTAACGAATTTAGAAAAATTATATTGTGAAGAAAATAAATTAACGTCACTTGAAGGAATGAAAAATTTAACGAATTTAGAAAAATTATATTGTGAAGAAAATAAATTAACTTCACTTGAAGGAATGAAAAATTTAACGAATTTAGAAAAATTATATTGTGAAGAAAATAAATTAACTTCACTTGAAGGAATAGAAAATTTAACTAATTTAAAATAATTATATTGTGGAGGAAATAAATTAACGTCACTTGAAGGAATAGAAAATTTAACGAATTTAGAAGAATTATATTGTGGAGGAAATAAATTAACGTCACTTGAAGGAATAGAAAATTTAACGAATTTAGAAGAATTAGATTGTAGAGAAAATAAATTAACTTCACTTGAAGGAATGAAAAATTTAACGAATTTAAAAGGATTAGATTGTAGAGAAAATGATATTACATCTCTAAATGAATTAATATTTTTGCCTTGAATAAATGAAGTATGGTATGATGAAGATAAAATAAATTTATCCCCGATTTTAAGAAGACGATTATTTCATAATAATGTATATAATGACTCTCAAAATGTGCATAATACATATATTCAAAAATCTTTGAGAGAGACTATCATAAAATTATTAAATACAGAAATTAAATATGATTTGGATGAATGCATTAAAGAATTAGGTATAGAAATTAAAAGAGACTTACTAGAGGAAGATTTCCATAATATTAAATTTAGAAAAATATTAGTTATTGTGTTTAATAGAATTTTAAAAAATGAGAATAAAAACGAAATAATAAAAGTGTTAAAAGATGAACTAAAAGAGGGTGATTATAAATGTTTTGTAGGGAAAGTAACTAGAATAATTAATGTACTAAATGGATTTGATCCTGATGTTTCGATTACAATTTCTGATAATGAACAAAAAAATATTATAGCTGAAAAAATATTTAGAGAGTCAAAGCCTGATGAAGAATACAGAGAAAAACTCATAAAAGATATGGTAGAAAGAGGTTTTATAGAATATGAAGAATGGATGTATTTATAAAAAATGCCTGTATAATACGAAAAGATATTTTTATAACTAACGATTTGTTATATATTATGAAGATTTTCAGACCGGTAAGAGTTTACCGGTCTAGAATTATGAAGAAATTAGCAATTGTAAAAGAAATTTTAAAAAATTATTAATAAAAAAACGAAATAGATTTTAATATAGTAAAATATAGTGAAGAATTATTCAAAATATATGATTTTCTTAAAAAAGATGTAAAAGATTTAGATTTTAATAATATTGTTAAGAAAACATGGCCTATCAATGTTATAATTACTTGTTTAGTTAAAAATGTTCTGTTTTTAAAGATATTGTACATCTGTGACATAAGTGGGTAATTGTGATAATAATCTAAACTTTTCTTTAATTCTTTCTTAATATCTCTATAATTCAGTGGGGGTGCGTCACCTCCCACTGGATTTGCACCATAATGTATAAAATATAGTATATTATTTGTAATTATCATTTCCTTTTTATCTTTCAAAGGAAACCATGTATCAAAGAACCAATTACCTAAACTAAGTTGATAATTTTCAGTGGATAGCAATCAGTCCCAGTGGATAACTTTTTTTATTTATAAAAATGTTTACTAATAAATGGAACAGTTCAATAGGTTATCCCAAAATGTTTAAATTATATGATTTAAATTCAGGGAAATATGATCTGATATCATTGAGAAAAATTAATACTAAATATGGAGATTCATTAATCGTAAAGTTAGATGTGGAAAATGAAGAAAAAGAGTATTACCTTGCGAAAAAACATGCAAAACTTTCTGATGAATCATTAAATAAAATCAATAAAGGAAGATACATATTTAAGTATTCGGGTATGATTGATGATACATACGAATATGAATTACAGAAAGCTTAATCATTTTATTTCATTTTTTTAATATATTAGATGGCTTCCATTCAGGTCCTCTTTTTCACGCATTTTTTTTAATTTTGACATTTCATATTTTTATAATTCTTTTTAATATATTAGAGAGTGTTTTCAACTTATTTATTCATTTCAATTTTATAAAAAATGTTTAGAATTAGTTAAAAATTATGAGTTTTAAAGATATGTTCATCTATTAAATAAATGGGGGGGGGGGTCCCAACCCCACCCTTTAAAAACAAAGCATTTTTAATTAAAATCTATATTTTTTTAACTTATTTATTCATGTCAATTTTATAAAAAATGTTTTTAAAGATATTGTACATCTGTGAAATCATACTTTTAGTATGAAAAAGTCTAGCTTTTTTTTTTTAACTAAAAAAGTTCAGTAATTCACTGCAAAATGTGAAAATTTGGTCTAAATGAATAAAGGTATATATGCACCTTTTTTTAACTATAAAAATCATGTTTTTAATATTAAAATGGATCGAGACCTTTTTAAAAAAAAAACTATAAAATCATGTTTTTAGTGTAAAATAAAATGTGTGCGCTCGTACGTGTTGATATATACTACTCCTTCATTAAATCTCGGCACTTCATTAAATCTTCCGGCGCTTCATATAACGGAAGTTCTGCACTGTGATGATGACGCGCCAATCGTAAATAAATTGAGTGATGGTATTAAGTATTGAAGTTGACCAATTGGGGAGACAAAGGAGATGGGGCGGATAAGGTTAGGTGCCGGAGAATTTTTTTTTTTCTTGGATAGTCCCGCTTTTATATTTAAAAAAAAGTGGCCGGTTGTCAATTTATTTCAAGTCGCAAATTTTTCAGTTCAGTCGACAATTGGTGAGTGCTTATTTTCATCTTTACCCCGTAGTCCTACTGATAGCCTCATCGTGGGGGTGGGGGGCCCTGGGCGGAATGGGCAAAGTACGTCGGGAGATTTCTCCTGGTAGGGCCACCCTAGGAGTGAAGCCTATTCCGTTATGCCCAGCTAATATCAGCAGGCACATGGTGCTAAGTCAGTCTTCTGCCTCCGGGTGCTCCGGGTCTCGACCTTTAGAAGCTGTCCCCCGTTTCCTTTTCCATGAGAATTGTAATTCCGCAGAGGCCTCCCCTGACCATTTTTTAGGCTGTCTGGGGCTTGCTAAGGAAGATATTTATAAAGACCCTTTATTGGTTTTTGATTTCATTGTAACTTTCGGGCTCCTGGACCTAGTCTATTCTACGGCTAGTACGGGCGGAATAAGTCACACGCACAAATAAAAGAATAAGCACAGCAGTTTCGATATTGTCAATAAAGCTGGGCAATATCGAAAATACTTGTATTTTGTATTTTAAACTAGAAAGTATTTTGAGAATATATTGAAAATACATTTTTTGAGTATTTTGTTTTTTTTAATACATTTCTTCAGATTTCAAACTGAAGTGTTTAAACTGCAGATGCACGATTTGCAAAATGTCTAATTTGTCTAGTCTTTGAATTAGTTTATAGGAGTGCGGATAAGGATGCCAATAGACAGGATGTCTAGCATCTGCAGTGGCCTTGGAGAAAAATAGTTTCTGTAATAAACTTTATGTTCTTATTGGAATTATTTAATGATGCTGTTTGGTAAATCCTTCATATTTATGTATGTAAAAGGGGAAGAAAAGAGCTTAAAGTCACATTTCTTGTGATGACAGAATTTGAGCTCTACTGTACACATTGCATTTTTTAAAGAGATGCAACGTTATTGCTAGACACGAGAAAAAATAAATAATCATGATAAAGATGTATCTAATGAATTAAAAGATAATGACAGTGCACTGTGTGTTATATTCAGGGCCGGCTTAAGGCACCAACAAAGCAAGCACTTGTTTGGGGTGGCACATTTTAAGGGTGGCATTTCAGTCAACTTAAATAAAAAATCTTAAATTTAAAAAATTTTAATAAACAAAAAAATCTCTTAAATAAAAAAAAGTTCTAGGTCTTAAATAAAAAAAGTTCTAGGGTGCAAGCAACCGAATTTACAAGGATAGTTGTATGCTTTAAAAAGTAAAACAAAAACACTGAATAAATGTTAAACATTTGATCCCAGATAAAAGAGTGAAAACGGCTATCATTCATTCTTCCCTTGGAAAAAGAGGACAAGAGGGCTAAATGGGATCGCTTCCAGTATGTCGCCCCAATTTGTATCTTGCGACACAAGTAACAATTATTTACTTTAGCACACCGGGAGTTCAGTACAGCCATCAATAGTACGTCTAGGGGCGGCATATTGATCATTATCTGTAAACTACAAAAGCTTTTATGTGAAACTGGTTTTTGTTAACTATTCCATGAAAAAATTTGATGTGAGAGGACACTTTGCTTGAAACGATAAGGTTCCACCCAGAATTACTGTGCCACGATACCCATCCTTTGTTAATTATTCACTTACACTACAAATCCGGAAATCATCTCCCCCCAATCACCTAGACACATAAATTAAACGAAATATATAGAGGATCACGCACAAATGCCATTTTTCGCGATACTGCTGAAAAATAGCCTTTCATTTCATTAATATTACGTTTGAACAATAGTTTTTCTGTATAAAATACGAAATAATTATAAAAATATTTGACGATGCTGACAGATTGCAAAAGTGGAAAAATAGTTTCATAATAAAACGAAATATAAGGAGGATCGCACACAAACATCGTTTTTAGCGCTGAAAAAAATAGTTTCATTTCATTAATAATATGTTTGAATAATAGTTTTGTATATAAAACAAAATAATTTAATAAAATTTTAGTCGATGCAAATGCGTTTTTCCCACATTAATTAGATAATCATTGGTCATCTCTCTCGTGACGCTCTGGGAATAATTGCCGTTTGCGAGCGCCGATTACACGATAGCTGAGAAATGCATTTTTAGACGAAAAAACAGGAAAACTTCGATTTCAAAATTTGTGACTTCGTTTCTCATTTCGTAATATTTTCGGAAAATTCGTGATCTATTTCCGATTTTTTTACTTTTGTAACCTGTAGATACAAATACAAAAATACAAACGTCAATCGCGATCCATTCCTACACTGCGGTGCGATAAGGCAGAAGGTATGCCGATTCAGAACATTCAGAAGTAATCTATCATGCCACACGCCAAACGTCCTTTTATCGCCAGTTCTGGTTTATTCTGGCTACACCTGCAATTGGAGGGGAAAGACGAATTGTTTAACCCTTTCGCGACGGCGGCAAGAGAATGACGTTAGATACATTTGTCTTATCAAAGTATACAGTAGCATTTCAAATACTGGTTTGATTATTTATAAATAAAATAACAATCCGACTAATGTGGTTTTCAAGTAATACTATTAAAATACATGTATTTAAGAACTTTGCATACGGATTGTTTGAAATTAATTAAAGAAATGTTCGACACACATACATATAATTTATTATTTGAATAAAACGATTCTATGAGAGATTTCGTAGTAAATATATGTGTAGAATCCGTATATTATTCAATTCTTATATAGTACAAGAATCCGTAACGAAATTTGAAGATTATTTGAAAGGAGGAAATATTTGGCATTTTCAAAATGCAAAATTTGTAACATTTTAAGGAAATTTGCTTGACATTTTTCAGTTTGTGAGAGCAATGTTGCTTTTCCGACACACATAGGATAATGCAGTGTTTTTGAAGATGTGTTCTGCGGAACCCTTGGGGTCTTGCGACGTGATAGTTTCAAGAAAGTTTTCTTAAAAAATTAAAATCGGGTAAAATTTTAATGCTTTTATACTTTTAAATTATTTTATTATTAAATAGAAGAATTTTAAATGTTATTGGAAAATAAATAAAAATATTTCCTAATTTAAATAAGGTAAACAAATATCAAAATTAATTGCACTTTGCATTTAAAAATTCTCTGGTCAATTACATTTCCAGCAACTTACGTACGTGTAATCGTTCATTCAAATTAGTAATATATTTTACAATTATTTTTACGTCTAAGTTTGGCAAAATTGAAATTTTTAATACAAAAAATTATAAAAATATGAAAGAGCCTTTATGCAATGGAAAGTGATGTGTACACTTCCATTTCGAAAGAAGTATTAAGTATTTCTATACATTTTAGCGCACTTATTTCATACAGTCATACGAATTATTGGAAAAACCAGAAGTTACATATTCAGACCAGGAAATCCTTAGTGAACCCTACCAACCCCTCCGGAATTCAATGTTTAATCTATATCAGTCTTCATCTAAGCTGTACCTAAAGCAAAGTCTGAAAAACAGATGTTGAAATGAAAATGTAAATTTTTGAATAGGAAGTGACATATCTCTCTCCCGAACAAGAATTAGAAATTCTTCATGAACCCTAATTTTATACTGCAATTTTACACTGCCTTCCTCCGTAATTTTATACTGCATTCATATTAGCCACTATATCTTTTTAAACATCCAAATCCTATGACACAGATGTTTTAAAAAAATTCGTTAAACATAAGGGCAAATTGTAAAATTTTCCCACCAAAATCTGCATTTCAAAATTATTTAGAGTAAAATTATATTATTATTTTTTGTACACACATGAGATAAATTGTCTGTGACTTACAGTTTTAAGTGGGTTGTGAACAATATACATTTACACTCAATTTTATCCGTCACACAAATGGACCTAATATAACAATTATGGATTAAAAGGACTAAATAAACTTTAATTTTTGTATACCGATTTAAAGGTATATTTATGCCGTAGAATGTAAAATCTCACTAATTTAATATTTATGGATTTTTTTTTGTGAAATATAAATATATATATATATATTATATAATTGAAGATTTTTATGATTACTTGTAATATATATATACCCGAGAAATACCAAAGAAAATTGCTTGTAAACTGAAGGTTTTTGCAAATCAGAAGCCTAGTGTAGCACGATGAGCTATGCAAGAAGTTTGGAAATTGAATAAATGGAATCTAGTGAATATAAAAGGAATAAAATGAATATGAAAAGCATTTCTGAAACCATGTACGTTATCAAGGGCCATACATGTTTCATTAATGCTGATTCTACGTTTTTGTTTACACAACTGTAATATATATATATATATATATATATATATATTATATATATATATATATATATATTATATATATTATATATATATATATGTATTATATATATATATATATATATATATATATATATATATTATATAAGAAAAAAAGGTTTGAAGATCCAATGAAAGAAAAGTGAGAATCTGTAACACGAAAATTCAAATATCTAACAGGCTTACGAAATAAAAGTATAAATCAACAAATCCTCAAGCAAATGGAAAAAGAAAACACATAAATAAAATAAATATCGAATCAACAAGTCAATGAAAAGTATCAAAATACAAAGGTATGGAATCGAAAAAAGAATAACAAACGAAATCAAGCACAAACGCTATACGCGTGGACAAGGCTCTAAGCCTAAATCATGAATTGTTCACTTCCACAAAAATCGTATTCATGCCCAAGTTTTTTGTAGAAGCAAACACAAAAATGTATGTTTCTGAAGAAATAGACAGATTATATCTATAAACTATTTCTACTTGGACGACATACATAAAAAATAAAAATAAAAGGAAAAATGGATACCAAAAAACGGACTGAAAAAACACACTAACCTAGTAAGCATGCGAACACAGAAAGAAGTGACAAATGTTGCCATTCACTAAGGAATAAGATATACTGTTGCCATTCGTAAGAAATAAATAACAGTAATGCAAAAAGACTGTACAAGAGATAATATACCATCAAGATGTGCAATAAAAGAAAGGCGGCTAATGTCAAAGTGGATGTATAAATAAAATATTAAAACAAGAGAAGGGAGAAGTCAGGCTAAAATTTAAAACAATATTAAATAAATAAAATTCAAGAAATCCAGCTATTCTAAATTTTTTAACTATACCATTTACAAAATAAGAGGGATATTTATATAAATTGCTGGTAATTTTTAGATTATCAATATGTAAAGCATGGAATTTTTTATCAGACAATCTATATATTCTAAAAAGCTGATTAAGAATAATATTTCTAAACAATAGAAACGAGTTGCAGGAATTAAATGGTAAGATTTTATTAATTTTAAAATTAAAAGAGTCTTTTTTATCATATAAATTAGTAACAATTCTGTTAGAAGGTTCAACAAAAAGATTTAAATCCAAAAAATTAATATTTTTACTAATAGTAGCTTCATTAGGAATTAATTCCAAATTATTAGGATAAAAATCTATATTAATGCCACAATTTTCAGTATGTACTAAGATATTATATATATATATATATATATATTATATATGTATATATATATATAATATATATATATATATATTTGAAATATGTAATAATAAAAAAAAAATTCAAGTAATATTAACATCACCATAGAAGCAAATTCACGGTCATAATGCAGATAAGAGAAGATAACAGTACCAGCCCAAATTCGATGATTAGTCAGAGTTAAATTCCTCATCAGGTCTGAGTATTTAACTCTAACTAACCCAAACACATGCCTTTTTCAGATAGAGCAATAGTACATTACTATAAATACTCCAACCCAGACTACAGGCATCAAAAAATGAAAATAGGATACATTAAGAAAATTTGTATTACCATGCGGCATAAACCCTTCTTCTTCCACCACGTATACATGATCAACCTCAACAGCTTAAACTAGAAGCACCGGAATGAACAAGTCGAAATTCTACCAGGGAGACAGTACGAACGTTCACAGTAATACTCCCAGACCCGTCCAGTGAGTCTAAGCTATGGACAAGCAATTCAGAATATGATCATCCCAAATATGCAATCCTGAATATAAACATGAATCAAAGATGAAAATTCTTACTAAACAAGTAATTCATAGGAAAACTGGATAAACGAGAATGCCACTATACACCATTATAAGGGCGCTCAAATCGTAGTTTCAATACTGGCAAAAGTTACAATTCTTTTGCGAAAATAAAATTCAAAACATTAATGTTAATGCATTTTATTTTCCGATGTTTTGATTTTTCTAATTTTTTTGACTTATTTTATTATTTTTCATTTTTATTTATTTATATAATTAATAAATAATTATATATAATTTTATGTTAGCCACTATAATTGGGAAAGTTTTCTAGGATGTTATCGAGTGAAAGTTGATATACTGAGTTGATAATTTTAATAACAAACTTGGGAGGATATGCATTATTAGTCACTGTACTCAATAATTCGATAAAATGCGCTAATTTATAATATTCATCACAAATTTTATTGATTCTAAGAGCCTGGTTTATTATAATATTTCTAAATACAGATATATGCACACAAGAGTCAAAATGTTGAATTTTTGATGTATTAAATTTAAAATCCTGTCTTTTATCAAGCAAGTTTATAACCATATTACAATTTTGTAAATTTAAATTTAAATCTAAAAAGTTTGCAACATTTGAGTCATTATTACTTGCATTTAATTGTAAATTTTTTGGATAAAAGTTTAATACTATAGGGATATTATTTGGGGATAAACATAATATGTCATCCAAATATCTAAACATGTGCATATTATGCAAGCTTGGATTAATGTTTTTTTCATAGAAGAATAAATACAGATTAGCTAACAATGATGAGGCACACACCCCTTGTGGGATACCAACCTGTTGTTTAAAAAAAGTACCACCATGTTGAATATAATTCTTATAAAGAGTGAAATTAAGTAATTTTTTAAAGAGAAAATTTGAATATTTTAGGTTGATATTATATTTTTCAAAAATTCCTAAAATAATTCTATACAGATCATCTATATTAATATTATTAAACAAATCTTTGAAAGCAAAGGTATAAATACTATGAATATTAGTAAGAGTTTTTAATTTCTTAACTAATTCAAAACTGTTTTTTACAATATGACAATAATTTGAGATTTCATCTGACAAGGATACTTCATGTAATATCTTTAATAATAATTTTCCAGCATTAGTAATGCAAGAATTATGCCCACTGGTAATGGTTCGAAAAGCAACATATATATATATATAATATATATATATATATATATATGCTAGAGATGGGTTTTTTTGTACATACAATAGTTTATGCATAATTTTCGATTAAAATCTTTCAATTTTTATTTATATATATATATATATATATATATATATATATATATATATATATATATATATATATGTATGTGTATATATATATATATATTTATATAAACCACTTGATTTGAGTCTAATACTGTTTACTATTTTCGAATGACTATTTTCCACTTGTCCTGAGTCCTATACTGATTACTATTTTAGAAAGTCTCCATACATATTATGTATCGTTCAAATGTATTCATTCGGGTGCCCACTCGCATTGACGAAGTGCGGTGAAATGCTCAGTCGCTTGTTCAACTTACACATGGTAACAATGCTTGTGAGTTCATATTTCTGTTCGAGGAGGTATTATTTTTCTGATTTGTAATTCAATTGATTTATTTTTCTCCTTCCACTAGCCAGTAGACAGTTCCAATGGTGTCTATAGTTAAATACTATCGCCATTGTCAGAAACTGGCTTTTCTATCGGTTTTAATTCGAATTGTATGGCTGTCCTGATGAGAATGTAATTTCGAACTAACTGCCATTTTTTGTGTAGTTTCAATTGATTGTTCTCTATGTCTTAATCTTTTATCTTGAGCTAATTTTTATTAATTTTCTCATTTTTGCCGTGTTTTCTTTTTATTTTTATTTATATACTTTTAATTGTGAATTTTGTATCCTATTATTCTTCTCATCCCCCTTTCCATTGCAGTGATAAGTTACCTTCTATCTTTATCCTTAGTCTTGGTCTATAGTTACTCATTTGTAACAGATATGCTAGAGATGGGTTTTTTTGTACATACGGTAGTTTATGCATAATTTTCGATTAAAATCTTTCAATTTTTATTTATATATATATTTTTATATATATATATATATATATATATATATATATATATATATATATATATATATATATATATATATATATATATATATATATATACAGTGAAACCTGTCTATAACGATATTGTCTGTAACGATATACCTGTTTATAACGATATTATCCACGGTCCCCGCGGATTTCCTATAGTTTCAGTGTATATCGAACTTGTCTATAACAATGATTTGCTTTTGAGTGAACCTGTATATAACAATAATTTTGAGTATTTCAAACTTTTTTCCCTGTGTTGTGTCCAAGACTTTTTGAACTTTGGACCAAGACTTTTACAATGGCAGACTTAACACAAAGGCTGAAGTTCATCCTAAAGGGGAATAATGTTCTATGTACCGACTATGTTTCAAGATTACCAAACCCTTTGACATAAATGTTAAACAAGCATGTGACATGATCTCTGGCAGTTGAAGTTCTGTGCAGTCATCTACCATACGAAATTGTTGGCAGAAGGCAGGTTTTAATTTCAGCTCGTGCAGTGATGAAGAACAGTCTGACAGCGATGAGAATTCTCAACAAAATCTTTCTGAAGAAAATTGTGTGCTGCACCTAAGTAATTCTTTGAATGCATTCAAAGTTTCCACGAATATGTACTCTTCAATAAATCTAGAAGACTATTTGAATTTGGATGAAGGTTTATTAGTGTTCAGTGAGAGCACCGATGAGGACATAATTACAGAACTGAAAGAAAATAATGATGTTAGTGAAGTGGAAGATAAGGAGTGTGGAACGGAATCACCATCCAACATAACATCTGAAGATTCTGTTACAATGTTCGAAACATTGCAGAATTTTATTCCTACTTTACCAAATGTTCCATATGTATATCTGAATACGCTAGAAGGTTTAAAATATATGTGTATGACGGCATCATTCTCTGCAAAATCCAAGCAAACGAAAATTTTGGATTACTTCGCATGTTAAATTTTCTTCGTCCCATATCACAATTCGAATTCCATACGATACGTATTTCATTTCTGTTTCAACGTATTCTTTATTTTTGATTTAAAAATATAACTCCAATTTTATTTTTATCATTATAATTATCCATTTTTAAATTGTGTAATAGAAATGTAGTTAAAATATACGCCGTGTTACATTTTCTAACTGCAATTTTAATCTTACGATTTAGGTTCATAAGATACTACATGTTTCATATTTTACTTCTAATCTGTAATACATTAATTAAAAATGTAAGTTCAACATAATACTGTAGTATTATTCAGTAATGCAAGTTCAACATATATTATAATAATAACGTGACACCCGTGTTAAATAACTTCCATTAGAGTGTGGCAAGTTCAGCCCTGTCTATAACGATATTTTTTCTCGGTCCCTAGAGTATCGTTATAGACAGGTTTGCCTATATATATATATATATATATATATATATATATATTATATATATATATATATTATATATATATATATATATATATATATATATATATAAATAAAAATTGAAAGATTTTAATCAAAAATTATGCATAAACTACTGTATGTACAAAAAAAAAACCATCTCTAGCATATCTGTTACAAATGAGTAACTATAGACCAAGACTAAGGATAAAGATAGAAGGTAACATATCACTACAATGGAAAGGGGGGGGAGAAGCATATTAGGATACAAAAATCACAATTAAAAGTATATAAATATTTAAAAAAAAAAAAAGAAAAGAAAAAAAAAAAAAAGAGAGAAAGGCAAAAATAATTAGCTCAAGATAAAAGATTAAGACATAGAGAACAATCAATTGAAACTACACAAAAAATGGCGGTTAGTTCGACATTGTATTCTCATCAGGACAGCCATACAATTCGAATTACAACCTATAGAATAGTCAGTTTCTGACAATGGCGATAGTATTTAACTATAGACACCATTGGAACTGTCTACTGGAAGGAGAAAAATAAATCAATTGAATTACAAATCTGAAAAATAATACCTCCTCGAACAGAAATATCAACTCACAAGCATTGCTACCACGTGTAAGCTGAACAAGTGACTGAGCATTTCACCTCACTTCGTCAATGCGAGTGGGCACCGGAAAGAATACATTTGAACGATACATAATATGTATGGAGACTTTCAAAAATAGTAAACAGTATAGGACTCAGGGCAAGTGGAAAATAGTCATTCGAAAATAGTAAACAGTATTAGACTCAGGCCAAGTGGTAAGTTAGGTGACAGGAATGGGTAGATTCTCAAAAATGAGTTATCCAATCAAAGATAAATGATGCATAAAATTATTACGTGGTATATTTGAAATTATTAATACTATTATTTACAAATACTTAATTGACAAATTGGTAATTTTGACAAATGCGTTTAAGATTATTGATGTGGAGAAAGTGAAACCGAGGATCAGAAAGTCGATGTACTCGAAATAGCTGGTTTAAAATGATGTTTCGAAACAATTGAATAGAATTACAAGATTGATATGATAGCAGCTTTATGATAGTGAAGTTGTAAGAATCTTTTTTATCATATAGATTGGTGATTACGTGATTATTGAGGGTAACTATATTTAGGTCTAAAAAATTAACAGTTTGACTAACTCTAGGCTCATTAGGAATTAATTCTAGGTTAGATGGGTAAAAATCAATATTAATGGGATAGGAATCATCAATGATAATACAAATTAAGTCGTCAACATATCTATATATAATATATGAATTAGAGTTAAAATGACATTCATAATAATAAAGATATAAGTTAACGAGAATACTACTGCTACAGCCACCTTGTGGTACACCAGATGTTTGTAAATAAATGTTATCACCTTGGCTAATATAATTGCTATATAACACAAAGTGCAAGAGCATAGGAAAATTTTTGACATTAAATGCAACATGATTGGAAGATATATAGTCATGATAAAGAGAGATAATAACTTTATATAAATCTTTAATGGCAATATTATTAAATAGGTCTTTAAAATCAAAGGTTTGGAAACCAAAAATTTGTGGAGGCTTGCTAAGGTGATTAACTAAATCAAAACTATTGTTCAAAATGAAATATCCTGAATTCCTAAATTTAAGAGATTCATTAATTCTATTTAAACACTTAAGCAAGTACTTACTAGCTGTAGTGGTAAAGGTATTATGTCCAGAAGTGACCGTTCTAAAACTGAGAGGTGATTTGTGGAATTTAGGAACTAAAGCAACATAAAGAAATTTAAAAAACTTACAATTAATATTTAATTGTGTATATAATTTTAGCATTTTAGTTTTGATTTTGATAGACTGATTATTAATGGGTTTAAAAATTTGATTATTTTTTAAGTAATTCTGTAACAGAGAAACATAATATTTTTTACAAATTGATGGCATAATTATTAGAAGCTTTATCTACATAAGTTATGACAAAATGTTGTTGTAGTTCTTTAATAGCAGATAGGAGTTGTTTATAAGGATACCTAGGCTTCATTAATTTAATGTTTATAAATATATATATATATATATAGATAACATTTTTAAGTAGATGTAAGGTAGTATACTTCCATAGATGGAATGCTTCAATAGGAATGGAATGTGAACAAGCAAGTTGATATATGAATTTATCAAAATCAAATGATATAGACTGAAGAAGTTGTTTAGGGTGATGGCAGAATGGAATGCGAAATTTAGACCCTTTATTCATAATATCTCTAAGTATATCATCCTGAACTATACTGAGATCCCCAGTAATAATGTGTCCATGAGAGGAGTTGACATAAGGGCAAGATTTTTATTGCTGCATACATATGATGTAAGATCATCAGAGTTTAATGTCCTAGAAACTTCATTGTAATTGTAAATAGTTCTACCAATTGGTAAATTATATTTGAATGATTTTTGTATTTTGATATCATTTACTGGTAACAAGTGCTGATGTTTTGCAAATAAATTATTGAAGTTAAGAGAATTAAGAATAGAGTGTTTAAAAGAAATTACACAGTAAGCTATTTTAGTATGTGGATTTGGTGAATGGAGTAGGTGGTAATTTAAGAAATTTGTACGTGAAAGAAGCAAATCATAAAATAAATGTTTAAAATGCTTAATTTTAAAAAATTAGTATAAACAATACTTAATTTGCATTTTCTGACTTTATATAACCAAGTTCTAACAGGTAGAAAATTGAAAGTTTGAGAATAATTATATTGTAATTTCAAAATGTCTGCATTATAATCAATAGTTTTACTTAAGTTACTTTTTCCTTTGCCACGCTTATATCGCTTTTTAGTAGTAGTTGATGACTTTGAATACTGAAAAAGATGTTTATATACAGAAGATTTATTAGAATTGTATTCAAAACTATTGTTAACAACATTATTATTATTATAAATTTGATTTAAGCCATAGGGGAAGAGAGTTTTATATTTTTTAATGTAATAATTTTCAAATACTAATCTGTCAGTGAGTGAAATTTTAATATCTAAAATATGAAGGGATACATTTTTAAATCCGTGTGTAGCAAAGTGCTGATATTCAAATTGATTTTTAGTAGGGAGATCATTAAAGACTTTATGGTCAAATTTTTTAATATGATCCCTGAGGACATTCATTCTCAGATGTAAAGGGTTGCTGGTTTGGCCAATATAGGATAAGTTACAAATAGTACAATTAAGTTTGTATATGCAATTAAAAACTTTGCAGAATTTTTGTGAAGTGGAATTATTATTAATTTGTAATGGGTCAGCATAAGGACAAGTTTTGCACCTAAGATTATTGCATCTATTGAAGGAATATGATTTAGATTGAGAGTACGTATGGTATTCTTCCAAATCGTCCATACCGCTTAAATGGTCAATGTTTATCGATCTATAATTATCCCAATTCATAATAATAGTAGACCGGACTGAATCCCTACAACTGCAGGCAAAAGAGGGCCACATATAGTGGAAATACATGTCTAGATTAAAATGTAAAAATAAGCAATAAAAGATATTGACGTCTGGGTTAACTAAAAGATACAGAAATAAATAAATAACACATAAAACACAATAAACTCTAATGCCTGCCAAGAGATGTCAGCACTATACACACACATATAAAACGAGTTTGAGAATCGAGTAGTCATAATCATCCAGAATGGAAGATATACAAAGCCGTTAATATGTATGTGTCTGACTGAATCCCTACAACTGCAGGCAAAAGAGGGCCACATATAGTGGAAATACATGTCTAGATTGAAATGTAAAAAAAAGCAATAAAAGATATTGATGTCTGGGTTAACTAAAAGATACAGAAATAAATAATACAAAAAACACAATAAACTCTAATGACTGCTGAGAGATGTCAGCACTATACACACACATATAAAACGAGTTTGAGAATCGAGTGTGAAATCTACCAAAAAGAGCAATAACCCGCAGAAAAAATCATATATATATATATATATATTCATATTGACAATATATAATATATATATATTGACAAATTACGAAGTCTTCATAATCGCAAACTATAAATTGTTATTTTTTCCTTGAAGGAGATGCAATTTCCAAATAAAGGTTTAAACTATGTTAGTTTTTTTTAGCATTTTGCTAAAAGAAATCGTATTTTGCTAATACATGTTCTAACATTAAGCAACAGGTTTCCGGTTTTCCCTAATTCTAATTTTGTACCAAATTTCGTTCGAATCGCTTCATTCGTTCGTGAAATATCATCTCCACAGACTCACTGACACATACACGAGCTCAAATATGCCCACTCACGTACTCACACATGTGCACTCATGCACTCGCATATGCACACACACACTCGCATGCACACACACAATCGCACGCACACACATGAAACACATACATGCATGACTTTAAAAATGTCCGATTCGTGATCAAGGTTGCTTGAAACGTGCTCTCCCAATAAAAACTGGAATTCAAATTTTCGCCTATATATATGAAAGTAAAAATCAATCCAGCGCCTTAAAGCTGTTCGCATTATTCAGTTATAACTGGAACATAAATGCGAAGTCTTTAGTGCATTAAATGAATCAAATCCGAAGTATTTGACGCACTCCATCATTCATTCAGAGTTTTAGCATCTCCCCTCCTCTGCCTTATTTTAAAGGAGAAATGTCACGTGACTTGCTGACTTGCTCCGAAATAACCTTGAAGGCGATAGTCTCTCCGTGTGTGACGTAATACATTTGGCGATCGCTTCGAAAGCCAGCCAATTTCCTCGTGTGATGTGAAAGGAGGGGCCTGAATTGATATACTTTCTGACGAATTGCCACCGCGGAAAACAACTGACAGTCACGATTTGCATTCGAGTGATTTCTGCTTAGAAAGGGGGAAAATAAGGTCTGTTGAGTGAAAACCAGGAGATTGCGCGACTTACCCGGGAGACCGGTTGATATAGCAAAAAAACGGGAGTCTCCCGGTAAAACCGGTAGAGTTGGCAGCTATGTTAACTTATATTCTTTCCAAGATATTGACACTAAATCAATGAAAATAATGATAATTAGTCATTATTTTCATTGATTTAGTGTCATTTTTATCCATTTGGCGAGATTTTTGTTAATTTAGCAACATTTCAAAAAGTCACCAAGTTGGCGACATTCTGCCAAAATCTCGCCAAGCATTATGGACAGAGAAATAAATTATTTTTATAGCAGATAAATGACTATTGGTGTTCAAATACAAAAGTATCTTTTCTCATGAATGGAACGAGCTAGATCCATGAGAATGATGTCACCAAATTTATCGCATATTACATATGAAAAGTGAATATGTTTCTCAACAATTAATATATTTTTTTTAATTTATGAGATTTTTTGATAAATTTATTTGAAAAATGTGCAATATTTAGAACGGTTCATGCTAGCGTTGTCAATCGTTTTCTAGGGAAAAATTACATAAGAAATGTCTATTTGCATAACTTTATTAGAGGTTTTATTTTTTGAAAATTTTTTCAAAATTTCACTTAAAAATTTAGGGGTTCTGAACATTCGATTATGTTTAAAAACAATAGGCTTCCAGTATTCACAGATTGTGATTTTTGTACCAAATTTCATTCTAATCGCTCCATTCGTTAGTGAGATATTGTCTCCAAAGACTCACTGACACACACACATACATTTATATACACACACACAGACATCACCTCAAAAATGTTTGATTCGTGATCAGGGATGCTTGAAATGTGCTCTCCCATCGAAAACTAGAATTCAAATTTTCAACCCCGTCACAATACTTTCCTTACACACTACTTCCCGTCACAATACTTTACTTACTGCACTCGGTAGGCCCAGGTTCGATTCCAGCCACTGCCAAAACTGCCACCGTGTTCATGCGGAGTACGATCACGTTAAACATTTGGGTCCGAAAGTCCTTCCGAGAGGTTGGTGGTAGGGGAAGGAGGGTACGGTCCCTGTGGATGCCTCCCCCACTGGGTTTCGGTCTAAATTGGGTGGCACTTCCCGACCGTCCAAACTGTTACCTTACACCTTTCTGGTAGGTCGGACGGTCTGGGTTTCAACAACAACAATACTTTCCTTATATTATAAGAATGTACAAATATAGGAATGTAAAAATCTGATGTGGGCAGCACATGACTTTCCTTATATTAATGCAATGAATTTACTACTTTTACAGTAAAAAAAATAAGTTATTCTTATAGTAGATACTTATATTCTTTCCAACAAGATATTGAATTTTCGTCAATTAGTCATTTTCATTGATTTCGTTTCATTTTTATCCATTTGGCGAGATTTTCGTTAATTTTGTATTACTCAAAGTATCTTTTCTTATGAATGGAGTGAGCTAGATCCACGAGAATGATGTCACCAAATTTATCGCATAATATTACATATGAGAAGTTAACATGTTTCTCAACAGTTAATATTTTTTTTTAATTTATGGGATATTTTGATACATTTATTTGAAAAATGTGCAATATCTCGAGAATGGTTCATGCTAGCATTCTAAAGTTTATGTTAATCGTTTTCTAAGGAAAAATTACATAAGAAATGTCTATTTGCGTAACTTTATTAAAGGTTTTGATTTTTTCAAAATTTCGTTTGAATCGGTCCATTCGTTCGTTAGTTATCGTCTCCACGGACTCACTGACACACCTCAAAAAAGTCTGATTCCCGTTGAAAACTCGAATTTGAATTTTTGACTCTATCACAATACTTTTCTTATACATACATTATATGTACAGGGATGTATCTACAGTGGTCGGTGGTGGTCGGGGTTTCCACCACTCATCCAAGAAAATATACATATTATAATTACATTTAAAAAAAGCTATATTCAATTTTATCAAATGTTTTTCTTTAATATAAAAGTATACAATACTAATACTGTTTATGTGTGCGAATTAACGTGAAGCTCGTTTCAAAATTTTATATTCTCAATTAATTGTTCTGAAACATCAACCACCACTCACATTTCTCTTGATATATCCCTGTATGTATATAAGAAAAGTAAAAAGGTGTAGAATTGGATTTGGAAGATCCTATAATTCGCCAGATTAGAAAAATTGCAAGAAGATTTGACGAGGGAAGTGACTCTCATCAATTTCAGTCACTTAAAGAAAGATATCGTCAAATTTACTTTCAATTAGTGGACAATGCCAGAAGTTCCCTAAAAACAAGATATGAGAAAAAGACGAAGGAGCATTTTTCCATGATTGAAAATTTTGCCCTCAATAAAATTAAAAGTTAAGAACAAATAGCATATTTTTACAGTTCTGATTTTTATGGCAAAAGGTTGTCTGGGATATGTTTGGGGACACAGTTAAGGCGAATTCTGCAGAAATTAACAATATATACGATATAGTTGAATTTTTTGATAGAAAATAAAACATTTCTCTCCACTCGCTCATACCAGATTTTTGTAAATTAATAAACCAAATATTAACAGTTTCGATTACATCCTGTACAGCTGAAAGATATTTTTCTACTCTCTGACAACTCAAGACTTCCTTGAGATCTATAATGAAGTAGCATAGACTAAATAGTATGGCTATTCTGCATGTTCACAAGGAAATAACTGCTAAATTGAGCATGGATTTAATTGCAGACGAGTTCATAAAGAGAGCACAAGTCCGATTAAATACATTTTGCATAAGTAATAATAGAAATTACTAGCAAATGAGAGTGCAAATACTTTTCTCATTTATGTTATTACGTTTTTTTAGGCCATATACCCCCCATCCTGGATTTGGTCTGGAGATGCCCCTGATGAGGATATAAGTTCTGCACAGGTTCATCTTGATCAATTTTGCAAACCTTGTTGGATTTCATTAAATTCATAATAAGCTACAATTTTCCCGCACGATTATAAAAATTTAAAGACATTTTAATTTTTGAGCACCCCCCAAAATTTTTGAAAGTCGGCACCTGTGATGCTGACTTAATCAAGTGTCAGGTATAGTCAATGCAGATTACTGTACAGAAAAATTTGGCATTTTTCATGTTTGATAGAACTTTAAAACATAGTCACCTCCTATTGGCTGCTTTTGGTGAAAGTGGTGTAAACAAGATACAAGCATAGTGCAGCCAAACATTTTAGAGAAGCATGTGTCTGTGTCCGGGTCAAAAACACAAAAATTTTCAAATCATACAAATTTCTTTAACTTACTTACTTCTTCTCATTTTAAATAAAATATATTTTAAAGGGTTTTAGAGCAGACATATGCGAATGTACATATATTTGGGATAAAAATACTTTTTTTCTTTGTATGCAAGGAAAAGTAATTGATGATAATGATTCTGGTACCGAATGATTTTATAAATTGTTTTTACAATGAGATTTCATATGAAAGCAACCTAAATTTACTCAATATAAAAAAAAAAAAAATTATTGTAAGCATCAAATTCTGAAGAAGGTAGAGGATGGGTTCATTAAGAATTTTTACTTCCATCTCTCTTCCTAGTTACAGTTCAAAATTTTCATTTCACTTGAAATGTCTATATCTGAAGACTGTCTAACTAGAGAGCTTAGATGATAACTCACTAATATAGCATCAAATTCTGGAGGAGGTCCAGGGCTCACAAAGGCTTTCAATGTCTGGTTCTAGAGATGTGACTGTCACATAACTGTACAAAAGAGATGCATAAAATAAGTAAAAAATAATTGCCACTATGTAGACGGCAAGGACAGTGACACTCAATATCTTCTAACCCATCATCTCTTGGTTAGACTTTCGGCCTTACAGACTCAAAAATGTGCCTAAACTCTGCATAGATATAATTTGGGGCTGCGGGCATTAAACCCAGGTTTACCGCGATCCTAACACTTTAACCACTGAGCTATCTAGGCCCGAATGGGATGGTCATGCATAAAAATGCTTAACAGTTAAATGCATAAACTGAGACAAACTTATTGACACTTTGGGTGTCCTGGGTGAGGATGGAGAATATGTTGCTGCCCAGCAAGGTAGAAGACTTTATATACACTCTTTTGAAATTATGCAATGTGTATCAAGTTTTTTAAAATTATAAGAACATTTTGACAGATCAAGATGTTCTTCTACACCAGCAATAAAATATATCGCAGTAAATTGTCACCCATAAAAGAGAACAGTAAACAAAAATGCGTCATAATGCAATTAATACACAATGGAACCACAGTCCCAATTGGTCAAATGCTCACCTGATTTTGCAATAAAAATAATCAAATAATAAATTGAGATATTTTTCCATACATACCGCCCAGACAGTACCAGTGAAAGTCGATCCACTTTTGTAACATTTTCAACACAGTAAGGTTCCCGAGGCTTTAAAGTCTTAATTTCTCTCATACAATGAATAGCTTGTTTAAAGTGATGTCGAGAAACCCGTAATGGCTGAAACAAATCTAGGTAAACATTTTCTAATTCGGCACTAAATTTTACGGGTCTTAAAATGTATAAAATTATACAGACGTGAATAAAATTTATGAAGGTAAAAACTGCGTTCCACAAGAATGTATCCAAGGCACAGAGTATTATCCAGCCCCAAAAGGCGAAAAATATGGAAGCTAACATTATACATGTTCGTAAATATAATAATCCATGAATTCCGACAGGGGCGATGTACGAAAGGAATAAAAATGAATTAGCAATTTGAAAAAGAAAATGATTTGGAGGTAGCCATAGATTAAAGCAAATATTCCAAAAAAACTCTCCGGGATCTGCATTGCTATCATTTCTAGAAAGATCATTATTTAAACTTGAAGTCACATTTTCCATATGGCTTGGTGTATGAGAGTAAGAAGTAATCTTGGGATCCTCAGTAATGTTGAGAGAAAGAACATTTAAAGACGATATAAAATCAACTGCAACATAATTTTCATAACGTGGGTTCAATTGCATGCTGCATCATTTCAAAACTACGAAAATTACTCTTTGATATTTAAATACATAATAAATAGTTATTAACATTTATAAGAATAGCTCAAATGTAAAGTTGCTTCTATTCAAAAAACAAACACGACAATACATCATCGAAGTTGAAAGACTAGCAGAAACATAAACAAATACATACAACTGGAAAATATGAAGGTCAGTCCAGGAGGGTCCTAAATGCCCGGCAACCAATCAAAAACTTGTCAGCCTGACGTCGCCGAGAGGCATGGTAAAACGTACCCGCTATACCCCCTGCTGTGAGGCCGATTCTTCCCTATTGGCTAAGTTAAATGACGTCATGGGCGGAGCCTAGCATACGCTTTGAAGTTGGCGTCTTCTAGATTATACATGGAAAAAAATGGGCAATCACTGCTGCCACAACCCCTTTAACCAATCAGAAGCACCAGCCGCGTACTATCGTTCGCCCCATGGAGTTAGAAGTAAGGAGGAAAATCTCCATGTTGAGTAAACGCCAAAACCATTTGAGACAGTAATTCAGGGGGCGCTCGTGAGTGTTCTAATACCCCGTTCGCACGCATGTTCCGAAAACGTACCCGCTAAACCCCCTGCTGTGAGGCCGATTCTTCACTATTGGCTAAGTTAAATGACGTCATGGGCGGAACCTAGTATCTTCGAGATTATACGTGTTTACATTTTCCTTATATACATCTCGTCAAGTATTTTACTTCATACACACATATTTATTTGCTTTTGATATGATTTTAAACTAAAGAATTAAATAAAATATATTATTATTATTACTACTTGATCTATGATGAAAATGCTTCATTTACGGGAAAAAAAGTATATACAGCATACAGTTTAAAATGCTTGTGTTATATGTATTATGTTTATTAAAGGCACCTTATGCCCATTTTATGTTGTATTCCGTACGTGTATCGCAACTTTTTTAATCCTATTTTCATTGATGACTTATAGCACTTGAGGCAATTTGTTTTATTTTATTAATGTTTTAACTACAAAAAAACAAGTTAGCTATCCAAAACAAAATATATAACCGTTTAAATGTGGGTTACCATAACCTTTTTTGAAGTCTGTTTCAAATATTTATGCAAGTTTGTAAACAAAACTATGTGTTTGATTTAAAAGAAAATGCCATACAATGGAATATTTTGGACAAAAAATGTGGAATTTTTTTTTTTTAAATTAATCTAAAATTAATAAAAATGCAGGCTTACAATGTAATCCTGGGTAAAATATTTAGTGTAGAGGGTGGGTAATCCATCCCACTCTATATACCCAGTGATGTGCTAATAATTTTCTATGCTAAAAATTTTTATTAATTGATATGCTTTGAAAATTATATATATATCAGTTGTTTGCTGTTCCCATTAAATTCTAAACAAATAGATATGCATATTGGTTTCTTTACCATTTGAATAGGTGTGAGTAATGCTATGCCACTGTCACTAACCGAAAGAAAACAAAGTGGCAAACCAAAAGAATGGCATACCTATATTTTTATAGAACTGTGTCAATGGATTTACAATTAAAGTACTTCAATACACCTTCTTCTGGATTTTGAGGAAATTTTTACACACATTAACAATTACAATATGATTTGTGTCTTGATTTAATGTAATTAAAAAAAAATTCGAATAAATTTTCCTGTAGTTGGGGGGAGGGAGTATCTTTAACCAGGTAAGTCCATCAGTCACAACCAGTGCATACTTTTAAATATAAAAGTTAATTTCTTGGCATTCTTTATTAAACATTTATTTACTTTAAACATTTTCAATGTAACAACTGATACTTGAACATTGAAAATTTTGACAATCGGTATGTACATACTGACTCTAGTTCTCCTTTAATGCTTGCTCCTTGTTTCTATGTGAATAAAAGATACCAATAGATCAAAATAATTAAACTACTGCTTTTGAGAATATAAATTTGTAATACTTTCTTAAAGAATCTGATTTGTCACCTAATTTTTTTATGCCTGGTTTCTTTACAGAAGTATTAAAAAGTTATATACCAATAGAATAGATGCTATGGATTTGAATTGATATCACCAGAAATAAACAAGTTGGTTGAGATTTGCACTCTAACTTAGTGTGTTACCTGAAGAATTTGACTTTCAGAGGAATAGCTTTTTTTTACATTAATTCAAATTTCATGTTAAGTACTTCATATGTAACAAATAAATGTATAATAGAATATATAATAGGCACTAATAGTGCCTAGCCTGCAGTTCGTTCTAACTGATATTTCACATAAAGTGGTTTCAACTTTTCTTAGACAGCAAAACCCTTATATAATTCCATATTTTAGTATCGGAACATTCTAAATTGATATTTTGTCTCTATGATAACCATCTACGTAATATATGTACACGTAATAGGTGAATGGAAACAAATATGAGTAAACAGATACAGCTTTCCGAGTACATTCAAGTTAAATGCCTGAAATATAGCTAAAATACTTGTTCATCAAAGACGTCATGTGAAATATATTAGCTGCAGCCCCAATTTCAACTTCAAAATATATCTGCTATTTATCTTGCTCATATTTGTTTCTCCAGTCATAATATTTTTTGTGAAAATAGCTTGATAAAACTGTTTTACTCTTACAGTTTTGCAACATTCTAATATATCAATTTGTGAATAGGATGTAATGGAGAAGACCCTCCTATTGCAGATACTAGCATCTATGGACTAGTTTCTCACTTATTATATGCTCGTCATCATGAAATAATCAAAATTTGCAGTGGTAGCATGAAAGTTAGCATGCACCACAATTTTTTAGAACTTCTATGGGAACTAACAATTTCAGTTCTTCCACGTGGCCGGCTCAAAATTCATATACAATTTAGCTCAGGCCACATGAAGTTGCAAAGGCAAAGTTTATAAACACAAAGCCCATCTATAAGAGGCATTCTAAAAAATATGGGTGATATTCCTATTACAGATACCAGCATGAGCATTCTTGGACTGGTTTCATGCTTATTATGCATTCGTCCATATAGAATATCTGATATCTATAATGGTAACAAGAAACTTAATGTAGATCCAGGTATGGGTCATTGTGGCATTTACCCTCCCCCCCCCCCTTTTTTTTTCAGATATGTCATTTCTTGTGATTCTATAGATTCACTTATAAAAGTTTATTGCAATGTCATAAATCGCAAAATGACATAAAATTCATTTTATCTGGCTAGTTTGCTTCATTTTATGATTAATAAAAAAAAAATTATCAGTTTAACTATTTACTGATATACTACAAAAACGAATGTTCAATTAAAGAAACATGTCGAAGTAAATCCAGGGATGTATCTACAGTGGTCGGGGTTTCCACCACACACTCAGAATTTCCGACCATCACTCAATTGCCGACCACCACTCATCCAAAAAAATATACATATTATAATTACATTTAAAAAACATTATATTCAATTTTATCAAATGTTTTCGTTAATATATAAGTATATAATACTAATACTGTTTGTGTGTGCGAATTAACGTGAAGCTCGTTTCGAAATTTTATATTCTCAATTATAATTGTTCTGGAAAATCAACCACCACTCACATTTCTCTAGATACATCCCTGTAAATCCCTTTTTATTTCTGCCTGAATCTGCCCTTGTAATGTACTAATTGTAAACTTTGCAGCTACCTTTTAAATTTGGTTAACTGTACTCATGACTCATTGAATGATTACCAATTTACAAGGACCTAATTAACCTTCAGCTTTCTATAAGAAATCCGAATTGGTTAGACATGGATTAACATAAACACTGTCATAAACACTATGTAATAAAAATTATGTTTTAAATTTGATTAAGTAGGTACTAGTCAATCATGTTCAGTTGATTAAATATTTATAATTTTTCAAGATATTGTTCACCGGATGAACTAAAATATGTTTTTTAAGTAATGCATATGGTTATCTTATTTGTACTGATTTTTTCCCATCAGTAGTACAAATAATAGAATTTTGATGCATAAAAGTAAATTCCTGCCTTAGAGTAAAGGTAAAAATAAATTTCAAAAGTAAATAAAAATATCCCATTTAATAAACAAATATCTATATATTGCAATTGTAACTGTAGACGAAGAAATTGAAAAGCAGATTTAATTTTAGCTAGAATCATTGTACTATTAGAAAGAAATTGTATATATAGCTTGATTCAGTACTATCTTATTATAGTGGCTCCCACATATCCGATTGAGCCAAGGTTTTCGTTAACGAAAAAGCAATATGACAATAATATAAACACGTGCTGTTTCTTTAGGACTGCAAATGTTTGGTGAGATTTTACAACCTACTTTGGCCATAAATCTCGGATGCTTGGTGATTCATCCTCGGGGGCCACTATAATAAGGAAGTACCCTTGATTCTTTAAAATTATAGAAATATATTTAAGAAATATTTTTTGTCTCTAAACACCAATAGCATTACCAAGTAGGGAAATCATATTCCCTAGAAACCCATTTAAGTTCAGAGAAATGATATTTAGCGAAATGGGAAGCAAACTGTTTGGTTACCAATTCACCCCCCCCCCCCCCCTCCCCTTCCTCAAAAAAAGAATTGCCTGGGGACGCTACGCTACTGTTACACACATAATACTAACGTTAAAGGAAAATATTGTAATAGGATCAAATATTTGAACTATCAATGAATTTACATGTTTTAGTTTTAAATATTCTTATTTTCGAATTGAATGCTTTTGAGATAAGCATGTGTACGTTTGTAATCACTGATATCTCACAAATGATTCAAAAGTTAGTACTAATTTTCTACGTACTCAATTGAATGTATCTTCAGGTAATGAAATATGGATAGTTATATTAAATTTCAATATTTGTATAAAATTCATAATTTGTTGTCAAATCAAAACAAATTTTAATTTTATTTACATAAAAATGTTTCAAATATTTTGTTAAATCTTATATAGTCTAATTTCCCATTCTAATCAGTGAATATTAAATTTCAAATATTTGAAATACAGTACATACATCATTTATATGCATTTCTACATAGCTCGTCAAACATTCCTATCCAGTGACATTAATTTCAGTTATATATTTTCACAGGTATACGCTTTACTTCACTGGTCCCTAGAGTAGTGATAGTGTTTTACTATAGTTAAAAATATGCATTTTCTATTTAACAGTACAATCTGTTTGAACAACTTTAACTGCATAATAAATGTTGCATGAAATTACCTAATTTCAATTTATAACATGTTTATAAAAAGAAGGAGTTTATCCAACAGATATTTTAAATCAACTTACTGAATGCTGTTTTTGAAAATAATAGACAGTAGTTACTAATTTAATTTTATATGAAGATGGATTTGATGTCTTAGGATGCATGAATAGATGCAAAATGACTTACCTAGTTAATACTGATGTTATCTGATTTATCCTGATGTAATGAGATATAATGAAGCTGAAAATACATGTACCAGTTAAAAGTTTGACTAATTATCACTGCGTCCAACCGATGCTAAAGTATTTCGTTAACATTAGATAGTAATATATTATCTAAATCGAATTATAGTTGTTGAAGTAATAAAGATATTAAAATTAATATTTGTTTCAAATAAATAATTTTGGGTTTAGAAATTAATAGTATTTTGACTAAATGTTTCAAACTGAAATTATTCAAGAGATTGAAAAATAAAACTTCAGGTTTTATATTTTAGATGTGTTATACAGAATAGCAAGTGTAAAGAGGTTTTTAACTGAATTAACGTTGAGTTAAATTCAAAATGTTCTGAAAAATTTGAATGATGTATCAATACATGCCTTTTAAATGTGAATATCAAGATTTTGTATATTAAAAATTCAAAGTGTAGGATAATACACATGTAATTGTTATTAAACATTTCCAAAGTTTAAATATTGGTTGTTAAATTTTAAACATAAACAACAAGCACACAACTATAATAGAGGGTGCGGTAGCCCATTGGTTAGCGCGCTGGAGTTGCACTCGGTAGGCCCGGGTTCGATTCCAGCCACTGCCAAAACTGCCGCCGTGTTCACGCGGAGTACGATCACGTTAAACATGTGGGTCCGTAAGTCCTTCCGAGAGGTTGGTGGTAGGGGAAGGAGGGTACGGTCCCTGTGGATGCCTCCCCCACTGGATTCCGGTCTAAATTGGGTGGCACTTCCCGGCCGTCCAAACAGTTACCTTACACCTTTCTGGTAGGTCGGACGGTCTGGGTCTCAACAACAACAACAACTATAATAGAAGGTCTTTATTTCACTTCTTTAAGACGTACAAAACTTAAAAAGGCCAGAGTGCTTTCGAGCGTTCACGCTCTCCATCAGTGGCTGCATGGAAATAGGAATGATCGTTCATATATAGACCAGAAAAGGTGGCAAATTTGCATAAATACAATTATCAATAAACTTACGTTTATCTAAGGAGAATCCAAAAATACAAAACATTTTGAACAGATTAAAAAAATCGAGCATAAATCACGAAAAGAACAGTAAAAATTTACAATTTTATTGCAGAATTTTCAAATTCAAAAAATTTTAAAAAATGGGGGCAGTCAAGCCCAATCCCCGAGAGGATGACGTCAAAGATAACTATGAAGAGACTTGAATTGCGTGGAGTCGAGACTGAGTCGCCAAGCATAATTTAAAATCTGAACGGGGTCAAAATTACAAATCGACTCGCGGTAAATATAAATAAAGAGGGACTTAAAAAGGAGAATATTATGAGGGTTATTACAACGCATAAGAAGGAAAGTTCTTTCAAAAAAGGGGCCGGAAATTTTCTTTAACAACAAAATGAGCAAGGGCCGTAGAAAGTTTTCCACCTTTGACATCCCTAGCATGTTCTGCCAAACGGATATCAATAGTATATTTTGTACTGCCAATATAAAATTTAAAGTTACCATCGATGGACAACAGGGGAACCACATATACCCCAGCAAAGCTTTTAAAGTCATCCTTATCACCCAGCTTATCAGACAGAATCCAGTTAAATAAAGAAGAAACATTAGAGTGAGCAGGTCTGAAACCAAATTCAGACCAGTGATGACGAGCGTATTTACGCTCGAAAGCGCTCTGGCCTTTTTAAGTTTTGTACATCTTAAAGAAGTGAAATAAAGACCTTCTATTATAGTTGTGTGCTTGTTGTTTCTGCTGGTTGAAATCAGACGTGATGCCAATTTTATTTATTTTAAACATAATTTGAAATAAATATGTTTAAGAGTTAAAATATCCATCGAAATCAGGAGGTCATAAGAAACAACAACAGCGTTAAAATATAAATAATTTTAACTCGAACACCAAATGAATTCTAAATGCACAATAAATGTATATTATGTTAGTGTGAACTGCGAAGAATGATAGCATTTGAAACCATAATCTTGCATAATAGCTTACTCGCTGTTAAAAATTTGGCAACTCACTACTGGGTACAGATCAAACTTCAAAGTATTTCATAAACATTAGATAATGGCTATTAGTGTTTGCTTTCTTCAGACTGTTACTTAATATCTATAAAATCTTAAAATCAACACCCATACAATTGAAATCAAACTTCATATATATGCTATTTAAATTACAACTTGGTTACATCATTAATTTGTATAACATCTTTACACTCTTATACTATAATACACTACTGTGATAAACAAAGTAACTATGAATCAGATTAAAAAATATATTGCTGTCTTCTACATAAATTTAATTAGCCTAGAAGGAAATAAATCAAAGTTTCTCCTTTAATTTAACTGATACAACAATAAAAACATCTGACCACTTAAGTTATTTAAACAGGCCAGGTGAAATATTGCAGTACAAGTTTTGATATATTCATATTTGGTTGGCGATCTTCTATCTAAAATTAGGTACTATAAAAAATAAGTTAGAAAATCATTCAATCGGATTATTACAGATGTATAAGGTAGAACGTTTCCAGTGTCAGCATTTTACTCCCAAAAATTGTAATAAATATATCATATACTACTTACCTAAATTTAAGACATTTTTGTTGTTTTACGAACGTGTATATATCTCCGAATATTGTCACACAACGTTATATCTTTGCACTACTTCTTTCTATCATAATTTTCTTCCCGATTTAATAACAAACATTTTTTTCCCATGTATAATCTCGAAGACGACAGATATTGTGTGAAACTGTCAAACTTCAAAGTGTATACTAGGCTCCGCCCATGACGTCATTTAACTTAGCCAATGGCGAAGAAACGGCCTCACAGCAGGGGGTATAGCGGGTACGTTTTCAGAACATGCCGTTCGCACTGCCGATGTTAAGTCGACTTAACTCTTAAGTTGCATCTCCATATAGCGTTCGCACTGCTAAGTCCCATACTCTCGCACAAGGGGAATCTAAGAAAATAACGGTCGTCGCTTCTTCGAGATTACGATTGTTTATTTACGTTGCTTCTTTTGACTTTTTAATTTTTGCGTTGTTTCTCCAGTGTTTTGATTACTATATAGTGTTTTTTATTTTTTTAAAACGTAATTTTTGTTTTATTTACCTAAAATAGAAATAGATTACAAGCATAAATGCTCAGAAATGAATTTCTCGAGGATTTCTGCTTTGTTAATTAAGCAAATAATAAAAATTAAGCAAATATTCAAATTTTTCATCTATAAAAGTTTTACTGCTGTTATTTTATGTACAAAAAGTTAATAGAATATTATACATTTAAGAAATAGATGCTACTATAGTTTTTAAAAGCAGCTTTCACAACAATATAAACAAAATGACGTATGAAAAAAAAGTTGAAATCACTGCTCTTAGAACTAGTTGTTCTGTTTGTACATTATGCTCTTACTCAAAAAATTATTATCTTTATGTTAACGTTCCTTCTAATCATATAATGGAACAGTCTCATCCACAGTTATATTGGGGTAAAAATTCCTCTTAAGATAAATTTAAGTGGTATTTTTATTTCAAGTTGGTATTTGCTACTTATTTATTACTTACCAATCAGCAAGCATATCACCTACAAATTTCTTTAAATATTCAGCAAATGGAAACTAATCAAATTGGTGTTTTAAACTTTCTAACAAAAATATTGCAAATGATTCAAAAAATATTTTATAATTATATGTTGTTAATCTACAGAAAGAAAAAAGCATTCTACTTTGGAATATTTCTCAAATATTTGAAAATCAACAGATTTAATTTATACATGGAATGTGATCCTAATATTTCATTAATTATTGCCTGAATGAAATTTATTTTCTATTTTGACGTTGTAGATAATACCAGTAATAGACCTTATCCTTCATAATGTATTTTTCAAATCTCATCACCAAATTTTGCTATAGTTTAATAGGACTGCTAAAGTCCTAAGATTAGGAAAGCATCTTTGTGAGCTGAGCGACTTTTCGTTTTGTCTGGAGCTTTATCAGGCTTGTGGAACTTGATGTCTTCTGAACCAAATTTATTTATAACCTCTGCTTCCATTTCTAGCTATAAAAATCTTCTATTTTTTTTTTTTTTTTACATATCTGCTTATTTCTTCGCAATGCAAAACAATACATTTTAGTTTTACAAAATGTAAACAAAACCTATTTGTAAAACATTTGCAACAATGATAAAGAAAACAGAACTTCCTCTCAAAAATTATGTTTGACAATTAGATGAGAGAGTATAAAAATGCCATAGGTAGTTGGGTGAAGTCATTGTAGGCAATACCTTTCATGTCCTTAAGTACTTAGCTTCGGTTGTTGGAACAATTGCAGTTGTCATAGAAAATAGAAACTTTTTAAAAATGATGGCAGATAGTATGCACATTTTTTATCATTCCGTAAAAAAATGCATAGCTTAAATGTTACAGCGATAACTCATTCAGCGAATTACAGCGATAACTCATTCAAACTAACAACTTTTAAGGAGTTTATTTTTAACATGTATAGCAACCCTAAAACAAACCGTATTTTAAAAAATAAGTTTCTTTTGAGAAAAACTAGTCACTTTTTAAAACGCTAAGATGGACTACACAATTTGGCAATTGCCTAAAGACGAAGAGGCAAGCATTCAATTTTTCAAAAAAAATGGAATTCTTCATAAAGAAAAACGATGTTCAAAGGATCATCCGATGAAGTTATGCACAAGTGATTCATCACCAAAATGGCTATGCAGTTTACGATCATGCCGAGAAAAGAAAGGAATGCGTACACAAACCTGGTTTGATGGATCATGAAATTTACAATTTCGTGCCTGCTATACAAATTGATCTTTTTTTTATTGCATATAAAAATAAATGTCCACCAGAGCGAACATTTAGGCTTGTCGATGACTATGTCAACTTTAAAGTTCGGTGGTTTTGGTCTAGTACCCAGCTAACGGAAGAGTACCAAATGTTATTGCATCAATTGGTGCTTCAATGTATAACATATACACTGCATATTTGCAAACACTGTGTTAGACACCCTTTCACCAATGCTACCAACTAACCTAAAGCCAAATTAAACTTTTATGGCTAAGTGACATTTAAATAAAATGACCACTGTAAGGAAAAGAATACTGAAATGTTAACGAATGCAAATGGAAAATAGTCTCAATATCAATAGAAGATTCAGGGGGGGGGGAGACCAGATTGGAAAGTTATGCATTTTAATGTTATCGAAAGCACATTTCCATCAAAATATCCAAACTGTAGTGATTTATTTCTTTGTATAAATAATTCTTAAAATATTATAACATATAAATATATAATATACTATAATTAATAACATAATAACAGTTCATTCACAATATTATAAAAACAGATTTATACAACCTGAACATAATCCATTCTTTTTTGTTTTATTATGCCATGACAAATAATCAAAATATGCATGCAAGATACAAATTTTTTACATACAATTACTTACTTGACACACTCTTAAAAATATGCTATTTCACTTCAACTACATCATAATCTAAATCATGCACATGCAAAACATCAAGATACTAAAATTATTACATGAAGCTACTTATATGCCACACTGTACATAAAATCACACATTTTTCAAATCTACAAGACCGAGAAAAATATCCTTAAAGGAAAAGCAAAAAAAACACTATGAAGATTGCTGACATTTTATATAAGCAGCATAATTCTCTAATAATTATTATCTTTGTATAACTGTAGTGGAAGAAACCGAACCATAGTTTAGAAATCTCATTGTACAATCCAAGCATTAAACTGAAATTAAAAGAAACACAGAAAGGGTACATAGAATAATACTACATTCATGAAATAAATGCAGGGCTGGCTGCACATTCCAATGAATAAACATTATACACTCTTGTTAGAAAACATACAGTTCTGTTAATTATTCAACAGAAACATGCAAAATTGTTAGAATCTATTAAAAACATGCCATTTCAATTCTTAAGTTCCAACTTTGTCTAAGTTATAAACATGCAAAATATCAAGATGCTAAAATTATTACATGAAACTACTTACGTAAAATCAAACATTCTTCAATTCTGTGAGATGAGAAAAATATCCTTGAAGATTTTCAGCCAAAAAACCACTAGAAAGATTGTTGACATTTTATAAGCAGCATAACTCTCTAGTGATTATTTAGCTTTATATGACTGTAGTGGAAGACACTGTAACTATACTTTATAAATCCCATTGTACAATCTAAACATTAAACTGAAATTAAAAGATACACAGAATAGGTACATAGAATAATACTCAATTCATGAAATAAATGCAAGGTTGCACATTGAAATCAACAAAAAAAATACACTGTTATTAGAAAACATGCAGTTCTGTTAATTATTTCCACGAAACATGCAAAATTGTTAGAATTCATGCAATCTATTAAAAACATGCCATTTCATTTCTAGAGCTCTAACTTAGACTAAGTTATAAACATGTAAAATATAAAGATGCTAAAATTATTACATGAAACTACTTACGTAAAATCAAACATTCTCCAATTCTGTGAGATGAGAAAAATATCCTTGAGATTTTCAGCCAAAAAACCACTAGAAAGATTGTTGATGAAGTGGAAGACACCGTAACTATACTTTATAAATCCCATTGTACAATCTAAACATTAAACTGAAATTAAAAGATACACAGAATGGGTATATAGAATAATACTCAATTCATGAAATAAAAGCAAGGGGGGGGGGGGTTGCACATTGAAATCAACAAACAAAATGCACTCTTGTTAGAAAGCATGCAGTTCTGTTAATTATTTCCACGAAACATGCAAAATTGTTAGAATTCATGCAATCTATTAAAAACATGCTATTTCAATTCTAGAGCTCTAACTTGGACTAAGTTATAAACATGTAAAATATAAAGATGGTAAAATTATTACATGAAACTACTTACGTAAAATCAAACATACTTCAGTTCTGTGAGATGAGAAAAATATCCTTGAGATTTTTAGCCAAAAAACCACTAGAAAGATTGTTGACATTTTATAAGCAACATAACTCTCTAGTGATTATTTAGCTTTATATGACTGTAGTGGAAGACACCGTAAATATACTTTATAAATCCCATTGTACAATCCAAACATTAAACTGAAATTAATAGATACACAGAATGGGTACATGGTATAATACTCAATTCAAGAAATAAATGCAGGGTTACACATTGAAATCAACAAACAAAATACACTCTTGTTAGAAAGCATACAGTTCTGTTAATTATTTCCCCGAAACATGCAAAATTGTTAGAATTCATGCAATCTATTAAAAACATGCTATTTCAATTCTTGAGCTTAACTCTGACAAAGTTGTAAAGATGCAAAATATTAAGATGCTGAAATTATTACATGCAACTACTTACGTAAAATCAAACATTCTTCAATTCTGTGAGATGAGAAAGTAATAAATTGTTGGGGGGGAAGAGAAGAACATTAAGGAATACTAAAACAATTCTATCTCATTCTATCATTCAAAATATTCTAAGTTCTCAGAACCTAAAAGCCTAAAAATCATTCTTCTGAAAACACTCAAAAATATCTGAAATTTGTAAAGTTCATCTAACCTGAAAATATGTCTGATAATATAACTGAATTCTTAAATAAACAGAAAGTAAACTGAAAGAGGACCTATTGACCAGTTTCCCTACGTGTACAAATATGTACTCCTGTAATTAAATGGAACTTTCCTAAAAATAAAAACATTAAAAGTAAAAGAAAGAACACAGATTTTTAGGTTTTCAAAATCTAACGTTTATTAAAATTTAAACTTCATTTTAAAAGAATTTTCAAAACTTTTTACATCTCATTAACTAAAATCAAACATCTTAAATAATAAAAATAAATGGAATGGCCGGTCGTATAGTGGTAGTAAAAACGTTAGAATATTAAATTTTAAAGTTAACAATATTAAACTTATACAATTATTTGCCTAAACTAGAATTTGTGAAAAAAAAAAGAACATAAGTTAGCCAAAAGGGAAATTTTGAACAAAAGTTAAACTTAACCTCAGGTTCAGGTGACCTAAAATATAGAAGTCTAAAGGGGTCTTATTCTACTAACACAATTAAACTTTAAAATAAATAGTCTAAACCGACAGAAGCAAATAAAAATCAGCATTTAAAAGATATCACCCGGATGTAGAGCCGTCATGGAACATGCTGGATGCATCAGATCCCAACAGATGAGACGAAGATGGAAAGGCAAAAGTCCAATCGCTTAATCACGAGGAAAAGCATCCATTCCTGTCCAAAAGAAGGGCCGTTCACACGACAGCAAGCTCCTCAACGTCGAAAATTCGATCAGCACCAAACCTCAATCAACGATTTCTTCATCGGAAACAATGGACACTTCTTTACACATCGGTACTAAACGCCGAGCATATAGTCCAGTAATATCATATGGAAATGCCGACTCAATACGTCATTTAAAGAATGCACACTGACAACGATAAACAACCGCCTAATTGGCGTCAGAGCACTTCTCAAATCCACATGGCAGGCGAGAGCTTGTAGACACAATAATTTCGGATGCTCCCAACTGTTTAGAATAAACCTCGCCTCCACGGCGGGAAAAACAGATTGAAGACGCTACAACTTCATAACAGATCAGACGTTTAATTAGCCGGGATAAACATTTTATTTTATATGCAGCGTTAAGAGTACGCACTTAAGTCATAGCAGGAAACAAGAATCGTGGGCTGGACATCGTAAATTAAACACGAACAAACTTAAAAGTCGCGAAAAAAGACATTCCACAGAATGTGTGCCTAACGGCACAGGACAGCTTAATAGCTTACATCCCCTTGTTCTAATCCATAAGCAGAAGAAAAGTGAAAAAAAAAAGAGCGTAAAAAAGAGATCGAAATGCATGTCAAATTGTCACACTTGAAGCGCCTAGCAAATAAATTTGCTTTAATCTTCGGGCTTTGATCACTTGTCTGCAACTATGTCTTTTCCTGTTTCCCGTTCAGATCGAAGAAGTCCCGGCCCCAAGTGGGCGGGGTTACGGGTAGCCAGTAGAAATGATCTCCACGCATCCAGTAGGAAATGATCTGCTGAGTCTGCGGAGGTGATTTACTGAAGGGCAGACTGCCGGTGCTACAGGTAACAAACTGAAAGACCAAGTTGACCAGCCAAAAAAAGAGAAAAACTCAGTTTTGGGGGGAGATAGGTTTTTTTAGTTCAGCAAGCATGCTGACAATTTGAAAAAGCTGTTCGACGGGAGATTCGTCGGATTTGAAAATTTTTAAGATTTGTTTAAGGATGTTTTGAACATTTTTAAGGTCGAATATTTTTTCCATTTCTTTATAAAACTCTATGAATTGCATAAACAGATTTGAGAAAGTGCGCGATTTGCTTATATACTGCGAAACATCGCTGCCACAGATTGTAAACAAAATTATCGATGAACGATAAAATAATTAATGACAGACGATTTTAATATTACGGTCAACCAATTAAAAACTCGAAATTTTAAAGAAGAGAAATGGAATTTCAGAGTAGACGAAAATTAAAAAGAAATGAAGTGAAACGATTTGGAAATATACGAATTCGGCAATAATTTAAATATGGACGATTCTGAAATATTTAAAAAGCTGAAAATAGAATAAAACTGTAAAATTGCGATGAATTAACCAATTTTTAACAGAGAGCAATAAATTTGGAATCAAATTAAAGGGAATAAAAAGGGCAATAAATGGAATCACAAATTAGCCAATTTAAATAAATTTAAATTGCTAAAACCTAAAAAGAACGAACTTTCGCCGTTTTTAACACAAAACCTATGGAATAGAACATATTTGGAACAGAAGAATATCAAAAACCTAAACAATTGGAAGATGAATAACTAAATGAGAATGACTATGTAAACAAGACCCCTGAACACATTTAAACTAAAAACAAAATACCTAAAATTGTTAAATATCCAAAAGTATAACCCAACACATGGTATAATACTCAATTCAAGAAATAAATGCAGGGTTACACATTGAAATCAACAAACAAAATACACTCTTGTTAGAAAGCATACAGTTCTGTTAATTATTTCCCCGAAACATGCAAAATTGTTAGAATTCATGCAATCTATTAAAAACATGCTATTTCAATTCTTGAGCTTAACTCTGACAAAGTTGTAAAGATGCAAAATATTAAGATGCTGAAATTATTACATGCAACTACTTACGTAAAATCAAACATTCTTCAATTCTGTGAGATGAGAAAAATATCCTTGAAGATTTTCAGCCAAAAAACCACTAGAAAGATTGTTGACATTTTATAAGCAACATAACTCTCTAGTGATTATTTAGCTTTATATGACTGTAGTGGAAGACACCGTAAGTATACTTTATAAATCCCATTGTACAATCCAAACATTAAACTGAAATTAAAAGATACACAGAATGGGTACATAGAATAATACTCAATTCATGAAATAAATGCAAGGTTGCACATTGAAATCAACAAACAAAATACACTCTCATTAAAAAACATATGTATTATGTATTGCAAACATAAGTTTACAATACATATTATATTAGGCAGTCAAGTTTGTACATTGACTAATATGTTTTAATCTCTTTATTAAAAGTACCAACTTATCGAGATCTTCATTGCATAATACGATACAGAAAACAAATCCACATTTTGATTTAATCTTAGAGCTTGGAAACATCTTTGGGCAAGTTTTAATGTCGGTACGAAACTACATGAGATAATTTACCATAGACAGTGACTAAATTTAAAAATAATAATCAATAATATTTAAAACTTACTTTGTGTCAAATTCCGTATTTTTTTTTTTTTTTTTTTGTATCTCGTCGGTGGTCCTTTTGATGCAATAAAATATTTCCTTTACCTTAATTTCTCTTTCGAATTTTCATCTTTTTTACGCTAGCACTGTCATCCATGTTGGACGCCATGACAGTTAAGTCGCGTAATGCAACTTAAGTAGCTTTCCGGAAGGAACTTAAACTAAGTCGCTTTGGAGGAAGTTAAGTCGCAAACGCCGCCATATTTGAGTCGCATTCGGGAGATAAGTCGACTTAACTTTCAGTGACATGAAAAGCAATCAGTTACGGTTAAGTTTAGGATTTTACACTGATTTAAAACGAGCGCTTAGACCCTGCAAAGTCACTCTCGCCAGAATATCACGTGATACATACGTCAAGCGCGAATTTCAACAGACTAGTAGACTCAGCTCTTCCAATTGTTTCTTTTTGTCTTTTTGTGTGACGCCTGTAGATATGTGGCCGCGGTGAATGAATAGAGTTCTTTGTTTTCTTCATGAGGAAATGTACAGTTCAATTAGTTAGTACGTGATTTTGATATTGAAAATACACACAGATATATATATAGCCATATATATATATATATATGTCAGAAATATTTATAACGCCAAATATTAATGTAAAAAATATTTATAATATATATATATATATATAATGTCAAAAATATATATATCATAAAATATATATGTCAAAAATATTGTACGATCAAAAACATAGTGTGGTAATTGCAGGACGGAGTCGACCTTGATTGAAAGAAGTAGGATCAAAGAATGGTAAAAATACTTTTTCCTGCGGTGGTCAAACTAAAGTATGAAACGTAAAAAATTGACTAGCTTGATGTTTACATTTGTGACCTTTAAACTTCCAAGGGAGGGTAAATGCCCCCTTGCGCTCCCCTATGGACGCCCATGGCAAAGCGCAAATATAATTTTTCTAGGGGAGCAAACTATATGATTATACCTACAATATTGACTAACTTGAAATCTACATTTGTGATCTTAAATGTCCTAGAGAAGAACAAGTGCACCCCTTGCCCTCTCCTATGGGCGCCCATAGAGCTTTTTTTCATGGTGACAAACTGAAGGTTGAGGCGTTCAACATCGATTAGCTAACAAGTATAATGAGTCATCTATGAGAGGGCAAGTGTCCTACTTGCCCTCCACTATGGGCGCCCATGTAACATTTTGCAATAGGGCAAAATCAAGGATGAGGAATTCAATATCTACTAGCTTGAAGACTACATTTGCAACATTAAACGTCCACAGTAGGGCAAGTTTTCCCTTGCATTCCCTTATGGGAGCCCATGGCAAAGACACTCGTAGAATTAATTCCATCGATGACAATTTCAAGGATGAGGCGTTTCATATCGACTTGCTTGTAATCTACATTTGTAACCTTAAGCGTACACAGTAGGGCAAGTTTCACATTGCTTTCCCTTATGGGCGCCCATGGCAAGGACACCCATAGAACTAATTCTATCGGCGACAAACTCAAGGATGAGGCGTTCCACCATCGACTAAATTGAGACTTGCATGTCTAACCTTGAACGTCTATGGGACGGCAAGTGTCATCCTTTCCTTTCACTATGGGCGCCCATGTAACATTTTCCAGGAGGGAACTCAAGGACGACGCATTCAATATCGACTAGCTGGTAACCTACATTTGTAACCTTGAATATCCTGTTGGGATTAAGTGCTCCCTTGCCATGTTCTATGGGCTCCCTGCTTATACTATTGCCCTCAGGACAGAACCTAACGGAGCCAAATTTCGATTTCCTCATGGACGGTAAACAGTCTTTCCAGACCCTCCAAATGTCTCTGTCATATATTGAAACATTGCACACTTGCCATGGGCGCCCATAGGGGATGTTGAAAGTCACGAATATTAAACTAATGAATACTGTAAGTCTCGTCCTTGAGATTGTCCCCGCTGGAAAAAGTTCTATTGACGTCCTTGCCATGGGCGTCCATAGACGTAAGGGGGCGTCCATAGATGTAAGGGAGCACTTGTCTTCCCGTAAACATTCAAGGTCACAAATGTAGGTGTCAAACTAGTAGATACTGTACGTCTCATCTTTGAGTACGCTCTTCTTAGAAAAAGCGCTATGGACACCCTCGCCATGGGAGCCCATAAAAATTTTGAAAGCCACAAATGTCGGTATCAAGCTAATCGATATTGTACGTCTTGTTCTTGAGTTTGCCCCAGCTTTAATAAGTTCTATGGTCACATTTGCCATGGGCACCCATAGGGGAGAGCAAGGGGGCGCTTGCTCTCCCTTGGACGTTCAAGGTCCCAAAGTAAGTATCAAGCTAGTCGATATTATAAGTCTCATCCTTGAGTTTGAGTTTCCCCTTTAAAAAAAATTCTATGTGTGCCCTTGCCATGGGCGCCCATGGAGGAGCGGGAGGGGCACTTGCTCTCCCGTGGACGGTCAAGGTCGCAAATGCAGATATCAAGCTAGTACATCATTATGTTTCATTCTTGAGTTTGGCCATCCCGGGAAAAAGTTTTATACTCGCCCTTGAATTCTACTCTTTCGAAACAAGGTTGACCCCTTTCTGCAGTTACAACACTATATTTTGAGCGCACTATATTTTTGACACACACACACACTCTCTCTCTCTCTTATTCGTGCTCTAATCACGTTAATTATAAAATGTTATACCTAATTCTGATTTTTTTTTTCAAAATGCATCTACATATAGAATTTCATGGCTATACGTACTATCTCTCTCTCTCTTTTGTAAAATCTCTAATTTTGAATAATCTGTGTTTTAATCACATTGATTTCAAAATATTCTACCATTCTGTAGGAAATTAGAAACAGTTAATTAAAACACGAATAATTTGAAATTAGATATTTTAAGAGAGTACGTACAGCCATGAAATTCTATATGCATATGCATTCTGTAAAAAAATGGAATTAGGTAGAACATTTTGCAATTAACGTGATTAGAACTCGGATGAGAGAAATAAAGTCAAAATATAGTGTTGTAATTCCAGGAGGGGGGTCCGTCTTGTTCAAAAGGAGTGGGATTCAAGGGCGTTCATAAAATTTTTCCTGGAATGTCCAAATTCAAGGATGAGAGGTAAATATATCTAGTATCTTGATACCTACATTTGAGACCTTGAACGTCCACGGGAGGACAAGTGCCCCTCTCGCTCCCCTATGGGCGCCCATGGCAAGAGCACCTATAGAACTTTTTCAGGGGGTAAACTGAAGGATGAGACGTACAATATCGACTAGCTTGATACCTACCTTTGAACATCCACGAGATGGTAAGTTCCCCCTCACGCTCTCCTATGGGCGCCCACAGGGGACAATAACATTTATCAATATTAATACAATAATATTAACAATACTCGAATATAGATATCAGTACTGTATGTCAATATAATCAATACTGTACTTCACATCCTTATGTTTATCCCGCTGGTAAAAGTTCTATTGGCGCTCTCACCATGGGCGCCCGTAGGGGAGTGCAAGGGGTCACTTGCCCTACTGTGAACGTTCAAGGTCACAAATGTAGGTAGCAAATTAGTATGCATTGTACTACTTATCTTTCAGTATACCCTCCTTGAAAAATTTCTATTGACGCCTTTGCCATGGGCGCCCATACGAGATGCTGATAATAAGGTGTTGCCCACAAGGTGTCAAACTAATCGATATTGTCGCCCTTGAATGTGCCCCACTGGAATAAGTTCTATAAACGCTCTTGGTATGGGCGCCCATAGGGGGTCTTGAGGGGGAACTTGCTATCCCGTCGACGTTCGAGTTCACAGATGTAGATATCAAGCAAGGCGATGTATGTCTCACCCTTCAGTTTTCCGCCTGTAAAAGTTATATGGATGCTCTTGCTATGAGCGTCCATAGCAAAGGTGGCCATAGAACTTATTAAAACGGGATGAACTCAAGAACGAAATGTACAATATCGATTACCTTGATGCCTACGTTTGTGGCTTTTAAAATTTGTATGGGCTCCCATGGCAAGGACGGCCATAGAGTTTCTTCCAAGAGCATAACAAGGATGAGACGCACGATATACACTAGCTTGACACCAACATTTGGGACCTTGATGTTCACGGGAAGGCAAGTGCTTCCTTATGCTCCCCTATGGGCGCCCATGGTAAGGAAGTCAATAGAGCTTTTTCCAGCGGGGACAATCTCACGGACGAGACGTACAGTAAGTATTCATTAGTTTGATATTCGTGACGTTCAACATCCCTTTGGGCGTTCATGGCAAGTGTTGTTGTTGAGACCCAGACTGTCCGATCTACCAGAAAGATGTAAGGTATCTGTTTGGACGACCGAGCAGTGCCACCCAATTTAATCCGGAACCCAGGAGGAGGCATCCACAGGGACCGTACCCTCCTTCCCCTATCACCAACCTCTTGGAAGGATTTACAGACTCACATGCTTAACGTGATCGTACTCCACGTGAACACGGCAGCAGTCTTGGCAGTGGCAGGAATCGAACCCGGGCCTACTGAGTACAATCAATTCCCGCTCGCTAACCACTGAGCTGTCGTGCCCCACTCCGTGGCAAGTGTGCAATGTTTCAGCTTTTTATGTCACACAGTCTTTTGGAGGGTCTGGAAAGATGTTTACTACCCCTGAGGAAATCGAAACTTTGGCTCTGTTAGGTTCTGCCCTGAGGGCAATAATATATAAGCTGGGATCTCATGCGCTGGGAGCCCATAGAGGACTGCAAGGAATCACGTAAGTTGAACTGGATATTCAAGGTTACAAATGTAGGTTACATGCTTGCGATATTGAACGCTTCAACCTTGAGTTCCCTTCTGGAAAGTGTTACATGGGCGCCCATAGTGGAGGGAAAGGATGACACTTGCCTTTCCATAGACGTTCAAGGTTAGACATGTAAGTCTCAATCTAGTCGACATTGAACTCCTCATCCTTGAGTTTATCGCCGATGAAATTAGTTCTACGGGTGTCCTTGCTATGGGCGCTCATAAGAGAACGCTTGATATGGAACTTATCATACCGTGTACATTTAAAGATATAAATGTAAATTACAAGCAAGTCAATATGGGACGCCTCATCCTTGAGTTTGTCACCCCTGGAATTAGTTCTATGCGCGTTCTTGCCATGAGCTCCCATAGCAATTCCGGCGCGCTAACCACTGGGCAGTCGAGCCCAATCCCATGGTAAGTTTGCAATGTTTCAACCTCTTATATCACAGATACTTTTGGAGGGTCTGGAAAGACTGTTTACTACCCCCGAGGAAATTGAAACTTCGGTTCCGTTAGGTTCTGTCCTGAGGGCAATAGCATTAAGCAGGGAGCTCATGCAATGGGAGCTCGTAGAGGACTGCCATGGGCGCCCATAGGGGAGTGTAAGGGGTTCGTTTACCCTCCCCTGGACGTTTAAAGTCACAAATGTGAACATTCAGCATGTCAATTTTTTCCGTCTCATACTTTAGTTTGACCACAAGGTCGACTCCCTCCTACAATTACCACATGCTATGTTCTTGATAGTGCAATATTTTTGACATTCTCTCATCTAATAAAAGCAGAAGTAACTCGTAATACTAGTAGTTTGATAGCCTTGAAAATACAATAAATAAATAATATAATAGAAAAAAGTAATAAAAATTATTAATAATTAAACAAAATTTAAATTGTATATATATATATATATATATATATATGTGTGTGTGTGTGTGTGTGTGTGTTTTCAATATCAAAATCGCGCATAGACTAATTGAACTGTAAATTTCCGCATGCAGAAAACAAAGACTTTTCATCATTCAACTGCCGGCACAAGGTCATGAATTTCGCGCCTGACGTAGTTATCACGTGGTGCATTTCCCGGGAGTGACTTTGCAGGGTATAAGTGCTCGTGATTTAACTAACTAACTAACTACCACACTCTCCTTGAGTGTAGAGGATGGGACTTGGCACTCCGCCTTCTGTCCCAAGGGGAACTCGTGATTTAATTGAATTGAATTGAATGTGCACTCTTTCTAGAGTGCAAAAATGGGACTTGGCACTCCGCCTTCTGTCCCAAGGGGAAAGGAGATCTAAAATTAGACGACAAAAGGATAAAAGGATTAAAACCTATTAATCTTGGAAAAGAAAAACGAAAGTTCAAAGCACAACTCTTTTGAAAAATGTTTCATAAGTTCTATATAGGAACAACAAATATTATGCTGGGATAAAAACGATAAAAGATTCTTGCGTGCCTCACGATACGTCGGACAAACAAATAGAAAATGATCTATAGACTCTACACTCTTGCAAATCAGGCAGTTCGGGGTATCCACAATTTTCATTTTATGAAGGACGGGGTTCAAAAACAGAGTTTTAGCTCGAACATTCTGAATAATAACTTCATTCTTTCTATTAAGAAAACTTTTGCAAAACCACATTTTCCTAGGGTCAATATGAGGGAAGTTATTCTGATTCTTGTAATTGTACCATTCTTTGCTTCCAAATTCTTTTGCCTCGTTATCCATGCTTTTTTTTATATCTTCACCTGCTATGCCATGAATAGTGTTGTGGAGTTGTGCCTGTTTTGCAACAGTATCCGCCTGTTCATTGATGTGTATGCCTTTATGTCCGGGTGTCCAGACGAGAATGATATTTTTCCCTATAGCTTTTTCAACAAGAACTTTGTGAATTTGTAAAATAATGCAAGGGGAATCTTTTTTTATGTTTTTAAGGCCTTTAAGAGTGCTGAGGCTATCAGTACAAATTATGTAATTTTCTTCATTGCCAATCCACTCTTCCGCCGCTTTTAAGATGGCAAGTGCTTCGATTGTGAATATGGAGTTGTGATTTGACGTTGTATAGCTTCTATTAATTTGAAGACTAGGAACAACTATTCCAATAGAACTTCCATGTTCAGTTTTCGATCCATCTGTTCCTATGAAGATGTATGATTGATGGTTTTCAACAAAATTTTTGAAAAAGGCTTGAATTATTAGATCCGGGATGTTCTTACTTTGAAATGACAGTTCATTAGTTAAAATCTTGTAGTTGCTCTTTTCGGTTGGAGGGGTCCAAGTCAGGAGATTAGTTTTATACATCCCCAACTCATCAAAGATATTTTTCATTTTCCTAGTGATAGGTGCTTTCTCATATTTCCAATTTCTATAGATTATTGAAGGGGGATTCCAAATGATGTCATGTAGAGGAGACCAGCTTCCCAAGTAAACATTTTTTATAAAGAATTTTTTGGTAAGAGTTGCGTGTCTCTCTTGAAGCGGAATAGAATTCGTTTCTGCAAGGAGTATATTAATCGGCGTGCATTTAGGAAGACCCGTAGCTATTCTTAACATGTTGTTATAAATAGGATTAATTTTTTTGTACTGAGATTTGCTTGCTGCACTAAAGATCTGGCATCCATATTCAAGCTGGCTTCTGATGGTTGCATTTCCAATTTTAAGCAGATGAATGGTGTTTGCGCCCCACTTTTTTGAAGAGATATATTTAAAACCGTTTAAAGCTTTTGCACTCTTTTGTTTTAGATGATTAAAATGATCCTTCCAAGAAAGGTTTTTGTCGAAGATGATTCCCAACATTTTTATTTTGTTAACTTCTGGTATTAATGTGTTGTTTATTTTGATTTCACAAGGTATCTTCTTTTTTTTTATTTGTAAAGTTAATGATTTGGCATTTCTCCGGATTTATTGAAAGTCTCCATTTTTTACACCAGTTATTGCAAATGTTGACTGCATATTGAAGGTTTCTTTTTGCTTCTTTTCTATCTTTGTGTTCACTGTATATTATGATATCGTCGGCATAAATTAGGCACGTTACTTCCTCAGGTATATGCTGGAATAGGTCGTTCATATAGAGCATGAACAGGAAAGGACTAATAATACAGCCTTGTGGGAGTCCTTGGTTACAAGGTACCGGGTTTGAAAGTGTATTCCTCCATTTTATTTGGTTAGTTCTTTGGTTGAGAAAGTTATGGATCCACAGGCCAGTTTGTCCTAGGATTCCCTTGCCTGCCGCCTTTTTCAGTAGTCCATCTATCCAAATAGAGTCGTATGCTGCCTTCAGGTCAATGGATACACAGAATATATGGTTTTTATTTTTCCTTGCTATGAGAATATCATGTTGTGTTCTTGCTAGAAGTGTAATGCAACTTTTATGAGGTAAAAATCCGTAGTTGTTTTTGTGGAAAAGCTTTTTTTTATAATAAGTATCATTGATAAGTCTTTGCAGAATCATTCTTTCTATTATTTTGGCAGTGGTAGGTGTAAGGGCAATCGGTCTGTATGCTTTGGTGTCCTTGGGGTCTTTGTGCGGCTTCAGAATAGGAATTATGATCGAATGGGTCCAGTCCGCTGGAATCCTGCCCGTGCTAAAACTGATGTTAGCAATATTCCAAAGTGAAATTAAAATTGCTTCCGGAAGGTTTTTTATTATTTTGATTGTTATTCCATCATGCCCAGGTGTCGAGTCTCTGATACATTTTATTGCTGATTTGAATTCTTCCCATGAAAATTTATTATTGAGGGGAGATTGCACAGTGTCTACAAAACTTATAGGTAAATTCGGGTGGTTTTGGTTTTTATTATATTGTTGACTGAAAAAATTTGCTTGATCTTTTGCAGAGGTTATCGTTATATTGTTTTTGCTGATATGGTTAATACTATGGTATGAAGAGCCGACGCACGTTTTTAGCTGCCTGATTATCTTGTAAATGTTGTTATTCTCAGCTGTCTTTTTGCAAGTTCTTGCCCAGTGATTTCTTTTAAGTATTTTTAAGAGATTTTTCAGTTTGTTTTTATATTTTTTATATTCTTCCCAGTCTTCGCAATTTGTGTGTTTTTTTGCCTTATTGAGGTGTTTTCTCATTTTGGCGCGAAGGAAGTTGCATTTTATGTTCCACCAAGGGACTCTCGGAACCGGAATTTCCTGAACCGATTTGCTGGAGCTTATTGCATTTTTTACGATCTTGCAGAAATTTTCTGGTTCTTTAAGTTCTTCCTCACATTTCGTGGTTTCTTCATGGAAGATTTGCCAATTAAAGTTAACTCTGCAATATGTTTCTGTTCCAAGGGCTTGATTAAAAATAATTTTGATCGGGAAGTGGTCACTGCCTAAATTGTCTGGGAGTACATTCCATACGATGTCCGAAGCAAGATCGGGAGAGCAAAGAGTCAGGTCGAGGGCCGATAAGGAGCCATTCCCATCAATCCGAGTTCCCGTTCTGTGGTTTAAGAGAAATAATTGATGATTTTGCATCCAGTTAAAAAGTTTTTCTCCACTGTTATTTGTCGAAAATCCCCAGTTCCTGTGTGACGCATTGAAATCGCCTGCAATTAAGTAGTTTGTGTTGTTCTTTATCATGATCTCATTTAGCATGTTGTTATTCCTAATACCTCTTCTACAGTAAACGTTAAAAATGTTAAATTTATGGTTCTGCTTGTGAATTTCCATTTCTTGAAGTTCGATGTCAGGTAGCATCTTCTGATTGATAACCTTCGCACTCATGTTCTTTTTTATTGCTATGAGAAGACCACCTCCTCTACTGTGATCCGGCCGATCAAATCTAAAAATTTCTTTATCTTTAAGAGAAAACGGGTGGTGAGATTTTAGGAAAGTTTCTTGAATGATAAGGATGTCAGCCTGGCGGAAAGTCATGGAAAAATTTAGGTCCGGTCGGCGCTTTTTAGCGCCACATATATTCCATTGAATTATGGATAGAGCAGAGAACGCAAACAGGAGAGGGAAAAAAACACCAGGCAAAACCAGAAAACACCATTACATTTCCATTTTTCCACCTTGACTTTTATATCTGTTCTCTTGGTCATTTTCTTCGTGTTTCTTTTTGTTATTATTATATTTAATGGGAGATTCATTATTAGTTCTTTTATTACTTTGTTGACTTTTTCCTTTTTGTTTTTCATTACTTATTTTAGTTTCGGTCCCTATTGTTTGTTCATTTCTAATATTTTGCTGCTCAATACTTTCTTCTTTTCCTTGGCTCTTACTTATTGTTTCATTTTCCTTGATTTCTGGCTGTATATTTTGTCTTTCCATAAGTTGTTGTATTATACTTGTTTGAGTTTTTATTATTTGTTGCATCTCTTCTATCATAGGTTTCATCGTCATTACCACTACATTTGCTATAGTTTGTATTGTTTCCATCGGGATTTCTAGGTGGGTCATCTCATTCGGTGTCATGTTGTCTATTTGTCTCGATTTGGTTTTAACCTTCTCTGCATATGATGCGTTTATTTTATTTCTTGCCTCTCTGTATGTTATTTTGCCATCTCTTTTTAATTTTAGTATGCTTATTTCTTTTTGTTTAGTTTCACAGTTTTCGAAGTCTGCTGAATGATTCTGTTTGCAGTTGCGACATTTTGGTTCAGTAGTGCCAGGGCATTCTCTCTCTTCGTGGTTTCCTGTACATCTCTTACATATTATCTGTGATCTGCAGCTGTTACTTCCATGTCCGAACAACCAACATTTTCTGCATTGTCTGGGTTTTTCTATAAATTCTTTAATGTAGTGCATTTGTAATCCTATGTGAACTTTCTCCGGTATGTTCTGTCTTGTGTTTGGGGTCCGAAACTTTATGGTTTTTAAAGGTAGTATTTCGTTTTCAATTTTTTTTTTGAATCTGCAAATTTCAAATACTTCTATATTTTGATCTTTTAATTCTTGTGTTATCTCCTCCAGTGTAATCTCAGTTTCTATGTTGCTGATCACAAAATCCGATAGAATGTTATCGTAACTTAACTTTACAGTTATAGGGATATCTTGTATGCTTTTTATTTCCATGATCTCCAGAGCCGTTTTCTTTGTGTAAGCTGTCAGGACAATGTTTCCTGCTCTAGTTTTGTAGGGCGGGGATGCCTCCGAGGGGACCGACAGGTTACTGATGATATTATTTCTAAGAACAAACGGGTTACCCGCCCGCAAAGGGGACGAGGGAAACAAGAAAAAGGTAAAGGAGCGACATTCCAATTCACTAGCACATTCTATCAGACCATACAAATCCAAAGCAAAAAGAGCATCGTTCCACCCCGAAGGGGGGACGGAATCAGACATTTGTAAACCAACCACGCACCTAAGAAGAAACAACACCAAAAACTACCGGGGAGAAAGCGAAAAAACCACTTACCGCCGAAAAGCCAGAAAGGTGAGGAAAAAGAAAGACACTACCTGAACACTACCTCAGTAGCACAAACTACAACAGAATTATACCCAAGATGAAAAGCAGCCAGAATTCCCCACTGAGACAGCGCGCGAGCACCACCCACGAGGTCCACCAGCCGAAAAAACGCAAGGCAAAAAGTAAAACAAAAACAGCTGGTATCGAATATGGCAGTGAACAATTGTAACCGTTAAATTTTGAAATCATCAATTTCTTAAAAATTACAAAATGCTACTATGACATGGAAATGCTTTTTTCTCTCGTGATTTAAAGGTTGTTGCACGAAGGATTCGTCACGGTTACGATTAGGATGTTGGACAGAGAAATTTCTAAAAGATACATTCTTGAGCCATTAGTATAAAGAGTTGTTGCAGCAAAGAGATTTTTTTGACACACGCTTGTGCCAATGTTGAAAAAAAAGTTCAACGTGAGTAAATTTCTAAACGACACGCGCTTGTGCCATTAGGAAGAGAGAATTTTCAATGGGTGTTGAGCTAATTTCTAAACGACACATACTTGTGTCATTGAAGCAAATTGCGCTTACGTAAGAAATAGGATGTTGCAGAAAGAGAAGAGAATTTTCACACACACGCTTATGTCAATGTTGAACAAAGCAATTTTCAAAGAGGGTCATCTTAATTTTTAAAAGACACACGACTGTACGATTGAGATAAACTGCGCTTACACAGGAATAGGATTGTTTCCCTCCAAGAATAGGATGGCACACAAAAATAATGTTCAACGGATGAGCTAATTTCTAAACGGCACGTGCTTGCGCCATTAAGAGAAGTTTCAATGGGTGTTGAGCAAATTTCTATACAACACACGCTTGTGCCATTGTTACAAACTGCGCTTTCGTAAGAATAGGATGCTACACTAACGCGTCTGTCCGTTGCGCTAACGATCCTTCAACGCATTGAGTTCTCTTTTTCCACGTATTATAGTTCTATTCATATATAGACCTTTTTCCACGTGTGATAGTCATAAATTAGATGTCTTCCGGGCCTTGGCCCATTAGCTAAAGTCCGACCTGAAGCGTGGGCCGGGTCAAGTTCATTATTTAAAAAGTCGGGCGGAGCGTATTTAGTTTTTGAGCGAATGTTAATAGAGTACATGAGATTATTGACCGGGACGGTCTTCAAGTCGGACTATTTCATGCCTTCTCCAAAATAATTGGAGGTTTGGGTCTCTCATTCGAATGGTGTGCCCCCCCCCTCCGCATGGGCGATCTTGGGCCGGATGAAAGTGTGATATTTCCGCCCCTGTTTACACCTGTACAGCTTTCCAACTAATTATTGCAATTAATTTGCGAAACTGCAACAAATATTACTTTCCTTATATACATAATGTATAAGGAAAGTATTGTGACGGGGTCGAAAATTCGAATTCAAGTTTTCGACGGGAGAGCACGTTTCAAGCATCCCTGATCACGAATCAAACATTTTTGAATGATGTCTGTGTGTGTGCCAGTGAGTCTGTGGAGACGATAACTGACGAACGAATGGACCGATTCGAACGAAATTTGGTACAAAAATCACAATCCGTAAACACTGGAAGCCTATTGTTTTCAAATGTAATCGAATGTTCAGAACCCCCCTAAATTTTCGAGTGAAATTTTGAAAAAATCAAAACCGCTAATAAAGTTACGCAAATAGACATTTCTTATGTAATTTTTCATTAGAAAACGATTAACATAAATTTTAGAACGCTAACATGAACCGTTCTCGAGATATTGCACATTTTTCAAAAAAATTATCAAAAAGTCATATAAAATAAAAAAAATATATTTCCTATTGAGAAACATGTTCACTTTTTATATGTAATACCATGCGATAAATTGGGTGACATCATTCTCGTGGATCTAGCTCGTTCCATTCATGAGAAAAGATACTTCGAGTAATACTTTTGTATTTGAACGCCAATAGTCATTTATCTGCTGTAAGAATAACTTACTTCTCCTCTATAACGCTTGGCGAGATTTTAGCGACGAACTTGGTGGAAATGTCGCCAACTTAGCTAAACCAACTTATCGTCGCCAACTTTTTAAATGTTGCTAAATTAACGATAAACTCGCCAAATGGATAAAAATGACAATTCCTTGACGAAAATTTAATATCTTGGAAAGAATATAAATATCTACTATAAAAATAATATATTTTTTTTTACTGTAAAAGTAGTAAATTCATTGTATTATATAAGGAAAGTCATGTGTTTCCCACATCTGATTTTTTAATTGATCACCGAAAAAATGTTCAATTATTCTTGCAGAAATGTTGAGTGAAATGATAAAGTCTAATTAACTTCTAATGCTGTTTTTTCAAATTCTCGATTTAATGATTTTTAAAATGAAATACTTCTTTGGTAAATTCTTGAACTGAGCTTATAAATCTGTATATTTTAGACCAAAATTCTTATTTAATATATTTATGTGCATGTAAAAGGTCATTTCCATGAAAAATCCAGTAAACTTTGTTTTTGGTATAATTTAATATACATTAATAAGTTACAATTTACCAAAATTTAACTTTTCTAGTCTAAATATGAATTTTAATAAAATTTAATGAAAATCAGTGAGTAGCCACGTCAATTTAAAACTGATTTTTTTTTTTTCTTTTCAGATAAGAAAGATATAAACCGAATTAAACTTCTTTTCTTAACTAACCATTACTGAAATGTACATTTATAGACTTCTGGCACTCATAGATATAAACCATTTTGTGTAAGGGCTTCCAGGAAAATACATTCTTGACTTTGATATTATCAGATGTTTCTTTTGACCAGTACATTCAGAAAGTGAAAGAAGACTCAGTAGTAAGAAAATTACTTAATGTTTGATTTTTTTATATGCATAAAGGAGAACACTAAATATAAACAATGATATCATTTGCAAAATGCTTGAGAAGTCTCTTCAGGTCTTGAATCACATATTTCAACCAAAATATTTGGACTGATCCAATTCAGCATCTTTTCTAAACAAAATATACTCCAGTTTAAAATCGTAAGTTTTAGAGTTGAAGTAGTTTAGCTATATTACTAGTTGATACATTTTACGTAACGTAACTATTTGAAATTACTAAATAATTTATATTTAAAATCTTTGTTTCTGAAGAAAAATTCTGATATGAGCAGCAAATGACTTTACTTTCAGACTGAAAATTATTTTCTCCTTTCTTTTATAATGCATTGAATTGTGTTCAGCTGCACAAAATATATGAATACTTTTTGAAATTACACTGAATTAACAGTTTAATTCAATTTTCTTTTCTTTTAGCAACTTTACATATTTTAAAATGGCAGAGTAACAAAAATGTAAAAAAACAAAATAAAAAATGTTGTTTTCATGAACGATTTAGAGATTTTGATGCCAATTATATGTTTCAGGACTTCCAGAACACATTTTGACTATTTTTAGAGAGATGTCCATCTGTATGTCTGTTTATGATCTATTTCCTGTGTTCACGATATCTGCTATAAATATTAATGGATTTTCAAGAAACTTTATATCCAGCTCTGTAACAAAAACTCTAGAACTATATAAACAATTTTTAAATTCAAATGAAAACTTTAAAATTTAATATTTTCTTTTTGTGTTTGTGAAGTCATTATCCCCCTTGGTAGGGGAAGTTACCCTCGAGGGGGGTACATTGTCAAATTTGGTATCAATAGAAAGAATTTTTTCAAGCCTTTTAAAATGTAGGATAACACACTATAATTGTGATCATCTGAACAAATAATACAGATTTTTTTAAATTTTTTCTTGCAAAAATAAATAAATAAGCTACTTAACATATGCATTCTGATACGAGAAAGTTGGGTTGAGCCACATTTCAGTAATTACGAATATATTTTATTTTTTTAACATAAAAATTTTATTTGAAGTTTATGCATTTGGATAAATGTATACCATAAAACAGTTAATTTTGGTCACAAAAGTGATAGAAGTGAACATTTTTTGTCCTAATATTATTATCTATGCCTGATAAAAAAAAGTAACCATTGACTATTGGCTAGTTATTCATAAATGCAATTCTCTACAACCAAATACAACTAGTTTTATACAGGAGAAGCAGATTAAAAATAATGTTGCTATCCTAGCTTACATGAAACATTTTCAAAAAGAAGTGTTTCATGGATAATGAAAATGCTTCTTTTTAATACACTAGAATGATATGAAGCTCTAACAATAAATCACAATAAATGTAAGGGTGCATACTTCTTTATAGAAAGAAGTTTTGGAAACTTCAACTTTAGTGACAGCAAGCTGCAAAATCTTAGCCCACATTAACATGATGCATTTCCTGCGGCTTATTACTAACAAAAAAATTAAAATGCAGCTTATCCATACTAAAAATGTATGCCTGCTACAGTGTGGCATGGGGTACTACTTGACTTATAGACTGCAAACATCCAAAATAAACACCTGCTATGTGGGTTATAAATAGCACTTGCTACGCTGACGTACGGTGGTGTCTATACTTATTTTATTGCAGTCATTTCTTTTTAACAAATAGATTATGTACTACATGTGCAATATATGAATCAGACTAAAATTGATCCTACAGTTTAAATCGAATTTGATCACTTTCACGATAAACATAATTTAATTTGAAACAGACCATTTTCACAACAGATACAATTTAAATCTAAAACCAGTTACTTTTACAGCTGATTTCAAATTGTTTAGCTTGCTTATTTAAAATAAAACTGAAAATCAAAATAAAATCAATATTTATTAAAATATATATTTTTTTAACTGAAGAGATTAACTATAATGAAATATATTCAAGTTTTAATTTCACAAACTTTAATTTCAAAAATGCTAAATTTAATTTATTGAAAATATTTCTGTAGTCAATAAGCTCCTTGCATGCACAGGTGTTTCCAAACTATCATTGGGAAGTTCTTGTAAAATGAAATGAATAACCCACATATGTGTGTTTCAAAGACTAACCAAATCACAGTGATTCAAATTGCAGATTACAAATTAAAGAGACTAGCAAGATAATAACTATAGGTTAAATGTGTTTGTTACACTAAAAATTTACTTAGCATCTATTATACATATAGAACAGCTTACCGCACAAAGTCCCATATACAGGCATTCACTTTTAAGAGCAAGCATATCAGCATATAACGTACACACTTTTTAATCACCAATTAAGGATTTTTAATTCACAGCATATCCACTAGGAACAGTAAATGTCAGCCGCCAAAAATAATACACTCAACTCTTTTTTTACACACTTTTTTTTTACACAAATTTACACAGTTCAAAAAAGTCTTCCTTTTTTGAAAAATTCATTTGATCTAACATGATTTCAAAGTCATTGTCTTGTATACATAATCATGAGCGGTCTAGTTTAAATTGCAGTCTTTGGTACCAACGTATTTTCAAAAAAATTTCACATTTTTACCACATTTCAAAAATTAGGCAGCACTGCTATAATGATATCAAATAAGGGGATTCCACACACTAGTTATTGGGGAATCCTCTTATCCGATAACTCTTACCTTCCCATTTCATATGACACTTACAGAACATATCATTAAATTGTTGAAGTTTATTAGCTCAAAATATTTAATCAATTGTTTGTGTTATCAGCCATACATAGTGCTATCAATTGTGTATTTGAACATTTCTGACCTTAAGAAGTGAAAACAGGTATTTTTATCTAGATAAAATTTTTACCCTAGATAACATTTAACAAAATGTAGAAAGTTTCAAAGATTCGTAAAAGACAAGTAATTTCTATAGAAGTTTTTACAAGGTTTTTAAACTAAATATAGTTCTTTATTTTACCTTACACGGTTTTGGGATAACATGGAATGTATCCCTAATTTTACTATAGGAAACTTATCTTTTTTTACACGAATTTCTGAGAAACGTATCTACCGTGTAAAAAAAGAGTTGGGTGTAGTTATATAAAAAGCATGCATACCTTAGCTTCTTCACAATCTTAAGAAATGGAAGGATGTTTCTGTCTGTCAGCAATAGATTTTTCAGTCCCTTCAAAATATAGAATTTGACTCTATACAAACTTTAAATCCCTGTAATAAATCAAATCAAAATTATTATCCCTTTATATATCTTGTTAAAATAAAGCACTTCAGACCTGCTTATACTTAACAATTAGAATAAATATTTTAAAAACTTACAGATCTAAGTATGAAGTATTTATTTTATTATTGTATATAATTACAAGCATGAACATAAATTTATTTTCATGTAAAACAAAAATATTTTGCTCATAAAAACAAATTATAAATATGATTAAACAATGAATAGTAAAATTTTAGATAATAAAATAGTTTTTTTTTATGCAGCAGTGAAAAGCATAAAACAAAAATATTAATATACATCTGTATTAATAAAAAAACTTATTAAACTAATCATTTTACTCATTCTTCATGTTGTCTGCTTCTTGCAGCACTCCACCTTTCATGAGAAATGTTCCATTCTTTATTTTGTATGATTTAAGCTAACCTATGTCTTAGCAAATTCATTTTACTTCTTTTAATGAACAAAAGCATCCAAAAAATTCTAGAGCTATCATTAGTTCATTTTAAATAAAGTGTGCACAGCAGTATTTTTTAAATCATACAGAAAATATAGCATTGATTAGAAAATGTTTCAAATTATCTTAGAACCATTAGTAGACAATAACATTTTAATAGCTTGCCATGGCTTGCGAGTTCCCGAGAACAAATTAGAAAATTTATGCTAATATTTGTTACATACATGCTCAAGACAATGTTTAAATGATTACTTTTTAATGATTTTCTAAAAATTAAACTAATTTGTTCTCTATTATCCACAAAGGGGGGTTTCACCTCTGCCAAAGAGGCTCATTGTTGCTCGCTTTAAGCAGCAAAATATAAACCATAGAATTAAAAATGGAGCACTTCTTTTTTTTATAAGAAAAATAGGAGTTCTAATAAAACTTATTAATGAAATTTCCTGAGTTTGCTAGAAGAATTTTTACAAACTTTCACAGTCTGAATTACGATGTTTTGTAGTGTATAATATTTTCATTTAGTGAAATGAATTTAAATTTAGTAACACATAGAAAAATTTAAAATGAAAAATTAGCCAATTTGATGATAAAAGCATGAAATCAAAATTTAAATATCAAAATTTTAGTTTCAATTACAATAAGGTAAAACAATCCTAAAAATAGTTTGAAATTTTTTAAAATGACAAAACAATGGCATTTTACAGACTCAAATAGAATTCTTCCAGGTTTTTAAAGAAAATTACAATTCTTAAGCTTTCGCTGGAATTGTCAGCCGAATTTCTCTGAGAATTTCAGGTTTTCCCTGAGGCCTGTTTTAACTCTTAAAAGGAGAGTAAGCTCACAATCAGAGCTATAAAATGCAATGAAATATTCACATTTTCAGATAAAATACTTTTTCTAACTTTAAACTGCTAAAGTTAAGGGGGAAATGATAAACTATACTTATGTGGAATTAGAAATATAGGAAATATGGAATGTGGAATTAGAAATATAGTGTGAAGGTATTGTTGGAATTTTGTGGGTTTTTTCAAGCATAATTTCAACTCTCTAATAAGGGATATAGCTTATAGATGTATTTTTAAATTTGAATGCTTATAAAAATTTATTTCGAAGTTACTTTGAAAAATATCTTGAAGTATACTTTATACCAGCTATAGATGGAATATATTCTTAATTTAAAAAAGTGCTTGTAGAAATAGCAAATATAAAATGTGCATGTAAAATTAGACAGAAATCATCAAACATCCTTATATGAGTAGTAGTTATCTTTCGACATGTAATTTTGAACATTTTAGATTAGAATAAAAACAAAAATTAAAATTATTTTAAAATTTTAATAATTTGACACTAACATTTGAAGAATTTTTTTATTATTTTAAATGCACATAGACAATTAGAAATTTACAATACATTTGCAAATCATTTACTTTTAATAAAAAAAATAAGTTTATATGTAAATAGGAAAAGTTTACTCTTTTAAATTTGAATACTTATATAAAATTTATTTCGAAGTGACTTTGAAAAATATCTTGAAGTATACTTTATACCAGCTATAGATGGAATATACATTTACATCTATTTTAAAACATAATTACTCAATAAATATAAATGTAGATAAAATAATTTTTAAAAGTTTACTTTAATGAGAAATATTTTAAACGTTACAAATGAGCAAAGAACATATTCGGATATTTAATATAGATACGTATTTGAAAACCTTACGTATTTGAAATCAAGTATAAAATGGTAATAAACTTAAATTTGTTTAAGACATGATATTTTAATAACGGCATTCTTGAATTTAAATACTTTTTACGTTTTCTTTTTCTTTCTTTCATTTCAGTCAATATCGGCTTTTAAACTAATTTTATATCTTAAAATCGAGTGAATATTTTTCAACAAATATTTATTTGCTTTTTTATACGGATATGTGACAAATCCAAATATTTTTTAATGTTCATTCATCTGTTTAAGCTTCTGATATCTGAAGAAATCCATATAAAAAAGATCAAATCAAAAATTTACAATAGATTTTGTCCACATCCTTCTCGGTTTGCTTTATTTATTCTTCTTAAGCAGGAATAATCTTAGCGTAATTATGCCAAGGCATATTTGATTTTTCCCTGCAGCTGATAGCAATTTAGTCATAATTACAAAGTAATAAAGGTTACCTTACAAAAGGAAGTACTAAGTAAAAGTCTTGTTTTACTGCCGAAGTCGAAGCGAAAACGCGCTGCCTGCCGAAAAATATATGTACAAATGTATAGTTGCCGCCAAAAGGCACCAAATTTGATTTATCATACCGCCGTAGTTTTTGTCATTTAGCACAACTTCTTCAAACTGTCAATAACCTTATCGCCAACTTTTTCGCCGAAAAATTGGGGGAAAAGTTGTCCGAAATAGTTGGTTGTTCCAAAAGTTTTTGAGTGTGATAGGGCCTTAAGAGGCATTTCTGGAGAAGCAACTGGTTGTTTAGTTACTTGTGCAGAAAAAGAAGGTGTTTGTGTGTAACCCAAACAATTATCTTCATTCCACCTTTTATCAACCATGTCTTCAGAAAATAATTGCTGATCTAGTCCACAGCGTAGAGCAAAGTGTTCACAAGGCAAAATAAACTGTTTATTAAATTAACAAGAACAAGAATTTATGTGCTCATCAAACAAATTACTGAGTCTGTCTCTGAGTCTTATAGAAAACTTGATTTGATTTATCTTCATTCTGTTCAATTAAATAAGTCCCCTCCTTACAGTTTTGAATTTCCAAACATATTAATTTGTGGGACTTGGTGTACAAATGGACTCAATTTTAGAGTTCAGTTTCAACAAATTTTGACTTGACACATAGGTGTAGATTTGTAAAAAAAAAGTTGGGAGGGGGTGGGTGTACACAGCCAGTGCAGTATTAGCATACATATTGTTTCTTAGGTAGATTGGTCCCTAAATAGTAGGGGTTTTTCTTTTCAGATAACCCCTACTTCCAAGAAGAAAGGGTATCGGCACTCAGATATATACAGGGGTGGTTGATGTCAAATCCCATTAGGGTATAGGAAAAGAAGACGTGGATATAAAGTGACAAGTAAAATGTAAAATAAAAATGTAGTCAAGAGGTTTTTGCCACATTCTCGTCAAAACCAACTCAGAGTGAGATATTGTTACCCCTGGATTTCGAGTATTGTGAAAGATAGGAAGACTCTATCTATTCTTTAGGATATCTGCAGTATTTAGGGAGAAGGGTGAACAGGTTCAAAATCTTCTCCCTCCCTGAATTTTTATTTTGCACTAATTATGTGACAAGCAATATATTGTAATGGGGGGGGGGGGGGGTACAGCATCTCCTTTTCAGCCTAAAACCTAGATAATTCTAATTTTCTATAAAATGATATGTATGAATATGTACCATGATAAGTATGTACAACCTAAGCAAAGCATTAATTATTTACATTATAAAAAATGCAGCCGAAGGCCACTAGAACTTATATCTAGTTCTAGATAAATATCACAGTTTTGTTACAATAGAAAATAGGTCTCTAAATAGAAAACAATATATGAGATTAAGAATATTTTGTTGCACTCTCCTTTGGGACTAGGAAAGAAAATCTTACTATTAATGTGTAGAAACCCATTTATGTATATATGTATGTCCCCCTTATTTGGAGCTAATAATTAACCTTGCGATGTTTTTAAAAGGTAACATTCAAAAGATTCAATAAATAGATTTTAAAATATTTTCGAAAACCTCTAACAAGGGTGGCGGGAATCAATCTGTTCCTTAAAACATATCTTCTTCCTCAATTTTTAATCTACGATCTCAATTGTTTTAAATCGGGGTTAAAGATGTTGCACAGAGAGCTGAGGAGACAAAATTTACAAAAAAGTCGATAGTTTTTTTCCCACACATTTTCCATAGGCTGACAAATTTTAAACATGGACCAAGGACATGGATCAAGGAATTCAGTTTATTGGAGTCCCTGGGCTAGGAAAAATCCCAGCCTTTTACCTCCTGCGGAAATTAAGTGGAGATCGAAAAAAATTTAGGATAAATGAGTGCTCTTCATCACTGCATTAAAGAAATTCTAATGCTGTGCCTATTAGAGTCTAATTAAAAATTTTGAATGCCATAAAATTGAAATAATTATAGTGAAGAGAAGAGGGGAAAGGAGCAAGAGTTCCTTGATCGGTGATCAGTAGATGTAGGCAAGTCTCGTTGTGGTATCCGAATGCCAAGGATATGGTTCAGCTCAATGTGGCAAACTAGTTAAGAAAAATATGTGACTAGTTGGGATGGGGAAGTACAAAGATGCTAAATTTATGCACTTCAATCAGAAGTCGATGAATTGTCAGTCTAAATTCCTAGCCCAGTTAGAAACTGAAGGTGGGTCCAGATTCAAAACAGAAATGCAGACAAGATTATTAATTCACAGGTGGTCAGTTATTGAAAAGCTATATTCGACAAGGAAAAGTTGCCAAACTAAAGTATGGTTACCACTGTCTCTTTGATGTCCAGTAAAAAATCCCCATTCTAGGGTACCCAAATTAGTTTGTCAACAGTGTCAATGCCCCAGGTATACATTGATGAGAGAAATCAGAAATAAGCAATAGGCTAAAGAAAATGGCAAAGATAGCTGATGTGTTTTGAGACATCAATGGTAAAGACGACTTTGGGGTAGGGTTGTAGACAAGGACCAATTTATTAATTTCCTATGGCTAATGGGCTGGAATAGGTCCGAATAAGTTTTTTCTTTCTTCATATGCCTTCAAGTTAACCCCAGATTATCCCATGATCTGAGTCACCTTATCTGAAAGGTCATCCAGCAAGCGTTTTACTTGACATATTTAAAAATTTAGCATTTTTAAAAATTTTATAAGAAAAATGCAAATTTTAAACTTCAGGGGGGGGGGACCATACCCCGAACCCCGACAGTTGGGTGGGACATATGCCCCCTCCCCTGGTTTCTGCGCCTGTGACTTGATATAACTTTCATTTCTTTGAAGGATGAATGAACTTGAGACATTTTTTATGAATTTTAGGATTTCTCTGACAACACAGAAGTGCATTTTTGGCTTAAGATATGGTTTTATTTTTTGATTATGGCTTTCTATTATATTATTTGTTCTATTGTCTAGATGTTCATAGCATTTAGTATATGCTAAAACAAATTTTTCCTTACAACTATCCCAGTTAGTGATGAAATAATTATACAAGTTAGGAGCATAAGGCATTTTAAGGATTTCTCAGTTTTGATAATATTGCTTTTTAGTATTAGAATGTACAATCTGTTTATAATAAGCATGATAGTTTCTTTTAGCGATTTATTAATATCCAAAGAAGAAATTTTGAAATGCAAATATTTGAGAATATGAAAAATCTATAAAATAGTTATTACATTTGGAAAAAGCATTTTAATTATATGTATTTCTTTTAAGTCAGTATCTGTATTCTGTAACAATATTCTACATGATTGTAATACTGAAGGATTAAAGTCAATGAATTTTTGAATTGCTGTGCTTTTCTTTTCATTCAAAACAAAAATATAACATATTGGTTTACCTCGACCATGCTCACACAAAATAGAATAAAGAGGAAGGTCTTCAATATCAAGTTGCATCAAAAAATAAAACACTAGGAAACTGTTATGCTAATAATCTCATTATTTTAGTTTGAAATAGAAGATAGTGGGAAATAAGATTTTCATTAGTTTCCTGATGGATATTACAGTTTTTATCATCTTTTATTCATTTTTTAACAGTTCAATTAAAATATCGCTATTTTTCATATGACAATAAAGGGTACTTATTAAGTTTTGTCTCAAGTTACTTATATCTGATGAAATATCAATTATTCCAGTATTATTCTGACTATAATTCTTTATATCTTTAGACTAGAAACATTACATTTTATCAAATTTTTAACACTACATTTTCCCTCTGCAGCTAATAATTGTTGATATAAACTATAGTCCATTGAGCCGATTCTATGGTTATGTTGCAAGACAACTTGGGATATTTTGTAGTGTAAATGGGGTTTCCTCATTAATCTACCTTCAATTTTAAATGGGCAATCATCGCAAAGACTATATTGAATTGGACGAACACCTTTTCCCCCATACTTTGTATTTACCATTATGAACACATGTATAAGTAACACAGAGGTCTCAAAACACTGGCCAATTTTTATTTCACAATCTAGTCCTTCCCTATACAAAAGAGGGATAGGCAAATCGAAATAAATTATCAAGCATTTTAAGAAAATTCAAAAACAGTATATTAGGAAAACAAATGACAAAAGGTCACCTTTTACAGAAATCCAATACATGAGGTATGTTAGATTCCAATTTGATGCTACCTAAATAAATATAAAAATATGAATATTACTAACAAGATAAAAAAAAACCATAATATCTAAACATAGTTTCTTATATTTTTTTACTTCTACTAGGAACCTCTGCATATCTGTTCATGAATGCTAGTTTTTAAATTGAACTCGCTAAAATTTCAAAAGAAAAAAAAAATAGATATTATTGCTTGCTAAAATCAAGTCAAATATATAAATACAAAAAAATAGAATAAACCAGTGCTTTCATTTAAAAATAGGTGTGCTATTCAGAACATTAAATGAACTTATAATAGATTTTTGTATTACTAACAAACATTTTTATTTAATAGTTTTTAGGTGATATAGATAATTTATATAATATAGAGAAAATTATATATGTTAATGAGTATAAATATGAATTATTCTTAAAAGAAAAATACAAATTACATATACTAAGCTTAAATAAGTTTCTTTCAAACAATTAAATGAAAACCACACTATAAACTAAAATACACTAAATTATCTTCCTATGCAATAAATTTAATATTCAGTCACAAAACAATAATCTGAAAACTGCCATTTATCATCACTAACCATTAAAAAGCTACTTACTTTACATACTTTAATAGTTGCTGATATTCAGTTATCTTCTGATTCCATGTCTCAAAGTTAAAAATCTTATTGAAGTCATCGTATCCAAAAAAATACTATTAAGTTTGCCGACTTTAATTTAGCAGCAAAACTAATTAGTATTCATTTGGTTTCACTTGTTAAAAGAATGCTAAATGCAGGAATCAAAGACAACAAAATACATAATAATGTAAGATAATACTTAAATAGTTATGTAATGAGCTCTATGACATATTTATAAATTCATCAGTCATTAAAACATTAATATAAAAATAATATTACTTACTAAATTTTAGAGTTACCTATTTCACACAAATCCAAGTTGGTCCGCTATCCAATTTTACAAAAATAACGGTACTTACGTATTATCGCAACCATGACAAAACGTAATTGATGTATCGTCCAATAAAGGTCCCGATCGATTCCAAGGACAACATGCAACAAAGTGATCTGTATGAGGACCCACGTTCGAGCGGGCTCGAACTGGTTGGGGGACGTACGCACCGCTGGGACTGTGTCGTCAGACAGGCCGGCTTCGCCGGACCAAGTCACAGAGCATACTGGACTCGCTTCTGGGTTTTTCTCAACCAGTTCGAGCCCGCTCGAACGTGGGTCCTCATACAGATCACTTGGCTGCATGTTGTCACGGTCCTTGCGCCGTGCGACGGTCCCAGAAGCGAGTCTAGTATGCTCTGTGCCTTGGTCCGGCGAAGCCGGCCTGTCTGACGACACAGTCCCAGCGGTGCGTACGTCCCCCAACCAGTTCGAGCCCGCTCGAACGTGGGTTCTCATACAGATCACTTTGTTGCATGTTGTCCTTGGAATCGATCGGGACCTTTATTGGACGATACATCAATTACGTTTTGTCATGGTTGCGATAATACGTAAGTACCAAAATAACTTGCTCCGCCACTGACATCACCCAACACCTATAAATTCATTTAGATAAATACATTTTATAGAAGACAGAGATTGTACGTAACAATTCATAAAAATTGGGTTGTAGGAACAAAGTTAATTGTTTAAACATTATAATAATTTCGGTAAAAGCACTATTTATACATATGCTAGCCTCTGAAACATGTAAGATTATCTGCACATTATACAACACGTTGAATAAAAGACATCATGCAAAAGAAAAAACAAAAAATGGCATTATCCCAAAGACCGGTACGGTCTTCAATTTGGCGACTTTTCTGGCGCCCGATGTTGAGACAGTTGCCATAGTATCCAACCAAGTCGCAAGGTTACCATGATTATGTAAGCACGAATGTAAATAAACAAACTGCGCGGTAAAATGCGCAGAAACGTAAGTGCAAAGGGACATTATTTTTATCATAGCTCGTAACGGTAAACTGACGATGATGCCAAATAAAAATTGAAATTAATTCCATTAAACATCGAATTTATATTTGTAATGAACATTAGTTATTTAGAATACATTAATAGCAATATATATTTAAAGATTTCATTTGCTAAAGTGCATTTTAAGTGAATATACACTACTAATCATTTTTATCATAGTCTCTAAGTAACGTTCTAAAGATGTATACATTTACTAGCAAATTCTGCAATGTATATGCGAGTGAGGGGAAGATATGTAGCGATTTTTCGCAAAAAAACTCGTGTATATATTTTAATGAAAGTTAATATTTTATTTTCCGGTTAATTAAAAATATCCATCAAAGAAGATAAATTTAGATATATTCTACAAAAATTAGAGGTTAAACGAATGCAAGCTTCTAAAGTAATGTATATGTATATATATACGTATGCATATGTATATATATACGTATGTATATATTGTAATTCAATGTATTTGTCGGAGGTCGCACGTAACAACAGCCGTTTGTGCAACAGGGGTTCTGTGACTCATAGAGTGATGTAGTAATTAGAACATGGATCTACGCCCGCTAAAAAAACATCACAGAATCCGGTCCCGCTGGCTGTCGGAGGTCGCACGTAGCAACAGCTGCTTGAGCAACGGGTGTTCTGTGGCTCATAGCGTGATGGAGCAATTAGAACATGGGTCTACGCCCGCTTCGCGAGCTAACCTCGCTACGCTCGCCCTCTAAAAAATATCACAGAATCCGGTCCCGCTGGCTGTCGGAGGTCGCACGTAGCAACAGGTGTTCTGTGGCTAATAGAGTGATGTAGCAATTAGAACATGGATCTACGCCCGCTTCGCGAGCTAACCTCGCTACGCTCGCCCGCTAAAAAAACATCATAGAATCCGGTCCCGCTGGCTGTCGGAGGTCGCACGTAGCAACAGCTGTTTGTGCAAAAAGTGTTCTGTAGCTTATAGAGTGATTTAGCAATTAAAACATGGATCTACGCCCGCTTCGCGAGCAAACCTCGCTTCTCTCGCCTGCTAAAAAACATCACAGAATCCGGTCCCGCTGGCTGTCGGAGGTCGCACGTAGCAACAGGTGTTCTGTGGCTCATAGAGTGACGGAGCAATTGGAACATGGATCTACGACCGCTTCGCGAGCTAACCTCGCTACGCTCGCCCGCTAAAAAAACATCATAGAATCCGGTCCCGCTGGCTGTCGGAGGTCGCACGTAACAACAGCTGTTTGTGCAACAAGTGTTCTGTGGCTCATAGAGTGATGTAGCAATTAAAACATGGATCTACGACCGCTTCGCGAGCTAACCTCGCTACGCTCGCTTGCTAAAAAAACATCACAGAATCCAGTCCCGCTGGCTGTCGGAGGTCGCACGTAGCAACAGCTGCTTGTGCAACGGGTGTTCTGTGGCTCATAGAGTGATGTAGCAATTAGAACATGGATCTACGTCTGCTTTGCGAGCTAACCTCGCTACGCTCGCCTGCTAAAAAACATCACAAAATCCGGTCCCGCTGGCTGTCGGAGGTCGCACATAGCAACAGGTGTTCTGTGGCTCATAGAGTGATGTAGCAATTAGAACATGGATCTACGCCCGCTTCGCGAGCTAACCTCGCTACGCTCGCCTGATAAAAACATCACAGAATCCGGTCCCGCTGGCTGTCGTAGGTTGCATGTAGCAACAGCTGTTTGTGCAACAGGTGTTCTGTGGCTCATAGAGTGATGTAGCAATTAGGACATGGATCTACACCCGCTTCGCGAGCTAACCTCGCTACGCTCGAACGCTAAAAAAACATCACAGAATCTGGTCCCGCTAGCTGTCGAAGATCGCACGTAGCAACAGCTGCTTGTGCAACGGGTGTTCTGTGGCTTATAGAGTAATGTAGTAATTAGAACATGGATCTATGACCGCTTCGCGGGCTAACCTCGATACGGTCGCCAGCTAAACAAACATCACAGTATCCTGTTCCCCTGGCTGTCAGAGATCGCACATAGCAATATATATCTCTGCAAAAAGTGTTCCATAGCTCATAAAGTGATTTTCATGTTACTTCCGCGCTTCAAAATCTCAATCATACTCAATCTAGAATAAACCACGTACGATTCCTTATACGTAATGCGCATTCGCTCCAAGAACACGGCAAGCCCACGTATAATCATCAAAATCTTCTGTACTATCATTCCTCTCGCACAATCGCATTACCCACTTGCAATCAACCCCTGATTCACACACCATTTAATCACATTAATTTACCACTATCAACCAAACGATCAAAAAGAACAATACTAAATCTTTCACTCTTCACAGCCATTTACTACACTCAAATGAAATCAAAGAAAATTTACCAATACTTGTATTTAAATCTTGTTCCCAAACATCTAATTTTAAAAGATCAGTACAATAATTCATAGTTAGCATAAAATAACACAAATTAAGACAGTTGCCAGAGTTATCAACTCGCATGGTTACGAAGTACGATGAGTTAAAGAGTTACCAAGGTCGCAACATAGCCCTCCGCTTATCGCCGATTTGGCGCGATAGAAAAAAACAACCGTACCGGTCTTTGGGATTTAGCCCAAAAAATAAATAAAATGCTCCAAATAAAATGAATCAGTTAATATCTTTGTGTATATTATAATTGGGCTGATCCGGAGATTAGGTCACCTTGGTTAAATCGGAGAAGACGCCACGCACTTTGTGAGGTTAAATCGGAGAAGACGCCACGCACTTTATGTTGCAATCTGGTAACCTCTTGTATCGGTTGTTTTCGGCGGAAATTGTGTAGCATCCAATAAGAATACGTTTTTGTGTTTGCTACAGTTTTTTGATGTAAAAGAACATTTCTATCAATATTTTTGGCCATTGTTGTGCGTGTTTGCTTGTTCTTTCGTTATTTGATTTATTTTGTAATAATTATTCATTTTAGTTTTGCGGATTTGCTTTTGTTGTCGATTATATTTCCCTTATGTCTTCTGGTATGCGCGAGCAAATGGAAGGTGAGTGTAGTTTTGTAAAGCGTGGTAGAATGGATGTTGGTATGAATGAATCTAGAATAAAATTTTACTATGATTTGGAAAATAAAGGTTTGAAAGAAGTGATTAATTGGTGTGTTATGAAAGGGATTATGAGTGATAAATACGGATCCTCGGTTGCATGGAGAAAGTGATTTTGCTACGTGCGATATGCACAGATAAAATTGTAGCATATTCTGTGTCTGGGCGCCGCAGGCGACCGTTCCTAATAAACCGGAGATCACTGGGGGCCCCGTTCCGGTGTAGAACGACCTTTAGGTCGAACCCCTGCCCCTGTACGGACCACTGGTACATACGGACCACTAATACATCCGTTCCACAATTTTCGATCTTTAGATCAAATCCCTGCTCTTACACGGACCTGTAGGTCGAACCCATTCCTTTATATGGATCCTCAGTTAGATGGAGAAAGCGATCTTGATACGTACGATATGCACAGATAAAATTGTAGCATAAAAATTTTAAATTTTACAAAAATCTGATTTTGGAACGTTTACATGAGTATTATTAATTTTTTTATTCTGCAGTTTTATAAAGTTATTTAATTTTCTTAAAATACACAAAAATCGTATTTTGTAACGTTTTTTTTAGTATTATTCACTGTTATTTAAGTTAAATTAAATTATCATTTATATTAGAAAATCTTGTTTAGAACAAACACAATAGTCTGTCTTTAGAAACAGGGTTCTTCTACCAAAACATCATTTTGGTAGGAGGAGCCTATTTCTAATGACGGTAAATGACATCACTGAGGATGGGTGGAGCCAATTTCAAAACACGGAAGAAAGCGCCAACCACAGGCCAACTTGGCCCGATTTTGTACTTAGAAAAAAATTTGCGGTGACCTAATCTCCGGATTTACCTATAATTGATATATAATGCAACTATGTTACTTAAACTGCTATGGAACAAAATTCTAAAAGATGTTCTTCATGTGGTTTAAAACTGCTGCTGTCGCAAAGACAGTTTTTTGGACATCATCGTACTGCCGCCAATTCTTAGGGGCAAGTATGTAAAAGCAATTTTATGAAAAAATATCATTAAAATTTTTACAAAAATGTTTTTTTTTTTATAATTTAGAATCGCAATTTCTTAAATGCCACCCATTTATTTTCATTATTTGTGCTTTTTACTGTTGTAATTAAGAGATGAAAACTCAAATCATAACTTGGGGGACAGTGACAAATGAGCAGTTTTATGTAGTCAAAACTATATTTAATATTATTAAAATATATTTTTTTGTTGAAAACCAAGTAGAACAACTTAAATTCTAAACAAATACTGCAAAAAAAATATCTGTCTTATTATATATATTTTTTTTAACTTACGGAACACAAAATTTACAATTATCAGAAATTCAGCCATAATTTTTTTTTTTTTTGCCTCCGCAGCAATTTTTCATTGAACCATTACTTAACCACGGCGGCAGATAATTTTTAAAGGTTGCCGGCAATGTTTCCCACTACAAATGCTTTCTGTCAAAAGTATAGAGCAGTTTATTAAATGAAGCTTACTACAATTCACTAGCACAGATATAACTAGTAATATATAAATGCATCTCCTTAGAAATACGATACATTGAAAAGTTTTGATTAAGGTATGTTTTTATTTGTATATTTCTATTCCCTTTTATCCGTGATTTTGTATTTTATACAATGTTTTCTATCCCTATAATCCTATATATCTATATATTAAATAAATACATCTAATAAGATTGTTTCCAATTCACTTTCACAAAAAGAATAATCTGTTGGTAACAAAGCAGAAAAATGCACTTGCGTCATATATTCTATGACTTAGTAACGCAAAACATACTCAATAATAAGTATATACATACAATCTATGTAATACATCAAAAAGAAAATGTTTAACATGTGGCAATAATGGTAAAGCTGAGTATTTCACTCTTATTTTATTATTAGAACCATATCGGTTTAGCCCTTCCTGGACCCGCCATAGGAATATACTTGTTACTAAATAAAAAAAGCAACGCACCTAATAAAAGTTGGTTTCAAATTGTTTAAAATAACAAAAAAAATAAATATTTCTTGATTGCATAGAATTAAAAATTTTGTAAATAGTGTTCTTGATACTTACAGAATCCTCAAATTTTAAACTTATCCTTAGATTTTAAATTAAATACTTTCTATCAGTCGTAATAAATATATTTTACAGAAATATCTAGAGAAAAAACAACAATAAACAAATTTGCAAGTTCTTCACATGCAGAAATTCGTCAAATTTGAAAACTAACTTTAGATTTTAAATTAAATACTCTTAGTTAGTAGTATAACAAATAATATTTTACAGAAATATTAATAAATATTACGGCTAATACACAAAATAGAATATGTACAAAAGTCAAGAATAACTACAATAAATATATATACAAAAGTCAAGAATAACTACAATAAACATATATACAAAAGTAAATCCTGCTTTAGAAACAGATTAAAAAAAAGATATTTTACTTACAAATAAGCACTGGTTTGAGGATTACGATTAGTAAAATCCGTCTGAATATGAAAAACATTATTTTAAACATTTTAATTCTAGTGAAAAAGATCTTCATTAAAAAAAAAATACCGGACTAACCCTAACCTCTCTGTGATGTTATAGCCGTGCTGGAGTGCCAAGCCCGAAGGCTGTAACCTCCGATCTGAATATTAGGCAAAGAATTTCTAACCGTAAAGAAGGGAAGCTTCCGTAGACCCAATGTAAACAGCCTTATCGCCACTGCGGAAAATCTGTCATGCAGGAAAAGCAACGTTACAGGACGAGAATCCGGGATGAAGGATTCTTTATTGTTTCTTTTCGTTTTTTTTTTTTTTTTTAATACATTGATTTGATAATCGTATGATAAGTGATGCAATTTAAATGGAAAACATATTTTCATTTACATAAAGATTTTTTAAAGCAAAATAAAAAATTTTAATGCTTTTTTTTACCTCCAATTACATTCAAAATAAGAATTTAAATTTGCATGCTTTGTCCTTGTATAAAATTTTTTTTCAATTTAAGATATTTTTTCGTTATCATTAAAAGATATTACGGTAAAATAAAATTATATTTTATTTCATATCTAATTATACTTAAAATAAGAATTTTATTTTGCATGCATGATCTTACAAAAAACTTTTACACTCAAATTCAAGTGCACTCTTATATGTAATATTAATAAAATAGAAATTATAAATGCACTTACCTTTGACATGATCAGGTAAAACGAATAAAGAGTAAGAAGTTCCACAATTTTTTTTCACACATTTTCGCTCTACAGATATATTTTATTCTCAGATTTTATTTCACAGATATATTTTATACTCTTCATAGAAGATAATTTTTGTAAATTTTAATAATACCCCTGCAATTTATAAGTTGCAGATGAAATGGTTTTAAGATATAAACTCTTCTATATTTTACATATTTCTTTCAGATAAACTCTTTTAGCAGAAGTGTAACTTAAACTACAGAAATTAAGTAGAAAAAAAAACTCCTGTAATAATTGTAAAATCAATAATGGTTCCTACCAGGAAAAAAGAATGTCCTATAAAAATAAATTAGACAAAGAAAATAATGAAACATGAGTGAAGCTAAGCAAAATTTAATCAAACAATTTTTATTTACACATATTCATTATATAAACACATTTACATAGAAAGAAAATCACAGTATAAATAATCTAAAAGTATTTTATTTCTAATGTTATCTGCTTCAACACATCCAGCAAATCAGCCTGAACAGACAGAAAATTAAAAATAATTCTATCTCAACAAGCTAATCAACTGGCTTATGTCAAGCTAATCAATTGGCTTAAGATTAGTAAAATCAAAAGTTCTAAGTATACAAATGAGTAAATATAATCATGATAAGGATCCTAAACGACAAGATCCTTTATTTCTAAAGGTGTTTATTGCGATTATATATGCATATTAAATAAAACAATAGATTAAATACTTTTAGGATCGAAATAATTCACGTACCTTTTGTGTTTGCAAGAGACTCAGCAAATCGGTCATTTTAAGACAATCCCAATCGGAAAATCAAATGTACACAGCCCAGAATTGTAATACACGATTAAATACATGTCAACCATGTAAATGAAGTGACAAAAATATTAAATTAACAACTTAAAATTGTAATAAAGTCAGCCCACGTGGTAATACAACAGACAAACACAGTGACTTGCGAAAGAAATAACCCATTTCCTTCCCCTCCTTGACAAAGAATCTCTATCCATCACCCAAGATGCATTGCGCGAAATCACACCAGCGCCCATCGAGAAGGGATTTTACTCGAAGGGAATACCCCTGTACGGTTACTTCTCCTTTGAACATCTCTTCCGCAGTAGCCAGATGGCGATAGTTAAGTCTAAGCGAACCTTCCCCCGTTTGTATTAGGTGTGAATACATGTCATCATTTGAGCTACAGGATATAAGTACTTTGACGACGGACAACATTGTCCGTATTCCTTAAGGGAAGGGGTGAGCAAATTAAACGCAGCAGTGCTGCCATCTATGAACCAGAAAGGTGTTAGACTTAAGCGTTAATGCAGAAATTGATACAAGTGAGAGATGAGACTTAACAGGAATGAAGCACTAAGTGCGGACTGGGAAGGAAGGAATTAAGCAATGCTTAGGGCGGGTCAAAAAGAACAGCTCGGGGCCTCTTACGATTCGCCCGTGGATCGTAATCTTGAATGGTGAAGAGTGATTCGTTAGGGATTTTTGGGATATTATTGAAGAATTTGGTGGCCTGGCTTCTAATAATTTGTTTAATAGTTTTGATTTTATAATCTTTGCGAATTATATCGTTGCGCAGGTAGCGCGGGGCTTTTCTTATTATACGCAGGACTCTGTTTTGCTCAATCTGGATTTTTTGGATGCTGGTCTTACATGCAAAACCCCAGATTGGGCAAGCATAAAGGAGGATGGGCTGAATTATACTTTTATACAAGAGAATTTTGTTGTTAGTATCAAGGTGATCTGAGAATAGGAGATGACCGAGGGTGCCTATAAGTTTTCTGGATTTTTTAATTATGTAGTTAAGGTGCGTACTCCAAGTAAGTCGGCTGTCCAAATGGACGCCGAGGTACTTGGCAGTACGCTGGAACGGGACGGGCTGATTGTTGATCATTAAGGGGGGGGGGATACGAGTGCCGGAAAGGAAGACTGCCTGGGATTTGGTTGCGTTTATTTTAATTTTCCATTGAGAATAGTATTGTTCGAGTAAGTTAATGTGAGCTTGAAGGTGAGCGTGTAGGTAATTAATGTTTTTGTTGGAGGAAATAATGCATGTATCGTCTGCATATAAGCAGAGGGTGGTATGCGGGGGATGTCGTTAATATATAAATTAAAAAGGAGGGGGGCGAGGATGGAGCCCTGAGGCACACCTGCCTGGATACCTAACCCTAACGAACCTGGATACCTAACCCTAACGAACGAAAAAGAATAGAAAAAAAAAAACAGCTGAAAATGCCGAAATCCTTCCAGAAATTAAACAGATTGTGGGAGGTTACAGATATTTTAGTAGGATCTCTGTGATTGGTTGTCAAGAATTGATGTGGTCACGAGCGCTATTAACTTCATAGAGTTTCGTCCAGAACAGAGCACCAGGCGCGAAGCGCCTTTAATCTCCAATCTCTAGGTGTGGTTCTTATCTTCATACTGTGACATTATTTCATTGGTCCATAGTTGGAGGTTCGAGGTTTTTGATTTACTGTTTTTATTATTTGTCCTAGCTCCTAGTGTGGCAGTTTGTTGCACAGTTTAAGCAGTTTGGGGGGTTGATGCAGATCTGAGGGTAACCTAGCATTTTAGCAGTTTAGGATTTTAAACATTTTGTAGAAAACCAAAGATCGCGAGTTTTCGTTAATATCAACTGATTAAGGTGGGACGTTCCTAGTACCGAATATCAAAGTTAAGTACCGAGCGGGGTCTCTTACGAGATTTAGCCTTGCGATGATCATAGTCATGCAGATTAAATAATAGTTCATTTGGGACAGATGGCAGATTTTTGTAGAATTTAAGCGCTAGCTTTTTGATTTGGGCTCTAACAGTTTTTATTTTGAAGTCTTTCCTAATTACCGAGTTTCTTAAGTATCTAGGGGCTTTCCGTATAATCCTTAGGGTTTTGTTTTGTCTTGTCTCTAATAAGTCTATGGTAGTTTTACAGGCATATCCCCATACGGGTGCTGCATACAGCATTCCCGGGCAGATGACCGATTTATAAATTAGGAGTTTATTTTGATAACTTAGATTTCCGTTTCCTATCATTGGGTATAAAGCTCCTGTGGCCATATACGCTTTTTTGATTAAGTTCGTTACGTGCAGTTTCCAAGTTAGGTGGGAGTTTATCGTTACACCTAGGTATTTAGTAGATTTTTCCGCTTTTAGGGCATGGTTGTTTATGTACAGAGGAGGCGGAGGTTTACGTTTTCTTGAGAAATAAATCCAATGACATTTATTGGGATTTAATTTTATTCGCCATTTTTCCAGCCATGTTTGGAGTATGTCTAAGTGTTGTTGTAGCTGTCTGTGCATTACTGAGACGTAAGGGTGTTTTGCAAGTATCGCGCTGTCGTCTGCATAGAGTGCCAGCTCCGTGTCTGGGGTCCTGGGAATGTCATTTAGATATATGTTAAAGAGGGTCGGGCCCAGGATGGATCCTTGCGGTACACTACTTTTAATGAGCTTGGGTGTAGATAAGTTATTTTTTACTCTGACTTGAAAGTGTCTGTTATTTAGGTATGAAATTAAAAGTTTGACAAGTGCGTCAGGGACTTTTAGAGTGATCAATTTGTAAGCTAATCCACAGTTCCACACTTTATCAAAGGCTTTTTGGATGTCAAGAAAAATCGCAGCTGTGGGTGTCTTATTATTAAAACCAGAAGAAATGTACTCTACCACTCTCAGCAATTGATGAGTGGTGGAGTGTTTTGGCCGAAATCCAAACTGCTCCGGAATGATAATGTCATTCTCACTAAGGTGCGTGTTCAGCCTCTTAAGAATTATTTTCTCAGTAATTTTACTAAGTGTCGGCAACAAACTGATTGGTCTGTAGTTGGCTGGAATTGAGGCATCCTCACCAGGTTTATGGATCGCTATAATTATCGCTTCCTTCCATTCTTTGGGGAAATAATTTAGTTCTAGTATTTTATTTATTAAGATGGTCAAGTAAAATATTATATTTAAGGGTAGGTTTTTTACCGCGATATTCCTGATTTTGTCGTGCCCTGGGCTTTTACGGTTTTTAAGGTTTTTGATAATCTCTACTATTTCTTGCGGGGTGGCTGGGTTAATCTCAGCCGTGACCGGGGAGTTCCTGAAATTGTTTAGAGTTTGCCTAACGATTCTTAGGGTGTCCTGACACATTAGATCGTGGTTTGGTTCAAATTGCTTTTCGTAATGCCTAGCAAGCGCCTCTGCCTTTTCTTCGTCTGAGTACGCAATATTAGCGCCATCTATTAGTGGCGGGAGTTTAATTTGAGGTTTTCTGAGTCTTTTAGCGAATTGCCAGAGCGATACGTCTTCCGAGCTAAGGGATTCAATTAACTCTTTATACTGTTGCTGCTTTTCTGCGACAATTTTATCCCTGACTTTCCACGTGAGTCTGTTAAGCTCCCTTTTGAGGGTAGGGTCTCTATTAGCCTGCCATGTCTTACGCATTCTGTTCCTTTGCCTAACTAATTGTTTGACATGGTGGGAAAGTGTGGGCATTTTTGGTGACTCACGATGTGTTGTGGCAGATGCAATAGCTCTCCTGATTTCTGTTGTGAGTGTGTGCGTGGCAGAGTCAATATCCGCCGTGCTCATAATGTTGGGTACTGCTAAATGCGGCTCGAAAAGTGCTCTTTTGAATGCGTTCCAGTTCACCCTCTCTTGTCCCAGAGAGGCTGGAAGGGGAGTGTTCAAATCGAATGTCACCAGTACCGGTAGATGATCCGAGTCGAATTCATCCAGGGTATCAATTGTGTGAGCGTATTCTATGTTTCTCGTTAGGACAAAGTCTATGAATGAGCCATTGGCACCTGAGAAGCAGGTTGGTCTCGACGGTGCAATGATGTCAATGTTTGTTGTGTTTAGCAATCTATGTATCTGTGTACCGCGTGTGTTGGCTCTCCTGCTGCCCCACGCTCGGTGGTGTGCATTGAAGTCGCCCGCGAGTATTGTGTTTGGATATCGCGAGAAAAGCAGTTCCAGCTGCGCAGCTACATTTATACCACTCATGTTTTTGACATATATTGAAGTTAGGATAAATGGGTTTACATTATTTATTTTAATTTTTATACTAGTATTTTCTATACCTTGAAGATTTATGTTGTTTATTTCCTCGTGGGGAATATTACTTTTAATATATATTGCTGTTCCTCCATGGGGATTTCTAGCAGTTATATTTGAGCTAAGGGTATGATAGCTATTATAGTTTGCTATATTTAGTTTTTTGTTTTCTCTAACTTTAGTTTCCTGGATTAGCAGGGCATCTACATCATTTTCATTTACGTAGCTCCTAAGTTCATTTATTCTTGGAGATATGCCGTTCGCATTCCAAAATATTATTTTAAAACTTTCTTTTTGGGACCTATTCATGGCGGGTTTGTTTCTCACTGTTTTTATTAAATTCCGCGATTAATTTAAAAGCCTCAAAGACCATTTGCATTGGATCGCTCTTTTTTTGAATTAACTCAGCGAGCTGCATCAACAGATGTTTTATATCGTCTAGGTTGAACATACTGATAAATCCTCTGACGAAGTTGAGGATTTCATCCATCTTTTCATCATTGGATTTATCAGCAAGTTCAGTCTCAGCTTCCATTTCCTCAGTCTCAGCTACAATTTCCTCAGCCTCAACCGCGGTTTGATCTGTTTTGTGAGTATCCTTTTGGACCTCGGTAGTCTTTTGTTTTTTTTCAGCCGATTTGTCTAACTGCTGTGTTTGCGCGAGCTCTTCTCGGGCGCGTTTAGTTTTCTGCCATTCCTGAACCTTTTTTTCTAATCTTTGTTTTGCTTCTCTTGCCTCTTTGGCGGCTTTATCAATTGCTATCCTCTGATTTATGTCTTCATGAGCTATTCTCACTTCCTCCACAGTCATTTCTCTGGAGGTCGACGGTTTAGGGGCCTGCTCTTGCACCGATCTGAGCGCTATTAAGGCAACGGTTATTAAGGCGGTTTACGACTATTCTCCGCCCATGTTAAAGTACAGGACATTCTCTTGAACATAACCACGCAATAATGCGGGCTCAAATCTCTTTGCAGTTTGCAGGGGGTGATAGAATGGAATATGAAGCATCTTTTGGCAGAGGAAAATACGAGGAAGGTTAATAAAATAATAAACTATCAATTAAAAACTGAAACAAACTAAGTAATTTGTAGTTTTTCAAATCTTCAATAGATGGCGCATTAGTGCTGTCTCATGGCTATCAGGATGCTTTAATAGCTGTTTACTGGTTTCCTAATCTAGTTATTTTGAATTTTCCTCTGCCAAAAGATTAAAATACCAAAGTTTTATCATTCACACCAAACTTTTTGACATTTTATACCTTAATTAACTCTCACATATGTTCATCAGATTTCCAATAGCCGGCCATTATTGCAGCCAATGCTTGTCAAAATTGGCTTAAAACCAGTAGAACGGCAACCCTAGCTCAGAAAGTAAACACGAACGTTTTAGCTGGACAAAACTTTTCTACATAAGGGTAAGTATTATATTTGATACATTTTCTAGCACAACTCCATTTCTCAATTTATGTCTTATAAAGATTGAAAATTGTTAAATCTTACAATTAGTGATTTTCATAGAAGTGAAACCTTGTACTATTATTTTAAATTTATGTTCTGTTACATGAAATTGAAGATCGATGTCAGACAGATCTTTCGGAATCAATGAAATGCCATAAAACTAATGATCATACGATAACGAGATCTTGTATTAAAATTTATCTAAAACGGTAATTTATATGAACAAGTTCATCGTACCAATAGTTATTTTCACATCTCAATCGATGGTCTGCAAATTCTATAAATATGGTAGCTACTAAAATTTAAATTACATATATGTTGTACGCCTCCTACTTAAAACATTTTTATCATTTAAGATATTGATTTGTTTTAATATATTGATTTACTTTTAGTTTATAAACTAAAAATAAATTATTACATCATTTTAATTTAAAGTAATAACACAATCTACTTAATAACAATAATACATAGAGTAATAAATTATTTACAATAAACATAATATTCACAATATGCTCACATAATGTTCAGAATAAATTTTGTAATTGTAGAAAATTATTCATGTTTTAAATAAATTACAGAAATAAAGTAACTTGTACTAATTTAGTGAGAAGAATTACATTCCTTTTATTTGGAAAATGTGACAGATCCTATCTTTTTCTGTACCTTTTGCAAAATTCAACTAGTTAAATATTTTAATACTAATGTTCCAAACAAAGCATGTTAAGTTAATTTTGTGCAAGTTTTGCTATATCTATCGGTTATCATGTGTATGCAAAATGTTAATACCTGCAGAAATAACATACACTGCTGTCTGGCTTTCTCAACCATTATCTGGCCATCTCTTTCTTTATGGCTGTATTTGAATGTACAACTTTGTCAATTATTCTATTATTAATTAGTCTAGGAAAAGAAATTTCAGCTCAAAGTTTACTCGCCAAAAATCTTTTCACTCGCAAGTGCAATATAAATAACAACATTACATAACATATTTGTCATTTTTATCATAAAAAATTACTTTAAAATTTATGTGCAACTAGCAGTATACCCGTTCATCATACATAGTATAGAAAGAAACTTATAATTCATAATCATGTGCAAATCCCTATAGTATACTAAATGACTTTCTTAATCAAAATATTCTATTAAAATATTTAATTTAATGATCCTAAAAAAGTTTAAGAATCACTGTTCTCACTATACAAAATTTTCTTCACGGCAGATTGGAAGAATAAAACATCCTGACCCCGCTTGTAAACAAATTTACAATAAACATGAAATTGAATCAGTAAGTGCAAAATAAAAGATAAAAGTGCTCAAATGGTATAGAACCCATGCTACTTATATTCGCGAATATTAAAAGATATACCTGTGTATTAGTAGAAGATTACACATACTACAGCATATGAATTTCTAAAATCATCGTCAAAATAAAACAGATGACGTAATAAATTAAAGATATCCTTAATCTTGCCAAAACTGATAATACTAACTGATAATACTGAACTAAAGGCCATAACTGATTCCAATATATGCCAAAAAAAGCACTAAAATTGCATAGAGAGATATTCCGTACTATTTATATTGTCGTATATTAAAAGATGTGCCCGTCTGTTAGTAAAAGATTACCCGTATTGCAATATGAGTTTGAATAATCCTTGTCAAAATTAAACACATTACATAATAAATGGAAAATATCAATAATCTCCGTAATCTTTAAATCAGAAGACCGTAATTGATTATAATATATGTCAAAATAGATGCCACTATACCTGTACTACTTATATTTTCATAGATTAGAAGGTATACCCATGCATTCGAGGAAGAGTTTCCGTACTATTTACTATAAGTTTCAACAATTTTTGCCAAAATAAAATAATGATGTAATAAATTGAAACTATCAACAATCCCCAAAAATATCAATAATAATAATGACCGTAATTGATATATAATTCTATCAAAAATGCAATATCGGTGAAATTTATTTGATATATATACATATCTTTATTATTTAAATCGGAAAAGATTTAATAAAAATCTTCTGCTACATAAACACATTGGATTTAAATCCATTGCTAAGTGACATGATATAATTTTCTTTAAATAAATTGGCGGAAGAAATATAGTCTGCATAATGCTATCTCTATGGAAGGTTTAATTGTTCGTTTTTAATTAATATTTTAATAATTAGACAACCCCTGGTCTTAGAAATTTGAAATATGCACTAAATTTTAAGTGCAGGGTTATTCCGTTACCCATAAGATTTCAATAAATTCAGTTCAGCCGTTCTCCCGTGATAATCAGACAGATTTTCAATTTTTTTTATATAGATTATGTAATGTTATGTCAAAATATAAAATAATATAAATATGCACATAACTGTAAAGTCTTGTGTAAATACAAATTTTAGTACATTCCTACATAAGCTGATAATGATATGTAAGAAAATAACAAAAGTACACACTCAGAGTGGATAACAATTTCTTCCTAGCTATTGACATATTTACATTTGTCAGCTGAAACATATCATTTATGAATGACTGATTGTAGATTAAAATTATCCAAATGTAGACTTTTAATAGATAACTAAAAGTTTACTTATTTTGCTGATTTTCAATCTATTTCTCTAAATCTATATAAATAAAATTGAAAATCTGTCTGTCTCATTATCATGGGAGAGCAACCGAACCGAATTTAAATGAAATTTTGTGGGTAGCCTTGAAATAGCCTGACTTAAAATGTAGTCCATGTTTTGAATTTATAAGACCAGGGGTTGTCCAGATATTAATTAAAAACGAATAATTAAATCATTTATATAGTGTTATGCAGACGATATTTTTTCCGCCAATTTATTTGAAGAAAATTTTATCATGTCTTTTAGTAACAGATTTAAATCCAATGTGTTTATACGGCAGCTGATTTTTATTAAATCCTTTCTGATAAAATAGATAATAAAGATATATCTTCTGATAATAAAGATAGGTATATAAAATAAATATCACTGATATTACATTTTTGACTGGATTATATCAATTATGGTCTTCAGGTTTAAACATTAACATTATTGATATTTTCAGTTTATTATTGTCATTGTTTTATTTTTGCAAAAATTGTTGAAACTCATATATTGTATGTAGTACCAAGTAATCTTTAACAAATGCATGGATATGTCTTCTACTCTACGAGAATATAAGTATATTTGCACATATTTTGGCATATACTGGAATCAATTACGGCCTTTAGGTTTTAAGATTACAGGATTATTGATATTTTCAATTTATTACGTCATCTGTTTTATTTTGGCAAAGATTTTAGAAACTCATAAGTTGTAGTTGTAGTATGGGCCCTATACAGTTTTAGCACTTTTATTTTGCATATTTATTCAACTTCATATATTTTGTAAATTTGTTTACAAACAAGACCAGGACATTTTATTCTTCAGATCTGCTCGTGAAGATAATTTTGTATAGCAAGAACAGATATTCTTAAACTTCTTTTTAGGAGCATTAGATTAAATATTTTAATAGAATATTTTGATTAACAATGTCATTTAGTACACTATAGGAATTTGCTCATAATTGTGCATTTTAAGCCTTATATTATATACTTCATACGAAAAATGGGTATACTGCTAGTGTTTTTATTCGATTAAAGCACTGAAACCACACTCAAGAAAAACAGTACAGAGGGAAGAGGTGTAAAACTCCAGGGGTGTGTTTTAAAGGATTCAACACCCACATGATGTTACGAATCATGACATCTGATACATAGGCATTGTATATTTATTTTGCTGCATCCAAGCCAGAAAATATTTTCTGTCACTGTAGTTTCAAACAACTTGAATGTTGCAAAGAACAATGTTTCAATTTGGCTTCTGAATGTCATTGAATAAATATGAATGTCGTCTTCAATTTTTATATGAAATTATAATTTTTCTGTATCAGGTTTTAATTTACCCATCTGCATTTTTCATACAAAGCAAACTTTTATTACTTAATATGGGTGGAAACTTTTATCTGCTAATGTCAAATTTTGTTTCATATGTAATCATGGTAACCATGGCTAAAGCCGTTGCAGGTCACGTGATTTTCGCAGCGCAATTTGGCGCAGGAGCCTGTCTTTCTAGTTATCCTAGGGTTGATCCGACCGTGATGATGCTGCCCCTCTCTTTCCTGAACCGTCAACAGCTTCTTTCTCATCTCAACCCGCCTGTACCGGTTTGATTCATCAACCCAATCTTTCTGCTGTGCGCCATTTTCCTTTTGCAATTGAAGTTTAATCAAAATGGCAGATAATAACAATGAAAGTTTTAATTCCGAAGAACCTAAAAGAGAAAGTAACCGTCGGTCGAATAAAGGACAGCGACAGACAGGAAGAGGGCAAATGAATGATAATCAATGGTCGCGTAAAGATGTTGTTAAAGAGAGGCTTGAGATGATGAGCGGCCCTACAATTAATTTAGTGAGCAAAGAAGGTGTGTCTGCTAAGAAATTCACAGGTCGTTGTCGTTTGTTTGTTGGTAATTTACCGCCTACTATTACCGATGAAGAATTTCGTAAAATGTTTCAAGAACATGGTGAAATTGCGGAAGTGTTTCTTCACCCGCAGAAAGGTTTTGGGTTTGTGAAATTGGTAAGTCTAATTTTAGTTATTTTTGTTTCTGTTTAATCTGTTGCTCATTGTTTACCGGCATGTATCTATGCTAATGCTAAGTGTTTTTAACTTATATCCACCGTTGTTTTTCAACATTTGTAAGCTTTAAGCTATGCCGATCAATTAAAATGTATATGTGGGGGGGGGGGGAGTCTTCCCCACGAATGTCGAGAAATCTCTCTACAGTTGGCAAAATCAAGATCCAAGTTGGCGGACTTTGTACATTTTAGATAAAATTTATTTAAAAATTAGTATCATCCCTGGCTGGCTTCAAGGTATTACTGTTGTACTTTCTCTTCCTCCTCACTGGCACATTATCTTTTTAACCATGATATTATGATGGATGATATGATATCATGATATACACTCCAGAGATCCATATAAATGGAATATGGATAAAAAAAGGTTTTAATGTGTTTAACTTATTTTACATAGACACGTATTCGTCTGTGCTTCAGGCAAGACCACCTTTCCACAGCATCATCCACCTTTCCACAGCATATTTGTCTGTGCTTCAGGCAAGACCACCTTTCCACAGCATCTTCCAAGTTGATTTCGTTTCCCAAGTTTGCTTCGCACTTCAAAAGCATCAAGCTGTTAAGTCTCATGTCTGTCATTGTTGTTCTCAAGGAACCTTTCACAATCTCGAGCTGACTGAAGGCTCTTTCATTTGTGCTGACTCCATAACCGGCTGTTATAGTCAACTGGCACATTTTGAAAGCCAGCTTTAACCCCTTAAAGCACAAGTTTTTTCGGAAAAACTGATAAAAAATGATAGAGTTTTTTTGGAAATCTCTGTGGTGCAACATTTGGTTGATTTGTACTAATTTGATACCAATTTCTTGCTACAGCCAAAATCTCGTCATCATTATCTTCAGATTCACTTCTATCACTTAAGAGATCATCACTTTCATCGCTGAAACTTACTGATAAATTGGCATATTCAAAATCGTCAAGAGTCGCTCATTATCAGAAAACTTTTTCTAAACAAGTTACAAAAACACTTAGTAAAAATTAATTTATGGTTAACTGCAGTGTTCATTCTAGGATTTCAAAAGGGCATCTTGTCATCATAAAAGGGCACATTGTGTATGAAAAAAGCACATGTTTTTAAAAGGGCACAATTATAAATTTTAACCAAAGAATGCATTGCATAATGTGGTCCACACATGAAATAGATACAGATAATTTATCTATTTTACATATTTATATAAAAACAATTAGTGATGCAAATAAAAGTATAAAAAATTAAAACAAAAGTGTACATTGTACTGCTTGATGCTGTTAAAAAATAGTATAGTTTTTAGGTGGTATCAATATTTTGGTAAAAAGTGGCTAGTAATGAACACGGCTACTTAGTCTAGTAAGTAGCCAGCAGTTTATCATTTTTGGATTAGTTTATTGTAAAAATTTTAGTTAAAGCAGAACTGAAAGAATTTATATTTTGAATTAAAACTTTTAAGTGCTTCATAAAAAAAAACATATAAACAAAATCAAAACATGTTATAAACATAAGTGATCCTTCTTAAAAAGTTTTGAGTTTCCGAATTCAAAAATTACAGAATATATTTTTTCTTAAACTGCATTGTCAATACATAGAAAAATGAATGATGATAATACATTGAAAAATAATAATGAATTTTCAAAATTTAAAGTAATATTAACTTAGAAAAACTAGAATTAACACAATCTTATGTAAGTAATTTAAATTTATTGAAGACCCAATGTTTACTTTATCTAAACTAAACATACTATGAGCAAAAATTTTTGGATACACATAAATAAAAGAAAATACTAAAATTTGTTAATTAAAATAAAACCCATGCTTTACCAGTATAAAATGCTATATAAAATTTAAGACATTTATTAAAATAATTATTTTTAGAAAAGTATATTAATAGTATAAAAATAAAGCATTACTGGAATAATTGTCTCTTTCATTGCTTTCCACATTTTTACTGCTTTCTCAAAATTAATTTTCTTATTAAGTTTTACCATCATTAATTTATCGACATTGTCAAATTTTAATCTATTTCTGTTATCGGTTAACACTAGCTTTATTTGAGAAAAAATTCTTTCAACTTCAGCATTTGATATTGGTAAAACACAGGCTATACTTATTAGATGTTAAATTAATGGAAACCTTTTCCCAGTACTTATTTCACATTTTGTTAATAGAGCACATGGTAAAACCAGAAAATAGACCCCCCACTCATTTTTCTAAAGCACATGGTAAAACCAGAAAATAGACCCCCACTCATTTTTCTAAGTACAAAATTGCGCCAAGTTTGCACGTTTCTCCGTGTTTTGAAATTGACTCCTCCCAACTGAAGTGACGTATTTTCCCGTGTTTTAAAATAGGCTCCTCCTACCAAAATGACGTCATATTCTATACTTTTATGAACTGGAATTTTGTTAAATGATATTGCAATTGAATATAAATAAAAGTGAATAATACTCATAAAAATATTGCAAAATACGATTTTTGTGCATTTTAAAAATATTGCGTAATGGCAGACGTATAAAATATTGCGTAATGGCAGATTGTACTTTAACTAAATTTAAGAAAAAACAGAACTTAGAAAAATGTTTGTACTTTAACAAAATTTAAGAAAAAACAGAACTTAGAAAAACGTTTGTATTTTAACAAAATTTAAGGAAAAACGATACATAGAAAAAAGTTTGTACTTTAACGAAATTTAAGAAAAAACAAAACTTAGAAAAACGTTTGTACTTTAACAAAATTTAAGAAAAAACGATACTTAGAAAAAAGTTTGTACTTTAACTTAATTCAGAGAAAACGATACTTAGAAAAATGTTTGTACTTTAACAAAAATCAGAGAAAACGATACTTAGAAAAATGTTTGTACTTTAACAAAAATCAAGAAAAAAACGATACTTTAAAATTAAGAAACCCATTTTAAAAACACGGAAAAATACAAAAGACAATTTCAAAACACGGGATGAACAAAGAAAAGAACTGACCTTTATGTAACGGATATCTATATTTTTAATTACATCCACACTGGAACACGTTTTCTTACACGTACATTCAACACCGCAGCACGTTTTCTTGAACATACACGTACATTCAACACTGCAGCACGTTTTCTTGAACATACACGTACATTTAACACCGGAACCTGCATATTTATTGAAAATTTGTGTAAAATGTTAATGTCCATGAATTACGAGGAATGTTTTAAATATGTATTCCAAAAAGTTTATACGTGTTTAAATCTTTACAAATCGATCGAAAAAGATCTGTAAAAACAAGAGTCAACGAATTCGATCGGAAAAGGTCTGATGAAATACACAGAAGACTATTACTGCCTATTAAAATGCATATTCTCATACAGCCGAGCGCTGATTGAATGTCAGTGGGTTACCAGAAGCCGTGGGCTACCAGAATTGGCGAAGTATATGAAATGAAATTGCAACCCGATGAATCGCGCCAACTTGGCGTGAAATCGTACTTTGAAAAATGAGTGGGGGCCTATTTTCCGTTTTAATCTATTTCTGTTATTGGTTAACACTAGCTTTATTTGAGAAAAAATTCTTTCAACTTCAGCATTTGATATTGGTAAGACACAGGCTATACTTATTAGATGTTAAATTAATGGAAACCTTTTCCCAGTACTTATTTCACATTTTGCTAATAGAGCACATAATTTTTTTATACATAAGGGTTTGTCAATGTTCATATTTAAAACTACTGTTTTAAAATTATCCCACTCTTGCAGCAACTCGTCTTCATCCAGACTGAAATATTCAGCTAATTCCATTATTTGAGAATTTCCATAGAGGCTTATGATGGTTTCATTTATAATTTTCTCTAAATTGAGTACAGCAAGGTGATGAATAATTCTTTCATTTTCATATATGAAAATTAATCTGTTCGATAAATTTTCATATAGAATATTTATGAAGTGTCGAGCATCTGCTTCAAAAGGACCATCTGATATATGAATTGGGGCAATAATATTTAATTTTTGAGCACGTTCTACTGATTTTTTAGAAAATGTTTTCATATATGAAAATTAATCTATTCGATAAATTTTCATATAGAATATTTATGAAGTGTCGAGCATCTGCTTCAAAAGGACCATCTGATATATGCATTGGGGCAATAATATTTAATTTTTGAGCACGTTCTACTGATTTTTTAGAAAATGTGCCACCTGGCTTTTTTTTCAACCTCTTAAGTTCTGCAAGAGTGGTTTGAATGCTTGGTTCAATCATGCTGATGTCAGCATCACTTTTCTGTAGTGTCAAATTTAGGCATGTTATTGGATCTAGTACATCACATAAGACATTTATACTCTGGAAAAACTCATAAGATTTGTAATTCTTCAAAAGTCCTGTTGCACTAGGTCCACTAAGATTTGATGCTTCACCCTTTGTAACAGTGTTTTCCAAGTCTTTGTAACAGTGTTTTGCCTCATAATTAATTCTTATAGAATTTAAGGCTTCATTATGAGATAGCCATCTAGTGAAGCCTGCCCTTTTTATAGTTTTCACTTTCTTCCCCTTGTTGAACAAATTTTGTGCATTTAGCAGACTATTTGAGCGTATTGAACTATACTTATAATATTTATAAGTACTCGTAAGTATTTCATCAACTTTGTGAAATCTTTTTAAAGTTTCAAAACTATCCTTAGTGGCTAGTGCAAGTCTGTGGTTCATGCAGTTAACTGCTATGATTTTATTATTTTGTCTTTGAAGTTTTGTTGCAACACCTTCCTTTTTTCCAATCATAGAACTTGCACCATCGCTGATAAAACCTGACATCTGCAAACCGCCACATTTTTGAATTACTGGTTCCAGTTCATTAAATATCGTTTCAGCTTTGCCATCAGATAGTTGACAGTCTTTGACAAAAGAGATCCGTGCTTCTCCATCAACCAAATACTTAACGGCTACAGCCATATGCTTTTTATTGTTGAGATCAGATGTTTCATCTGTCATAATAGAGAAACATGGACTCTTATTAATATCAGCAAGAATCGTTTCCTCTTTCTCTGCTGCCATACAGTCTATAAATTCATTGAGGACTTTGTAACTTGTATAATTCGCATTTTTTGCCTTTCTTAGAGGAGCTAAAATTGGATTTTCATCACAATTGGACTCAATGCAGAAAATGATGAATGATTCATATATAGTGGTGTGGGGCAAATTAAACTTTATTAAAAATTCAAGACATTTCATAGCTGTTTTAACTGCTAGAAACTCAGGTGATCCATCATTAAATTCTTTTTGAGAATCGCCTAATAATGTGTTAGCTTCAGCTGCAATTGATAAATTATGCATTTCAGATTTTTCATGCAATTTAATTTTATCTAAGCGAATGCTGATGCATCCTTTTTTAAACCATGGTGAATTTTTAAATGTGCTATTGCCATTATGATGCTTTGCACATAATTTACATAGTAGTAAGGGTTTTTCATTTGATAAATACTGCAGCCATGGAAAATTTATCAACCACTCTGGATTGAACTCGGATCTGTGCTTGTTACTCGAATTTTTGGTATTTGCAGCAGTTGGGTGGCTATCAGAAACTTTTGAATTCGTGTCCTGTAACTCAAGAGACATGCTACCAGAATTAGTGTCGGCTTGTATTATGTTTTGCTGGGATTGAGAACATTTGGAACTTTCAGAGGAAACCATGGCACATTCTTCATTTCTTGACTTCTCACTTGATTTCTCACTTCATGCTACCAGAATTAGTGTCGGCTTGTATTATGTTTTGCTGGGATTGAGAACATTTGGAACTTTCAGAGGAAACCATGGCACATTCTCCAATTCTTGACTTCTCACTTGAGATTGTAAGGCCTTCATTTTCTTTTTCCTAAATATTATCAAATGTACAATTTTAGTTTACAAAACCAGAAAAAAAATAAAGAAAATCTTTAATTGTTAAATATAAACAAGATGCTACTTTTATTTTCTTTTTAGGAAATATCATCACCATTTACTTAATTCATGAACAAACATTGCTTAATTTTGATAAAAGCTTATGTTCATTATCAACTAAAAAATGTAACCAGCAGTGCCCGGAATTTTAGATGCAAACCTCTGATTAAAATTATATTGGAACCATGGCGAATTTTGCTTCCTCCTTTATCTTAAAATTCATATTTTAAGCAATGCAATTAATGCAAACTTAGTTTGTAGCTGAATTGTAAGACCTATGTATAAAGAAAAGAGAGAGTTAATTCCTATACTTCCTTGGTGATGACCAGAAATGTAAAATTAATAAAAAGTTTGAGATATTAAACTTGATATATTCATTTGTTAGGGGTTTAGGGGAGCGTTAATAATTTGCGTTATGTTAGGGGATAGTATGTATGCTTGATAGGAAGTCACATAGGAAATGGTAATATTAAATGGGAGGAGTGTATGGCTAGCATGTGTCTGTGGATGTTAAGAACGGATCGGGGAGTCGCTGTACACCGGTTCCTGTTTCCTATGCATGGCCAAGGTGTACTTAGACTGGCGTGGCAAAAAAGCATGCATACTTTGCTGGTATATGTAAAATTAAAATCAATGATATAATCCACAATATAAGAAGCAATGAAAATATCTATTTGCATGTTAAGACACTGGAAAATGTAAATAAATACAAATTGCATATAAAAAAAAAAACATAATTTAATATATACGTTTGTTTAATATAATGTAAGTTCATTATGAAACAAGGAAAAGCAGAAAACTTGGGATTAAAGAGCACCCTTTTAGTATATAAGTTTATTGAAATGTATATAACTTAAATGTATGGAAGACAATGAAATACCAAATTTGGACTTCATAGTTGCCCCGGTTCAAGAGTTATTTTCCTAAAACGAGTACTATGGCGAGCTTAGGACAGATTGGGATGTTAAGGTTAAAATTTAAAAACTTAAAATATACTACTGAAAACAGCAGGTACACTAATATGGTATTTTTAGTTACACAGGTTCTGGAGTTATTACGGAAATCAAGTGCATTATGGTGATGGTTAACCCAGGACTTGTTAACCGAAGAATGTCACTGCTTCTCAATATTAAGCAAGGTTAAGCAACGTTTATAAGCTTAACAAGAAGCATAGGGTAGGGGCCCAGAACGATAAAGGATATTTAAGGCATCCAGATCAAATATTCCCCCTCAAATTTTATTGAAAAATAATTTTATTATAAAAATTATACGTATTAAGTTATGCTTGATTATTTAACTGAATTTTATGATAAATACCAAAAAAAATGTTACACAAAATATTCATTACTCATTCAATCAAGTGTATTCAGCGTTGCTCATGGATTTTGATGCAAATCTCTCATGAGAATTACACCGGAACTCACGGCAAATTGTCAGAAGCTGAAGAACGCTTTAACAATACACCCGTTACAAAGTAAAATAAATATTGAATGGACGCACACACGGCTACGCTAGTCACGACTGCTCATCTTAAATACTGGCCAACGCCAGATACAATATTGTAAACAACCCCACAAATTATACAACACAATCACCTATTTTGAACCAAAATCATTCTCGTGAGTCGCGACACAAATAAATGAAAATACTTGAAGCTGCAAAAAAATTCCTTTAATTCAGAAGCAATATTCAAACAATTATTGCTATCTCAACGAATTTTCATCCAATTTTAATAAAATTTTAACCCAATACTCATAATACCAAATTGAAAAACTTAGGATGAAATCTTTAGAATTCGTAAATTTAGAAAACCCCAAAAATAAATACACTTAGTGTGTCACCAGCTGTTTTCAGCGGAGATGAAAGGTCTGCAATTTAATCAAAGCACCTGCTTGCAAATTAACCTTTGCGGAGGCAAGAATAGATTTGATTTAACAAAATGACGGAAAATGGGATTTTCAACTTTAAAATTTAATTACTTTTAAAATATTTACGAATTTTTAAAAAAATCTTGACAAGATGCACATGATGAAGTAGGAAAGAACCTATGTAGCAAATTTCACCGCTGTCCAATGCTTTGATTTCCCGCTATAGAAGAAACAGACATACACAGAGTTAGTTCATTCAGTCATTAAAAATTCCCCAAGAAACTCTTCACATTTTGTTCTTAAGGACCCATTAAAACTCCTAATTTTCGACTGAATCTCCGATCCGAAATACAAAAGGAAACCGGGCTGACGACGAGGCTGCAACCTTCAACTGTAAGGCATATTATCAAAATATTAGATATTGCTATTGCCCCCCCCCCCCCACACACACACTTAAAAAAAAAACGAACTTTATTAACAAGATCAAAATCAGAAAAGAAAGAAGTAAAAGCATCTCCTTTCACCTCTCCTAAGAAAAAGTAGAAGACTTGAAAATTATTTATTAGTGCGCTGTTTTCCTATATGATAAATTATTGCAAGTTTCTTCTTTTTTTTTTTTTTTTTTTTTTACAAACTAATATTTTCAAATATAATTATTTGAACTAACTATTGCCATACACTCCTCATTAACAATATTTTTCCCCAAGTGTTTACTATTTATGTTACATCAGTCAATTCAAAACACTGTTGAACTAGAGTTATGTCTGTGATTAGTGGTCTCTGCTAGGAATTAATGGGATTAAAGAGGTCAAGTGTCTAATGAGATTGAAATCCGGATAAATAAAATTGAAAATCTGTTTGTATTTGTTTCAGCATCATGGGAGAAGGGCTGCACAGGATTTGATGAAATTTTCGGCATAGACTTGAAATAGACACTTAAAATTCAATCCATATTTCCAGTTTTTATAGGATCTGGGGCTCTCGAGATATTAATAAAAAAAAACACAATTAAAGCAGTGAATAATTTTCTGAAAATTAATCAACTGAAGCAGTGAATAGTTTTTCCAACAATTTGAATATATATATATATATATGTAACAATCTCCAATGGTGAATAAATATTGAAGTAAAACTGGTGAAGCTTCAAAATGCAGAGCAGAAGAAATAACAAGAGAAATTAAAAAATTCATTTCCAATGTGTTTCAAACATTTTCACTTGTGAAAATGCCCCCCCCCCTCCCCAAATAAAAGCATTTTTACAAATGCTTTAATTTTTTTTCTTTTTTTGACTGAACTAAAATTTGAGAGAGAGAGTGTGTGTGTGTGTGGGGGGGGGGGCAAAATTAAAATCCCTTCCACATAAAAGCATGGTCTCAATTGTTTTTATTTTGGAGAACAAAAATGTTAGCTTTGGGAAAATTATGAGGAATATTTGGGGGGGGGGGGGTCTTTTACATATTTTGCTTAAGGGACTAAAATTCCTAATTATGGGTGCTGCTGAGAAGCAGCATTCTAAATTAAAATTTTGCACACATAATGAAAACTTATTAAAATTAGATTTGGACCAGTTTTAATTTTGTACTATTTGATGGCAGCTATTTTTTAAATTATGAGTACTGTATTTAAAAAATATTCATCCCGTAAATTGCTGACATATCTCTTAGCAATTTTGGCTCAATTGCAAATTGAGGAAATATTATCTCATAAATTAAAATAATTAATATATCAAATCCCGAATCAAATAATTTTGGCATTTCCAATCTCATTTTAAGATTAGTTTTGTGTTTGGGATCTCAGAATTACCATTCCTATAGTGTTGTGAAATGCCACTCCCAACTTTGTGACCGCGCTACGAACAATGGTGTGCAGGGCCTGACTAACGCAGGGGCATGTGAGGCGGCTGTCCAGGGCCGTGTCAGAGAGGCCCCAAATTAAACAACTGCAACATTAAACAAGAAAGATCAATCATGCTTAAAGCATTGATTATGAAACACTTTCCAACTTCAATGCAATTTTGGCTAATCCGGAGATTAGGTCACCTTGGTTAAATCGGAGAAGACGCCATGCACTTTGTGAGGTTAAATCAGAGAAGACGCCATGCACTTTGTGAGGTTAAATCGGAGAAGACACCACGCACTTTGTGAGCGCTTTATGTTGCAATCTGGTAACCTCTTGTATCGGATGTTTTCGGCGGAAATTGTGTAACATCCAATAAGAATACGTTTTTGTGTTTGCTACAGTTTTTTGATGTAAAAGAACATTTCTATCGATATTTTTGGCCATTGTAGTGCGTGTTTGCTTGTTCTTTCGTTATATGATTTATTTTGGAGATAGTGATTTTGCTACGTGCGATATGCACAGATAAAATTGTAGCATATTCTGTGTCTGGGTGCCGCAGGCGACCGTTCCTAATAAACCGGAGATCACTGGGGGCCCCGTTCCGGTGTAGAACAAACAACCTTTAGGTCGAACCCCTGCCCTTGTACGGACCACTGGTACATACGGACCACCGATACATCCGTTCCACAATTTTCGATCTTTAGATCGAATCCCTGCCCTTACACGGACCTGTAGGTCGAACCCCTTCCTTTATATGGATCCTCAGTTAGATTGAGAAAGCGATCTTGATACGTGCGATATGCACAGATAAAATTGTAGCATAAAAATATTAAATTTTACAAAAATCTGATTTTGGAACGTTTACATGAGTATTATTAATTTTTTTATTCTGCAGTTTTATAAAGTTATTTAATTTTCTTAAAATACACAAAAATCTGATTTTGTAACGTTTTTTTGAGTATTATTCACTGTTATTTAAGTTAAATTAAATTATCATTTATATTAGAAAATCTTGTTTAGAACAAACACAATAGTCTGTCTTTAGAAATAGGGTTCTTCTACCAAAACATCATTTTGGTAGGAGGAGCCTATTTCTAATGACAGTAAATGACATCACTGAGGATGGGTGGAGACAATTTCAAAACACGGAAGAAAGCGCCAACCACAGGCCAACTTGTCCCGATTTTGTACTTTGAAAAAAATTTGCGGTGACCTGATCTCCGGAGTTACCGCAATTTTATTTAAACATGTCTAAAATGCAATACATTCCTCGGTAATATTTTAAAACTTATCACAATACTACATTAATTTATTATATTTGAAACCTTAAACCTTCATAAAAAAAAATTAACTTCATTCAAATGACGGCATTAAAGTATAAATTGCCTGGTTTAAACATCTCTAAAATGTGATACATTCCTCGGTAATAATTTTAGAATTGTCATAATACTACGATAATTTATTATATTTGAAAACTTCATCGAAAACAACTAAAATCCATTCAAATGACGTCATAGAAAAAATAACACGCCTGGCTCTCTCTATAAAAGCAACATTTCATTCATAAATAATTCCCCCATTCATGTCATTCATCACAATACTATAATAATTTATTTTATTTAAAAATTAAGACCATGGAGCTACAAGTAATTAAACTATATATGCGTAAAACTTCATCGAAAAATATCGTCCTTCTCTTTCTAAAATCAATGAATATATCATTCATATCAGCTAAGCAGACTCCATGGACTAAATGATTTTGTGTTAAAGAATTACAGCAATTCTAATACAACTCATTCTACATATTTTGCTGTTTACATTTTACATAGGTGAAAAATAGGCTTAGTTGTAGAAATAATCAAATTTGGGATGAGTATTTAAACACAAATATATTGTCATTGCGTTGTTTCAGTATGTAGATGCATAGAATTTAGGCAAAAATAAAGTAGTTTTAGGACGGATACAACACTCAATATGAATTAAAGAGAACTTTAAAAATCATGATTTTGAGACAAGATGGATGCCATATATCATTTTGAAGTATGTCACGTGATCGTTTCTTATCATGGTCACATGATCGCTTTATATAAGAGGTGTTATTATTATTTTAATTTTTATTTAAAAAACTACTGAATATATTTTGTTGAATTTTTTTTTATATATTTTATGGAACAATTTGAATATTGCCTAAAATTTTCGAAGCAATTTGTGAATTTTAAATCCGCTTAAAAAATGCTTGAAAAATTAGGTCCCATAGGGCTCAATGTATTTCATTTTTTCAACCCGGGTTCAATCCAAAACTAATTGGGTGATATTATTCATTTATATTCCCATAGGTCCTACAGACTGTCTGAACAACATACTAAAATTTCATTTTGATTAAGTCATTTTTACGGCAGTTATCGTGCTAACGGACAGACAGACAGAATGAACAAAGTCATAAACACTTTTCAACTTTGTTGTAAAGTGTTAAAAAGAAATAGCAACTGCTTCCTAAAAAAATTATGCCATCGGAATAGGTTTGCTCCGCGAAAAGATTCATTTAGGAAGACATAGACATTTCTTCACTAATTTAGCATGTTGGCAACATGACTGATAAGAAAGTTGCAAATAATTTAAATTCTGATCAAATATGAACTTCATTTTGTGTACCTTTTTCTAGAATACAGTTATGTTTTTTTTTAATATTTTTATTCATTTTATATATGTTAAGAGGTGATGGGGCTCTGTAAGAATGTCAGCCCTGGGCCCCACTTATGCAAAGTTGGGCCCTGGTATTGTGGTGAGGGGGGTCATATCCTCCAATCGGAAGAAAAATTGTTACATTTTGAAAGAAGGTAGGAACGAAATACAGTATTATTACACTTGCTCCTTATTTGACATTAAGCCCCCCCCTCCCCCCCGTTTCCGAGATCCTGGCTCTGGTTATGACTAAGGAAGACTGCATTTCAATAGTCTTCTGTGTATTTCATAATCTCTCTCTCTCTTGACTCTTGTTTTTATAGATCTTTTTCGATTTTTTTTTGCAAAGATTTGTTTCTACAAACTTTTTGGAATAAATATTTAAAATATTCCTCTTAATTCATATACATTAACATTAGGGTTGCACCGAATATTCGGTTGGTATTCGGTATACTGCCTATTCGGTAGTCAAACTGAATATTCGGTTCGGCCGAATACTTTAATATTCGACCGTACCAAATAGTAAAAAAAAAATTTTAAAATATTCGACGATCGGTAAAGCACATTTTTTATACAATGAATGAAAGTTATAGTATCATAGTACAAAATTAATTCAAATTGTTACTTATATTATCGCATTTAAAATAATTTTAATGTAAATGAAAACACTCTGATATTAAATTTTGTTGTTTTTTCAATTTTTCTTAAATCTTATCACACCTTAACCTTACTAACTTGTTTAAATATGAAACAGTAACCAGAAAATAAAACTCATGGTATTACTTGTTCAAAAATATAATGGTTAATTTTTTATAAAATATGCAGCTAAAAAAAAATCAATTATATCACCAATATTAAGAAAAGGTAAAAATGATTAAAATATATAAAAAAAAACACTTGGATGAATATTCAATTTTGCAGTATTTTAATTTCGATAGAGATAGGAGATACTGAGGGTGCCATAGGTGTTCCTTTGTATCAATTAAAATCTGTCAAATAAGATGACCAAAGAATTTCTGTGTGTGTGTGTGTAGTCAACTCTTCTAATTTCTTTCATGATTTCTGAAGAGAAGATTACTTTGTTAAGTCTTTTGTCACAGGATGGATACACCATTACACCTGTCTGTAACTGTTTAGTTATCTATCAGTATCTACTCTGTTGTAGTTTGCAAGACTAGGTGTGACAACTTAAAAAATAATGGCTAGACATTCTGGCAAAGTATCCTTTGCACTTTAAAAAGAAAAATGATTTGGAAATGTTTGAATTTGACTGCTCAGTTTCTATTTTTAAAATTAGCAGACTAAGATAGAAGAGAAGAGACTAAGATAGCAAAAATTCACTTGAATAAATTCTAATTTGTAATGATATTTTAAGCAACTTGAGTTTGTATTTTTATGTAAGGTAAATACAAGATTCTGTATAACATAACATAAACCATGATTATCACTTATCAGAAATTAACTATCAATTATCAATTTATGCAGATAAACATAAACCAAATTAAGTACTATATTAATTTGCTTTTGAAATGGTTTATTTTATTTTTTAGTTATTTTAAATTAATAATTATACTTAATGTAAATGCAAATAAATTTAGGATGTTAAATGCAAATGCATTTAAAAAAGGTACAAAATAGAAAAATTTTCTATTTTAAATTGGCATAAAATAGAAATATTACCTTTAAAAAAATTTAAACGAATATTGGGTATTCGGTTAGAATTTTAACTGAATATTTGGTATTCGGCAAAAGATGGTATTTGGTGCAACCCTAATTAACATTTTACGCAAATTTTCAGTAGATATGCAGATTTTTATAGATTTAATTGGATTGGAGTGTGAAACGTGTTTCAGTATTGAATGTACGTGTATGCTCAAGAAAACGTGGATGTAATTAAAAATATGGTTATATCAGTCAATATTTTTGGATTGCAGTGTGAAACGTGTTCTGTTACATAAAGGTTAGTTTTTTTATTTATTCGTCCCGTGTTTTAAAATTGTCTTGTATTTTCCAGTGTTTTTAAAATGGTTCTCCTAAGTATTGATTTTTCTTAAATTTCGTTAAAGTGCAATATTTTTTCTAAGTTCTGTTTTTTCTTAATTTTAGTTAAAGTGCAAACGTTTTTCTAAGTATCGTTTTTTCTTAATTTTAGTTAAAGTACAAACGTTTTTCTAAGTATCGTTTTTTCTTAAATTTTGTTAAAGCACAAACGGTAAGTCCGGAGACACTGCAAGTTTTTTTCTAAGTACAAAATTGGGTCAAGTTGGTGCTTTCTTCCGTGTTTTGAAATTGGCTCCACCCATCCTAAGTGAACCATTTACCGTCTTTAGAAATAGGCTCCTCTTACCAAAATGACGTTTTGGTAGGAGAACCCTATTTCTAAAAACGGGATACTGTGTTTGTTCTAAACAAGATTTTCTAATATAAATGATAATGTAATTTAACTTAAATAACAGTCATAAAAATGTTACAAAATCAGATTTTTGTGTATTTGAAGAAAATTAAATAACTTTGCAAACTGCAGAATAAAAAAATGAATAATACTCATGTAAACGTTCTAAAATCAGATTTTTGTAAACTTTAAAATTTTTATGCTACAATTTTATCTGTGCATATCGCTTTTTCCATCTAACTGAGGATCCATATAAAGGAAGGAGTTCGACCCACTGGTCGAAATTTGTGGAACAAATGTACCAGTGGTCCGTGTAGGGGCAGGGGTTCGACATAAAGGTCGAAATCTGTGGAACGAATGTACCAGTGGTCCGTAAAGGGGCAGGGGTTCGACCTAAAGGTCATTCTATACTGGAACGGGGCCCCCAGTGATCTCCGGTTTATTAGGAACAGTCGCCTGCGGTGTCCAGACACAGAATATGCTACAATTTTATCTGTGCATGTCGCACGTAGCAAAATAACTTTCTCCATGCAACCAAGGATCCGTACAAGGGCAGGGGTTCGACCTAAAGGTCGAAATTTGTGGAACGGATATACCAGTGGTCCGTATGTACCAGTGGTCCGTGTAGGGACAGGGGTTCGACCTAAGTCGAAATCTGTGGAACGAATGTACCAGTGGTCCGTACAGGGGCAGGGGTTCAACCTAAAGGTCGTTCTACACCGGAACGGGGCCCCAGTGATCTCCGGTTTATTAGGAACGGTCGCCTGCGGCGCCCAGACACAGAATATGCTACAATTTTATTTGTGCATGTCGCACGTAGCAAAATCACTTTCTCCATGCAACCGAGGATCCGTACAAGGGCAGGGGTTCGACCTAAAGGTCGAAATTTGTGGAACGGACATACCAGTGGTCCGTGTAGGGGCACCTAAAGGTCGTTCATTTTAAAATTTAAAAAAAAAAACAATACTTTTCTTTTACTCCTTTTTATAACAGTATATTATTTTTAAAGATATGACCAGTGGAAGTATTTTTTAATATTCCTTGAAGTAAACTTTAAAGCCTTCTTCCTGCCACATTTTTATGAAAAGACATTGAACAAAAGAAACATTTTATTTAAAACATAAGATACTGCCAGGTAACAAGACAGGCCAGTGCTCTCTCATGCATACAATTTTTGAAAAGTTATAGTAGCTGTTTGAATTTTCATTGGGGAGAATTGTGAATCATGGTGTTGATTTACCCAGTAAGTATTCCAAAGTCAAACATGTGTGCACACGATTATTGAAATACCATTAAATTGCAGTAACCTTAAAAGCTAACCGCTGATTAGGTGTAAACAAAGCATATAAGTTACCAGATTTGGCAACCAAAGACAATAGCAAAGTACATATTTATTGACACAATTAAATACTTTCCGAGATTGGGGGCTACTAACCAGAACTTTGTTTTTACAAATGTTAGACTACTCAAATTTTGTATTAATAATTAAAATGGTTGTTTTCAGGATACTCGTCAAAATGCTGAAAATGCAAAAGCTGCTTTAGATTTTACCATGAGAGATGGACGATCATTGCGAGTGAGGTTTGCTACTCATGGAGCTGCACTCAAAGTGAAGAACCTGTCACCATGGGTTTCCAATGAACTTCTTGAAGCATCCTTTTCAATTTTTGGTGATGTAGAAAGAGCTGTTGTCATTGTTGACGATAGAGGAAGACCTGTGGGTGAAGGTATTGTTGAATATTCTCGAAAACAATCTGCACAGATGGCAATTAAGAGATGCTCCGAGGGCTGTCTCCTCCTCACAAGGTGGGTTTTTATTGTGACTTTTTGCATGGCAATTGATTTAATCAAATATTTGTCATAGGGTTGACAGGTTTTTGACGCATGACTGTTTTATTCGGTTTAATTCATGGTTTTAACCGTCGCGTCAAAAACCTGAATGTCAAAAACTGTCAAGTGAGAACGAAACAAACAATATTGCCAATCAAAATCCTGTCACCCTCTATCAGTACCGTAACAAGTTTTTATGTGCCCTGTGCAAGGTTTTACTTTCGGATGGGAGGGAGGATTAAAAAAACAAATACAATAAAACAATATATAATAATTGAAAGAAAGCAACTCTATTTGTAAATTGTATATTTAATTGATTTGAATAAATTTATTGTTATTTTTATTATATTGGTAAATAAAAATGGATAGCCTTTTGGAAATAAATTTTTGGAAGAAAAAATCTTTTTGCCACTTAAAATGTAGGCCTATATACTATTCTCTTTTTCCTAACTTGTACATGTTTTCTGATATGGGTGACAATGAATGACTTTCCTTATCTTGACTGCACAATACTGAGGACAGTAAGTTTTAACCACAGGCTATGGTCCGCAGCACTGATTGCACTTGAAGCCCAAGAAAGCCCATTCCCAACATCTATTTCAGTATAAGTGCAAAACTCACCAATCTGATAATGTGGTGAAAAGGTATTGTGAAGTGTGAAAGTTTTCAGGATGAAAACAGTGCAGCTTTTAAATTAGCTGAACTAGCAATAATACTGATATCCCAACCTGCTAGTTCGGCTTCTATAGAAAGAATATTTTCAAATTTTGGAAGCATCCATTCTAAATTGCGAAATTGTTTAGGACTGGAGAAAAGTTCTAAACTCTTATGAGTTATCGAATGATACGTGGGTGTAATGAACCCGAATATTAAAAACAAATTGTGCTATCTCTAAAATGTTAAAATAATAAAATTTCAGAAAAGTTATAATTATTGTTTTTAATTTAAAACAAAATCAGAATGCCTTGATATTTAAAGTCAAACAATTTAAAAATTATTTTTAATTATTGCTGGCATTTCAATATTTTAAAGGTATTTATGTACTTGTTGTAAGGATAATGTTTTAAAATTACATTTTTATTATAATATTGTTCAAATTTTTATGGCTGATCAATCTTATAATGATTGACATGTTGGTTTTATTGTTTTTAAACCAAATTCCCTATTTGTTTGCAGCTTTTGGGTTTTTTGACGGTTTTATCTGGTTAAAACACTGATTAAACCAATGTTACGTCAAAAACCCAACCCTGATCATGATGCAAAATATGTTATGAACCAATAAATAAATTTACAAGCCGAAAATAACGGGGGCATTTTTCGCGTGCCATTTTTATTTTAATGCACCATTTTAATTCCGTTTGCACATCCGCTTTCGGAAACTGTTTAAAATTTGAGGCAGGTGTAAAAATGATGAAAGCCCTATTAGTACAGTATGTTGGATGGATGGGGGTGGGGACACTCCGAATTTCGGTAGGGCACAGGGCACTAGTGGGGTAATTGATAGAGTGCGCTGCACCCGGGCATGCCTTAAAAGTAAACATATCTGTGATCACGTGAGAAAAGCGATAGGAATGTGGATTGCATTCGTTCTAGGCTGCAAGTGCAATAAATTAAAAGCCGTAGCAGTATTGTGGTGATTTTGGGCAGATTTTTTTTGCTTCCCAGAGGGATTATTTAAGAAAAGAGTTATTTTAGACTGTAACAGTTAAGCCGATCAGGATTTCTTTAATCGCTCGTGTAAGTTGAATCGCCATGGGCGAGTGTTAATTTTAATAGCTGGGTTGGGGTGAAATGAATAGGATATTTACGGAATATTCACCCAAGGGAAGGGGGATGGCAATGAAAAACATTTATGATAACATGGAGAGTAGCACTCTTTGGTGTCGCCTACTTGAATGGTCAAGCTGAGAGGGATGCGATCAAAACCACCTCAACTTGGTAGAGGTGGTTTTGCTTGAGTAGAGGTGGTTTTGATGCGATTTCACACTAAGGGGTGGAGGTTGCCGACAAACGGCTAAGGATGCCGTTGGACGTTTGGTACACTCCCCATTTGTTTGTAAATACAGCTGTGACATTTGTGTGGCTTTAATAAGTAATGAATGTGAAAAAACTTCATATTTCTGGATGTTTTGATAATTTGGGAATGTATGTGTTGTGATAAGGGCTGTAAAGGGAATTTAATAAACTGATATAAATCCAATTTATAACCCCCACCTCAACATCTAATTCCTGGTCGGACACTCACATGCAACTAAAGGAAGTGGAATTAATTAAATAGTAGTTAATACCTTAATGAAGGAGATCGTATAGTGGGATTAATAATTTTGAATAAAAAGAAACAATGCATTGTGTAATTTATAAATTATATTAAACCAGTTGATTGCATGTGAGCGCCTAAAATCATCATACATAAAAGGCTTCAAATACATGTTAATTTTCTACAATTTTTTTCTGTGGTAAATAACAATTAGAGCAGAAGCTTCTCACGTGTAAAAATCACAATGGATTAAATTTTACTTGTTAATCCAAACACAGTAATAAAAGGAGATTTCATTGTTAAATGTGAAGCCTGCTCAAAATTTGCCATAGATAATGAAATCACAAATTGCAGATTATTATGCAATATAAAAAAATGTTGTCCTTCACCAATTAATGCACATTAACTATTAGTTACATATTCCTTTTTGTGTAAAATGTAAATTGTATTCACACTCATAACTTTTGATATGCCTTTTTATAACTACTAAATTGAGGCCTAAGAACAAAGAAAAATGTCTTGAACGAAGGGGCTCAGGACACCCCTGTCCGAAAACACAACTTATTATTGCAGGAAATTTCAGGAGAAGGAGCAACAGAACTTGAATGATTCATTATAAATTTTACTAATCAGATAACCATGATGAATATCTTAACACACACTACTTATTTTTAATACAGCATATGAGCACTACATGCCTATGTCTTTCTACGAAGTCTCTCAACAACATTTTTTTTCCCTACAATGTTAAAGGATTTTACATGATTGGCTTGATTATCAAATAGATAAAAAGATGAAGCTTGAAAATAAGAATACTACCATACATATAAGCAAATGATTCAAGCGAGGATTGCCTAAGCACTCCCCCCCCCCCCCCCTTAAAACTACCACCTACACTTACGAAGATTTTCAGAGAAGACAGAGTCAGCATAAAATTTTCCCACTCTCTCAAGCCATTCACAAGTACAAGAGGGAAGATCCAAAAAGGGGTTGATTTAACCCAAGCAATCCACATTATTGTATCCTCAATAAACGAAAACCCTACCAACTGTCAGAAAGGGGATACTGCTATTCAGCCATAGTAAAAAGAGGCGTTCCCAGTGATTGAAATAAACATGGATGAATAGCCGCATGTTTTACAATTTAATTTAGAAAATGAGACAATTGGCCTATTAATGAATATAAAAAATTAAAGTAATTTTGAATAATAAATTAAAACTAAAATAAAATAATTAAAATTAAAATAATAAAAAAATATTTAATGAATTATAAAAAAATGTTAGTTTTGAAAAATAAAATAATAATGAGTTGTGACGTGTCACAACATACAATTCCTCATTTAAAAAAAAAAGAATTCAACCTTACAGTAAAATAATTCCTGATAAATTTCATAAAATGCCAAGCCTAATGATGTCCAATAATTATACATTATAATTTTGACCAAAGCAAATACAACATTGTATAAAATAAATTTTCTGGGAGTAGAGGCGAGAATACAACCATTCAGTTTTCAATGTAATTCATACAGATGAGTACATTAAATGTGATTAAATTAAGATAAAAAGAGTAAAACAAATAATTCTTATATGGTGTACAATGCAAAAGAATTGCAAATAGATGAGTACTGATAAACAAATGATTTCTAGATGAGTACAATATGTAAACAAATTTTCGTTGAAATGAGTGTATATGTTACTGTGAAAGACCGAAATTGGAGAATGCCGACTTTCACCGGTGAATGTCAACACATACCAAATACATCGGTGAAAGACCGAATATTTGATTATATTCTTGTGCATTCACCATCACCGGTGTATGCCGACAACACAGATATGCTCTGGTGGAGGTCGAAAAAAGAAGCCGAGGTCAACAGAGAGGCGACAGTCTGTCGCCAAATCCTTTGTTCTGCTGCGATTAAAGTTATGTGGCATGTATTTGTTATACTCTGGAACATTAGTGTTTGTCAGTCTTATGCAAGATTTGATGGTGCGTGCAACGTTTTCGGAAAATTTTATTTTTTTTATCCGATACCCTAATTTATATTGAATGGATACTGCAGTGAATCGTGTTTTTTTTTTTGAAAAGTTAAATCGGGGTGGCCACTCAACCTGGAAACCGGGAAAAGTCAGGGAATTTTGTGAAAATTCTGGATTTTTTTTTTTTTACTAAATGTTCATATAAAAACAGAACTGCCCAGTTTATATGCCATTTACGAAAACTTTTGCCAAGTATTACGCTGTACTCGAACCACTAACTAAAGGTTGCCATGTATCCATTTAATTCCGTATAAAAGCAAAAATGTGGAGTTTGCACCATTTTGGACAAATGTCGCCAAGTACAGAGATGCCAACTTTTACGGATTTTGCGTAGTTTGTATGGATTTTTACTTTATCTTACGGTTTTACGGACATTACTCCTAAAACTACGGAAAATCCCATGAAATCCATGCATCCTACCATTCAGTTCATATTCCCTGCTGTGCTGAGAGTTCAAAATTATCAGTTTGCATGTATTTTCTTCAATGATTTCATATCAGAACAATAGACCTAATTTATTTTTATAGTGCCCGTAAAAATAAAGAAATATTTTACTAAACAAATTATATTTTGCTTAAATTATAGGATTGCGCAATTCAGTCCTTTTCGGGCTTTGCTGAGAGTGCACAATTGTCTTTTTCCATCCATCTCCATCCCCTTATTATTGCACGTTAACTTGATTAAACTAGCTTATTTTCATATTTTGGTTGATTATAAAGGCTAATTTTTTAATTATTTTCACATAAATAGTACGATCGTGAAGTTCAGGTTTTTTTTGCGGGCGTTGCAGAGAGGACGCAATTATCCTTTTCCATCGATCTCCATCTCCCTATTGTAGCACATTAACTTCACTAAACAAGATTATTTTCATATTTTGGTTGATTATAAAGGTTAATTTTTTAATTATTTTCACATAAATAGTACGATCATGAAATTCAGTTTTTTTTTCGCCTTCATTGCCTATTTTTGTACATTAATTTGACTAAACTAACATATTTTCATATTTTGGTTGATTATAAAGTCCAATATTTTAATTATTTTCATATAAATAGTATGATCTTGAAATTCAGTCCCCCCCCCCCCCCCCCCACCTCGGGCGTTGCCGCGAGTACGAAATTATCCTTTTCCATTGATCTCCATCTCCCTATTGTACATTAACATGACTAAACTAGCTTATTTTCATATTTTGGTTAATTATAAAGGTTACTTTCCTAATTATTTTCACATAGTGCCATTCAGTTGTAATTAACTCAGTTAGCAAAACTACATTTTGAACTTATTCTAAGGTTTGAAAATATATATTGTCAATATACGTAAAATCTTACTGATGGTCCATGCGGTTTTACTGAAAACTCCTGATTTTTTTACCGATGACCCTTGCAGAGGTTGGCATCTCTGTATATTATATCCATTTTACTATATTTTTTTCTATTTTAATGACATTCTTTCGACATTGCTGAATTGACATTTTTAATGACATTCTTTCGACATTGCTGAATTGAAATTTATTCAATGGCTGTGGCTTGTTGTAGTGTTATCGCATATCTTTAATGATCTCTGTCATTGTGAGCAATTTGCAATGCCCATATTTATAGACATCATTTTAGACTATTTCTTTTTATTGTCTTCAATGAAAACAATTAAATTCTTTTAAATATTTCAGTAGTCCAATTTTACTGCATTTACATGAATTTTTTATTAAAAATGTCAAAATTTATTTGTAAAGACAAAAAAAAATATGGGTATTTTTTTCTCCTGATTTAATATAATATTTTTAGATAGTGGAGTTAAATTGTTAAGATTCTTTAATCAAATTTATAACTAAATAGGGACGTGCGTGCGCAAGTTTTATGTTAAAATTACTGGTCTGGAATTTCTTTTCAATTCACCTGGAAAAGTCAGGGAATTTCAATATGTCCAAAGAATGGCCACCCTGTAAATGCATTAATTGCGAGTAAACGAGAAGACAATTGTTTTTATTTTTCTCAAGAAAAGTACTCTAAAATACTTTCTAAGAGTGATTTCTGCTAAAACTAAGTGCAGCACACTTTTGGATTACAGACGATTAAGACGTTTTGACGTTTTAAAAATTAATGATGAAGAGAAGTTAATTGTACCATTAAAACCAGGAGAAACGAATATACAGTATTATGTTACCAATGATGAATTGTTCAGTATACTATTTGAAACTCACACCAGAATAGGCCACGGAGGAAGAACACGTATGCTTAAAGATTTCCAAGTTAAATACAAAAATATTACATATGAAGTTGTAATGTTGTATTTAAATTTATGTACACAATGTAAAATGAAACATGTGCTGTTACTTAAGCTTTCTCCTATTTTGACATATACAGTATAAATGCAAAGTTCTTTATTGACTAAACTTAAAACTAAAATCTTAATGCTTAGCCAAGTACAACTGCTATCATTATTAAGAAGGCAAGTAATATAGAGCATCCCTTTTTCTTCTCTCGCTAGAATCTAAAGCTACATGTCCAAAAAAACAAATCCTGGGCTGCCATTTAAATCTACCACGGCATTTAAATTCTCCGGGGTTAGTCTCGCAGTTAAAACTCCTCTACAGAGTGACGAACCCCTCTCCTCACCGTGATTGGTCACTCCTCTCAGCAAGCGAGGTGAAAAAGTAACGTCACCCTTGTGACGTTTCATTTTTTCGCGCCTGAAACACGGAGAAGAAAATGCAAACCTCCGACATATTCAACATTCACCATTAGTGCATGGTGAATGTCGACATTTGCCGGTGTAAGTGAGAAATAAGGATATTTGGCAAATATTTTGGACATACAGTTACACCAAGCGGCTATGTGAATGTTGACATTCACCGGTGAAAGTCGACATTCTCCAAATTTTGGTCTTTCACGGTAACATATATAAAACAATATCAAGTTGAGTACAGTTGCGAGTATAAAAATTCTATTAAAATTGTCACACAAAATTTAAATTGCCATCATTACATAAATAAATAAATTGCCATCACTAAAATATTAACATTAACTACCACCTAAAAAAAAATATCTAAATCTTTAATCAAAACAAAAATCTAAAATAAGATGAACGAATTTTTTAAATGAACTTCGATAAACCACAAATCTAAATCTGAACAATTCATAGAGAAAGTTCATAAATGAACATAGTAAATCTAATGAATATGCAATTATTACTTTAAATTCAAGGTTTCTGAGAAAAAATTCAATAAATTTAACCCATTAATATAAAAATTCAGACCATAAGTCAACAAATTTGAACCATTAAAATATTCTGACCATAAGTCAAACAAGATAATGAATGCAAAGTGCAAAATAAAATCCTCGATAATGTAAAAACAATGTTTCAATGAATAAAAATCTTCCAATCAAGTAAGAATAACTGAATTAAAAAAAGTCTGAACAAATACTGTGAATTAATTTCAAAAATCCAAACCACTAAATTCACATAAAAATACTTCTAAAATTGGAGTGTTTTACCAAAACAAAATAACAAATTTTTTCAATTGAAATCAATAAAATGAAAAAAATCAGTGAAACAAATGTTATTAGCAATGAATTAATTGTAAATAAATGAAACTAATAAATGAATTATGTAAATAAAATGAAAACTTATCAATTAATGAATTCCATAAATGAAATGAATATCTCAATAAAATGAAATTTAAAAAAAAATGTTTCAAAATTTATCAATTAACCAGACATGGTATAATTCCTCGAAAACACCAATTTTCCGCATTTGTAGCACTGATTTTTATCATTCCCGGGATCGTAGCAAATCCATAATACAATGCAGGGTAATGCCAATCAAATTAACGGAGATTTACGGCCGCGTGTATTGTAAATTAAGATCTCGATCGCTTATTTTATGAAAGTAATAAACATACTTCTTCAAAGGTTATTGAGCATAGATTGCTAAAATGTTATTTTGTTCATTAATTTCGCATAAACACTGCGATTGCGCAATTCAGTTTGTTCTCATGAATCGCCGAGAGTACAATTGTATCTTTTTCCATCCATCTCAATCTTCTAAATATTGCATTTTTGATTGACTAAACTAGCTTATTTTCATATTCTGATTAATTATTATGGTTAATTTCTTAATTATTTTCGCATAAATAATGCGATTGCGCAATTCAGTTGCTTCGTGTGAATTGCCGAGAGTACGTTAGTATCTTTTTCCATCCATCTCCATCATTTAAATGTTGCATATTAGATCAGCTAAACTAGCTTATTTTCATATTCTGATTAATTATTGTGGTTAATTTCTTAATTATTTTCGCATAAATAGTGCGATTGCGCAATTCAGTTACTTCGTGTGAATTGCCGAGAGTACGTTAGTATCTTTTTCCACCCATCTCCATCATTTAAATGTTGCATATTAGATTGACTAAACTAGCTTATTTTCAAATTATGGCTAATTATTAAGGTTAATTTTTTGATTATTTTTGCATAATACAAATTTTTCTATTTTGTATTATGCAAAAATGTGCCAATCAAATTAACTGAGATTTACGGCCGCGTGTATTGTAAATTAAGATCTCGATCGCTTATTTTATGAAAGTAATAAACATACTTCCAAAGGTTATTGAGCATAGATCGCTAAAATGTTATTTTGTTCATTAATTTCGCATAAACACTGCGATTGCGCAATTCAGTTTGTTCTCATGAATCGCCGAGAGTACAATTGTATCTTTTTCCATCCATCTCAATCTTCTAAATATTGCATTTTTGATTGACTAAACTAGCTTATTTTCATATTCTGATTAATTATTATGGTTAATTTTTTAATTATTTTCGCATTGCGCAATTCAGTTGCTTCGCGTGAATTGCCGAGAGTACGTTAGTATCTTTTTCCATCCATCTCCATCATTTAAATATTGCATATTAGATCAGCTAAACTAGCTTATTTTCATATTCTGATTAATTATTGTGGTTAATTTCTTAATTATTTTCGCATAAATAGTGCGATTGCGCAATTCAGTTACTTCGTGTGAATTGCCGAGAGTACGTTAGTATCTTTTTCCACCCATCTCCATCATTTAAATGTTGCATATTAGATTGACTAAACTAGCTTATTTTCAAATTATGGCTAATTATTAAGGTTAATTTTTTGATTATTTTTGCATAATACAAATTTTTCTATTTTGAAAAATCGGTATGAACTCTGAAGGGATAGTGAAGAATTTAGTAAGGAGTTCTTAAAAAAAGCAAAAAGAGCTACTACTTTATTTTTAAGTAGTAAGAAGGACTTTTACGTGCTGTATTTTTACTTACCAAAAGATTTCTTTTATTCAATATTTTATCTGCAGAGAAGTGTTTTTGTGTCAAAGACATGTGAATGATTATTAAACAGTGACCAATGACATTTTTCTTTATGCATCATATTCAGTGTAATGAACATTGTTATAGACTCTGATGAGAATAACTCTAATGAATGTGCTTATTTTTTAAAAGATGATTTAATTCTTTTGTATTCGTTGAAATTAAATTGTGTTTACAGATACAATACAGATTTTTTATCATATTTGTCTGTTTTTTATGATGCAGTTTTGTAGTAGAGGGAAAAAATCCCTATTCTGTCTTGAAAATTCCCTATTATGCTTTCTGTAAAAAAAGAAATTGTTATCGCGCTGTGTGATTTTTCGATTTTTGTCGCGAATTGCAAATATTTAAAAATCTCCCTAATTTTCATTTTCCAAGGTTGGCAGCTATGCATACACCAAGCGGCTATGTGAATGTTGACATTCACCGGTGAAAGTCGACTTTCTCCAAATTTTGGTCTTTCACGGTAACATATATAAAACAATATCAAGTTGAGTACAGTTGCGAGTATAAAAATTCTATTAAAATTGTCACACAAAATTTAAATTGCCATCATTACATAAATAAATAAATTGCCATCACTAAAATATTAACATTAACTACCACCTAAAAAAAAATATCTAAATCTTTAATCAAAACAAAAATCTAAAATAAGATGAACGAATTTTTTAAATGAACTTCGATAAACCACAAATCTAAATCTGAACAATTCATAGAGAAAGTTCATAAATGAACATAGTAAATCTAATGAATATGCAATTATTACTTTAAATTCAAGGTTTCTGAGAAAAAATTCAATAAATTTAACCCATTAATATAAAAATTCAGACCATAAGTCAACAAATTTGAACCATTAAAATATTCTGACCATAAGTCAAACAAGATAATGAATGCAAAGTGCAAAATAAAATCCTCGATAATGTAAAAACAATGTTTCAATGAATAAAAATCTTCCAATCAAGTAAGAATAACTGAATTAAAAAAAGTCTGAACAAATACTGTGAATTAATTTCAAAAATCCAAACCACTAAATTCACATAAAAATACTTCTAAAATTGGACTGTTTTACCAAAACAAAATAACAAATTTTTTCAATTGAAATCAATAAAATGAAAAAAATCAGTGAAACAAATGTTATTAACAATGAATTAATTGTAAATAAATGAAACTAATAAATGAATTATGTAAATAAAATGAAAACTTATCAATTAATGAATTCCATAAATGAAATGAATATCTCAATAAAATGAAATTTAAAAAAAAATGTTACCGAAATTCAGACTTCTCCAACAGAAATCAATGAAGAACGAAAACACTTCCAAGGCTGTCCTGCTCGATCAGGGCAGAAAAGGCCAAAGAAACTGTTCCCCTCGAGTCAAAACAGTTGCCTCCAACTTCCATCAATCATTCAAGAATAAAAAACCCGACAACAGATTCTGTGCCAATATATTCCAAGTTTTTTTTAATTCCCAAGCAAGATGTTGCTGAAACTATAAGAATTTTAACCCTTTCGCGACGAACGGCACGCCCAAGTGCCAGATGCGAACAAGCATTCAAGGACGAGCGGCACTCACTCGGGCCAGAGGAAATTTTACCGCAAGCGGATAGTGGCATGTATAAGTGCCACTACGCAGAACGTTTTAATTTGTGAACTAGATGGCGTTACTTGTCCATGGAACTAACTTCAATGCATTTTGCAGAGGCATGACCTTGGCAGAAGAGGATTGAATGAATTATTTCTCTATTTGGAGCGGTGAAAATCATTTTGTAACATAAACAAACAGAGCAATTCTCGTAGCATCAACAATTTTATAATTGAGTTTCGGTTTTTATTTTTATTTCAGCGTTATGATTTCGTTGGTAAATCATAGGAATATAAGAGAGTATTTTTTTTTGTTTGGGTTTTAGAGGCAGTGAAATTATTCGTTTATTTCGGATAAAAGAATAGGAGCAACTAACGAGTATTTTGTATTCAGATTTGTATGAAAATTATACATCAAATAGAACATAAATATTTCTTTTATTCCTGTAAAAAGTAGATTTCTGTGTTGAATAGGTGATTTTTAGTGAATTTTTTTCGAGAGTTAGGCTTAGCGCAAAAAATGTGCCGTCCTTTTCGACCAGTTCGGAAGCGAAGTGCGCCGTCCTTTGGGCCGCGACAGCTCCGGAATGCCGCCGTCCCGAAAGGGTTAAAAACAAAATTAGTACAAATCAATGGTACAGCTTGGATATGAGGAATTTGGTTTTTCAAATTTTTTTCGCAAGCCAAATGTGGTACTAAATGGCCAAATGTGGCACGAAATGTTTCGTGACGTGTTTTTCTGGCAACCCCATCCCTTTTAGCTATCTTTTGGCTTAGCGCCGTTCATTCAATTTTTGTTCTCTCTGTGGTTTGTACTGTTCTTTGCATTAGAATTTGCTCTCCACGTGGCGTTGGATTAAAATCAGATTTATCACATTTAAACCAGGTTGTATTATTTCTTGCATTTGATTTTTTATATTAATTTATATTGTTAGTTATGGCTTCTTCTATGGTTTCCGTTAGCAGTGTTGTTGCGAAATTTCAGGGAATTTTAGCATCTAAATTGAAATTTAATTTCTTAGGCAGAAGACCCATTTTGGGGTGAGAGGGAATTTCGAATAGGATGTTTTGTCTTCATTTGTTTCAAAAGAAACAGCTCTTCATGGGTTTTCTTCGGGAATCGGGTTTGATTCCGTGTGAGATGGTGTGCTTGAAATGTAAAGGAAATATGACTTTTACTTTGAAGACTTCTCGTTCTGATGGCTTTCATTGGATGTGTAGGAATGTAGTTGATTCTAAGGTGTTGTTGTTGAGACCCAGACCGTCCGACCTACCACAAAGGTTTAAGGTAACTGTTTGGACGGCCGGGAAGTGCCACCCAATTTAGACCGGAGCCCAGTGGGGGAGGCATCCACAGGGACCGTACCCTCCTTCCCCTACCACCAACCTCTCGGAAGGACTTACGGACCCACATGTTTAACGTGGTGTGGTAGCATGAAAACTATTAGGCAGAAGTCATGGTTTTGCTTTAGCAAGCTCAGGATAGACGAGATTTTCTCATTAACATATGAACTCGTAATGGGAACTAAGACTTCGGATCTGGCTAGAGTATTTTTTACTTCGTCGACGTTAGCTGATTGGAGACAGTTTGTTAATGAGACGATTAGGGATTTAGTTGAAGAGAGTTCAGAAAAAATTGGCGTTATTGATAAAGTTGTGGAGGTGGATGAGTCGAAATTTGGTAAGCGGAAGTATAATAGAGGCCATGCAGTGGAGGGGCAGTGGGTTTTTGGAGGGATCAAGAGAGGATTTGGTAAGCTTTTTTAGGTTGCTGTGCATGATAGGTCTCGGGAAATGCTTGTGAATGTAATTAAGGAGTGGATTGAGCCGGGTACGACGGTGCATTCGGACTGCTGGAAAGCTTACGATTCGTTAGGGAAAGAAGGTTATGATCATTTAACTGTAAATAACAGCTTAAATTTTGTGGATCCAATGACTGGATGCCATACAAATATGATAGAAAGCACATGGAGACACGTTAAAAGCACACTTCCTTCACACAACAGATAAACGGACTTTAAGTATTATTTGGCTGTATATATGTATAAAAAATCATGTTCGGAGAAAGGAGTCGATACTTTTAATTGATTTTTGGAATATGTTATAGAAATTGACTGGGAAAAACGTAGGATACATAATAACATTTAGGATGCAAATTGCCATTTTTTTGGTGTTAACACTTGCTTTCTCTCGTTTTTGTATGATATTTGTATTTCTAAGTATCGCTTTTTATTAAATTTAGGTAAAGTACAAACATTTTTCTAAGTATCGCTTTTTCTTAAATTTTGTTAAAGTACAAACGTTTTTATAAAATTTCGTGATTGGCATTTTTATGCATTTTTAATTATATATTTTGTTAAAGTACAAACGTTTTTATAAAATTTTGCGATTGGCATTTTTATGCATTTTTAATTATATATGTTTTGTTAAAGTACAAACGTTTTTATAAAATTTCGTATTTTTTCTAATTATTGTTAATTATCGGCATTTTTATGCATTTTTAATTATATTTCTTATGCACAATGTTCAAGATGGCATCCGTTAGGACTTTTCAAACACCATACGCGTTGGCGCCATTCTTGGCGACAAAAAAAATGGTGGATTTAGCCAAATTCCTTATATCCAATCTGTTCCCAAATCAATTTTTAACCTCAAAACCTGAAATAAAGTATTAGAAAATAAATAAACCGTTAACAAATTGAATCATAAACATGAAAATAATCAACAATGTAAAATGAAATTTTTAAAAATAAATTTGAAATGAAAAGTCTACATAAATTCCACATATTCAATTAAAACTGCAGGTAAAGAATAAAGAATAGTAATTAATTACAAAAAGATTATCTCTTATGAGGAATAAAGACAATAATACAAAATTTGCAACCAAAGACTGATAAGAGAGAATGAAATGAAAGCTGAGATGTATTTTAATTCTCTGAAAAAACTTAACAGAGATGCTATCAAGATTTATCAGAAAATATCAAATACTGAAATATTTAGAACGGGTCGGAGCTATGAATGAGCGAGCCCTAGCAAAAATTTTGATGATATAGATAAACCATCAAATGCAAAATTAAAAAAGATAGAGTTGGAAGATACCCACATATGTTCAATGAAAATCAGACATAACAATTGAATAAAATTAAAAATTTGAAATTTTAAAAATTTCTTTTAAATGCAATAACCAAAATAATATAAGAAGTTCAGAGCTTAATGTTAAATTTTCTGAAAAATGCTTATAAAAGAAAAATTTCAATAAGAAGTTTGAACAAATGAATGGAGAATTAATTCATTGGATCCCCCCTATGCCAAGATCAAGTATCTGCAAAATACATTGGAGTTGTTCGCATGGACATTTAACGCCATCTAGTAGACAAATAAATTCAAGTAAGAATGTTTCATATGAAAATGCGCATATGTGACCATTGTCTTTTAGGGTAAATTTTTCCTCAACGCGTATGCATGACGGTCGTCCTTGAATGCAAGTTCACAGCCAACGCACTGGTGCGTCAACCGTTCGAAAAGGGTTAAGAAACCCCAATGAATGACATGAAGGCGGGTGGCTCCAGGAGAGCCCAGCACATTGACCAGAGGTCTATTGTACTACCCCCCAAAAAATGAATGTCTCTAAGAAAAAAGACCAGTAGCCGAAGCAAAAATAAGCAGGCACTTGACAGGAATGTCATACAGCTCCCAGGGTTCTATCACATGTCGACCCATGTGTTCGAACCTATGGGTGGAGAACAAACACCTCACATTCACAAAGAATGTAAGCGGCAGTTTCTTCGCTATAATTGCAGCCTCTGCAAAGCGAATCCTTAGTGGCACCCATAATATTTAGGTGTCTTTTAAGGGTGCAGTGCCCAGTAAGGAGTCCAACAGCCCTTCTGATGCCAGTTCTACTGAGCTTGAATAATTCCTTTTGACAAATACTAGGGCAGTTGCAGTTAAGCATTTTCACCTGCCTTTGGCCCTTAGTATTACACCTGTACTTGCACTGAAGCTTTCTGAAGATGTCATAGACAATTATTCTAGTAAGTTCATTGGGAACACCCAAAGCCAGCTCAGGACCAACAAAAGGAGTACTTGAGCCTTTTCTAGCCAATTCATCAGCCAACTCATTTCCTGGAATGCCCAAATGTCCAGGCACCCAGTAAAAAATGACTTTGTTGTTGCTAGCAATGTTACAAAGTGCACTCCCAGAGAAGGGAAAACGTCATAGTGGACTTCCTAAGGCCATAAGAGCAGCTTGACTATCAGAACAGATAAATATTTGGTTGCTCCTGTAATTTCTGTCATAGCAAATTCTGCAACACATCAGAATGGTGAAAACTTCAGCCTGAAAGACAGCATAACTGCCGAGAGGATAAGACAGTTTTGTATCATCATCCGGACAGCATACACCAGAACCAGTACTAGTGCCTAGCTTCGAGCCATCCGTATACCAAACAATACAATTCTGTTTGTTGTGTAAGTAGGAGTCCTCTTCCATTCATCCTGTGAAGGGACCTGAATGTCATAAGGCTTATCAAACATATATTTGACATGAATACCATCAGATGGCATATGGAAATAAGTGTGATTAATAGCTTTACTGTTAAGACCACTCCAAGGTAGATACTTTGAGTAGTCCAGGGTGGATAAAAATCATGATTTTTTTTAAAAAATCAAAAAAATCGGATTTTTTTGATTTAAATCTGATTTTTTTGATTTAAATCGGATTTTTTTTATTTATATTAGCCTTTTTCAAAATCAATTTTTTATATTTTTCAGATCAGAAGGTAGGTTAGACTATATTAATGTACTGTATAATTTAAAAAAACTTAATTGAATATATATATTAATATAAGATTAAAAAATACATGCAGGGGTTAAAAAAAAACCAAAGACTTTTTAAATAAATAGGTTTTTTTTAATTGGGTTATTTTATTCAATTTATAAATCTAGGCTATATTAATTATATGGAACTATTATGCGGTTTTTAGTTCTTTATTTGAATTTATATTAATAAAGAGCTATGATATCTCAAAATCTATTAGGTTTAATATTATTAAGGACTTGACAGAAAGGGAAGGGATTATGACAAGCGTATTAAAAAGTCAAGATTTTAGAGAAAGATTATGTTTTTATGTATTAATATTTAATACCTTTTTCATTTATATAATAAAAACTTACCATTTAACACATGGATCATGAAAATCCTGATAAGTCATGAAATTGATCATGAATGTAACTCTCTCTCTCATTCATTTTATATACAAAAAAGTTTTTTCCCAGACATATTATTAATAATATGAAGGATTACTGTAAGGAACTATTTTTATTAATAAACATCGTGAAAAAACAGGATTTGTACGCAATCCTCGGCATATGTCGTTTAATGGGTAAACTATTTTCTACTTTTGTAATCTGTTTGCATAGACTAACTACAATTTCTTAAATTATTTCATGGTTTTCAAACATTAATAAAATGATGCACTATTTTGCAGCCCATCATTTTATTAATAAACATCGTGAAAAACTGCATTTGTATGCATTCCTCGGCATATGTCGTCTAATGAGAAAAACATTTTCCATTTTTGAAATCTGTTTGCATCGACTATAATTTCTTAAATTATTTCAAATTTTATTCGGAAAAATTATTTATTAAACATATTAATGAAATGAAGAAATATTTTGCAGCAGAATAGAAAAAACTGCATTTGTATGTGATTCTCTGTATCATTTAATTTTGAAAATATTTTCCACTTATGCAATCTGTTTGCATCGACTAATATTCATTCACTTAATAGTAGGATTTACATTTTTATGTCCGTATGAACATTTCATAAATCCACATATTTGAGGTACCTGTATATGGTATATTATAAATTTTTTATGCCATTATTAATTTGCATCAAGTTTTATGAAATAATTACAGTTTTAAATTTTAAAATTCCAGCTGAAATTTAAATAAACCAGTCTATTTGCGAAACTCATTTCATTGTTTTTCACTTTGGGTTTCTTTTTCTAAGAAGAAAGTCCCTTTTTCAACAATAACTAAGGCTGAAGCTATTGAGGAACCCTGCTAAAAGAATCCTATCCAATCCATCTCCATATTATTCTACCATAGAATATCTGAATTACCATATTTTCGTTTTTAATATTCAGGTGAAATAGTTTGTTTAGAAGAGATAACATTCTTTTTGTATAAACCAAGATGCATATATTTTGTATCTGAAGGCATATTTCATTGCAGAATCAAATTGAATTTAAGTCATGGTAAATATCAGCTACAAAATTCAACTAGAAAACACAGAACCTCTTAGAATCCGTGTTAATTTCTTTAAAAAAGTTATTTCTAATATTTTTAGGGTTATTGTGTCAAGAAATCTTTTATAAATTCTTTATTTATCAAAAATTGAGAGATATTTGAGTTTTTATGTATTTCTCAACCATGACAACCCTATTGAATCTTTATTTTTTTATTGTTAATTTGTTGTGTTCTGTAACTGTTATATTTTAAAGAATCATCATTTTCTAGTTACTGTCTTCATTTTGAAAACATGCTAATTTTTATATACAGCAGTTTTATGGCTATAGTGAATGGGATTGAATGAATTTAAATCAATTTTTGTAATTTAAGTTTATCTATATCTTTTATATCATGTTTTCTCTAAATGGGTGCCCACAAAACATAACAATATAAAGAGTATAATTTTAAGTACTTTCAATCCACAAATTTACCTCAACAGCCACGTGTATAGCATGTCAATATAAACTTAATTATAAACGCCTCTCATCATTAAAATTTTTTTGGCCATCAACTTTTTTTGGTTGGCCACTAATAATTTTGTTCTTGGTGGCCAATGGACACTATTAAAAAATCTGAAGCTGAATCTTTACTTCAATGTGCATGTAGAGAAGGTGCAATCTAAGCAAAAGTTCAAGAGTTGCAGTGGGAGTTGTTTTCATGCATCCAGAGATCGCAATACACACCATCCTTTGAAGCTTAATTAAATCTACTTTAGCAGTTTCACATCTAATTCTAGACCACCAGATGATGGAGCCATAGGAAATGATGGGACAGATTACCATAGAGTAAATCCAATGGATAGCCTTGGGATTTAAGCCCCAAGTTTTTACAATAACATTCCTACAAGACCAAAAAATTCTTCTAGCTTTAGTTATGCAGTAATCAAAGTGTCTCTTCCAATTGAGGTCCTTGTCAAAATAGATTCCTAAGAATTTTACCTCCTTAGAGCAAATGAGCTTCTGACCAAAGAAGCGAATGTCTGAAGATTAAGAATGCGTTTTTTTGTAAATGCAACCATAGCAGTCTTCTGTGGGTTAACAGAGAGACCGGCATTTTTTCACCATGTCTCAACATTCCTAAGAGCAGTGGACGTCATTTCAGAGACAGTATTACCAAATTTGCCCCTGGCAATGATAACAATGTCAGCATATCCAACACAGGATACACCAGAACCAATGATGTTTTCCAAAAGAGAGTCAATACCTAAGCACCAAAGAATTGGTGAAAGTACACCTCCCTGCAGACAGCCTGCCAGAGCATGCACCATCATATTATCACCAAGCAAAGATGCACAGATATACCTATTAGATAACAGGTTCTTGATCCAACAGGAGAGTGAACACCTTACCTATCAAGAACACATAGGATGGTGTCAATAGGCACTTTATCAAAAGCGCCTTCAATGTCAAGAAAAGTGGCACAAGCATTTTCCTTGGCATTTAAGTTTCTCTCCAGAATAAAGGAGAGACTATAGAGGGCAGTGTCTGTAGATTTACCCGGTTGATAGGCATCCTGAGAGTTAGACAGAGGCATAGAAACCAGAATCACTTCCCTAATATACCCGTCAATAAACTTTTCAATAGTCCTTAGAAGAAAAGAGGTAAGACTAATAGGCCTGAAGGATTTGGCCTCGTAATAATTGTCCTTGCCAATCTTTGGAATAAAGATTACCTTTGTATGCCTCCAGGCAGACCGTACGTGACCAAAGGCAATACTGGCTCTGTATATTCTACAGAGAATGGGAGCAAGCACCTCAATTCTTTTTTGGAGAAGAATTGGAATGATGCCGTAGTCTTATAGATTTTATGAGAGTTAATAGCCCATTTAACCCTATCCAAGGCGACCACACTCTTAGTAGTGCCCCACCTACTGCTATCACATGTAGAAGTAGAGCTAGCATCAGGAATGTTGCTGTGACTGATTCAGAAACCAGAAAATGAACCCTGAACAATTCAGCCAGGATCTCTTCCCCAGTCCCAGAATAACCACCATTTGGCAACCTAACACTATTCAGGTTACAATTCCTGTCTTTTGACATCAGCTTGACAAGTTTTGCAGTACCAGAAACGTCCTTAATGCTGTCGCAGTAGTTTCTCCAGGAATTTCTTTTGGAGTCTCTAACTGCCTTATTATAGGAAGTAAGAGCAGATTTATAAACTTTCTATTCCCCACTCTTTTTGGCTCTATTGAAGAGCTTTCTACTTTTGCCACGAAGACAGCTGAGCTCTTTCAACCACCAAGGAACTATCCTTGGGGAGTCAGTTTTAGTGGCCTTACAGTTCTTATGATAAGATTGGATAATGGATTGTTTCACAAAATCAACAGCCAAATCCAATTCAACCATTGAAGAATACTTACCATTACCAGTTTGACTAGCATTGCTGGTAAGAAGATCTTCTTTGTAGGAGCTCCAGTTAGTTCTTTTGGGGTTCCTACCTTCTGTCGTAGTCAATTTAGATGGACCTTTAACAGAAAAAGTAATTAACCTATGATCAGATAGAGATATGTCATCTGAAACATTCCAGTTAACATTTTCATAAACAATATAATTGCAAATGCTTAAGTCAATGACTTCACAGCGATTTATTGTAACAAAAGTAGGAGAGTTGCCCCTGTTAAGAATAAAAAGATTGAAGCAAATGATTTGCTCCAAAAGATCATCACCACGTCGGTTGCAGTCACTGCTGCCCCACACAGTGTGGTGGACATTAGCATCACAACCAATGATCAGTCTTTTAACCCCACTACAGTTTAAATAAGACTAGTAGTGACATTAGTAAAAGTTTCTTTTTCTTCATAAGGAAGATAAGCAGAAGCAAAGATGTATTCAACCTTATGCCCATTGGTTTTAAAATTCACACTGAAGGCAACATTATCACCATCAAAGAATTTCATAAGATGAAGGGCATTGAGTCTGTTGCTAACAATACACGCCCTAGGTCTGATACAGGTTGTATCATAAAAGGTATTATAGCCCTTGATCCCTAGAAGCAAAATTTTGCTATTCCAGGTTCAGGGCTCCTGAATCAGAGCAATATCAGCTCTACCATTCATCAACCTCTTGCCAAGAATAGCAGAGGCAGTTCGACTATGGTGCAGGTTAATTTGCACAACATTAAGGCAACCCATAAGCAAACAAAAAAAAAAAGGGCAGCAAAAAACTAGGAAGAAATAATCTTCCCAGTAACATGAGAATTATCAGTGTCAGACATAATGTCATTCTCCAAGTCCTGCATACTTCTTTCCAGCTCATCATCAGATAGTGGTAAGTTAGCATGCAATGTACTTTCAGGAAACATATTCCAATTCATCAAGCTTAGGTAATACAGTATCAACACTTGTGATACTTCCCTTAGAGGAGGTTGCCTGATCATCTGGCTGTACCTCCATCTCCAACTTCCCTTTGGGCCTTTCGTTTGGGCCCCGAAGAATCTTGAAGACTGCACGGTCCAAACCAGTGTAGGCACCAAAGTCAGCCTTGCAAATCGCATCCCCAGCCTCTGAATTCATCTCGAAGATCCATCGTACAGAGAGGGGTTCCAGAAAGTTGACTTAAACTCCGGGTTGAAACGGTTCAGCTGTTTCAGCAAAACGCTCGGCTCCTTGGTGTTGTTGAGATCCAGACCGTCCGACCTACCAGAAAGGTGTAAGGTACTGCCCTACCGCCACGAGAAAGTCTCTGAACAGGGTTGCCGCAAGTAGACGAGTCAAAGAAAGGAGGGAGAAAGGTTTAAAATCGACTTCAACATTTGGCAAATCAAGCGCACTTCGTTAAGCGGAGAATCCGTTTCGTTTATCATGATGTACTAAAAGAAAATAGTAGATGTTTTTTATCCGACAGTTAAACTAAATTTTCTTATTAAATGACATTAAATTATAAATTAACTTAAAAATTTCTCGTCATTTAAACTCATAAAATAATTTTTATTATAGGTGACAGAGGCTATGGGAAGCCGCCAATTTATTAAAACAAAGTAGTTTTGGATATTTTCTTTTAGGTTCGGGCGATTTTGGGAGAGAAAAGCTTACAATTTAAAACTAGAATTTATATCATTTTGTTTAAAACTAAATTTCGAATTAAATGAAATTTATTAGAGTTTTCAATCAGCAAGTTACACAATTTTTAGCCAGCAAAAAGGAAAAAATAAATGATAAATAAGCAAAATTATGACTTTAAAATATTCATTCTTTTCATATTTTTCAATCAATTATAAAATATTCATTCACATTCATTGGAATAATTATTATCTACTATGTCCGAATCACTTGAAATGTCTTGACTTGAAGAAGAGTCTGAATCACTATCCGACAGATTTATCACTAATTTCTTCACAATATCTTCTATCAGTCCATCTTTCTTCCAATAAATATTCTCTATTTTTTCAATGTGCTCACAATGTTTTTTCCATTCATTTTGTGTTACTTTTAAAATAGCTTCTTTAAGCAATAATTGTAAATTGTTCAAATAGATAAAATACTTATCTCAGTGTCATTAAGCGATTTCCCCTCACGTTTTATCTTTTTAACTGATGACGCTGAAACCTTTGTCGCTTCCTCAGTTCTCTTCATTGCATTTGAAATTAGTATTTTTAGAGAATTTGTGGTTTTTCCTCTTCAAAAAATGTAACATTGTGGACTATTGCACATGCTTACGAATGCAAAGTCTTTCCATTTTTAAATGTAGTCATTTTTCAACTAGACAAAATCCACAAAGTGTGCAACATAATATAAGTTACTTCACAGCTTTAAAAATCACAGAATGCGAGCGTCTAGTATTGACCTCAGTACAAAGCGAAATGCGACTTTCGTCGGTTCTATCTGCGCCAAATCGAAAGAAGTGCTTTCCGCCACACCTAAAATGCAGTGGAATAACCTGTTTCCATAGCGACCACCACCAAAACGTCTGCTGTCTGGGGACTTTCTCGTGGCGGTAGGGCAGTAACTGGTTGGACGGCCGGGAAGTGCCACCCAATTTAGACCGGAACCCAGTAGGGGAGGCATCCACAGGGATCGTACCCTCCTTCCCCTCCCACCAACCTCCCGGAAGGACTTACGGACCCATATGTTTAACGTGATCGTATTCCGCATGAACATGGCGGCAATTGTGGCAGCGTGTAAAAGCAGCAATCAAACCACCGGGCTACTGCATCCGAAATGTGCCAACAGCATGCAGTGTTTCCAGGTGGTCACCCACTCAAGTACTAACCGCGCCCGATGCTGCTTGACTTCAGTGATCTAATGAGAACCAGTGTTTTCAGCATGGTAGGGCCGTTGCCCCGGCGCCTTAGTGTATACGTCCGTGGTCTTAAAGGCCACCTTGACTGGTTTAGGTAGATAATTGGCACTCATGTCTTTGAGTGCGTTGCCTAAAAGCTGTCTATTTTTGTGGAAGGTTTTCATGACCCATTCCACAGTCATAGCATCATTGCACTGAAGAACCAAAGCTCCAGCAAATTGGCCGGAACCATGGATCTTCGGAAGTTGCTCACTAGTGGGGTAAGGCTTTAGATTAAAAAAAATCAACAGTAGCCAGTGGCCAGTGACCTCATAAAGCTCAGTGGCCACTTTGATGATGTTAGTGGCCATAATTTTGTACTCGATTTTGATCTCCCCCCCCCTCCAATTTTTCTAACAATTTTTTTTTCCACGAACACATTCAATTTGCTCTAAGCATATATATATATATATAATAATTATTTATTAATTATATAAATAAATAAAAATGAAAAGTAATAAAATAAGCTAAAAAAATTAGAAAAATCAAAAACATCTGAAAATAAGATATATTAATATTATGTTTTCAATTATATTTTTGCTAAAATTTTGTAACTTTAACCAGTTTGAAACTACAATTCGAGGGCCCTTATAATAGTGTATAGTGGCATTTTCGTTTATCCATTTCTTCTATGAATCTCTTGTTTAGTAAGAATTTTCATCTTTGCTGCATGTATATATTCTATTTTGCTTATACGGGTAATAGTCCTGTCTCCTGTTCTGACTCACTGGATGGGTCTGGGAGTGTCGCTGTGAATGTTTGTACTGCCTCCTAGGTTGTATTTCGTTATGTTCATTCCGGTACTTCTAGATATTTATTATACTGTTGAGGTTGGTCACATATACATGTGGTCCGGCCGTCCAACTAGTTACTCTAAGTCCTCTGGACGAGTCGGACGGTCTGGGTCTTCCACATATACATGTGGTGAAAGAAGAAGGATTCCTGCCACATGTTAATACAAATTTTCCTAATGCTTCTTATCTTCATTTTTTTATCTTATGCTGCCTCTAGTCCGAGTTTGGACATTTATAGTAATGTACTATTTTCCAATCTGAAACAGGCATTTGTTTGGGTTAAATAGAATTAAATACTCAGACCTGAAGATGAATTTAATTCTTTTTAATCTCCGAATTTGAGCCGGTGCTGATCTTTTCTATTATCGGCATTATGGTAGTGGTTTTGCTTCTATGGTGATGTTAATATTTCAAGATTATTTGAATTAATTATTTTTATTATTACTTCTTTCTAATATATATATATTTACAGGGTCCATTCTAGGATTTCAAAAGGGCAGGTTGCTGACTTTAAAAAAGGAGCACATTGCATACGAAAGGGCACAATTATAAATTTTAGCTAAAGAATGCATTGCATAATGTGGCCCACATGTAGTAAAAAAGATACAGATAATTTATCTATTTCAAAATTTAAATTCAAAGCATAAAAAAAAAAAAAATTAACAAAACAAAATTGCAAATATACAGAAAATTTTATAATTACATATCTCTTACTTTAAAATATATTCTTGATAAATTAATTTTTTTAACTGCACAAATTGAAGATAATAGTTAGAATCCTCATAATTTAGGCTGCTTACTTAAGATCAGAAAAGTAGATAGAAATACTTAATTACTTATGCATCATTTTATATACACAAACATAAATTTTTATAATATAAGGGGGGTGGGGGCGGAGGATATTTATAAGGGGTTCATAAAAGAACAATGATGGTTATAAATATTCATGTGTAATGCAAGTGCTAATACATTTCTTATTGATAGGAAATAATAAGGAACATTAATTAAAGGGAAGGAATAAAACCCATTGTAAACAATGCCTGGGTTCAAAGCAGTCAGTCACTGGCTGGTAGGTTCATGATGAGGCCAATTGTTGACAACTGAAAAATGTGCGATTTTTTTTTTTTCAACTTGTTTGATGTTATGCAAAATTGTGTTTAAATATTTTATAATTAAAAAATTTACAGATATATTACCCATACTTATTTACAGGTTTATTATATGGTAGACATAAGTAAAACAACAGATCCTTCTCTCCATACCTTAAGATGGCGAGTACTTAAGTTAGGTGAAAGACACTACTATGTTAACAAGGAAAACTAAATAATAGATCTACTTTTCTATTATTAAGATCTATTATTTGATGAGGAGGTGGGGTAAAAATTAGGGGAAATTTAAGAGATTGGCAAAATACAAAACTTAATTTTTCTGATAACACAAATTTATAAATATATATTTATTTTTTAATGAGTAATATTGTTAACATACATTTATTGCTAACTTCTCATTTTGGATATTGAATACATTTTCAAAACTTTATTTCAGGTGTTTTTTCTAAATCTAAGTTTTCTGCAAGTCGCTGTCAGTATCCCCATCTTTTCCATTTCCTAAAAGTTTTCAAAATTTTGATCTTTCATTTATCATTTTCTGAATATTTTAAACATTTATTGTCACTCATTTTTTAACCCTGTTTTAAATCTTACCGAAGTTTTTCTTATTATAGGAATTTTTCAGTGTTTTATAATTGTTTACCAAGTCATCTAAAAAAATTCATTTACCATGAAGCTGATTCAAATACTTTGGGGTCAATGTTAAATTCCTTTTTTCCCATAACACTTTACTTATTCAACATTTTGTCAGCTTTAATTTTTTGCCAAAATTACAGATTATTTCTGAATATGCCTGTTTCTTAAGTTTTTAAATTCTCTTATTTTGATCTTTTTTTTTCACAGCTGATGAAGCATTTACTATTAATATTTATGCCTTTTTTATTAAGAAATCCAGCTACTCATTTTTTTTTTAATTTATGGGATTTTACCAATGAGTTTCTGCGATTTTTAAATAATCTATATTCTTGTTTCTACCTTTTGATCACTTAGTCTGTAACTTTAAAATTATCGCGATCCCGATATTTCGGTTATTCTTCCCGTTATATTATCGGACATTATAAACTTAGCAACCATTTTTATTGTAAAATTTCTCTAATATGTTTATTTTATAACAACTAAATTCTTTATCCTTTTGAAGAAATTGGATTTTATTTAATATTTTGACGTTTTTGAATTAAAAAAATATCTGTTTGTATCGCTAAAAACATAGGCCGTTTTATTGCTTTACTCGAATTTTCTAATCAACGGGGTGGGACATGAACCAACTTTGGCCGCGGATAAGTTGAAAATCGAGCCGATTTAACTTTGAATTGATAATTGTTTACCGTTGGCACTAATGAAAACACAACTAAGCGGTAAACAGTTTAAGAATACAAACATTTTTAGTTTTTTACATCATCGATGACAGATTAATAACATAAAACAATGTATCATCTATAACAGGAAATCTGAAATTTCTCGGATGGAGAAACTATTGCGCGCCGAAACTTTAACAATTGCGAATTTTTTGCGATTATATCTAGGTAGCATAGAAGCAACTACGCGCAATTTTTGCCATCGTCGTTCATATTTACTATATGATCGTTAATGAACAGTACATATATATGTAAGTTGAAATAGAACAATTCATAACGTCGCAATATCGGCAATTTAGCTCCGAAAAGCATCCCGAAGGTTGACGCCTTTTATTAGCGCCTGGCATTCCCAGCTACAGCGTATACCCAAAACTATTGTACATGGATTATTTTTTTTAATTTATCATGATGCAAAATACGCTATGAATATTTAACCAATAAATAAATTTGCAAGCTGAAAATAGCGGGGGCATTTTTATTTTAATGCGCGATTTTAATTCCGCATCCGCTTTCGGAAACAGTTTAAAAATTTAAGGCAAATGTAAAAATGATGAAAGCTCTATTAGGACAGTATGTAAAAGTGGGGCCACTCCGAATTTCGGTAAGGTGCTGTTGGGGTCAATTGATAGAATGCGCTGCGCCCGGGCATGCCTCAAAACTAAACATATCGGAGATCACGGGGAGGAAGGAGATAGGAATGTGGATAGCAGTAGCACTCATTCTCCGCTGCAGGTGCAATAAATTAACAGCCGTAGCAGTATTGTGGTGATTTTTGACAGATTTTTCTCACTCCCCAGAGGGATTGTTTAGGAAAAGAGTCATTTTAGACTATCGCAGTTAGGCCGATCACGATTTCGTTAATAGATCGTTTAAGTTGAATCGCCATGGGCAAGTAAGACTTTTAACCGCTGGGTTGAGGAGAAATAAATAGGATACCTACGGAATATTCTCCCGAGGGGGGGGGGGGGGACGACAATGAAAAACCCTTTATGATACCAGTCTTGTTTACCGACTGTCTAATTTGGGTTTGGTTCAGAGGAATTAGGCTCATCCGTGCGGCTGTTCCTGAAACTCCACAGAGATTAGACTTTTGACGTTCTGATATAGAAACATGTAAATTTTGCAGGTCGCCATTTTTGGCGATAGACATTACATTTTACGGTCGCCAAGAGTAATTCCTTAGTTGCCACTGGCGATGTGGCGACCGCTAATCTCGACCTTTATAAGTGGGGATCTCATCTATTTTGCCTAGAATCTCCACCTGGATGAGGTCAACTTCTTTTTTGCTCAGCTTACCAGAAGGGGAGGAATCCTTAATGACAGCCATCCTTATAACCTGGACTGCCTGAGCATATGATCCAGGTTGGATCATAGGCGCCGACTACGGGGGGGCAGAGGGGCACGAGCCCCCGCTGAACTTTTCCAGAGGGGGCAAAGCCCCCTCTGGGAAATTTCAATATTTTTTTTCTAACTTCATATTTTACTAAATACCAAAAAATGAAATTTTTTTAAACATAAAAATAATTGAAAGAAAATCCTATCGACGTAAATGTCACATTTCCGTTCAGCCTTGCTCACATCTTCCTTCCCATAGCTCCCTAAACTATCTCGCACACAAACCAAGCTCATCTTTACTCCCAGGAAACATGTTTACGCTAATGACAAAAACACCTGGTTACCAGAACTTTTTCGACTGACCGCCTAATTCAAAGAGAAATGGAATATTTACAGCCATGTTATTGGCATTTCCAAAAAATAGTTGTTTCCCTCCAGTAATAACTATAAATGATTACCACGAAGTAGAGATGACTTATTTTGTTTACCTAAAGATATCTTATCTGTAATTACTCCTGGATCCTATATACCAGTGCTGTCTTTACAGATGGCACCCATTCCGTTTGAAGCTGCAAACCCCGTGGGTGGTATCCATTCCGTTTGAAGTTGCAAACCCCGCGGGTAGCTTTGTTCCTGCTGAGCACTGAACGTTTGGCACAGCACCGTAGTCAGGCAAGGGTCAGAGGGTGCTACACCCTCCCCCCACCCACTAGGTATACTCAGCCCACCCCTATGATAAAAATATTAAAGTTTTAGTTGCGATAAGAACTGTCAACTAACATGTCATTCAAATTTTGCATAAAAATATTATTTATGATATTTTTTTTTATAAATTGATTTATTTTAAAATTTTTTTAATTTAGCTGAATGTGTGGTTATAGTGATGATCACTTTATATAAATATTTAATTTAAAAATATTTAAATATAGACAGTAGTGTTTGGATACTTTTGTATTATTGCTGGATTCATTGTTTTAATTTATTCAAAATCAACTGATAGGTAGTTAAGAGTTGATATTAAGCGTTAACTTGTATTAACTTTCAGGGTTTTTTTTTATTAATTAACAGCTTTGCTACTACTTAATTCTTATGTAATAATTACAATGGATTTTAATATATTATAATATTGATGCATAGTAACTATATGGATTTTCCTAATCAACTCCTAGCTTACAAATATAAATAGGCCTAAAAAGATTAAAAATATTTATCGTACAATAAATAAAACTGCTGATATCTTTCTTTCGACCCAGCCCGTCGACCTACCCGAAGGTGTAAGATGTCTGTTTAGACCGCCGAGGCAATGCCATCTAATTTAGATTGGAAACCAGTGGGGGCGACATCCACAGGGACCGACCCTCCTTCCTTTGTTACCAATAGCTCGGAAGGACTTTCAAACCCACAAATTTAACGTGCTCGTACACGGGGACAGTTTAGGCAAAGCCGGAAATCGAGCTTGGGTCCTCAGAGTACAATCCCCGTGACTTAGCCTCTCGGTTATCTGACTCCAAAACTGCTGCTTGTAAGACAATAACTCACAAAATTTCCTTGAGGAAAGCATATGTATGTCAGTTAGGTGACTACAGTTGCTTCGATGGCATTATAATCCCCCTTTTTCAGGCCAAAATAACAGTATACACTCTTAATAACCACTACTGCCGTTCGTTGGGCAGTTCGTTCTTGACTGTTGTTAAAGGTGTATACTGTTCTTTTGGCCTAAAGTAGGGGCTTAAAATGACCTTGAACCAATTGTAGGCACCTAACTGACATATGCTTGCTTTCTTCAAGGTGGCCTTACAAGTTGTTATGTATTTATCGACTTTGTGAATCTTGTATATAACTTTATCGGATTGTGCCCCCCCTGAGATTTTGAAAACTCGGCGCCTATGGGTTGGATGTCAGTACCTGGCCTCTTTTTCATGACCAGATTTCTTGGAGATGGTGTAGTCCCATCCGACCTAAGTTGTTTGGTGCCTCCGACCTTCTCTTTGACAGCACCAGCTTTTGCAAGCTTCTGGTCTTGCTGCCCATGAGTGCGCCTCCACTTACGCCTCTGTGACTTTGAGAGTATTTCTTGCATTGCAGCCATGTGTGTTGCTGACCAAGGCTCGCAACTACACCTCCTTCGACAGCCAGGCTGCAGGTTTCCCCTTTTTCACCGAGATCCAACCCCAAAGAGGTTGTTTCAGTGGCTGATTGGGATTCACCCGAAGGTGTACCCAATCCTTTATTAACACTTTCTCTATGGCAACACGGAGAGCTTCGTAGTGCCACATCTGAACTCTCCATATTGTGACCACTAAATGAGAAAACCACGGATTACTTCTAGTTTGATCGGAGCCCCTGCTAGGCTCCGTCTCGCCACACTTTTCTAATGTGAAAAGTGTAACCGCCAGAGTCATTCGCAAAGCTAGATGATGAAGAGCAGACTATAACGTGCACCTGGTGCACAGGGCCCAAGGATCCAAGAGGGATTTCTCGATATTAAACCCTCTCCACCATCCAACCAACTCAACTAAGGGACTCAGCCTCTGGAATCGTTTACTACAAACGTTTCTTAAAAGCAATACTACAGATGCACGCTGCTTTGTCCTTTTCACAACACAACCGCATGATCCCGAGCCCAAAATGGTATACCTTACGGCAGAGTCCGAAGGGTGGTACTAGGGTCCATAAAGCAGAAGTGATGTTTACTATGGGCTCAGCATTGATGACATCTGCAGCTTAAGAAGTAAAGATAGCACAGGTACCTTGGGGTTGCTACACCCGTATCCACAAAAGAAGTGGACCCCTGAGGATTTTACAGGGTGAGTCAGGATGCCTCACTCCCAACCCCCAACCTGGTGGACCAGGATACCCCATTTAGTCAGGAACCTCACCTTTGACCTGTCCGGCATGGGAAACCCTACCAGTAGCAAAAGCTACTTCCGGTATAGCTCTTAGGATCATTGGAACACACAAGCTCCACTATCACGTCAAGGCACAGGTATCATACAGTGGAGTAAAAAACCCCAATCAAGATATTAAACTCAAATTTTGTCTGGTATTATAACTCTGTTATATACATATCTTTGAAAAAAAAAAATTCATGGAAGGAAAGAGATTCATTAAGATTATGAAGAATTAAAGTTAATGCTTTTTTATACTAGAATTTCTGTTTTGTTCCTCTTTTCAGGAAAAGTTGAGTCAATCCCTGTATAGCAAAATATTAACAAAATTTTACTTATATTTCTAGAAAAATGAGAATTGCTATTTTTGTTTTATAAAGTTTCTATTTCAATATGTAATAAATACAATTTTGTTCTTAGCTCTCCACGCCCAGTTGTTGTTGAACCTCTTGAGCAGCGGGATGAGGAAGATGGCCTTCCTGAGAAAAACTTCCAGAAATCTAACAAACAGTACTTAAAGGAGCGTGAGATTGGTCCTCGTCTGACTGAGCATGGAACTTTTGAATATGAATTTGCCAATCGCTGGAAGAAACTGTATGAATTGGAGCAGCAAAAAAGAGAGCATCTTGAAAAAGAGATTGAAGAAGGTCGCCGTCAGTTAGATGAGCAAATGGAGTATGCTATTTATGACCACGAAGCTAATCTCTTGAGAGAAAGTAAGTTATGCATACTTTTTATTTCTGCATTATAAATTTGCATATAATTAGGTCTTTTCTGTTTGATGTTTCATAATGTATACTAGAGCAGAGTTTCCCCAACCAGTTTTAGAAGGGTGCCGTGCCTTTTGTTACAGAAACAGCTTCCTCCTTTCATTAAGTAAATAGTGACTGCCTTCAAAGGAAAACCAGCTGTGTCTTGTATGGCCTTTGATAAGCGTCCCCCACACTATTTCCTTCCTTCCTTCATTAAAAGAAACGGAATAGTGTTCTGAGCTGAAAGGGAAAGGTGGTTGAACTGATACATTCATTCTAAAGATTCAACTTGAAATTTTTTAATAGTGACCACTGGCCACTAAGAACAAAATTTTTTAACAGTGACAGGTGTCTAAAATCAAATTTATATTGATATGTTATACACCTGGCTGTGCACATTCACGAATTTAAAATACTTAAAATTATGTATCGTATAAGTCGAGAAATTTGTGAAAAAAAGAAGCTTCAAAGTGGGGGAGTCAACTTATCCATGGAGTCTTAAAAGAAAAAAAAAATCATAAGTCTAAAAGTTATTTTTTCCCGCTAGGCAATTCATCCTAAAACGATGCAGTAGTAATTACGCAATCGTGCACTCAGAATTTCTCTGCACTTCAAATCTCTCCTGTTTGTCACTGTCCATCCGATGTTCCCGACTGCCAGTGTATCATGTCATAAAAAAATATGCATATATTTTCATTCGATGTTTATCTCTCGCTTCTCAGATTACGGCCCATCGTTTTTGACAAAAAATGGTTCTTTTCAGAAATAATTCTGTAACACTGTTTAAAGCTATAATGCAGGATTTTAAGGTGAGCGTGTTTTTTTGTTTTGTTGGGGGGGGGGGGGGGGTTAACTGTGTTGGTGGTTAACAAAAAAATCAGTTCAAATAAAGGGAGGAAGCCAGATATTGTTTTGATTGCGCGGTAGGTCAAGGATGCTTGAGACAGGGATGCACAGTCTCCAGTCTGTTTTGAAGACTCTGCATGCTGGGAGTGAAAGAATGCCTGGAGCTTGTCACACGAGAACGAACGTCCCCGAAACGAACTGGAGACAACGCTCATATGTCATAGGGCAATTGTTTGGAATCAAACTTTAAAGAGGTTCGATAAAGTTTTTATTGTGAAAACTAAATTTTATTATTATATATATATTTTTCATTTTCAAATGTTTTTGAATAATTTATTGAAATTTTTTTTTTCTCTCTTTATGGGATCGACTCATACTCGAGTTTTGGATTTTTTTCTCTGAAAGTAGGGGGTCACCTTATACTCAAAATCGACTTATACGTGAGTATATACAGTAGTTATAATACATTTTTATTACGTTTTGTGGACAGTAGGCTAGAGACACCTTATTTAGATAAAAAGTAATAACACAAAAGAAAGAGATAAATTTAAATTACAAAATTTGATTTAAATTCATTCAATTTATTTAATTTCATTCTTTATTCATAAAACAGCAGCTATAAAAACTAGTACTTTTTTAAAAAGAAGGCAGAAACCAGAAAATAGCTATTTGCATTTTTTAAATATTGAAATAAAATACTTAATAACTTACTTAATACTTAATAGCAGTTACAGACAGTATGAAAATATTAATAACAAATAAGATGCAATAGGGTTGCCATGGGTACATAACATAAAACATAACAAAAGTTATGATTTGATAAATAAGAGGATTTATAAAAAATTTCTTTGACACAGTAATCCTAAAAATATTAGAAAAATAGTGTTTTTTTTTTTTTCAAGAAATAAAACAAGGATGCTATAGTATTTCACAGTTTGAAATTTCCCTTAGCTTAGATTCGATTTGATTCTGCAAATAGTTTAAAAATTTAATTAATTTAATTCATTCTGCCTTTAAATTTAAAATATATGAAGCTTGAAATGTTATGTCTTCTAAACAAAACATTTCACCTGAATATTAAAAACAAAAATATGACAATTCAGTCAGATACTCTATTGTAGAATAATTAAAGGATGAAAATATATATGGGAAAGGATTATTTTAGCAGGGCACCTCAACAGCAGCAGCCTTAAGAACAGTTGAAATAGTGACATTTCTTTCGGTAAAAGAAACCAAAAGCAGGGGTCGTACTGTACCTGTCCTGAAATTTCTGAAAATCCTGAAAAAAATATTTGTCCTGATATGTCCTTATTTTTCATCCCATCCTGAAATTTTATGTATCTCAAGCGCAGAGATGCCGATTACTATGGATTTTCCGTAGTTTCTATGGGAAACATTGTCATCTCATACTATAGATTACGGAATTTGCATAGTTTTCCACAGAAAATTGCCTAGCCAACGGCTCTACCGTGCTGAAAACACCGGTTCTCGTTAGATCACCGAAGTCAAGCAGCATCGGGCGTGGTTAGTACTTAGGTGGGTGACCACCTGGGAACACTGCATGCTGTTGGCATATTTCGGGTGCGGTATCACGGTGGTTTGTGTGCTGGATTTGCACGCTCCGCCACAACTGCCGCCGTGTTCATGCGGAGTACAATCACGTTAAACATGTGGGTCCGTAAGTCCTTCCGAGAGGTTGGTGGTAGGGGAAGGAGGGTACGGTCCCTGTGGATGCCTCCCCTTCTGGGTTCCGGTCTAAATTGGGTGGCACTTCCCGGCCGTCCAACCAGTTACCTTACACCTTTCTGGTAGGTCGGACGGTCTGGGTCTCAACAACAACAGAAATTTGTCAGGCTAGGCTAATGTAAATTAACGGCCGCATACATGGTAATGTCAATCAAATTAACGGGGTTTTATGGTTGTGTTCAATGTAAAGTAAGATCGCGATGGCTTGTTTTATGAAAGTAATAAATATGATTCTTCAAAGGTTTATTCAGCATAAATCGCTAAAATGTTATTTTTTTCATTAATTTCATATAAGCAGTGCGATTGCACAATTCAGTTTATTCTCATGAATTGCCGAGGGTACATTAGTATTTTTTTCCATCCATCTAAATCTTCTGAATCAGGGCTCAATGAATTTCTCCACAATCTAGGAGCCGGGCCAACGGCCGTACCGTGCTGAAAACACCGGTTCTCGTTAGATCACCGAAGTGAAGCAGCATCGGGCGCGGTTAGTACTTAGTGGGTGACCACCTCGGAACGCCGCGTGCTGTTGGCCATCTCGGGTGCGGTATCCCCGTGGTTTGCGCGCTAGATTTGCACGCTGCCACAAATGCCGCCGTGTTCATGCGGAGTACGATCACGTTAAACATGTGGGTCCGTAAGTCCTTCCGAGAGGTTGGTGGTAGGGGAAGGAGGGTACGGTCCCTGTGGATGCCTGCCCCACTGGGTTCCGGTCTAAATTGGGTGGCACTTCCCGGCCGTCCATACAGTTACCTTACACCTTTCTGGTAGGTCGGACGGTCTGGGTCTCAACAACAACAACAATCTAGGAGCCAAGTCAAAAAGTTAGGAGCTAGCTTTTAATTTTATGGTATTTTACATTTTGATGAGCATATGTTATAAAGAACTTATAATAAATAGTTAACTGGTATAATTGCACATGGTGGTTAACACTAATCCTTAAAATATTTTAAAATTATAAGCAAAGCAATATATATATATATATATATATATATATTAAAATAATAAAAACAAAAGTGCAAATCAGTAAACACAGTATCAAACCGCTGGCAATATAATAGCGTGTATTTAATAGCAAAACGTAATGAGGAAGGGCTGGAAAAGTAGAGCACGAAGAAGCCAGGACAAGGAAAATACATTAATGAATAGTATATCTGCCAGAAACATCTTCAAAGGCACATTCTAGACAGATATACTAAAATCCGTTGTTTCTGTGATTGCATAAAAACACGTGGTTAACATTTTATGCAATCTGTTCCCAACAACAGAATAAACGAGATTAACAGAAAAAGACCATTAGGACAAAATTCAACTTTAAAACATAAAATACCACTACTATTGAAAACATTTAAAGTATGGATAATACAGTTTTTTGGAGCTGTAGCCTGATTTTGTTTTATTTACTTTTTAGATATCCGCCTTAACGGTTTTATTAGTGTTTTAAACTTTTTTCTTTACCCGCCGAGGCAGTTTTTTAAAAATTTTGCACGTTTTTTGTGTAATCGAAATTACTGTTATTGTAATATTTTCACATTTTTATTTTTGCCCGTCGGGGCGGTGTTTATTTTATGGTGTTTCCACTACTATTGAGTATCGTACTTATACTGCGATCTACAAATAAGGTGGGAATATTGTGCATATAGCATAGACTTTTGAGACTATTTGTTGTGTTTGAAAGATAGAATAAAACCTGCTGTGTTTAAAAGAGATAAAGGAAGACATAATATTTAGTTTAAAGAAAATTAGTTTATTAAATTGCAACTTCAAATTAATTCAAATTAACAAATACAAAAACACTGCTTGCTCACAGGCAGGCAACTCAGGAAGAATTAACATTAGAATTTTATCAACTTAGTTAATATTGAGGAATTAGCATAAAAACTTTACTCAAAACAATCTATTTTAAATTCCATCAGAAAATCATTAACAAAAATATTAAATTTAAAGAATTTTAGAATTTACCCAGGCTCTTATAAATTTATGAAGGTTTAGAAATTTGCTCTCAGAATGAAGTTTTAGAATTTTAAATTTACAGAATAAAATTTGATTAAATACATTTCAAATATTGAGAATTTGTATTCAGAATTAAAGAAATTAAGAGTTTAAATAAAACATTTGTATTCACCCGGCTTGGCCATCAGACAGGGGGGAAAAGTTCCAAATATTAGAGCCAAGCACAGACGTTTTGCTTTCAGGGTGCCTGCGTCTCAGACGCGTATCCCCTCATCTCATATGTAGAATGTCCATTCATTATAGCGGAAATAGCAATATCGATCAGCATTTGCACTCGTCTCAGAAGAGGGTGCTGTGTTGGAGTTGGCTGGGTGTTGAATGACAATGGAAATTCTTGTCCTGGGAGGCTGAACTCGTAAGTAGGCACTGGAAAGGAAGGGGGCGGGGCAGGGCTAGAGCCAATCAAAAAGATCGGCGAGATTACAGATTAAGTTTAAGAAGTTGTACACAGTTGTATTACAGTTTAAGAAGTTACAAGATTAATGGTTACACATTAAAATAAAGCTTTGATAAAAGGATATGATAAATAATTATATAAATAAATATCTAGATAACTTTTATAAATTTACAGTTTGCAGGTTTAAATTCACTCGCTTGTTGTGGAAAAAAGAGGCCCTTTTCAGGGGACACAAAAGTCTGCGTGATGGAGTGCAGACGCTAGCATCGGTGACGCTAACATGCAACGCGAGAGGCAAATGCAAGCCATATTATTGGCCCGTGACTAGGCCGTGAAAGAAGAGTCGAAAAAACGCCAAGTCCTTGAATCGGAGTGGCGCCATCTATCTTCGATCCGCGAGAGTATTTGAAAAACTAGGAAACACCCGTTTGAGGGACTAGGTAACGACACTTTTTCCATTTGGTCTTGTTAGAGCCAAACAGAATGTGTCGAGGCCTGCGCTTCCTGAGATAGGAAGGCGCGATCGGGTCATAGACCTGATCGACGTCTCTCATACAGAGTCTACTGGAGTTTTTCTTGTAGAAATTTTGAGTGGATAGCCCAATATACTCTGTAATGCCAGAGATTTTAAGGTCATGATGTATCACTTCGTTCTGGACATATCTAGGAGCATTAACAATGCATCGCAAGATTTTATTTTGGAACACTTGCAGTTTCTTTATGTGGCCTTTTGCTGCCGCCCCCCATACTGGGCAGGCATACAAAAGGCTCGGTACGATGATTTGTTTGTAAACAATCAACTTGTTTTCAAGGGAGAGATGGGAATTTCTACCGAGGAGGGGCAGGAGAGCTCTGTACGTTTTGCCAGTTGTTTCAATCTTCTTGGTGATATGCTCGTTGTAGGTTAAGTGGGCGTCCAGGGTGACGCCCAGGTACTTGGCTGAATGTGCAAAAGGGATAGGTTCATTGAAGATGTTAAGCGTGAAATTTTCGTTGACTCCTCGGTAGTGGGGCTTAAAAATGACAACTGCACTTTTGGTCGCATTAATTTTGATTCTCCAGGTCATGAGCCAGTGCTCAAGGCTATTCTTAATATAGGTCTGCAATGTGTTAATTGAGTGTTGTGGTGCTTGACTACTAGCAATCAGCGCTGTGTCATCTGCAAAGATGGCCAGCTTAACATGAGGTGTGCTTGGAATATCGTTGATGTATATGTTGAAGAGCAGAGGGCTGAGGTTTCCTCCCTGAGGAACTCCGGCCTTGATTGGTCTAATTGAAGAGAGAGTTTTATCAACTCGTACGTAGAAAGAACGATTAGTGAGGTACGAGTTGATGATGGTCAAAAGTTGAGTCGAAATGCCAAGTCGCACCAGCTTGGAAATAAGCCCAGGCAGATAAGTTTTATCAAAGACCTTAGCCACGTCGAAAAATACTATGGTAGTATACTGTCTGTTGGTAGCGTTCTTGTGGATAGTTTCGACAACATGCAAAAGTTGGGATTGCGTTGAATGCTCAGTTCGGAATCCATGCTGGTCAGGTATCAAAATATTCTTCGAACGGCAGAAACTATCCAAACGCTTAAGCAACACCAATTCATAGATTTTCGAGAGGCTAGAAAGTAGGCTTATTGGTCTGAAATTCTCGGCTAGCGAGAGATTTTGATTTGCTTTTGGAATAGGGATGATGACAGCGGTCTTCCAACTTGTGGGAAAGAAACGAAGTTCCATCATATGGTTCAGCAGCATGGTAATCCAACATAAATACAGGTCTGGAAGATTCTTGATGATGCGATTAAAACTTTTCTACACCTTTTGGCCACTATGAATGGAAAAGAGTCCCTTTTGGTTTGAAAAATGCCCCCAGCTCCTTTCAACGACTTATGTCCATCGTCCTAGCTAAGTTTTCCCCTTTACAAATTTCTATTTACATAGATGATATTGTTATTGCATCTAGAACCTTTGAGGAACACTAAATGAAATTAAAGGTAGTATTTGATAGATTATCTCAACATAAATTATGTTTAAAGCCAAGTAAATGCAATTTTTTTAAATCTTTAATAAATTATTTAGGTTTTCAAGTTTCTGAAGATATTGTCCAGCCTGACCCCTCAAATTTAAAAACTGTTAAAAATTTTCAAAAACCCACCTCTAAAAAACAAATTCGCCAATTTTTAGGATTAACTAACTGGCTTCTACAGAAAATTTATTGAAAATTACTCCTTAAAAGCTCTTCCCTTAACTAATTTAACTAAGCAAAATATTAAATTCTCTTGGACCCCTGAAGCAGAAAATTCTTATCAAACCTTAAAATCCGAATTACTTAAAGAACCCATTTTACATCTCCCTGATTTTTCAAAACCGTTTTCGGTATGTACCGGTGCATCAAATTTTGCTCTTGGAGCAGTTCTCTGTGAAGAAGGAAAGGATGGATTTTTGCACCCTATTGTTGTGCTATAGTTTATTTTTGCATCTTTTAGTTTTTTGCTAGCATAAGCTAGCAAAAAACTAAAAGATGCAGAAATAAACTATAGCACAGTCGAGAAAGAGACTTTAGGAGTTTTCTGGGCAGCATCCTATTTTAAGCAATACCTTTTGGGAAAACATTTTACTGTTTATTGTGATCAGGCCTCCCTTTCAAATGTTTTAAAATTAAAAGACTTCTAGGATAGCACGATGGATAATGTCCATGACGCAGTTTAATTACAAAATTATTCATAAACCTGGTCGCCTAAATTTTAACAGCTGATTATCCATTCTAGTTCAAAAAAAGGACCGCTCACACGACAGCAAGCTCCTCAACGTCGTAAAATTTGATTAGCACAAACTCCAATCAACGATTTCTTCATCGGAACAATGGACACTTCTTTACTCATCAGTACTAAACGCCGAGCATATAGTCCAGTAATCACATATGGAAATGTTGACTCAATACGTCATTTAAAGAATGCACACGGATGGCGATAAACAACCACTTAATTGGCGTCATAGCACTTCTCAAATCTACAGGGCAAGCGAGAACTTGTAGACACAATAATTTCAGATGCTCTTTCTTGAATGTTTATAATAAACATCGCCTCCACGGCAGGAAAAAACAGATTGAAGACGCTACAACTTCATAACAACAGATCAGACGTTTAATTAGCCGGGATAAACATTTTATTTTATATGCAGCGTTAAGAGTACGCACTTAAGTCATAGCAGAAAACTTGAATCGTTAGCTGAACATCTTAAATTAAAAACAAACAAAGTTAAAAGTCGTGAAAAAAGACATTCCACAGAATGTGTGCCTAAAGGCACAGGGCAGCTTAATAGCTTACATCCCTTAGTTCTAATCAGAAGAGAAAAGAAAGAGAGCAAAAAACATGCGATTTTAATTATATACTGTGAAACATCGCTGCCACAGATTGTAAACAAAATTATCGATGAACGATAAAATAATTAATGACAGACGATTTTAATATTACGATCAACCAATTAAAAACTCGAAATTTTAAAGAAGAGAAATGGAATTTCAAAGCAGACGAAAATTAAAAAGAAATAACGTGAAACGATTTGGATTATACGAATTCGGCAACAATTTAAATATGAACGGTTCTGAAATATTCAAAAAGCTGAAAATAGAATAAAACTGTAAAATTGCGATGAATTAACCAATTTTTAACCGAGAGCAATAAATTTGGAATCAAATTAAAGGGGAATAAGAAGGGCAATAAATGGAATCACAAATTAGCCAATTAAAGTATTTTCAAAGGATTTTAGACTAGTTTTATAATTTATTTTTTAATGAGTGAAAACCTTCATCAAAGGAAAAAATTTTTATATTTTCATTTTATGCATTTATTTAAGTTCCTCATTCATAATTTTTATTTTTATCTCCACCTTTTTATCTAGTCAAAATTCAACTGACCATTAATCACCCCGGAAATGAAATGACCAAGAATCACCCTGGACCACTATGAGGGATGATACATATATTATTATATATATAAGGGATGAGAATGAGAGAGAAGAAACACATAGTTAAGTAAACCTTCGAACAGTTTTCTGATTAAAACAGAAAGAAAGAGGAGAGTGGTGGCCAGTTAGTTGTTGCATTTAATTGCCACACTGCATTGTTTAATCAACCTATGGCGAGTGCCTATTTTCAAGTCTTCTATTCTGTTCTTATTACAGGGTCATTCCACATCAAATCAATGCAAAAAACAAGGGTTTTGTCACCCACCGACTCGGATTTTGATGAAACTTGGTGTACACCCTTCCCTTATGGTTGAAAGAAACCCCTTAAATTGCTAAAACCTAAAAGAACGAACTTTCGCCGTTTTTAACACAAAACCTATGGAATAGAATATATTTGAACAAAGAATATCAAAAACCTAAACAATTGGAAAATGGAGAGTGACTATGTAAATAAGACCCCTGAACACGTTTAAATTAAAAACAAAATTCCTAAAATTATTAAATATCCAAAAGTATAACCCAACATTTTATTTTATATGCAGCGTTAAGAGTATGCACTTAAGTCATAGCAGGAAACTTATATATATGTAATAGTGTACACTTATTACTATCCAGGCGTTTGATGCAGAGCAAATAGCTAATGATTAGATTTTTAAAAACTTGGTTACTAAGGCAAGAAGAATAATGAGGAAAGAATTTTACATTAAATTTAAATTGATGTCTCTTATCATAAATAGTAGTATTGAATGAATTACTTTGTATATAAATGGTGATATCAAGATAATTTACAGATTTGGAAGGGTGGAATTCATTAGGTATTAACTCAAGATTGGATGGATAAATATTAAGTGGGTATGTAAAGAATCATGTGCAGTATGAAAGCAAGGAAAAACATCATCAATGTATCAAAAAATAGAAATGTTACGAGTGAACAGAGTGGATTGTCTTTCGTAAAAGTAAAGATACATATTGGCGAGCATAGAACTACTAGTGGATCCTTGTGGTACTCTTTCATCCCTGCGGTACTATTTTCAAAATTTTTCTTTTTTTCTATTTGGAAGTTTGTATAATTATTTTAGCAGGGTTCATTCTAGGATTTCAAAAGGGCAGGGTGCTAATTTTCAAAAAAGGGCACATTGCATATGAAAGGGCACATTTATAAATTTTATCTAAAGAATGCATTGCATAATGTGGCCTGCATGTAAAATGTAAAAAAGATGCAGATAATTTATTTATTTCAAAACTTAAATTCAAAGCATATGAATAATTAATAAAACAAAATTGCAAATATACAGAAAATTTTATAATTACATATCTCTTACTTTACAATATATTCGTTATAAATTTATTTTTCTAACTGCACAAATTGAAGTTAATAGTTAGAATCCTCATAATCTAGGCTGCTTACTGAAGATCAGAAAAGTAGAAATACTTATGCATCATTTTATATTATGGAGGGGGGGGGGGATATTTATAAAGGGTTCATAAAAGAACAATGGTTATTCGTAAGTTATTTCCTAATTTGTGTGGCAATGTTGCTTAACAACCCAGCTTTAAATAAATATTCATGTGTCATACAAGTGCTAATATACTTCTTATTGATAAGAAACAATAAGGAACATTAATTAATAGGGAGGAATAAAACCCATTGTAAACAATGCCTGGGCTCAAAGTAGTCAGTCACTGGTCAGGTTCATGATGAGTCGAATTGTTGACAACTGAAAAATGTACGATGTTTTTTTTCAACTTGTTTGATGTTATGCAAAATTGTGTTTAAATATTTTATATAATTAAAAAATTTACAGATATATTACCCATACTTATTTACAGGTTTTTTATATAGTAGACATAAGTCAAACAATCTGATCGATGTGCTGGGCTCGTCTGGAGCCACCCAAATAAGTCAAACAACCGATCCTTCTGTCCATACCTTAAGAGCTGTCGAGTACTTTAGTTAGGTACAAGACACTACTATGTATGTATGTCTGTCTGTCAAGGAAAACTTTTCTTAAGAAATCTACTTTTGTAAGATCAATTATTTGGCGAAGGGGGTGGGGTAAAAATTAGGGGAAATTTAAGAGATTGGCAAAATACAAAATTTAATTTTTCTGACAACATAAATTTACAAATATATTTTTATTTTTTAATGAGTAATAATATTGTTAACATGCATTTATTGCTAACTTCTCAATTTTGACATTGAATAAATTTTCAAAACTTATTTTAGGTGCCTTTTCTAAATCTTAAGTTTTCTGCAAGTCACTGTCTGTATCCCCATCTTTTCCATTTTTTTGAAGTTTTCAAAATTTTGATCTTTCATTTATCCATTTTCTGAATATTTTAAACATTTGCTGTCACTCATTTTTTTTAATAGGCCTTTTACAGTGTTTTATAACTTTCCCAAGCCATAAAAAAAATTCATTTACTATGAAGCATTCAAATACTTTTGGGGGCAATTTTAAATTCGTTTTTTCCCATAACACATTACATACCTGCCAACTTTTACGCATTATGCGTAAAGTTTACGCATTTTAACTGCTCTTTACGCTTTTACGCATATATTGCTATATTTTACGCATTTCCGCATTTATTTGAGTTTTTTAACATTACTAGGAAATCAATCTTCGGCGAAATTCTCCGGCTTTTTTTGTTTGAAATTTATCAATTAACCAGACGTGGTATAATTCCTCGGAAACACCATTTTTCAGCACGGATTTCTACCATTCTCGGGATCGTAGCAAATCTATAGTAAAATGCAGGGTAATACCATTCAAATTAACGGAGAGTTACGGCCGCGTGTAATGTAAATGAAGATCTCGATCGCTTATTTTATGAAAGTAATAAATATACTTCAAAGGTTGTCTAATTCAGCATAAATCGCTAAAATGTTATTTTGTTCATTAATTTCGCATAAACACTGCGATTGCGCAATTCAGTTTGTTCTTATGAATCGCCGAGAGAACAAAAGTATCTTTTTCCATCCATCTCAATCTTCTAAATATTGCATTTTTGATTGACTGAACTAGCTTATTTTCGTATTCAAATTAATTTTTATGGTTAATTTTTTAATTATTTTCGCATAAACAGTGCGATTGCGCAATTCAGTTACTTCGCGTGAATTGCCGAAAGTACGTTAGTATGTTTTTCCATACATCTCCATCATTTAAATGTTGCATATTAGATCGATTGAACTAGCTTATTTTCATATTCTGATTAATTATTACGGCATAACTAGGCTTAATTATTTTCGCATAAACAGTGCGATTGCGCAATTCAGTTTATTCTTATGAATCGTCGAGAGAACAAAAGTATCTTTTTCCATCCATCTCAATCTTCTAAATATTGCATTTTTGATTGACTGAACTAGCTTATTTTCGTATTTAAATTAATTTTTATGGTTAATTTTTTAATTATTTTCGCATCAACAGTGCGATTCCGCAATTCAGTTACTTCGCGTAAATTGCCGAGAGTACGTTAGTATGTTTTTCCATACATCTCCATCATTTAAATGTTGCATATTAGATCGATTGAACTAGCTTATTTTCATATTCTGATTAATTATTACGGCATAACTAGGCTTAATTATTTTCGCATAAACAGTGCGATTCCGCAATTCAGTTACTTCGCGTGAATTGCCGAAAGTACGTTAATATCTTTTTCCATCCATCTCCATCATTTAAATGTTGCATATTAGATCGATTGAACTAGCTTATTTTCATATTCTGATTAATTATTACGGCATAACTAGGCTTAATTATTTTCGCATAAACAGTGCGATTGCGCAATTCAGTTTATTCTTATGAATCGTCGAGAGAACAAAAGTATCTTTTTCCATCCATCTCAATCTTCTAAATATTGCATTTTTGATTGACTGAACTAGCTTATTTTCGTATTTAAATTAATTTTTATGGTTAATTTTTTAATTATTTTCGCATAAACAGTGCGATTCCGCAATTCAGTTACTTCGCGTAAATTGCCGAGAGTACGTTAATATGTTCTTCCATCCATCTCCATCATTTAAATGTTGCATATTAGATCGATTGAACTAGCTTATTTTCATATTCTGATTAATTATTACGGCATAACTAGGCTTAATTATTTTCGCATAAACAGTGCGATTGCGCAATTCAGTTACTTCGCGTGAATTGCCGAAAGTACGTTAATATCTTTTTCCATCCATCTCCATCATTTAAATGTTGCATATTAGATCGATTGAACTAGCTTATTTTCATATTATAGCTAATTATTAAGGTTAATTTTTTAATTATATTTGCATAATACAAATTATTCTATTTTGAAAAATGGGTATGAACTCTGTGAAGGAATATTTTCCAAAAGTGGTATTAAAGCAATAATTTAGGCAAATAAAAAGAAAACCATTTTGGCAGGAACATAATTCAGTGCTATTTTCTTTTTTTTAATTATTATTATTAAAGATCAATATTTGTTACTCTTAGTGAAAACCTGTGTTTTACCAAACATAAATATTTGTTTTCATTATAAAGTAATTTTCACCGGATAAAACATTTATATATTTTTTATTTTATAATTTATTGTCCTGAAATTTTATAAAATTGGTGTCCTGAATTTTCATATTCTACCGTATGCCTGATTTTTAATGCAGGTATTTGTACATAGTTAAATTCATTAGAAATGTCGTTTGCTCGTGTAGTTTAAAAAAAAATCATTATAAATGTCATTCACGCAAAATTTTACACATTCCAATTTTCCCAGGTTGGCAGGTATGACATTACTTTTTCAACATTTTTTCAGCTTTAAGTTTAATTTTTTGCCAAAATTACAGATTATTTTTTAATATGCCTGTTTCTTAAGTTTTTAAATTCTCTTATCTTGATCTTTTTTTTTTACAGCTGATGAAGCATTTACTATTAATATTTATGCCTTTTTTTATTAAAAAAGCCGTCCAATCATTTTTCTTCAATTTATGGGATTTTACCAATGAGTTTCAGTGATTTTTAAATAATCTATATTCTTGTTTCTACCTTTTGATCATTTATTCTGTAACTTTTAAATTATCGCGATCCCGATATTTCAGTCATTTTTCCCGTTATATTATCTATCAGACATTATAAACTTAGTTACCATATTTATTGTAAAATTTCTCCAATATGTTTATTTTATAACAACTAAATTCTTTATCCTTTCAAAAAATTTGGATTTTATTTAATATTTTGACGTTTCTGAATTTAAAAATATCAGTTTGTATCGCTAAAAACATAACTTTTATTGCTTTACTCGAATTTTCCAATCAACGGGATGGGGCATGAACCAATTTTGACCATGGATAAGTCGAAAATCAATCCGATTAAACATTGAATTAATAATAATTGTTTACCGTTGGCACTTCTGAAAACACAAATAAGCAGTAAACAGTTTAAGAATACAAACATTTTTAGTTTTTTACATCATCGATGACAGATTAATAACTTAAAACAGGGTATCATCTATAACAGGAAATATGAAATTTCTCTGATCGAGAAACTATTGCCGGCCGAAACTTTAACAATTGAAAAATTCTTGCTATCTATAATATCTAGCAGGGTTAGAAAAATCAAAAAATTTCCACATGCCCTCCGGGCATGTTGTCTAAATAAATAGATGCCCAAGATAGAATTTTACATGCCCAACATTTTTCTGATGACACTTTTCATTGTTGATAGCTCTGGCGCCCATGAAAATAAATATATTAAATATCATTATATACGTAGCCTATAATTAAATATCAAAATTAGAAAATTAGTTTCTTTTAATGAAATAAATACATACCTGCCAACCTGGGAAAATTGGAATGTAAAATTTTGCGTGAATGACATTTATAATGATTTTTTTTTAACTACATGCGCAAACGACATTTCTAATGATTTTAACTATGTTCAAGTACCTGCATTAAAAAAATATTGCATTAAATATCAGGCTTACTGGTTTCAGGACACCAATTTTATAAAATTTCAGAACAATAAATTATAAAGCAAAAAATATATAAAGGTTTTATCCGGTGAGAATTACTTTATAATGAAGACAAATATTTGTTTGGCAAAACACAGGTTTTCACTAAAGAGAGTAACAAATATTAATCTTTAATAAATATATATATATATATATATATATATATATATATATATATATATATATATATATATATATATATATATATAGCACTGAATTATATTCCTGCCAAAATAGTTTCTCTTTTATTTGCCTAAATCATTGCTTTAACCCCACTTTTTGGAAATATCCCTTCACAGAGTTCATACCCATTTTTTAAATACAAAAATTTATATTATGCAAATATAATTAAAAAATTAACTTTAATAATTAACCATAATATGAAAATAAGCTAGTTTAGTCGATCTAATATGCAGCATTTAAATGATGGAGATGGATGGAAAAAGATACTAACGTACTCTCGGCAATTCACACGAAGTAACTGAATTGCGTAATCGCACTGTTTATGTGAAAATAATTAAGAAATTAACCGTAATAATTACTCAGAATATGAAAATAAGCTAGTTTAGTCGATCTAATATGCAACATTTAAATGATGGAGATGGATGGAAAAAGATACTACCGTACGCTCAGCAATTCACACGAAGTAACTTAATTGCGTAATCGCACTGTTTATGCGAAAATAATTAAGAAATTAACAGTAATAATTAATTAGAATATGAAAATAAGCTAGTTTAGTCAATCAAAAATGCAATATTTAGAAGATTGAGATGGATGGAAAAAGATACTATTGTAATCTCGGCGATTTATGAGAACAAACTGAATTGTGCAATCGCAGTGTTTATGCGAAATTAATGAGCAAAATAACATTTTAGCGATTTATGCTGAATTAGACAACCTTTGAAGAAGTATATTTATTACTTTCATAAAATAAGCGATCGAGATCTTAATTTACGTTACCCGCGGCCGTAAATCTCCGTTAATTTGATTGGCATTACCCTGCATTTTATTATGGATTTGCTACGATCCCAGAATGATAGATATCAGTGCTAAAAAAGCGGTGTTTCCGAGGAATTATACTATGTCTGGTTAATTGATAAATTTCAAACGAAAAAAGCCGGAGATTGATTTCCTAGTAATGTTAAAAAATTCAAATAAATGCGGAAATATAGCAATACAAGCGTAAAGAGTAGTTAAAATGCGTAAAAGTTGGCAGGTATGTAAATATATCAAAAATGGGAATGGAATACTATTTATGCTAAAACATTTTTTTAAAAATAACCGTTTTGCGATGTATGCCAAATTAGACTAGACAGCTTTTGAAGAAGCATACTTATTGCTTCTATAAAAAAGTGATCACGATCTTAATATACATTATATGCCCATCGTCATGATTGACATTACCGTGCCTGTGGTCATAAATTTACATTGGCCTAGATAGAAGGGAATTTTTTGTAAGAAACTATGCAAATTTTGTAATTAGTATGAGGATGTTTCCCATAGAAATTACAGAGATTCCATAGTAATCGGCATCTCTGCTTATCAACACCTGTGCACGTCCACAAATCTACCAAAGTTACACCAGAAACCAAGAGCAAATGAATGAGAGAAAGAGAGAGAGACGAGAACGAGGAGCTGCTTTGGCACTGTGCCAGAGGCTCTGCTTGTTTCTTTTAGTGACGTTACTGTCGCCCGTGAAACTTTGTTTTCTCCCCACAGTTATCAACTATTGCGTGGTGAAAGCCATTCATAGTCCATCGCTGAATAATTAAGACCTTTCTTTTTCGCCCTTTTTTCTTATACGGCTTTGAATGTTGAACATAAAATATTTGCAGTAGAGTACTGGTTACTTGATTTTGACTACCAATTGACTTAATCAGGTTAATGTCGAATAAATTTTTATTACATGCCCGATCGGGCATGTAATAAAAATTAATACATGCCCGGTTGGAATTTTTATATGCCCCGGGCATGTCGGGCAATAGATTTTTCGAACCCTGATATCTAGGCAGCATAGAAGCTTCTAAACGCGCTATTTTTGCCATCATCATGTTACTGTATGATCGTTTGTAAACCATACATATAAACCATAAATTGAAATACATAACGTAGAACATACATAATGTTGCAATATTTGCAATTTAGCCCCGAAAAACATCCCCAAGGTTGCTGCCCTTTATTAGCGCCTGGTATCCCCAGCTACGATGTATACCCGAAACTATTGCACATTCATAATTTTTTTTTAATTTATTTATCATGATGCAAAATATGTTATGAATATTTAACCAATAAATAAATTTACAAGCCGAAAATAGCGGGGGCATTTTTCGCGCATCATTTTTATTTTAATGCACGATTTTAATTCCGTTTGCACATCCTCTTTCAGAAACCATTTAAAATATGAGGCAGGTGTAAAAATTATGAAAGCCCTATTAGTACACTGTAAAAGTGGGGGCACTCTGAATCTCGGTAAAGCACTGGTGTGGTCAATTGATAGAATGGGCTGCACCCGGGCATGCCTTTAAAGTAAACATATCCGTGATCACAAGGAGGGAGGAGATAGGAATGTGGGTTGCACTCATTCTTGGCTGCAAGTGCAATACATTAACAGTCGCAGCAGTATTGTGGTGGTTTTGGACAAATTTTTCTCGCTCCCCAGAGGGATTGTTTAGAAAAAGAGTCATTTTAGACTATCGCAGTTAGGCGGATCACGATTTCGTTAATCGCTCGTTTAAGTTAATCACAATGGGCGAGTGGGAATTTTAACAGCCAAGTTGGGGAGAAATGAATAGGATATTTACGGAATATTCACTTGAGGGGGAGACAATGAAAAACCTGTTATGATAACACGGAGCATATCGCTCTTTGGTTTCCCCTACTTGACTGGTCAAGCTCAGAAGGATGGAATTTCACCCTGAGGGGCAGAGGCTGCCGACAAAGGGCGAAGGATAATGTCTGGGAAAGTGTTCAGTTTGGTACACTCCCCATATGTTTGTAAATACTGCTGTGACATTTGTGTGGGAAAAAACTTCGCACCTTCCTCAATGTTTTGTTAATTTGTGAATGTATGGTAAGGTGTCATTTTGAAAAGGGGCCTCAGGGGCAGCATTTTTCGATGTCAGGGCGCAAAATTGTAGTACTAAGGCAGACAGGGCAGGATTTTTAATTCTTGAGGGCAGCAGAGTGGGCCACCCTATGAAAAATGCCTAGAATGAACCCTGATTTTAGATTTCAGCTATGTTAACATTAGCGAACTCAACTATCTCTCTTTCATGAATCGTTTAATAAATGTCTGACAGAATTTTAAAAATAAAATCTATTTTCTTTATACTATTTTTTTTTTTTTAAACAATATTAAAGCAACTGCAAAATGCATTCTACTTTTAAAAGGACACCTTGAAATAGCACTGTAAGTTTTAGAGCATGCAATTTCTTATTTCACTCAATATGACACAGTATTGTTGCTTAGGCTGTAGGAGAGACGCTCAGCAATCGAGAGGTCTCCGGTTCGAATCAAAGCGGATTTTATTTTTAAAACTTGTGCTGCCATCTTACTAAAATATTCAGGTGAAATGTTTTGTAATAACATACAGAACTTTCTACTTAAAAAACTTAAGTTTATCCTCAAGTTACCTAACTTAAATAAATTATGTTTACATTTTTATAAAAACTTATTTTGAAGTTAATTTGAAACATTTTTAAAATGTACTTTATACCAACCAAAGATGAAAATATACATTTCCTACTATGCCAGATGATGTTTACTTTAAAATTAATTTTCTTGTAGTCCGTTGAGATTATCGACACACACAGATTTAAAATTTTGTTCAGGTTAAATTATTTAAGAAAAAAAAAACATTTTGCTAAATATATTTATTTATTTTTTTTTAATATTATAATTTTACTTATCCATGTTTTACTTCTGTAAATGATTTTTGCTTCTTTATGTTGTTTATACTTGAGAAAACAAAACTATTTCCCTAAGCATTTTACATGAATTTCATCATATTTTGTGAAAGGAACCCCCCGATACTTTTCAAATACTAAAAGCAAGATATATATTTTACTACTTGGCACATTTTCAGAAAAATTTTGTATTTTTTAAATTTGTAAAAGTAAGTACAACACAAATAAAAAGGATATACAGTAAAAACTCTGGCATTTAAAATGTATTTCTTAAATATGAAAGAATATCAACAGCTTAACAAAAACTGTTAAAACATTCATAAATTTGCTTTTCTGTGGCACTGACATCAAAACCAAACCATAATATATTAATCCTAGTTTTATCTTTTAGATGCACAAAATATGAATAATATAATGGTAATATATTCCTTTATTAGGTGGATTTCCTTTTTCGGGACTTGGAAAACAAGTATATTGTAGTTTTCTTGAAAATTGATATCAAAAGCATTTAGTACATTTAATATTTAGTATTTCATTTAAAAAACATATTTCTTTTCCAACCTCTTGCTTATTTATAATAAAGGCAATTATGGTTAATATTATTGTCAATTGAAATCACATAATTCTATTAATCAAAATATTCTTAATCTGCAAAAAGGTAATCGGTGAAAAAAAAGTGTTTATAAAGCACCATGTTAACTTTCTTTGTATTAGACTTTCACTATTGACTTCGATTGGTTCCGATTGGTTCTGCTTTAACTCCACCCCCCTGTCCATCAAAGAATAACGAAACCCAATTCCGACAACTTCATAGTACGGTTGTCGCAGCCTTTTCGTATATGACAAGGTGGAATAATATGGATTTCCGACTGGTGAGAAAATAATTCTGGGCAGTTGGTGGTAGGACCCCTATTTCCCGTGAAGAGTTATAGCCAAGGAATCTCCTTGGTCATATCAATCAAAACGTGACCTTGACCTAGGGATGGCCTCTGCACTACATGGTTCGTGAAAAGGTCATGTAGTGGAACGCCTACCTTGACCCCTCGTTTCGCCTCGGGTACGAACGGACATTCCCCCGCACCTATCCTACCTAGAGGGATCAGATTAAGTCAAATCTAATAAAGCCTTATTTTAATTTGTTTTTATTTATACTCTGGAGATAAATAAAAAGAAAAGTAAAATGAACAATGTCAAGATTTCTTCATATTTTGTGCCTCGGAAGGAGAGTTAAAACAAATATAGGTTTTAACTTTCATTCTTTGTGATCGATCATTTGTAAAACTGCAACTTTTCATGATTAAAACTATGAATATAAAATATTTTTATCATAAAGAAATGCATCTATGCCTGCTATTTATGCAGGGAATATCTGTAGTTTCTGGAGATTGTGGTTTCTGACTACGGAATATGAAAAGTATTGTATTTCTAATTTTAAGAATTTGCAGAATTAGTGCTTTTGCCATTATTTAAAGTATATTATAAACTGAAAAGGATAGAAAGACCAATCACGATTGTGAGTAACCTAATTAAAATATTACAACCGAATTTTCTTTTTCCGCAAACGCGCACTTCATTAGCTAAATCAAAAGTAGAAAGAAAAAAAAGCAATCTCCTCCAGAAAGAAACAAAGTAGAAAAAGACCGGGAGATTCTTGTTAGTGCTCTTACCAAGTTCCTTTTTCTTTACAAAATCAAAATTTTGTCCAAATTACTCTTTGTTGTTAATTTTGGGTAAAGCGTTTTGAAATTCTGAGCAATTTTTGCTCTAAAATTAATATTTACAAATATAGTTGTTTGGACTAGGATTCCCATGCTACCCTTCATTTCCATGAAAGTTTTCATCATTTCACCACATACAGTGATGTTGTGATTGCTGCGCCAAACTGCACCATTCAAAGTGTTGGAATTTTTTTTCTTTCATTCATTGGTAAAATTCGAAAACCAGTTGTCAACAGAGTGTAGCAGTGGATGTAAATGAAGTAGGTTTGACATGAAAAAACTCAATTTATTTTCACGAACTTAAAACATTAGAATAACAAAAGAACATATCCATTTCCATAACCTAGAAATGGTATCAGCAATAGTTGAATCACATAAACTCAGTCTTTAAAATTAACATAAGACTTAACAGTTAGGCCTAACAACATCGGCCACGTATATCGCCATTTACTGGCATGCATGTAGAACAACTGCTAACATAAACGGCTCATAATAACATCATTAAATATCAACATCGAGCATGCTGGTAATCCAGAACTGAATACCAGATCAGTCAGACAGACAGGTCCGATCTGATCCCCGAATACCATATTCAACTGATACAACCACTAGCTTAAATAGTGCCTTATCATTGAAGTACACATTAATGGTTTTTTCCGGAGTATGCTAATCTCTAATCGGTTGAAATAGAAATTAGCATAAACTGGAAGTTGACGTCTCAATTTGCAGGATCATAGACCATGGGGTAAAACTTCGTAACAAGTGATCTGAAAGTGATTAACTAATCAGAGCGAAGTAACGTTTGGATTTTGATAGTACGTCGACCGATTCACGTATGTTCTTGTTTACAAATGAAGTTTTTTTAACAATCGGCCCCCTCCTGCAAATTGAGTTATCAAATCACAAAAATACAAGTTATGATCAAATTTAAATTTCAGTTGAACATTACTACTTTATAGAGTTTTAAAAAATCATGTATAAATTTTAGTGTATAATTATATTTTCAAGACAAAGTTTAAAAAGTATAAAATACATCATGATACAATTCACTTGAAAATACAAAGTTAAAATATCTCTGTGCCAAGAACAGGAGATACAAATTTTCAAATTCAGAAACTCTTAAATATTTCGCCACGCAGTATAAACTCAACAGTATCTAAACTACATGTTGAGGGAATGCCAAAAGTTTGTATATTATATCGAAAACTTTTACCCCTTCATCACACAGTTTAAACTCGCAAGTATCAAAGCTACTACATGAGAGATTGAAATAATGTATAAGTTATTTTAGTATGTATCAAGAACTTTAAAAATCTTCGCCACACAGTATAAACATTGTTAACTAAACTACACAATGCTGGTTTTGAAAAAGTGTTGAAGTTAATTTTTGAGAAATATACAATTTGAGAAATATACAATTGAGAAATATACAACTATACAATTTAGAATGAATTTAACTTGTTTACATTAGATTTCAAATTAGAATTTAAACATCTTAAGAAGTTTTAAAGATATCACAGAATTTAAAGATTGCTTCTTTGATGATAGGTTTCGTAAAACCATCAGTTTTCTTATTTTTGCTGTTTACAAATTTAATCTCAAATAGCTTCTTTTCAACTAGATTTCTTAAGAAATGATATTTAACATCAATATGTTTTGTTCTATGATTCTCGATGGGTGAATTGGAAAAGTTTATGGCCGCTTGGTTATCACAGAATATTACACTATTTCCTAATTGAATGCTAAGTTTATTACACTCGAGTAATATGAATGAATGAATGAAATAAAGGTGGGTGGCTCCAAAAGAGCCCAGCACATCGACCAGAGGTCTATTGTACTACCCCAAAAAGAAAACGAAGATCCCTAAGAGAAGAGACCAGTAGCCGATGCGAAAATAAGCAGGCACTTGACAGGAATGTCGTTCAGCTCCCAGGGTTCAATCACATGACGACCAATGTGTTCGAATCTGTGAGCAGAGTAGGCCTCACATTCACATAGAATGTGAGCTGCAGTTTCTTCGCTGTAATCGCAGCGTCTGCAAAGCAAATCCTTGGAGACACCCATGATATTAAGATGTCTCTTGAGGGTGCAGTGCCCAGTAAGGAGCCCAACAGCTCTCCTGATGCCAGTTCTACTGAGCCTGAAAAGTTCCTTTTGACATGTACTAGGGCAATTGCAGTTGAGGATTTTCGCTTGCCTTTGTCCCTTAGTGTCACGCCAGTTCTTACATTGAAGCTTCCTGAAGATGCCATAGACAATTCTTCTGATAAGATCATTGGGAATACCCAAGGCCGGCTCAGGGCCCACAAAAGGAGTACTAGAGCCTTTCCTAGCAAGTTTGTCTGCCAATTCGTTGCCAGGAATGCCCGAATGACCAGGCACCCAGTACAGAATGACACTATTATTACTAGCAATTTTACAGAGAGCATTATAACATTCCCAGACAAGGGAAGACGTCACAGTGAACTTCCCCAGAGCCATAAGAGCAGCCTGGCTGTCAGAACAAATGAAAATCTGGCTATTCTCATACTTTCTGTCATAGCAAATTCTACAACACATAAGAATGGCAAATACTTCAGCCTGAAAGACAGTAGCAAAATTGCCAAGCGGATAAGATAGCTCAGTGCCATCATCAGGGCAACAGACACCAGCACCAGTACTTGTGCCAATCTTCGAGCCATCAGTGTACCATACAAAACATTTCAGTTTATTGTAGGTTGAAGGCCCAGGCCACACGACCAACCCAAGGGTTTATGGTAGCAAAGTGTGTGGCCAGAGTTTATTGTAGGTAGGAGTCCTCTTCCAATCATCCCGCGAGGGGACAAGAATTTCATAAGGCTTATCAAACGTAAATTTGACATGTATGCCATCAGGTGGCATACAGAAATAAGGATGCCTAGCAACATTACTGTTAAGTTCGCCCCAAGATACTCGAGTAATATGTTCTGTACCCATACCTGTAATATGGTCTGTACCCATTTCCTTTCCCGATTCAGTTAATGAGATATATTCAGCTTCCATTGTAGATAAACTCACACATTTGTGTTTAAATGTCCTCCATGAAATAGGTACCCTATCTACAAAAAATATCATGCCTCCCATTGATACTCTATCATCCCGATTAGCTGCACAGTCAGAATCAGTAAAACAATTTAAATTTACAGATTGAATGTTTGATAAGTTTAGTTTAAAATTACTTGTTTTATCTACATACCCTAGAAGTTTAAGTAAAACATCCCAGTGTTTAATGCCTGGGTTTTCCAGAAAGTGGAATAAGATGTTTACAGCATAGCTAATATCGTGTCTAGTTCTGCTAGCAAGAAATGACAAACAACCTAATAAGTTTCTGTAAGGTATATTCTTCATTTGTTCGATTTCTGCATGATTTGCTGGGCAATCTGTTTTGCTTAAAACTACACCTTTAGCTATGGATAAACTTGAAATAGGATATTTAAACCTTGAGAATTTGTCACAAATTTTTACGATGTATTGATTTTGATGGATGAAATGTCTATCATACTTTTCCTCAAATTCAATACCTAATAACATTTTTGTTTTTTCTAACACTTTAATGTCAAATTTAGTTTTTAGCAATGAAGTTACAGAATTTAGATTCATTTGATTTTTGGCAAATAATATGATGTCATCAACATAAACAATCAATAAAGCCTTATTGTTAAAATTACATGCACAATTGCACCACTTAAACTTTATGAAATTAAGTTTTCTGAGAACCTGGTCTAACTCAAGATACCATTATCTACCGCTTTGTGCAAACCATAAATCGCTTTATTTAATTGACATAATACATATCTACTTTTGTTTTAGTCAAAAATCCTGGGGGCTGTTTCATGAATATTTTTTCTCTGAGATTGGCACATAAATATGCACATTTGATGTCAAGCTGAGTATGGAACAGGCTTCAGGAAATCGGCAAAATCTAACTCGTCCGCAAGGACGGCTAGTGAAATTTTTTACTCGTCCTCGAAAATTTTTACCCATCCTCCTAAGAATTTTTTTTTTTCACTTTATATTCATTAATATATATGCTTAAATACATCGCACAACAATAATAAATTAGAACCAACTGCCTCACGATGAAGTGCGATAACTGCATATTCTTACACCACCCCCACAGCGCTTAACCGCCGCAATCAAACTCGCTGAAGAGGAGTCTCCGATAAAGGACCAGACCGGCTGAATTCCGATCTATGGGTGGGGGCAGAGGGTTAAGATATGTAAGGAATCTCTCCTTTTTCCAATATTTGGTAACTTGAAGGCGTGGTAAATAAATAATCATATAAATCCTCTTGTCTCTAAGCAGTTTAAACCTCATTGGCACTCTTTAATTTCTAGGGAATGTAGTCAATCAAGATTTTAAAATCTTCAAACTGAATAGATGTTTCATACCTGAACTTCAGTTGTCAAACAACTGGAACAAATGCCAGGAATGAATTTTAACCGTTTTAGTTTTAATGTTGAAACCAAAGTGAGGAAGAAAATAAAACACTTCTGGCTGAAACTAAAAGAATCCATTCCAAAAATTCAAACTTGTTACTTACTCCCGTCTATTACAGCAAATGGAAATTTTATAGTTTAGGTTTTAAAGAGTTAAAAAGGGATTTGGGTTTAGGTCCAAGCTGGGCTTGAGTTTTCTGTTGTTTCAGGCCGGGTTGAGTCTTTTTTTTTTTTTAAACGTCCGTTACGACCGGGCCAAACATATTTATTTTGAAAATTTTTAAAATGGTTTTAAATTGAATACATAAACTTATTGCTTTTATTTCAGCTACGTAAAGATAAACTTTTAAGATAACAAACTAAATTCTCCGTACAAAATTTTGACAAATTTGTTTTTAACATATTTGAATACTACATTTATAAATTTCTTTGGGTATAGTCCGGGTTTAAAAATTGGTATTGTCGGTGTTGTTAAAATCTGAAATTTCGGCACATGTAGACCTCGAAAAGGAGAACAGAACATGTCACTTCGATCGTGAGCGCGCTATCGCATTTTCGTTCGGTCATCGGATTCACTGGGTGGAGGATGAGGGGAGAGAAAATAGCTAGCGCCTGTGGTTACAATGCGGATCTGACAGCTCGCCTTGGAAGAAGGCATTGATAATGCACACTAGCTAAGTTTATGGGAGGGGGGGGACATTTCAATTTTCATTCATGGCACGGGAAATGGCGGCTTTCTCCATAATTTTACGACAATTTGTTATTGTTATTATTATTTTTTTTTTTTTTTTTACGGAATCTAATCTCAAGGCCGTCTTCCAAAAATTGGTCGTCCTCGCTGAATTTTAACCCAGGGAGGACGGGCGATTTCCGGAAGCCTGGTATGGAACCAGCCTAATAAACATACAAAAATAGTAAAAAACATCCTAACGATTGTAAAGTTTATCCCCGTGCTAAACACCATAAGTTTGCCCCTTTTCCTGGTTAAATCCCTGAGCTACAAGTCTAGCTTTATACTTGCTAATTTCACCCCTTTCGCCTCTTTTGATTGTATACACCCAACGGCAACCGATTACTTTGTCGGAAACAGGTGCAGGCACTAAGTCCCAGACACCTCTTTCCTTCATGACACCTAATTCGTCTGCCATGGCTGTATTCTGTTCTTCGGATTGGGGTGAATTAGCCGCTTCCTTGTAGTTCCTAGAAATTTGGATCTCTACAATGTTGGCTTCTCGCCGATCCCATGATCTCCCTTGATCCCCCTTAAAATTGAAAAAACTTTTATCAAATTTTATTTTATTTTTCTCAAAAAAAATTTCTATTTCTTTGTGTTCTCAACTTAGGCCCCTTTCCTTTGTAATAATAATAAACATCCTTTCTTTTTCTTCATCCTCGGAATGACTTTTCTGATCCAAGTAGTATCTGGATCGGGAATTGGACGATTATCACCAGAGGACCCCGTTTCCTCATTACTTTCTTTAATGTCTTGATCTTCCTCTGATGAATTGTCTCTCTCTCCTCATACTCCTCGTCAGATGAATTTGGATAGGTGGGTTTGTGAGATGAAAAATTAAAATTTTCTTTAGGATTCTGATTTACATTGGGTCCCAGACCGCCTTTCTCTGCATTACACTCTTCATTAAATTTAACATTTTTAGTTTCTACTATTTTCCTCTCATTCAAGAGCAGACCTGCCAACTGCTACGATTTAATCGTATTTAGTACGATAAATCACGAGCAGTACGATAATACGATTTTGCCACCAAAAGTACGATTTAAAAAAAAAAAAAATGACGTTTTTCCCTATTTTTTTTTCGATTTTCCCTTTTTCAGACTGAAGTAGGGAATTTCGAGAGGCTTTGATTTCTAATGTAGACGCGTATTTGCAGTATTGCCAGTTTTCCCGCTCAATTGAGCTAGTTTTGGCGAAGCGAAGAGTTGGAGGAAGTGCGGGAGTTTTGGCGAAGACCTGGCAATACTGGTAGCTATTGCCGTTATCTGCGGAAGGAGCATTATGCGCGGAGAGACCACATGACCCATGCACGGAAGGAGCACGTGATGTTTTGTTGATTTCTCCCAATGCTTGTTTTGCTGTTTTTGCTGAGATCAGTTTAGTTTATATAGTTAATCAATTGAATGATGTCTACAAAGACGAATGCCCGATCTCAAACGTTTTCCGAAAAGTATTGCAGAGAGTTTGAATTTATCAAAGAATCAAGAATAAATGCATCTCTTGCCTTTTGTGTTGTATGTAACTGTGATATCTCCATTTCTCATGGCGGACGTGCGGACATAGTTAAACATTCGAAAACGGCTAAACACGTGGATAAATTCAAGACTTCCAAATCTACGAAGTCTATAAATGAATTTTTAACTGTGAATAACAAATTGCAGACTACTAAAGCGGTTCACCTCATTCATTTTAGAACATAATCTTCCGTTAGCTACTGCATACCATGCTCGCCCATTATTTCAAGCGATGTTCCCGGATTCGAAAGAGGCAAAGCATTATTCCTGTGGGCGAACAAAAACAGCTTTTATTATTAAAGAACTAGCCAGTGAAAATCTAAAACAAATAATTGCAGCTACTAAAAATCCATTTACGGTGTCTACTGATGGGAGTCATTGTAGCGATGATCAATTATATCCAATCGTCTTAACGTATTTTAAAGAATCATCAAATGGAGCAAAATCTGAGCTCTTGTCTTTGCCAAAATTAATGGAATCCCCTACTGGGGAAAACATGGGAAACAAATCCTGTATGTCTGGACCTTGTTTCCAGCAAAAATATTCTTCTGGGTTTTTAAAGTCAGCCACATATGTTGGTTTAAATAAAAGGTAGATTTATTAATGCTGTTGTTATGTGCAAAAATTGTGTCCTTACCATTCTTTTTAATAGAAATCAAAAATCCATGATGTGCATTATAGTTTTCTAATTGTTTTTATATTGATGCATTTTACTAAAGAATTAATATTTTTATTTAATTTTAAATGTTTAATTTAAAAATTAACATGAAATTGTTTGCTGTGGATTGTAATAATTTAGTTGGTTTCTCAATAGAATTTTGATGTAGGGAAAAAAATCCCTACAGCCTGATTATCAAGAATTTACATAGCTGAAATATACCGCGCTTACATTATCACGTGCATCGTTACGCTTTTTGGCTCTGAGAGGTTGGCAGGTCGGCAAGAATCATATCCTATACCCCGAGTTTTCAATGCACATTCCACCATGATGCCCTCTTGTGCCCTCATATCAAGTTTCATCCTAAGTTGTTTAGGCTTGCCTACAAAAACTTGTCATCCAAACGCTCTGAGGTGAGCAACTGATGGCTTTTTGCCGCTATACAACTCGTTGAGTTATATTCTTGAACTTGTGGCAAATTCAATTTTAACGTATGCAAAACAGAGTAAAGCTTCTGCCCAAAAATCGTCTTTTAAGTTGGTTGCTATCGTTTAACATTGCCCTAACACAATCCAAAGCATTTAAGTTAAATCTTTCGGAAACCCCGTTTTGTTCGGGTGTGTACGTGTTTGTTCTTTCTGCTTTAATTCCTTGTGTTTCAAAAAACTTTTCGAACTAAGTGTTGCAAAATTCCATACCATTGTTAGTTCTGACACTTAAAATTTTGGTATTTAAAAATATCTGCTCGATGTTGAAATTGTTTAAACCTATCAAAAACTTCAGATTTTCATTTCATAGGGTACACTGTAACTTTGCGTGAAAAAGCATCGGTTATGCTAAGGAAATATCTAGCACCTCCACGCGATGGCTTTGGCATGGGCCCGCATACGTCCATACGGATTAGTTCCAATGGTTTTTCAGATCTTATTCTGCCTATGGGTTTGAATGAAATTCTTTTTGTTTTTGCCAAATTACAACATTTACAGTCGATTTTCTTAACACTGATTTTTGGCAATCCTCTAACAGCTGACACTTTACATGTGTGATGTAAATATTCAAAGTTGATGTGACAAAATTTTTTATGCCATAGCCTTGTATTTCAGCCGACTTCAATGGGTGATTTTACATTACTTGTACTTTTAAAAATATCAAATTTACAAGGCTTGTTAGGTTTAAAAATACTAACATTACAGTTTACAACTTTACGTTTAAAAACTTACTAGCATTTCTATTAATATTACTACTTTGAACATTATCACAAGTTTTATTACATTTTTCAATTTTACAAGTTTTAAATTTGCTTTTCTTACTTAGATTTTTAAAAACATTATCATCATTTTCAGTTTTGCAATCATATGACTTATTTATACTTTTACTTTTAAAATCACTAGACTTTTTACATTTTTTAGTTTTAGGCTTAGTATTTACATTTCCTGTAGATTTCTCAATATTAAAATTTTTAGCTTTCGCCTCATATTGAGGCCGAAGGAAATACAAGCCGTTGTCTTTTGACATAAAACCATTTTCTGCCATCAGGCTTGTAAAAAGTAAGAAAAGTGAAAATGCAATTTTGCTCTTCTAGATGTGAATCAGCAATTAAGTTAGTTCCTCCTTAATTTAGGGGAATACATAACATCTTTCAAAAAAATTAAATTCTTAGTATTTTTCATTTTCACATACATGCTGATCGATCCGACACCTTCGATTGGGACTTAGCGTGATAAGATTTACAATTTGCTTTTAAATGGCCATATGCCTTGCATTTATTGCAAGGTCCTACTTGTTTACTGGAATTTACATTTTTAGAAGTAATACATTTAGATTTATACAGTTTTGTACTTTTAGATTTATATACATTAAATGCTAAAGTCTTACTTCCGTTTTGTTGCTCGTCATGCTTTTGCTGAGCTATCCGGTCCTCCTTGGCGAGCAGTTCTGTTTCGATATGTTTTAGCGTAAACTCATTGCCAGGCAACCTGTAGAGGTTTTGAACTATTCCTTGGTAGTCCTCATCGAGATGTCAAATTGTTTGAAACGCTACCAGAACCTCGGCCATTGGGTGGCCTGCATCTTTCAGCTTGGATACTCATCTTTTAATTTTTGCAATGAACAGTCCAATCGGTTCTCCCGGCACTGGTTTCTCGCTGAAGAAATTATCAAAGAGTCTCATGAGTCCAGCCCTGGATTTAGGTTCGAATTGTTCTTTCAATATGTTCCATGCTGTCATAGCTCCATGGATGAAATTAAATCACGGTACTCCGTCTCTAGACTGTAATAGAATGTTAAAAGTGCTCTCTCTTTGCGTCTCTGGTATTCCACCTTTTCTTTTTTGGTCATTTCCGTATCAGGTTTCTCTTCCGTACCGGTGAAGAATCCATACAACACCTCACTCATCAACATAAACTTTGTCGGTACTCCAAGTGGAGAAATTATCCTTGCTTAGGTTCTCCATGTCCGGTGTCGCCATTTTTAGTTCAATGCTGCTGTGGCCCCCGTCTTGGGACTCATTCGTTATTTCTTGGATGTTTCCAAACCACTTTGTTGATACTCGATCTGCTGTACTAGTTTGCTGCTATACAAGGGCTGCTAGGGGCCCATAACCCCTGTTTGTTGGAATTTTTTTTCTTTCATTCATTGGTAAAATTCAAAAACCAGTTGTCAACAAAGCGTAGCAGTGGATGTAAATGAAGTATGCTTGACGTGAAAAAAACTCAATTTATTTTCACGAACTTAAAACATTAGAATAACAAAAGAACGTATCCATTTCCATAACTTAGAAATGGTATCTGCAAAAGTTGAATTACATAAACTCAGTTTTGAAAATTAACATAAGACTCAACAGTTAGGCCTAACAACATCGGCCACATATATCGCCAGTTACTGGCATGCATGTAGAACAACTGCTAACATAAACTGCTTATAGTAACATCATTAAATATCGACATCGAACATACTGGTAATCCAGAACCAAATGCCAGATCAGTCATCAGACAGACAGACCCGATCCGATCGGATACAAAGAACATGACATTCAACTGATACAACCACTAGCTTAAATAGTGCCGTCTCATTGAAGTAGGAGTTAGTAATGTTTTCTTCTGGAGTATGCTAATCTCTAATCGGTTGAACTAGAAATTAGCATAAACCGGAAGTTGACGTCTCAATTTGCAGGAACATAGACCGTGGGGGGTAAAACTTCTTAACAAGCGATCCAAAAGTGATTAGCCAATCAAAACGAAGTAAGTTTTGGATTTTGACGGTACGCCGACCGATTCACGTATGTGCTTGTTTACAATTGAAGTTTTTCTAACATAAAGTAGACTGCTCCAAACTGCGCCGCGCCATTCAAAGTAGGTTGCATCATTCTGATACAAAAAGCAAATTTTAACTGATTTTGAGCCAACACTGCACCATTTCATGAAAATACCGAAAACGTAATTCTTCTCCGTAATTCTCGGAAAGGAAAGAAAGGCTTGAATTAGAAATTTCTCATAAGAGTGCAATCTACCAGCAAAATCAGTGGATTAGACGTCTTTCTTTTCAGACAGCTCTAGTTTTTATCAGCTTTGGGGTTGTTTTGTTCAGACTAAGGCACTACTCCCTACAGCCAGTTCCCCCTGTGTGGGTCAGCAAGTACTTGACCATGTTACGGGAACGTGATAGGGACTGTTGTATTGGATAGAAAAAAGAAAAACAAACTCTCCTTCGATTATCTATTTTGAAAGATCTATGTAGGAAGAAAGGGGGAAGCGATTCCTTTCTGTAGTGCTGTAGACACAGGGGAGCCACATATGCACAGTTTTCGTTCGTGTGCACTCTGAAAACCGGGAATTTAAAAGTGGACTAAAATGTCAGAGAAAATCTGTTTTTTATTCAACATTTTGAAAAAAATTAGGGAATTTTCAATTTAGGTGAACCGAAAAATAAATAAAAAGTAAAAAACTAGCTTATAAAGAACCAAAACCAATTTTTAAGCTCAATCCAATTTTTATGACTTAAACGTGTATGTAGAAATTGGCAGAACGTTTCAGATCACTAGATTGTTTATCCATACGACTCATAGTGAGCGGGAAGACGAAAGAAGGCATTTGCAATGATTGTTTTGGTTTATCATTTTCCAATGATGTAATCAAGAAGCACCTTGTTAGAGCGGAGCGTCTTCCAGCTTGAAAATTGCCTCATATTTTGGTCTTTTGTTTATTGCAAAGCATGAAGCAGCAAGGTCATTAACACACTGACCTCTCAAAGGAGTCAACATCAGCTGCATTCGTAATGACTGCAGAAAGTATTTTAGAAAAAGGACAGGTATTTTATTTTATAAAATTTTTGTTGAGGAGTGGTATTTTATTTTGTAAGAGATGTTATTTATTTTATCTGCTGCTCTATTTTTCATTTATTTAACTATTCCTAATCAAGTTTTCTCTTTTCAGCAGAACTAATTATATAACTATGTACAGATGCTAGAAAATAAATAAAATGTCTGAGTTTTTTTTCTCTCATGCGTAGTATTGAGAAAGTATTGTTTTCACGAAAATTTTCGATTTCGATATTTTGATGTCAACATATGTTTTAAGACCACCTGAATACTTTTTGACTATTTTTGGAGTGATGTTCATCTGTGGTCGATCTCCCGTATACACGATAGCTGCTACAAATAATAATGGATTTTCACAAAACTTTCTTTTTCACGAACCGGCTTTGTTAACGAAAAATCTAGAACTAAATAGAATTTTTTTTAATTTGAGCGAAAACTTCAAAATTTTTATTTTCTTAACATGGCAGTATAGTGTTGTTATATATCCCCTCGGGGGAAGGGGACGATAAGCCCCCTTCCCACAGGGGACATTATCAAACTTGGTATCAATCGAAATATTTTTTCAAGCCCTTTAAAATGAAGGGTAACATGCTATAATTTGACAAATCGTCGGCAAATCATCACATTAAAGACAATATTTGATCTTTTGTTTGATCGGCTGAACAATTTTACGTCCGAAAAAACAAACAAACAATGTTTTCCCTTCATTTCAATTCACTTAACAAAGAAAGGGAAAGCCGACAATTATTCTAAAACTGCAAATATCAAACTACAATCATGACAGATTGAAACAGGCACAGTACTTCAGGAATGTGCGAACACTATTCAACCTTTGTAATTAGGAATTACAAAATGATAAATTTATGTGATTATTAGCAAAGTAATTATTAGCAAAAAACGTGATTATTTAAAGTGATTATTAGCAAAATGAGTTGGAAAATTTCAATTTGCAGTCGGCAGTATTCAGACGTACCCCCCCCCCCCCCCCCCCCCCATGAGAGGTATGTTGGATAGTCACTGGTTGTACTGTATATGTAAACAAAATTGTATAAAATATTATTTAGGAAGTTATTTTGAATGATTTTTTTTATACTGTCATGTATTCACGGTATCAATTAAATCTAAAGTTATTTTTTGAAATTCGCATTAAAATAGCAGTATGCAGTACCTGGAATTTTGATACAGGCAGGCAAGAGGGAAAACTCGTGGAATTTCATGGCGTATTAACGGAAGTTTGCTGAATTTTTTAATATTTTAATAAAGTTTTGAGCATAATATTTATTTGCTTTAGCTTGATTAACTTTTAAAATTTCTGTTTCGATTTAATGGGGGATTTCTCTTATTATTATTTTTTTTATCACTCTATATTTATTTTTAATTTTATGATTTTATATTTTTTCTTGCGTTATTTCTTTTTTTAGTGCAATATAAAATACCAGTATACTTTTTGAAAAATATTGCATATTTTAAATGTTTTGCGTTGCTTTAGATTTTCCCTTAAATTATTTTAGATCTTTTTAAAAATTATTTATTGTAAGTTTTTAATTTTGTAGATCTTTCCTAAAATTATATATATTTTTCTAAATATTATTTTTTTCCCCTAAAATTATTTATTTCATTTTGTTAGATCTTGGTTGGATCAGTTTTGGAGGATATTTCTTATAAAATTCTATACTTTGGCAAAAATCAAAATACTTACCTGTAAACTCCCTCCCGCACTTTCCTAATTTTTATAAGGAAAAATCATTTTTAAGCATATTATTAATAAAATGTGTCTAAATAATATTATTAAAACAAAAATTCCAGTTTTCTTATCTTTTTTATTTCCGTTTTAACTCTTTTGTTGAAAAAACACACTTTACAAATGGTCAATAAAAGCCTTCGATGTGAAAAAAATTGCAACTTGTGGATTAACGTTAGCTAAAACGATTAAATCAGAAAATAATGAAAGCACAAGACTGTTGAACAAAAACCAATTTTGATGGCATTTTATTAGCGTAACATTTACTGCCATATTTTAGCGCAATTCAGTTCATATATCTGTGCATTGCTAAGGTCCATTTTCATCTAATCGGCAAAAAACTATTTTATTTTTTTGAAAAATAGCTTACTAATTTTTTTTTTGTGTGTGTGTGATTGACCCCTGGGAGTTGTATGACATTCCTGTCAAGTGCCTACTTATTTTTGCTTCGGCTACTGGTCTCTTTTCATAAGGACCTATGCTTGTTGGGGTAGTACAATAGACCTCTGGTCGATCTGCAGGGCTCTTCTGGAGCCACCCACCTTCATGTCATTCATTCATTCGAATTATTTTTCACATAAATAACATGATTGTGTAATTCAGTTTGCATTCTCGTGCCAGGGCCACCCATTGAGTCATAAAAAATAGACATAAAAAATTTGTATAGATGGCCCTGCTCATATATATTAAAAATATGAATAATTTCATTCATCAGAAAAAAGGTTTGTAATTTTTAATATCTTTGTTCCATGTCTTTGATTTTTGGTAAAAGTATTTCAACTTTTTCGCTAGAAATATTCCGATATCGCTAAAGAAATTCTATTTGCTTTGTCTACACCCTTCAAACGCGATGTGCCGTACAGAATTCACACTATTTTGCACAATTTAATAAACATTATTGGAAAAGATGAAAAAAAAAAGAAATCATCAGCACATTTGCGAAATGATAAAAAATACGTTTAAGTAAACAATTCCTGGAATTAATGAGAGTTAACTTTTGCCGAAATGCGAAGAAAAATATAGCAGCTATAAAATGTCATTCAGGCATTGCTCTTTAAATACTTACGTAAGCAATAAACTTGTCATTTTCTCTGGAAAACTAGATTTTTTTTTTCATCTCCGTGGAAATATACACATTTTCAATATTTAAAAAAACTCGGTTGGAATTCCAACATCAAAATCATTTTCAATTAAATCCTATTATTTGGATGAAAATGGCTATTTTGGACCGAAAATTAAGCCTAGCAAAAAGTTCCATTGCACTATATTTATGGGTTTTTAACGTGTTACATTTATTAATTAGTAATTTATAAAAGACAGTTTAGCTATATCATGGAATTTTTTTATTTAAACACTATCGCTGGTATATTTCGTTTTATTTTTAAATATTTTCCATTTTTTCAATCCACTAATATTTTTATATTTTTTGTGCTTTTTATGCTGGGATATTATCTTTTAAACATATTGTTGATGAAATTGAGATATATGTTTAGGATAACGGAATTAAAATTTTTTTTATTTATTCAGGCATTTAGAATTATAAGGCTTATTAGAAATACATTTGAAGAGCATAAATTAGAATTTGATATATTTGTGCACCCATAGTTGAATCTCTCATTTCAATTAAAAATGAACATTCTTCTCATCTTAATTTTATTAAAAGTATTTTAAAATATTTTAAATAACATTAGCATGGTGAGGTGCAAATAGATTATTCAAAATGTTCTATATTCTAAAATTATGCAATTTACAAAATAACTGCATATGTTTTTTTTGTTAATGCTTTCCATTTCAATCACAAAAAAGAGTTTTCAATTTATTTAAAAAATAAAGTTGGTCATTTTCAAATCAAGGATTAAATACTAAATGTCAATTTTGTAAGTCTCTTGTATTGTAATATAAAAATATCCTTATTTTACGTTTCACTAATAAAAATCTTGGATTTTTAAATTTCCCCAAGTGTTTGAAAATCTCCCTTAAAATTTTTGTTAAAGGGGGGAATATCCCTCCTAAACTTCAAGTCCTATTTCAAACACTATGTGCCCATAGCGTTTCATGCAGTAGCCATGCAGGTGCATCATGCAACCCTCATACAATATCCAGGGTGTCTGAAAGACATATAATAAGACTTTATTTCCTTAAATAATAGCTTTCCTAGATTATACTATTATGAAGTTTCGTAAAAATAGGTGAAACATTTTATAAAAGCAGTTTCAATTCTGTGGGCATTATATTTCGAGAAATAAAATATTAAATTTTATAGGGTCCCCGAATGGTAAAAGTTCCAATTCGTAAAATGTTCCTCATACATTCATTGATAAAAAACAAACTATCTAAAGAGAAATTGAAAGACACAATTTTTGACTTAGACCACTTAACCATACCTTGTGAGAAATTCATACTACTTATTAATTGCTTATTAACCTTTACATTACGGCTCCAAGAATCCATTTTTTCAACTCCATAACGTCAAAATAACTGAAAATTCCACCCCTCTAAATAAACAGCTTCAATGACCTTGTATTTTGTTCGTAACTCGTTCCCCCTTCAGTCAGGAGAAACTTGAAGGAAGGGCTGCAGGCGTTCTTCAAGTTTTCAGAAGAAGATTGAAAGTTTCAAGAGAATTTCAGTAGTACAACTGTTGTACCAGCAGTAAGGAAAAGGTTAAACTATAAAATATAATAATGCAGTGAGATTTTTGCAATTTTTTGTTAATATTCCGATTACATAAATAGGGTGTCTACAAGTCTGGAAGGTCCTGAAAAAGTCATGAAATCATAAATTCATCCCGAAAATGCTACAAAGTGGGAATGAAAAATGTCATGAAATTTAAGGTCAATGTGTTCAGTTTTCATTATTCCTGTCTCTTGCATTTATTAGTTATCTGTGCTACCTCTTGCGTTTATTAGTTATCTGTGCTGAATTCAAGCTTTATGATTAAAATTTTAAATTGTTTTTTCCCTCCTAGGATTACGTCATATGGAAGAACAGAGCAACATGATTCAGCGTGAGCGAGAACTTAGGTACGTGGGTGTCAGTGTGTGCATTCTTATTAAAAGGGTTTTGTTTAAACACTGTTTAATTTTGAACTTCTGATTTGTTGTGATGAAAATTACATAGTAAGAACTATCCTAAATATATAGTGTTTGTAGCAATGAGGAAGTTCTGTGCCCATGCAGTGGGTGCAAAATCCCCACCTCTCTTCTCGTGCGAGTGGAAAAGTTGCAAATTGGGTCTAAGTGTAGCATGACCGGGCCGAGTGAATCAAATTCGAAAATATAATTTAAAAAATGCTTCAAAATCAGAGCAAGCATTACTTTTCAGCAGGCAGGTGATAAGTGGCTCCCCATACATTAAAAGCTTGGTTGGATGCATTTCCAATTAGATATCAAATCAGCTTATCTCTATGCTAAATTAAGTCAGGAAGTTTACATGAAACAACCTCAAGGCTATGTCAGTCAAAAATATCCTGATTATATTTGTTTGTTGAAGAAAGCCATTTATGGTCTTCATCAAAGTGGAAGAGAGTGGTTTATTGAACTTGACACCAAATTAAGGGAATTGAAATTTTTGAAACTTAAATGGTGTAATTGTGCTTATATACATAATAACAAAGTTCTTATGCTAGTTTATGTGGATGACATAATTCTTTTTTCCAAGTATCAGAAAGACATAGACCACATTGTTTCACTGCTTAGCAATGAGTTTGATATCAAAATATTAAGGAAAATTAAGAAACTACTTGGTGTGGAATTTATACATCAGAGTCAATATATAGATAATGTGTGTCAAAATTCCAACAGTATAAATATCCAGTTGTTTCACTTCCTCTTACTAAAGGTAATATTTTAAGTAAAGTTGATTGTCCAATGACAAGTGAGGAAGTGAACCAAATGCAAAGATTTCTATACAGAAGTTTAATTGGGTGTTTAGCTTTTATAGCTAGTAGGACTAGACCAGATATATGTTATGCAATTGACATATTATCTCAGTTTCAAGAAAACCCTGGCATTAAGCATTGGGATGCTTTGTTAAAGCTTTCAGGATATGTTGGAAAAGCTAAAGGTTATATGTTGAATTTATCTGATATTAAAGAGTTAAAATTAAGCTGTTACTCCGACTCTGATTTTGCAGCAAATAGAGATGACCGTGTTTCACTTGGAGGTATGATATTTTTTATTGATAATGTACCTATTTCTTGGCGAACCTTCAAGCATAAGTGCGTCAGCTTGTCAACAATGGAAGCTGAGTATCTTTCTCTAACAGAAGCAGCTAAGGAAATGGTATGGGTACAGAATATAATTGAGGAATGTCATATGCTTGGGTTAGACTTTAATAAAAATAATAGTATCATTTTTAGCAATAACCAAGCAGCAATAAATTTTTCTAACTCTCCAATTGAAAACAACAGGACTAAGCATATTGATGTTAAATATCATTTCCTACGAAACTTAATAGTCAATAAGTTATTTAATATCATATTTATAAGTAGTAAAAATAACTTAGCAGATCATTTTACTAAACCAATGACTAAAGAAGGAATATTTAAATTTTGTAGTAAAATATTTGAAAAGTAAATGAACCTTTGTAGGGTTAATGATTTTGTCCAAACTTTAAAAGCTAAATTTGATTTTACAACTTTAAGAATTGCTAAGATGTTATATATATATTATTGTTTAGCTCAACCTCATTGATATAAGCTAATATATCTTGAGTTTAAATTTTTGTAATGTTGAATCTCGTCCAATTTTACACTATAGTCTATATACATTCTTTTTCTATTTCCCGCATAATGCCAGTTAGTAGCTTATGTGTATAAATTTTTGTAATTTTCAAGCTAGTTGAAAGTAAATGTTGAAATTTTTATGAAGGGCATTCATTATCTGTTTACTCATGTATTTTTAAAAATCTTTTAGTATATCAGTACAATTTAGTAGTATTAATCATGTATACTTATCTTGTATTAATAGACTAAATTTTAAACTTTTGAATTATAATGTTTATACTCAAATTTAAGTTCATTCTGTGCTTATACTAAAATTTTTTTTAATCTTTTATACTAAACATTAAATGTGCTTATACTTAAAATTTAAATAGTTTAGCTTTTATATCTAGTAGGACTAGACCAGATATATGTTATGCAATTATCATATTATCTCAGTTTCAAGAAAACCTTGGCATTAAGCATTGGGATGCTTTGTTAAAGCTTTTAGGATATGTTGGAAAAACTAAAGGTTATATGTTGAATTTATCTGATATTAAAGAGTTAAAATTAAGCTGATAAGAGTTAAAATTAAGATGACAGTGTTTCACTTGGAGGTATGATATTTTTTATTGATAATGTACCTATTTCTTGGCGAACCTTCAAGTATAAGTGCGTCAGCTTGTCAACAATGGAAGCTGAGTATGTATCTCTAACAGAAGCAGCTAAGGAAATGGTATGGGTACAGAATATAATTGAGGAATGTCATATGCTTGGGTTAGACTTTAATAAAAATAATAGTATCATTTTTAGTGATAACCAAGCAGCAATAAATTTTTCTAACTCTCCAATTGAAAACAACAGGACTAAGCATATTGATGTTAAATATCATTTCCTACGAAACTTCTAATTTGAGAAATGTTAAAATTCAAATTGGCAGAAAATTCGAAGTTTCCGAGCAACTGCCAGAAGAGAGCGGGTTGTGGAAGGCCTACTGACATCTTGGCTTCCAAGAAACCTTCCTAGGGCTCTTGGGGTTTCATCTTTCCGATTACTGACTGGACATGACTATCTGCGGGCGCACTTGCACCGTTTTGGACTCGCTGACTCTCCTGACTGTATTCTGTGTGAGGAAAGTGTTGACATGAATGGTGGGCATCTCTGGAGTTGTTCTGCTCTCCAGAATGTCCGTACTTCTTCTTACTTCAAGATGCTCTCCATCCCTGGAGATACTTCGTATTTATATTGGACTGCAAGACTCCTTATGCTCGAGAGAGCAAATGATGAGGGAAGATTTGTAGTAATATTTAAATTTTTAAGTTTAGAATTAAGTTTTCATTTAATTGCTTTATAGCCGTATTTCTGCTTTATTTCATTTTATATTTACATTTTATATTGCTAAACAATTACTCATTCAAGTCGGTGTCTATACAACAGTCCAATTATGACGCATTTCAAAGTAAAGTTGATTTAGTACGATATTTTTACCATGTTAGACTTAGCTTCAAAAAGTGCCTGGGCCTGGGGTAGAAGACGATTCTTGCTGGGCGCGGGCCTGTAAAAATGCCTCTTCCTTCATCTTCTGGTCATGAATGGGTTAATGATGTATCATATCAATCGTAAAAATGGCCGCCTGAAAGCGAATATAAAAAAGAAAACTCTGAAACGTTTCACTCAGAAACTCCTCTTTCTGCCAGCTGTAAACTGCACTATGTAATTACTAGATCCCTTTGAGTAGGATAATGGCTGATGAACAGTTTCCGCCGTGTTTTTGCACAAGAATTTCACGTATTAAAAAAAATTACAAAAAATATCCAAATAATCTGTAATCCTTTAACCCTTTGTGGACGGTTGACACGCCCATACATCGACTGTGAACTTGCATTCAAGGACCTCGTCGGCAAAGGGTTAAGAAAATATTTTTTTCCTAATTTTATTGTGTTACATTATATAACCGATCTTACTTAAACATCAACAATGTAAACAGAGGAAAAATCTACCCATCTCAGAAATGCACAACATCACTTATTAGTTAGTGTTCACGGAAATTCAATGTTGTCTCATTTCAGTTTTCAAGAGACTTGTGTGTACGTACATCGATATATAATTGCAGTGTTTAATAATATTTCATCAGTTTGCCCCCCCCCCCCCCTCACTCGTTTTTTATCCTAAAAATGAGAAATAATCTGTAATCCCTGATAACCCATAAATTTTTGATTTTATTACCCAATTAGATAAAACAAGAAAAGTTGGAAATACTATGAACGGAAAAAGGAAGATTGCCAAATTGCTGGTAAAGTTAAACATAATAAACACATTTCACGATAATATTTACCCAGAAAATTAAATATTACTAAATTTTTCATGTCATATAGAAAAAAAAAATTAAGAAAAGATATGAAAATGCTATAATCGGAAGGATTAACATTCGCGTAAAAAGTCAAGATCGGAAGGAAGGAATGAAATCAAAATTGTTACGAATAACAAATACGAAATATTCAGGAAAAAATTCCGGAATAGCAATTTAGCTCTGCAGAAAAACTGCCGAGAAAATGAGTGGCTGATATTAAAATTTTTTAAATAAATATTTAAGAATTTAATATTGATCCTCAAAAAGAGATTTAAAAAAATCACTAATAATGAATTTTTTCTGCAAATATTTAATATTACTAAATTCATATTTGTCAATTTTAGCTTTAAAAGAAAAAAGAAAAATCGGAATGCTACAATCGGGCAAAAGGAAATAAATAAAAAAATTCCGAAAACTCCCGGATTCCCGATTTTAGACGAAAATCTACCGGTTTTTGTCAATCTTTTTAGAATTCCCTAAATTTAGAGATTTTTTAATAAAAATTCTCTGTAAAAAAGAATTTTTGTCAAACCTGTGGCCGCCAATTTGTTTATTCCATATATGAACCTAGTACCAGTACTAAGTTGCATCATTTTTACTTTATTGATGGATACTGGTCAAATAAGTGCGATTTCACGTATTACATTGCCTTGTACTGTTGAAACATCCGTTTCCATCTATTTAATTTCAAATTATGTGAATGAAAATTACACAACCTTCATTTCTTTATAGTAGGTTTCATTATTAATCAATATTTTCATAAAATATTAATTATTTTTTTTAAGTTCGACTTCGCAGGTACAGATTACATTCCTGTGCAATTATGAAATCTTCCTTTTCATTCATATTTAGTTTCAAATTATGTGAATTAAAAAATGCACAATATTCATTTCTTTGCAGTATGTTTCATTATAAATAAATATTTTTGTAAAATATTTATTAATTTTTAAGTGCGATTTCGTGTGCATAGATTTAATTTCGTGTGATGTTTAAACGTCCTTTTCTATCCATCTTATTTTTGATACAATTTCAAATTAATTAAACAGTACTTTCACATTTTTGCAGTTCAGATAAAAATGAAGGATATTCTTTAAAATATTATCAATAGAGTCCCTAAAGCATTTTCTTATCCACATTCATCTTATTAACTAAATTACAACTGAACATCTTTTCTTTCAGTGAGCCCCCCCCCCCCCTCTAAAATTTCTCCTAAAATATTCCTAAACTAATATTCCTAATAATAAAATATTCCTAAACTAATTTAATTTGTATATTTTAAATTGTATATATTGTGCAATTGTATATTTGAGATAGTTTCTCGGTACCCCTCGTTCGCTGGGGGATGGCATTAAACGCATATTCAATTCTTGGCCATTTGCCAAGAATCAAGTACAGCTTGGCAGATACGCATTCTTGTTCTGTCGGATAAAAGAACATCAGTTCTTTGCTGTGGCGGTCGCTAATAAGTTGGAGGTTGTAACTAGAACGAGTTTTATAAAAAAGAAGATGACGATTGGACAGTCTTGTGATCATTGATATGAAACACTACAGGAGAAATAATTCATTGGATCCTCCTTATGCCAAGGTCAATTATCTGCAAAATACATTGAAGTTGTTTCCACGGACATTTAACGCCATCTAGTAGACAAATTAAAACGTTCCATGTGAAAACACGCATAGGTGCCACTCGCCGTTTAGGGTAAAGTTTTCTCCATCACTAATGCGTGCCGTCCGTCATGAAATGCAAGTTCGCAGCCGACACGCGGGCGTGCAAACCTTCGCGAAAGGGTTAAATCTACAAGAATTAAATGATGGAAGTAAAATGATTCTTATAGTTATCCAAGATTCTTATGCAGTTTGAATTTAAAGAGTTTTTTTAATATTTCAGGTTCTCAAATGGTTCTGAGATATCAAGTTTATATACTATCTTTTTTTATTAAACAATATATAAAAAGGTAACCATAAGTTAATAAAAATTTTGTGAGAACATATTAGTTATTATTGTATAGAAAAAATTAAATTATGTCTTGATAATCAGTTTAAAAAAAAAATACGAATCTTAGTTTCACATGTTACTAATTAAATTTATATGATTAATATATAGCACTTAGTTGTATATTGGTATTATTTGAAGAAATTTGCAATTTTAGGAAGCTGAATAATTGATATATTGCTATTTCAAATAAAACATTTTTCTTCAGATCTGCTTAATACATGACCTGTATCAATTTATTTGCTAGTTTAAAGTATACAGTTGAACAACTTGATGTCCCAGGTAAATATAAAATAATTTGAGTTATAGAAACATGCCATGCAGGCAAACTTCTTTCGGTAGGAACATTTTAATTTTAATTCAAATTATTGAAACTCTGAGTTATAGAGTTAAAAATTTGTCTGTATATGAATATAATATGAGATGAAAAAAAAATTTCAGCCAATCACATGTCCAGAAAGTGCTTGAGAAATGCAGGGTTGAAAATGTTCCACGGATTCGTGGCATTGTGTTTATTCCCAAGAAGTTCTGCTTTCCCTTTTCCCAAAATTTTCTAAACAGCATCGTTTTTCCCAAAAATTTCCGCAGCTTTAACAATATATTAGTTTGCTATTTATTTTTTCGCCCAGGAATATGTACAACTTCATAATGAGGGATTGATTGGCGTCCTTGAAAAAGAATTCATTGCATGGTGCTTGAAAGTCCTTGAAAAGTGCTTGAAATTCTTTTAAGGGTAAGTTTACTTACCCTGCTGCGTAAACTTTCTCATCTGAAACTGCATCCCCATCACATTTTTGGAATGTGAAAACTGCAAGGACTGCAGACACATTACATTTTTTATTACTTCACAAAATAAAGAACATGCCAAATATTCTTTATTTTTCGTGTTTTAGGAAGAGATTATCAGTTTGAGCTAGAGCAGGCAAAACTAACTAAAATTAGCTTAAGCTAAGCATATTCTGTTTTCATAAAGATTTTGAAATTTCTTTCTTGTTCAGTAATGAAGATTTATTGTTTGTTTAATTATAATGTTAATTTAATTCAACCATTTTGTTTTGTCATACATGCATACATACATGCTTTTTTGCATGTTTATGCATTTGTGTGTTATATTTTTCATGGTTGTGTTATCTTATGGTATTTTAGTTGAATTTTGCCCTGTTGTGTTATTTCTCTATGGAACTTGTTTATACCGTTATTGGGTACAGATTACATAAATTTTAACCACATGTTTTTATGCAATCATAGAAACAACGGATTTTAGTATATCTGTCTAGAATGTGCCCCTGAAGACGTACGTTTCTGACAGAAATGCTATTCATTGATTTATTTTCTTTTTCTGGTCATTCAATGATCTACTTTTCTAACCCTTCCTTGTTACCTTTTGCTTTTATTCGAATTAAATATGTGTTATTTTACTACCCTCGGTTTGATGCTGTGTTTAGATATGCACTTCTGCACATTTTGCTTTTATAATTTTGATTTATATATATACATATATAATATATATATATACTCAAATTTGTAGACGTGAAGACGAAATGAGAAGAGAAGAAGCTCGTCGACAGCAAGAAATGATTCTGCGCCAACAACAGGAAGAATTACTGAGAAGTGATTTAAGGAGACGTCAAGAGGAGAATATGATGATGCCTGTAAGTATCAGTTAAAGCAAGTTTATTATTAAGTTTAAGCAAGTTTATTATTTACCCTATATAAATATATCTAAATGCTGTCATATAAATAGAAACTAGGTTAACAGCCTGAAAGAAACACTGTGTACAATGCAATATAACAACATAATGCTGGCTCAAAATCTCCCGCTCTCCGTAATTAAAAGTAATTTCCTTAAATTATGATTATTTTTTAATTATGCCATGTTTGGTATTAATATGGGGTAAAAAGTTCTGATAATTTCAGGGATCGTATTCTACCTAAAATTCCTATTAATTTGAAGCTTCCCTTAAATTCCTAAAATTACACCTAAAATTTTATAATTATAAAGCTGCGGCGTCAAATTTACTCTACTAGTGCCCAAGTCGATTCCATTCATACGGCAATTGATGTTAAAAAGTTATTCAGATATTAAAATGTTCAAAATAGCACTTATCCTTTATAGAGAAGACAAAAGTGTCAATCACGACAGATTCACTGATTCTCAATGGCTAAATCGCTTAACTAGCCCCGCCCATGGGCTGTTTTAGTGAAATATGATTGCAAGATAAATGGCGGCCCACATGATCATTTACAGACTGGAGTTTGGGTAGATTCTTTAGTTTGAGGAATGTGGAAGTGAAGTGAGAATCTCCGTAGGATATCTTAGGAATCTCCAGCACAAGCTATCAAACCTAGAAGCCTTTAACCTTTCTCAAAGAAATAAAGTAGAAAAAGACGGGTTCGGTTGTTGAATAGTATGCTTCTTCATATTTACTAGATAAATCAATGTTTCTCTTTCCTTACAAAGTTAAAATTTTGCTCAACTATTCTTTGTATGGTATCAATTTAGGGCAAAAAGTTTTGATAATTTGAACTATTGAAGAATTTTTGGTTTAAATCCAATATATACAAATATAGTTAGTTGGACTATGATTCTCTTACTCATTTACGTAATATTTGATCAGTATCATTTCACAATATTTTTTTTTTGTTTGTTTATGTTGACTGTCAAAACAGAAGAGTTGAGGAGGAATTTTGTCTGTGGTTGGCAACTCTCTAGGGATTGGCGATATTAAGGGATATCTCTTCAAAAGGATGCATTGCGTAGAGACCCGGGCCACATAGCAGTTCATGAAGAAAAGCAATGAATAAAATAAAATAAGTCATAGGCGGTAGGCCCCGCAATTTGATCGCTACGCTCCCTATTAAAAAAAAATGTAAAAGCAGAAATGTAAAGGATGTTAATTCCCTCTTCCAACAGATAAAACTTTTAAACCGTTTTCGTTTTTTTTTTTTTTTTTAAACTTAAAATTTTGTCAAATGTTTAGTATGCATCTGTGAAAAGTACCAAAGATTTTAACTTTGTAAGCATTTTTGCTCAAAAACCAATATTTAAAAATATAGTTTTCTGGATTAGGGTTCTTTTGAGCCGCAGAAACTTGTATGTGTTTTGTTGATTTTATCAAAGCAGAGGATGATTGAAGGGAAATAGTTGTGTCTAGATTAGCATGTTGTAGTAGCTTTAATGAGATATTGGAAAATTTATTTCCCCTCCTATTATTTATTTTAAAATCTTTTACAGCCATTACTATTGCCTGGAGCTCTGTATTGTTTGAATACACAGGTCTTCAAAATGTTGTATGGTTTTCTTTTATTTTTGAGTTCGGAAGTTTATTGGGTTTGTTTAAAGTTTGTTGCTGAATCTTTGAATTTTTGTTTTCATGTAACCATGGAGCATTTTGTGCATTCCACGGGAAGCATTCTTTAAAATTTTAATATCCATTTTCATTTTTCTAGGTATTTCACATGTTACAACACATTGGCGGTATCACATAATTTGATATCTCCGCTCCAAAATGCTAGTTTGTTTACTCCTTCAATTTTGCGATTTCCATGCTCCAAAATGCTAGTTTATGGAGCCAATTTTGTGATTTCTCTGCACCAAAATGCAACTTTATTACGCCAATTTGGGGATTTTACTGCGGCATAGCACTAGCTTACTGTGCCAATTTTGTGATTTTCCTGTGCAAAGCTGATACAAAACTCTATTTATCTGGTATATGGTAAAATTAAGTAATTTTTCTCAAAAAGTAATTAAACATGATATAGCACATAAGCATGAACTTGATCTTGGCATGTGTCTAAAGACATTATATTAGGTTGCTTTAGAGAGGATAGCAATAATTGCTATGCAAAATTGACAATTCAGTATTTTTGCTTAGCTGTTGAAAATTGAATTTAATGTTTTAAAAAAGTAAGCAAATAAATTCCTCAAAAGATTTGAGTGCTCTTCAAATATGTTGGCCATGAACCTAAATCTTTCCAAGTCTTACCTCTCTCCCCTCCCCCCTATTCTGCAACATTAAACAAGTGTTGCGAAATGATAAAAACCTTCTTGGAAATGAAGGGTCGCGAGGTCCTAGTTCCAACAACTATATTTGTAAATATTAATTTTAAAGTAAAAATTGTTTAAGAGTTCAAAATTTTGAAACATTTTACCCCAAATTAACACCAAACAAAGAATCATTTGGACAAAATCTTAATTTTGTAAAATAAAAGAACTTTGTAAGAATCTCCTGGTCTCTTTCTACTTTGTTTCTTTCTGGAGGAGAGATTAAAGAAGATCTATTGCTTTTTTTTTTCTGCTTTCGATTCGGCTAGTGAAGTGTGCATTTGCTGATAAAGAAAATTCCGTCATAATATTTTAATTTTCTCACAATTGCGATGGGTCTTTTTTTCTTTTTCAGTTTATAATATGCATTAAATAAATAATGGCAAAAGCACTCATTCTGCAAATCCTTAAATCGGTAATTTAACAGTTTTCATATTCCATAGTCACAAACCTCAATCTCCAGAAACTACAGATATTCCACGTAAATAGTAGGTATATAAAAACATAAATGCATTTTTTATTCATGATAAAAATATTTTATATTCATAGTTTTCATCTTGAAAAAGTGCATTTTTACAAAAGATTGATTACAAAGAATGAAAGTTAAAACTACATTTGTCTTGAACTTTCCTTCAGAGGCACAAAATATGAAGAAATCTTGACATTGTCCATTTTTCTTTTCTTCTCCATAGTATAAATATAAACAAATCAAAATAAGGTTTTATTATATTTATCTAACTAAGATGTGCGACGACGTGCAAGCATAAGTAAAGGTACAATGTAATAACCTTGCAATACCCCATCTGAGTTTGGTCTGATTATTCTAGGTAGGACAAAGTGCAGGAGAATGTCCGATCGTGTCCGAGCTTGAATGAAGGGTCGAGGTGGTCATTCCGCTACATGACCTCTACACGAACTATGTAGAGTAGAAGCCATCCCTAAGTCAATGTCACGTTTTGATTTCTATGACCAAGGAGGTTCCTTGGCTATAACTCTTCGCGAAATACTGACTGTCAAATTTGGGTTTGGCTCAGAGGGATTAGGCTCGAAAGAAGTTTGACATTTTGATACAGAAACTGGTAAATTTTGCAGGTTGCTATTCTTGGTGATAGATATAACATTTTACAGTCACCAAGAATAATTCCATAGTTGTCACTGGCTATGTGGCGATAGTTGTCACTGGCTAATCTCGATATTTAATATGTCGGAACATGTATGCAAAATATAAAAATAAAAATAAAAATGGTCAAACAGCTAAATATTTTTTGTTGTTGATTTCAGATGGAATGACCTTCTATTTTATATGTCATAAGTTTTTATACATTATAAAGTAATTTTATTTATTTTTCTTCAGGGAGGTGGCTATGGAGAGATGATGGATAGGGTAAGAATCTTTTGAGTTAAAGCTTTTACTAATTGACAGCTCTGCTTAGCAGCTGATTGTGCCATGACATTTTTCCATCTGAAATTGCCTGAGGTTCAAAATTTCTCAGACATATATTTGATTTTGCTTTACTTCAGGTTGCAAATGTTACATTTTGTTGTATTTGTACTGTTATGAATGATTCTTTTCTGTTTGTTCAATTATGCATTCAGTGTATTATACTAAGAACAACATTTGCCATGTTTTTCTTCTTCCTTCTTGCCTAGTCTAATTATTAGAAAAAGATAACTATATAAAACATAGGTGTAATGAGGTTACAAAATAAAATGTCTTGTTCATTGAACAAGACAGCGACATATTACGACATATGAGCTTTCATTTTTTGTCATTTTTGTTTACTTTTATGTACTTCCAACCAAGGTTGGCCACTTTAAGCCATAGAAAACCATGTTTTAAACCATATGCAGACCTGCCAACTGTTACGATTTAATCGTATTTAGTATGATAAATCACGAGCAGTACGATAATACGATTTTGCGACCAAAAGTACGATTTAAAAAAAAAATTGCGTTTTTCCCTATTTTTTTTTTCGCTTTTCCCTTTTCAGACCGAAGTAGGGAATTTCGAGAGGCTTTGATTTCTAATGTAGACGCGTATTTGCAGTATTGCCAGTTTCGCGATTTTCCCGCTCAATTGAGTTAGTTTTGGCGAAGCGAAGAGTTGGAGGAAGTGCGGGAGTTTTGGCGAAGATCTGGCAATACTGGTAGCTATTGCCGTTATCTGCGGGAAGGATCATCATGCGTGGAGAGACCACGTGACCCATGCGCGGAGGGCGGACGTGATGTTTTGTTGATTTCTCCCAATGCTTGTTTTGCTGTTTTTGCTGAGATCAGTTTAGTTTATATAGTTTATCAATTGAATGATGTCTACAAAGACGAATGCCCGATCTCAAACGTTTTCCGAAAAGTATTGCAGAGTTTGAATTTATCAAAGAATCAAGAATAAGTGCATCTCTTGCCTTTTGTGTTGTATGTAACTGCGATATCTCCATTTCTCATGGCGGACGTGCGGACATAGTTAAACATTCGAAAACGGCCAAACACGTGGATAAATTCAAGACTACCAAATCTACGAAGTCTATAAATGAATTTTAACTGTGAATAAAGAATTGCAAACTACTAAAGCGGAAGTTATGTTCACCTCATTCATTTTAGAACATAATCTTCCGTTAGCTACTGCAGACCATGCTCGCCCATTATTTCAAGCGATGTTCCCGGATTCGAAAGAAGCAAAGCATTAATCCTGTGAGCGTACAAAAACAGCTTTTATTATTAAAGAACTAGCCAGTGAAAATCAAAAACAAATAATTGCAGCTACTAAAAATCCATTTACGGTGTCTACTGATGGGAGTCATTGTGGCGATGATCAATTGTATCCAATCATTTTAACGTATTTTAAAGAATCATCAAATGGAGCAAAAACTGAGCTCTTGTCTTTGCCAAAATTAATGGAATCCCCTACTGGGGAAAACATGGGAAACAAATTACTGGGGAAACAAATCCTGTATGTCTGGACCTTGTTTCCAGCAAAAATATTCTTCTGGGTTTTTAAAAAAGGCAAAGTCAGCCACATATGTTGATTTAAATAAAAGTTAGATTTATTAATGCTGTTGTAATGTGCAAAAATTGTGTCCTTACCTTTCTTTTTAAGAGAAATAAAAAATCCATAATGTGCATTATAGTTTTCTAATTGTTTTTATTTTGATGCATTTTACTAAAGAATTAATATTTTTATTTAATTTTAAATGTTTAATTTAAAAATTAACAACATAAAAATGTTTGCTGTGGATTCTAATAATTTAATTGGTTTCTCAATAGAATTTTGATGTAGGGAAAAAAAATCCCTACAGCCTGATTATCAAAAATTTACATAGCTGAAATATACCGCATGTACATTATCGCGTGCGTCGTTACGCTTTTTGGTTCTGAGAGGTTGGCAGGTCTGCATATGATTAAATAAAACATGTGGTTTAAACCTTGCTTTTTAAAAAAAAGTCCAAATTTTTATTTACAAAGTTGAAACAAAACATTCATTTTTAATAGTATCTAGTGCGAGACTATAAATTGCAAAATACAGGGTTCTTTCATGCCTTAAAAGTTAGTTTAAAGTACTTTGGGATAAATTTGGCAGCTTTTTAAAACGTCATCCAATTAATCAAAGTATTGCCAAATTGAGGGGAATGTCACCAAACTGATTAATAAAAATGACATTAAATTAATGAAAATGATGCCTAATTGATGAAAATTCAATATTTTGACATATGTTCCATTTCCTTGATAATCCCTGTCACTTTGTGGGCATAACATATTTTTTGTGCATTTATTCACTAACAGACCTGTAGGTGAAAAAAATGCTAAAATGAATAACACTCCCACACTTTCCTTACCAGCGGTGATAAAAATATTGACCGCTAGCTAAGGTTAATTTATATAAATCCAGAATGGATAAACTGATAATAAAATTAGTCAACATGATTGTGAACAGGCCGTATAGCTACCTACTTGCTCTAGATGCATTACCTAAATAAATTTTACCTGGAATTTATACCACTTTCTAAAAAAACATAGATTATCCACAATAAACATTCTAATATCCAAAGCCACTTTTTATTAAAACATTCATATGCAATTTATATATATATATATTTAAAATGTACCATCTTGGCAAAATGTAATAATTCATCTTTTAATCAAATCATCAATAATATTTTGTTTACCATTTTATATGCCTTATAATACTTTAAATTCCATTGCATAATTGGTTCTATATTATATATATTCATCATTAATTATCATTTTGATTTACCTCTTTAATTGTAACAATCATTGCCACTTCTATTCAGACACACTTTAATTAAAACCTTCTATATTTTTGTTTCAACACATTCTATTTTGTCATATTTCTCAAATAATTCCTTAACATCATTTAATTTCATAAAACTTCTAATTTCATAAAACATCATTAATTCTCATAACATCTATCTATTAAATCTTATATTTCATTTATCAATTCTCATATTCTCTCTCAATTTCTCATTCATCATAAATTCATCATGTATCATTTATTTATTTTATACTATTTATTAATTTTAATTCAAGGTTAATTTGGATTTATTTTAATTGGCGGGGTACACTTAGAATGTCCTTAAAAGCGCAAAGTCTATATAATACTTGTCTAGTGGGTGTTATAGACAGAGGTACTTGCAAAAAAGAAAGCACCTGTTTTTCCTGCTCTATAAATCAAATATTTTATGTTCAATTTTAAATCAATCAATATTCGTAAAGTTAGTGTTTTAAATTCCTCTAAGATACTTCAGCATGTATTGCAAAATTTTCGTAATTATAGTGTAATTCTATAATCAATTCTATCAGGAAAGATCCTGTATGAAGATTTGCATTTGCAAACGTGCAAAATATTGTGCTTCTACTGACCTAAACTTATTTAAACTTATACACTTTATTTCTCATCAAATTCCTTCTTATCAATTCTCAAATTCTAGAAAAGAACCAATGTGTAAATATGTGTCCAAAATCTTAAATTCTAACATCAAACTGCATCTCTACGATGCTTATTCATTATTTAAATTACTTCTATTATTTTGAAAATTAAATACCATATCATGTTGTGTTATGTTATATATTTTCTAATTGTACATATCTCATCAAATTAATAGAAATAGGTTATTTTTTGTTATTCATATATAAATCATTATGAAGTATCAATCATTATAATTCCTTCTGTGAGCTCATATTAAAATATTTGCATTTCGTATTCATAAATTTAGACAATTATTTCTTGAGTATTATACTATGAAATTATAAATTACATAAATATATTTCACATAGATATATTGTTTAGCTATAAATTCCTTTGCTGTGGGGAATTTTCATTATTGTTACATAGCTTAACTATTTTGTAAGTAATGTAGAGTTATCTATCAGAATTAAATTTAAAATGCACACACTCACTATGCCTTCTCTTGAATTGTATTAATTCGTAACCCTTGTAAGGGAATAACTTATTATTCAAACGTTCATATCATAAGATCAGCACTATTTAATTTGTGACTCTTGTAAAGGGAATAACTTATTATTCAACGTTCGCATTATAAGATCAGCACTATTTAATTTGCGACTCTTGTAAAGAGAATAACTTATTCTTCAAACTCTCATATCATAAGATCAGCACTATTTAATTAGAGACTCTTTTCTATCTGGCTTTGCTTCTTCATGAAAAGAGATGTTTCCATCGTCTATCAAAATGCAATGGCTCGAGCACCTGCAAAAGAGGGATAAGTCATTCCCATCTTTTTATAGGGCCGGCAAACTTGCAAAACGATTTTCATCTTTGCTTCTTGCTCATCAAATGTCGAATGGCATCCTCGCCATTTTCTGCCACCTTGCCTTTGATCCAACATCATCCTTTTTAATCTAACTATTATCTAGAGTTCTCGTCTAATATCATGAAGTTTGAATAGATATGTAAGTAAATAATCAGTTATCTCCATATGTTCAATTTATCAGCATCTGGTTCGTTCATCATCAATGTATCGGCTTAAGCCGGTGGCTATGAGTGCCACCACGCTTTCCCATTAGTCCAACTGCTAGAATCTGCGTCTTATCTGTCCTGCGTCCGAGTATTGAAGAGGAAGATTTCGCTCTCACCTTTCCATTGCTAGGTCAGGGGTCGCATATGACTGGATAGCTCCTCTGACCACTATCGCAATATTGGAGTGCTATAACATTCTCGAAACTTTTGAAAAGGGGCTCGTGATGTGAACCCTACATTCTGTTCCTGCCGATAATGTCCGGCAAAGCACTTGCTTGGTTAGGAAACATGTCTGATAATCTTATCATGACAGGATCCACCCAGGATTATTTATTCTTCAGATCTGCCTGTGAAGATCATTTTGTATAGCAAGAACAGAGATTCTTATATTTCTTTTTAAGAGAATTAAGTTAAATATTTTAGTAGAATGTTTTGAACAACGGCATTTAAAATGTTATAGGAATGTGCACATAATTGTGAATTTTTATATTATACTAGAAACTGCACCTGGTGTTGCCTGGTATTTAAAGCAGGGTTTAATGGAATTCATTCATTTTGGAAAGGAAGGTGCAGTCATTTTGGAAGTTTTTGGTAAGACTTAGGTGCTTGCTAATCAAGCACACACTTAAATTGCAAGACACACGCATGCTCATCCTAAATATGCACCCATTCACAACTTTGACCCCCTGCTTGGGCACCTAAAATGTCCTGGTGTTAGGTTGTTAGAGCTGTGCAAATTTAAAATACAGAGTTACAGTGAGTGATTATGGGTGATGCTTTATGTTGAAAAGTTTTCTGGGCGAGTAAAAGAAAAGTCTTTTATTGCTCACGAGGCAAAAGATGAAATCGTAAAAGTTCAACATCAAAATCACTGCACTGCACTGAGCACAATCCTATCCATAAAATAAACATTGGCTGTACGAACAACATTGTTCGCCTTTTGCTATGTTATGTCAGTTATGCTTGGGAGATGTATGAATATATTGTGTAAAACCGGTATGAAGTCTATATCGCCGTACTGGTTTCATAATTTACAAGTTGGCGAAACATCGTGATTTCCCAATGTTCATAGCCAGCACTAAGTGCTAATCTTGGGGGCGATGATTTCGGTTTTGGGATTTTCTTAGCACATGCACAAATTTCCAGTGTCATTATCACCAGTATATCCCAATATCACAGGCATCGCTAGCGCTGATCTTGAGACCAATAATTCGTTCGAAAAATGTAGGTAAACATCGCAATTCACTCTTCCCCTGAACTTGTTTCACCCTATAATTCTTTGTGAACGACTCACTTTGTTCTTGGGAGAATCAAGTTTTTCTGGCATACAAATCGTATGCTCGACGCTTATGCAAGTAATTTGCATATCCGGGGGCATTTCCGGCTACGGTTTCATTCCGGAACGAACCCATCCTTGGATATATATAGTAGATGAATCTTAAAGCACTTCAGATGGAAAGACAGAGATTAGAGAGATCAGATAAACGATCGTTGACATCGGAAGTCGGATAATCTGACTTGAGTTTGGTGTTTTTAATGATCTTGTTAAGTTTGACATAGTTAAAGGTCACTATGCCTTGTTTGAGATGAAGTCAGAGAAGGTAATTTACGATATGAAATTTACTTGGAAGTATCTTATCTATAGGAATCTGTATTGCCACGTGTAACACCAGTTAAGGTGACTTCGACAAGAGTACGTTTTCATGTTCGTCAGAAAATTTCCAACTTTAAGAAATTAAATTTTAGTTACTGTCCTACCGCCACGAGAAAGTCTCTGAACATGGTTGCCGCAAGTAGACGAGTTGAAGAAAGGAAGGAGAAAGGTTTAAAATCGACTGCAACATTTGGCAAATCAAGCACACTTCGTTAAGAGAAGAATCCGTTTCGTTTATCATGATGTACTAAAAGAAAATAGTAGATGTTTTTTATCCAACAGTTAAACAAAATTTTCGTATTAAATGACATTAAATTATAAATTGACTTAAATTTCTCGTCATTTAAACTCAGAAAATAATTTGTTATTATAGGTGACAGCGGCTACGGGAAGCCATCAATCTATTAGAACAAAGTAGTTTTAGATATTTTCTTTTAGGTTCAGGTGATTTTGGGAGAGAAAAGCCTACAATTTAAAACTAGAATTTATATCATTTTGTTTAAAACTAAATTCTGAATTAAATGAAAATTATTTCAGTTTTTAATCAGCAAGTTACACAATTATTAGCCAGCAAAACGGAAAAAATAAATGATAAATAAGCAAAATTATGACTTTAAAATATTCATTCTTTTCATATTTTTCAATCAATTGTAAAATATTCATTCACATTCATTGGAATAACTAATATGAACATTGTGAACTATTGCACATGCTTGCTAATTTTTTTTTTTACCCCCCCCCCCCCCCTCTCCAAAGACAAACCGGGACCAGGGAAATGATGCTTTTCACTACTGATGGTGTCAGCCAATAGCTTGGGAGCACCTCTGGAGTATTTTAGAGGAAAAGGTATCAGTTTGTTCCTCGATGGTAACATGCTGAGAGATATATAGACTTCGGACACCGATAGGGGAGAAATAGGTAGTAGAAATTCCATGTGCAAAATGAAGTGAGGACTTAAAGATATGCGGCGTGGTGTGTTTTCTTCTAGGAGCAATTATAGCTCTTTGTGTGTTTTGTTATGAGTCAGGATTGTTTATTTCCTTTCTTCCAAGGCATTTTGGAGAAATGGAGTGCACAGCTGTTTTGATTTCATGCCTGTTTTTCGTTCTCTGATGTTCCTAGTTTGTTTTAATTTCTTCAGATGTGATAAGCAATTGTTTTGTTTCAACAATTTTTTATTTTAACCATCTTTTTCATGGACTTTTGTTTATTGAAATGAATATTTTTAGTTCAGTTTTCAGATTTTTATTTAAGTCTTCTGTGACAATTAGAATGGCGAATATTGCTTCTGATAGTCCAAAATCACGTGACATTGATCATCTAGTACAGTGTTCTTTAAATTTTTTTTTGTTTTCCGTCCATTTCCATCGTCTAAATACTTGTTTCCATCCATCGCCTAAATATTTTAATCATTAGATTGCCTAAACTAGTTTATTTTTGCATTTCTGTTAATTAGTAAGGTTATTTTTCTCATAAATGGTGGGATTACGTAATTCAGATGGTATTGTGCATACATTATCAAGCATCTTTTCCATCCATCTCCGTCCTATAATTATTGCACTTAAAAAATGTCATCACATTATTGCACTTTAAAAATGTTTTCTTATTTTCATATTTTGGCTAATTATTCATGTTAATTTTTTTAATTCTTTTGACACATTTCACATGATTGGGCAATTCAGTAATTCCCTGTGTCTTCCAGGAAATCCACAAGTATCCTTTTTAATCCATCAAGTTAATTTTAAAATTATTTTTACATAAATAGTGTGATTGTACAGTTCAATTTGCCCAGAGGAATTTAACAGTTTATCCAGAAGAATTTAATATAATCTGGTGATGAATATTACAATACCCATAGTATTAATTACCCATAGTAATGCTGTGACTGAATGTATATTTACTGTGTTAGAAAATATGGGCTGAATTTGAGTTCCTATTTTATTACTTCAAAATATAAAGACCGTGTTAGATGTTCTTTATTTTTTGTGTTCTGGGAAGAAATTATTGTCTGATAGAGCAGGCTAAAAAAAACTAAACTAAACCACATTTAGCTAATCATATTCTGTTTTCTTAAGGATTTTGAAATTTCAGCAGATTTCAAATTCCTATTTTTTCCTACTTTTTAAAGAAAGAATTCCTGTTTATGTTTCTACTTTTCTTTGGAAAATCAGCATGAACCCTGGAATTTATAACTCAGTAAAAAGCTATTTTAGGTATTGAGCTTTGTGTGATGTGTTGGCATGTACCCCATTTTTGATCTTGTTTCTACAGGACCCAGCCATGCGCCAGATGCAAGGTGCCGGTCCAATGTCGCCATCCATGGCAGGTGATCCCAGTTCTGCCGGCTATGGTCCCAATGGCATGATGCAAGGAGCTGGTATGGGGATGCCACCGGTAAGCCCTCTTCATCTTTGATCTTATTTCATTGTCTGACGCTCACCCTATCTCTTTTTCAGTGCTTGTCAGTTTCAATTTGAAAAAACATATCATAGCTTTCCTCAGTGTAGCTCTGAAATATTTTTGTATTTTTAGTTAATGTTGTTTTTACGCGGTTTTATTTAGGTTGGTTTTTCTGTTTGTGTAAAATTTTGAAATCAATTTCTGACTCACTTCTACTGAGCCAATTCTCTTGAAATGTTACTCACACATTTGGGATAATACAATACTTCATCCAATTTCAGTTGATCCAGCAAAAATGCCATCGTTGTTATTCTAGTTAAGTATTGAGATTTGTGTTAGAGAACAAATCAATAACATTGATTTTTGAGTTATATTTGACTTACATTTTTTAATTGATGCTACAATTGCAAGTAAGTGCAAGCTCATAGTAGTAGCTAGAGATTAGTAGCTCATAGTAGTAGCATTGATAGTTTTTGACATATAAAACACTTTGTGAGTTATGAATTCATGTTTTTATGTGTAAAGAATCTATAAATTTATCATAAAGATTTGATTTGATATGTGATGAAAAATTAATTACAAAATTGCAAAGGACTAAAATAAAAAGTATAAAATGAAACATATAAAACCTTTTTAAGGTACACTGTTTTAGTAAAATGCACTAAAAGCTTTTTTAGCAATCATAACATTCTTGACCATATGCTACTCAAAATAAAACCATTTGGTTGCTCAAAAAGGAATTGTATTTAGACATGAACAGAATTTAATACATGGGCATTTGGACATAAACAGAATAGAAGTGATAACTTGGGAAAATGGAGATGTATAAGAAGGATCACATTCGATTAATCTGGCAATTTTGAGATTCTGGTATTTTTCCCATTTGATTGAAGATTTGCTGTTTTATACTTTTATTTTGTAGATTTGTTAGAGAAAGTTAGGTTTCTTGAGTTGCAGTTTCTCACTTTTCTATCATTGGACTTTCAAACTGTTATTATTATATATATATATACACACATACTTGCTGCTAAAAAGGACAAGTATCTTTTACCCATAGAGATGTTAAAAGGGTAATCACAAAGTGATGGCCGGGCAGAGTAGCGACCCCAACTCTCCTGTTAAAGCTTTTACATCCATGGCGAAATGCTCCCAGTAGCCGAAACCTTTAAACCTCTACCAACAAGATACCCACCAATACCTCAAAAAACAAATTACACATTGAAAACCAAGATATTTATATAAAAAAACCTAAAAATCACTTTTAACAACACATATCTTCCAAAAGATCTGAAAAGAGAAGCGGGGGTGAGGGAGGAAATCCCGTATTAAAACCAATGTATGGAATCATTAACTAAGTGGTTATATTATATATTTTCAAAACTATACTAAAACACTATAAAAGAAATGGAAAATACAATATTTTCCCCCAATCATGACTAATAGCCATGATAACCATATTGACTCGAACCATAAACTACTAATTTGATTGTATTCAGATTTCATACAAATCTGAATACAAAATACTCGTTAGTTGCTCCCATTCTTTTATCCGAAATAAACGAATAATTTCACTGCCTCTAAATCCCCCCCCCCCCCCCCCCCCCCCCCAAAAAAAAATACTCTCTTATATTCCTATGATTCACCAATGAAATCATAAAGCTGAAATAAAAAAAAAACTCTAAACTCAATTATAAAATTGTTGATGCTGCGAGAATTACTCTGTCTGTTTATATTACAAAATCATGTTTCACCGTTCCAAATGGAGAAATAATTCATTAGATCCTCCTTATGCCAAGGTCATGTATCTGCAAAATACATTGAAGTTAGTTCCGTGGATATTTAACTCCATCTAGTAGACAAATTAAAACTTTCCATGTGAAAGCACGCATGCGTGGCACTCGCCGTTTACGGTAAAGTTTCCTCCGTCACGAGTGCATGTTATCCGTCCTTGAATGCAAGTTCGCAGCCGACACACGGGCGTGCCAATCGTCTCGAAAGGGTTAATCTGTTTATAATAGCCTTTTCCATTAAAAAGTACCATTTCGAACAACACAAGCCTCACTAATGCTTTAAATTTTCCCAATATGCTATAAATGACTGTAAGTCACAGCTATTGAAATTTTCCTAAACAATACTATTCAAGTCCTCAATGTTAATATTATTAAATAAATTACAAAATCATAACTCTTGTATATTTTAATATTTGACATCTCTTTCAGCTTGTTAACAACTTCATAACTATTTTTAATAAAATAGCTGCCCTGTCTGTAAAGATTCCGTAATACAATTTTTAAATACTTCAATAAAGATTTATTTGCACTTGTTAAATACGTTTTAAAACCTACAGTAAGAGGACGGAACTTCACTGGATCTTTGTATAGCTTTAGGTATCATTGAGTAAGGGAATTTTATTCTTCCCACACTCAAGCCAGCCATTTTATACAAAGCTTTAATTCGATTGCCAATTTCTTTATTTGATTGATTGACCAATAAATATATATTAGTGTCATCATATGCTTTGCCCAATAACATTGCATAGTACTTTCTACATGTAAATGCAAAATTGAACTCATCACTATTATAACTCTGATTCATACGGAAAGCCACACTCCCCTTCCATTGATTCCATGAATTGCACTCATTTAAAACCAAACTCCTCCACTCTTCAAAAGTTTCAGTGGGTGAACTGTATTTTACAGCCGCTCATTGGATATAATGTATTAAATCACTATCAATAGCTCTTTTAATTGAAACTCCTGAAAATGATATTTTGTACCCAAATCTCCAGTAACAATATGTTCATGATGTTTATTTCGAAAAACTGATGTCATGCAATCAAGTCATAACCATACCTGCCAACTTTTACGAATTTTTCGTAATTTTTACGAAAATTCTCTTGTTTTACGATTTTACGTGCGTAAGCGATTTCTTTATGATTTTTAATATTTTTTACTAATTACGCCTAATAATCGCGCCAATTTGCCGATTTATCGCCAAATTTATATTTTTACACCAAACTGTCGCCAAGCATTTGGATTGCTTGTCACACGAGAACGTTTGCGTTCTCGTGTGACAAGCAATCCAAATGAGCGCAGGCGTTCTCGTGTGACAAGCTCTATTTATTCTGGTGCTTCCAGCACGCAGCGTTCAAGAAACAGACGGCAGACAATGCTCGTCTTTCTAACCCGGAAGTGTAGGCATAAAATCCCCCACAGAAAGGAATAAAAAATAAGTTGTAAATTTTTGTCTCCGTAATCACCGTGATGTATGTCATCATATATGTCATTAATACATATGTTGTCATTGGACTCAAAGGGGAAACAGAAGAAAAAACTTCGTGCAGCATTTGAAAATATTTGTTTTACTTTTACCCCTTTTTGTTGAGAGTCCAAAATTACCAGTTTGCATCCATTTTCTTCTTCTAATGATTTCATATCAGAACAATAGACCTAATTTATTTTTATAGTGCGAATAAAAATAAAGAATTATTTTATTAAACAAATTATATTTCGCTTAAATTATAAGATGAGCAATTCAGTCTTTTCTTTTCAGGCTTTGCTGAGAGTACATAATTGCCTTTTTCCATCCATCTCCATCCCCTGATTATTACACATTAACTTTACTAAATTAGCTCATTTTTATATTTCAAGTGATTATAAAGGTCACCTTTTTAATTATTTTCATATAAATAGTAATTTTTTTTTTTTTTTTTCATCTCTGCAGCGGTTGCCGAGAGAACGCTATTATCCTTTTCCATCGATCTCCATCTCCCTATTGTTGCACATTAACTTGACTAAATTAACTTATTTTCATATTTTGGTTGATTATAAAGGCAATTTTTTTAAATTATTTTCACATAAATAGTACGATCGTGAAATTCAGTTTTTTTTCGTGGGCGTTTCCGAGATTACGCAATTATCCTTTTCCATCGATCTCCTTCTCCTTATTGTTCCACATTAACTGGACTAAACTATCTTATTTTCATAGTTTGGTTGATTATAAAAGTTAATTTTTTAATTATTTTCATATAAATAGTACGATCATGAAATTCAATCTTTTTCTATCTGAAGCCCTTTCTGACACATTTTTATGAAAAGATATTTTTGAACAAAATAAACATTTTCTTTAAAATATACTGCCACCAATTTTTATTTATGTGTAGACACTAGACAATGCACATTTTAATAATATATGATAATTTTATGAATGTGTTTAAAAATATACTGCAGTTTAAGAACAAAAAATTTGTGTCTTCCCAATTGTAAAAAAAATTTTTTTTTGTGAAATTAAGTTCATAAATCCTGACTATTGTAATGATTTAAATTCAACAAAACTGACAAAATAAAAGCATGAGTTATTATAGATAACAAAATCATAGTTTAGAATTAATATAAAGGAATGTGTTAAAATTAAATTTGCCCATGTATTTAAACAACCCTGTTCTTAAACGCAATTGTCAAACTTGCATTTTCTAAATATAATAGAATTATATCATTTTTCATCATTACATAACGAATTATATCATCATTACATAACGTAACTTTCTGTCAAAATATTTTGAGAGATGAAGGATACAATGTAAATAATGTACAAATGAACATGCATACAACTCTGTTTCCAAAGAGATCTCAAAACAGTTGTGTGTTTCACATATTTGAGCATTATTGACAATGTGTCCTTTGAAAATCAGATTTATATCGATTTGTTCTGTAAAACTTATTTTACGCGCTATTCTGATTTTTACTCCAAATAAGTTGGCAGCTATGCATAACTTTTGTTAATGTATTTTAAAATTAAATATTCATTGATAGATTTTTTATACATACCTTTTCCAACATAATACCATTTTCCTTAGCTCTTAACTGAATGTAATCCAAAAGCATAGTCATAGTTTCCATCCTACTCCTATCCCTTTCATCAACACATTGTTTCTTATAGTAACACCATATCTCATTCAAAAACTTCGACTTTACCCCATATACACCATTCTTTATCCATGACTCATAATTACCATTGCCTCCATAAACATCACTTAATATTATGTCAATTCTTTCAACAGTGTTGGCAAAACTTGTTTTACCTTTACGACCTCCCCGTTGTTTTCTTCTACTCCTCACCATTAAGTCATGTACTTTTAGACTCTTTGTTTATATAATATTCCCTGTTGTAAGTAGTGCCGTGCCGTACGCAATAGTATTAAGCCTGCATGGAAAAACTGACTGAAAAACGCTGTACGATATGCCTATTTTCCCACCATAAACATAATTTTGTATCAACCACTATATCCAGAATAGTAGCTTTCATAGCTTCTACTCCGTGTACTACAAAATGTTTGATTTCCAACGACATATCACTGTCGTAATTTTTAATGCATTTATATATCATACTGCAGTTTTGAAGACCCAGACCACACGACCAACCCTAGGGTTAACGGTAGCAATATGTGTGGCCGGCTCATACTGCAGTGTAAATTAATTCATACTGCAGTGTAAATTAATTCTAATATTAAGATAATTCTTTGTCTTATATACTTCTTTCCACATATCCCACATTCAATACAGTACACACACACACTGATAAGTTTTACAAAATATCTTAAATTCAGTGATGTGATTGCTGCGCCATTCAGATACAAAAAAGCAAAATTTAACTGATTTTGCACCAACACTGCGCCATTTCACGAAAATACCGGAAAACGTAATTTTTATTTACGGGAACGGAAAGGAATGTTGGGGGAGGAAGGAAATTGAAGCAAAATTTCTCTAGAGTACTGGCAAAATCAGAGGGCTAGACTTTTTCCTTTTCGGACAGCTTTAATTATTATAAAGCTGTGAGTTGTTTAGTTTGAACAAAGAGACTCTCTAACAAATAGCCAGTTCTCCCCAAAGACACCAAATTACTCAGCGAGTACTTGACCTCTTGACCAGGTCGCGTGATAGAAACCACTATATTGAATCAGAAGCAAAAAAAAAAAAAAAAAAAAAAAAACTCCCCTTCGCTCCCTCCTTTCGTAATTTTGAACATGATCTACGTAGGGAAGAAGAAAGGGGTAAGTGATCCCTTCTGGGAGTGCGGTAGACACAGTGGAGTCAAACACTGATTATACATGAGGCCTCAAAAGTTCGTGCGCATGCTAGAAATCGAGAGTTTAAAAATGGATTAAAATGTCAGGAAAAATCGGATTTTATTCAAAATTTTAGAAAAATCAGGGAAATTTTAACTTGTCGATCAGCACTAACTAAAATGGGTAAACCAAAAAAATAAAAAGTATAAAAGTAGCTTATATAGAACTTCAAGCTAAAAACACTTTTGATGGCGTAAAAGCTTACATAGAAATTGGGGGAACGTTTCAGATCACTTGATTTTCTATCCATATGACTCAGCAAAGACGACAGTGGGAAGAAAGATGAAAGCATTTGCTGTGATTGTTTTGGTTTCGTATTTTCCGATGATACAACGGAGAAGCACCTCATTAAATGGGAGTGGTCTGAGAAGCTGCGGGCGACAGTGGATTTATACTTGTTGGTTCAATAAGCAGGTATTTGAGGTATTTGAAAGAAATATATATTAGCTGCAGCTTTTATATATATTAGAGAAGTAACAACTTTCAACTTAAAATTGGCCGCTTATTTTGCTCTTTTGTTAGGAAAGCTATAAATAATAAATAACTAAATATGATCGTATTGCAAAGCATGCCAACAACAAGGTCATTATAACACACTGACCTCTCAAAGGGGTCAACATCAGCTGCAATCGCAATGACTCATCGTATTTTGGAAAAAATCATGGAGTGGTATTTTTCTTTATAAGAGAGGGTATTTATGTTATCTAGTGCTCTATTTTTCACATATTTGACTATTCCTAATAAAGTTTTCCTTTTTTAGCAGCATCGTTTTTTCCCCCTTTTTTTTAAATTATAAATATAATGATGTTGTATACTAAAAAGATGCTAGAAAATAAATAAAACTTTAGAGATTTTTTTTCTTTCTCATACATAGTATTGAGAAAATATTGTTTTCACGAAAATTTTCGATTTCGAGGCCAATATATGTTTTGAGACGCACCCCTTGAATATGTTTTGACTCTTTTTGGAATGATGTCATTCTGTGATCAATTTCTTGTGTACACGATCGCTGCTACAAATATTAATGGATTTTTACGAAACTTTATATTCGGCTTTGTTAATGAAAAATGTAGAATTAAATAGAATTTTTTTTAAATTTAAGCGAAAACTTCAAATTTATATTTCCTTAACTTGGTAGCATGACAAAATTTGATGATTGATAGACTCAATTGTAAAATTTAATAGTTTCAGTAATTATAGTGAAAACTAGTCACTACAATTTTTGTATTCGTCACATTATTAGTCTGTTGGGTGCCTGTCCCCCCTTGAGGTTATATTATTAAATTTCGTATTAATCAAAAGATTTTTCCCCTAACCCTATAAAATGAAGGGTAACATGCTATAATTGAGATCATTTGGAAAAACAATACAGACGTTTCAACATTTTTTTTGTAAAATTTGCAAATGCAAAAAAAAAAAAAAAAAAAACACAAGCTGCTTAAAAATACTTTATGGTATAAGAGAGTCGAGTTGAGCCACACTCTAGTTAATTTGTTTCTCGTTTTGAAGAGGGGGTGGTGGTGGAGTGTCATAGTAAAAACAAAACATATGGAGTGTATTTCATCTGCGAATTGAGGAGAGGGGGGGATCGACAGGAGAACTTATACTTAAGAAAAAATACCAACTGATAATTTTATATAGTCGATCATGTAATTAAAGAACTTGAACAAAGAAATTTGATAACCAAGCAGGGAATAATATCCATCTACAAGAATAAAAAAAAATGCTTAGATTTTGCCCTTAAATTATTTAGATCTTTTCAAACATTATTTATTGAAATTTTTTAATTTTATAGATTTTTCTTAAAATTATTTATTGCATTTTATTAGATACTTTTACAAATTTTAATGCAATAAAAATTTTTAAGATCTTCTACTATTTTAATCTTTTAAAATCTGTTTTAAAATTATTTATTGATATTTTTTAGATTTTTTTAATATTTAATTCAATAAAATTTATTTAGACCTTTAAAATTATCTATTGTAATTTTAAATTTTTTTATATATTTTTACTAAAATTATTTATTTCAGTTTTATTTTTATGTTAAAGAATATGTATTGAGAAAAAATTAAGCATATCTTATTAATGTAATTTATATACTATTTTAGCTTATTGAAAATTTTAAATTTTTATACTTAAATTTTGATAATTAGATTTTTAAAACTTCATTGTCTTGGCTTTCGTATACCTGTTGTATATACGACAAACTGCTGAATTAAAAAAATACTTTGCATCTCATCTAACTCTTACAATACCGAAAAATCTCTTGCTACAAATTGTTACAATTTCGAAAATTTGCCTGCTACAAACTGCTACAATTTCGAAAAATTGCCTGCTACAAGCTGCTACAATTTCAAAAATTGCACCAAAAGAGTTTTTTGTAATCACATCACTGTAAATTGCCTATTATCAGAAATCTGTAACTTATTAGCTTTAGGGCACAGCTTACATTTAGCTGAACTGCACATTCTATATTAAAACCATAACCATCACCATATGAATGTATAGATGAAAATAAATTACACAAATCAACAACGTTATTTTTTGGGTCAGATTCCTTTGTAACAGCTTTTTTAAAATAATTCCATATGGTATTCACTTTAGGGTTGCTTGTTGACGGTCGCCTCAAGCATCAGGCGACCAAGCTTTCGTAGCCATAGCCCCAAAGTTGCCGGTCTCTTTATTTTTACAAGTGTACATTTCATTATATTTTATAGTAAAAAGATTTAATTAATCTTCACGCACTGAACTTAAAAAGTTCGATAATCCAATCATCATCCGTGAATCGTCATCCATTGTTCGATAATCCATCGTACTCAAAATTTTATGAATTATATTCAAAAAATAAAAAGTCCAATAGTCTACTAAATACTTCAAAATATTCCATAAACTATAAATATTCCATATAAACCATCTATTCTCTCTTCGAATCGTATGCCATTACCAGAAAATCATCACAACACCGAAGCTCGATATAAAAACAAACATCCCAATGAAGAATCCGACACCATAAATTTTACAATATCTATTACTTTTTTTGTGTAAATAAATACAAATTTATTTACACAAAAGTTATATTAGTTTTTTTTTATAAAGTTTTTTATATTTTCATATAATATATTATAAAAGAATTAATTAAGAATTAAAAAGTAAAAAGAAACTAATAGACTAAATGCAGGCATCAGCAACCCAAAACAGCTCACCAAAGCTCACCCCCCCCCCCCCGGAAAACCATGTACCATCATCCCCCCCCCCCCCCCCCCATAAACCCTGTGTCTTCCCTGCAATTTGCATATTTTTCTGCCCACTCCTTCTTTGTGTCTCATTTTCTCTGTCACATAGTGTGTGTATATATCAATCTCAAGTATATATAATAATATATAATACAAGTAAAGTAAAAATTCTGAAATTACATATATGTATATATACACATGCACAGAGTGCACATGTGTCCTTGAATATTTTGGGGGAAAAAGGGGATTTCTGAAAAATGGGCCTGGAAGATCCTTGATTAGAGCAAGCAGATCCAATGTTTAGAGTTGATAAAAGAAAGTATGCGAGTTTTCTGCACTCTCCTCCCTACCTTTCAGGGCTATGACATGCGAGCATCGTCTCCCATCCATTTTGGAGACTCTGCGTTCTGGGGGGGAAAGAATGAGAGCTTGTCACACGAGAACCTTCCCTTCTGCTTTTCTTGTAGAGAAAACGTCCAGCATTCATCATGCTTAAGTGCCACTGGCTTCAAACAGCGCCATATTGCAAAAATAGATTTCACTGTTCTTTTCTTAATTCCCTCTACGGTTATCCCCCTTTAATCTTGGAAAGGCAATCCATGTGTGATGCAGGCTTCGAGAAATCTGTAAAATCTAGTCCGTCCTCAAGGAGGGCTATTGAAATTTTTTACCCGGTCTCCTAAGAATTTTTTTTTCACATATTCATTGACATATGTGCTTAAATATATCGCTCAACAATAATAAATTAGAACCAACTGCCTCATGATGAAGTGCGATAACTGCATATTCATACACTACCCCCACAGCGCTTAACCGCCATGATCAAACTTGCCGACGCAGAGTCTCTAATGAAGGACAACCTGGTGGAATTCAATCCTTCATTAGAGACTCTGCTTTCCAATTCACCTTGGAAAAGCAATCCATGTGTGATGCAGGCTTCGGGAAATCTGTAAAATCTAGTCCGTCCTCGAGGAGGGCTATTGAAATTTTTTACCCGATCTCCTAAGAATTTTTTTTCACATTATATTCATTGACATATGTGCTTAAATATATTGCTCAATAATAATAAATTAGTACCAACTGCCTCACGATGAAGTGCGATAACTGCATATTCATACACCACCCTCACAGCGCTTAACCGCCATGATCAAACTCGCCGACCCAGAGTCTCTAATGAAGGACTGAACCCAGTGGAATTCTGATCTGTGGGCGGGGGAAGAGATGTAATGACGACTCTCTCCTTTTTCCAATGTTTAGTAATTTGAAGGAGTGGTGAATAAATAATTTTATAAATCCTCTTGTTTCTAAGCAGTTTAAACCTCATTGACACTCTTAATATCTAGGGAGTGTGATTGAATCAAGATTAAAATCTTCTTGGACTGAATAGATGTTTCATACCTTAACTTCAGTTGTCAGACAACTGGAGTTAAGGTATGAAACTGGAACAAATGCCATGAATGAATTGTAAACGTATTAGTTTTAAAGTTGAAACTGAAGTTGGGAAGAAAAGAAAATACTTCTGGTTGAAACTAGAAGAATCCATTCTAAAAATTCGAACTTATTACTTACTCCTGTCTATTACAGCAAATGGAAATTTTATAGCTTTGGTTTTAAAGTGTTAAAAGGGGATAGCACTCTGCACGGGTTTGTGCTTGGGTCAGGGCTGCGCTCAAATTTTCTACTGTTTCGGGCTGGGTTGAGTCTTTTTTTTTTAACGTCCTTTATGACCGGGCTGAACATATTTATTTTGAAAAACATTTCAATGGATTTAAATTTAATACATGAACTTATTCCATTTATTTCAGCTATGTAAAGATAATTGTTTTAAGAAAACAAACCCAATTCTCCGTACAAAATTTTCACAAATTTGTTTTTTAAATATTTGAATGCACATGTCGGGCCTGTCGAGACGCAGTTATCTTCAGGCCGAGTTCATTCTATATTCATAAATTTCTTTGGGGTTTGCCCGCGTTTTTTTTACGGAATCTAATCTCAAGGCCGTCCAAGAGGACGGCAACTTCTGAAAATTGGCTGTCATCACCAATTTTAACCTGGCGAGGATGGACGATTTCCGGAGACCTGGTGTGGCGTCAAAAGGTGTGTGTGTGTCCAAAGCAGTGATGAGATTCGCATATCAACCGAATTGTTGAAAAGTTCTTTTTGTTGATCAGCTGGGAATTTTAAGAGTGCGATTTTAATAATACGGTAACAGGTCAATTATCCAGAATCCTCTGAACTTTCCAGATTTCTGATCCTTCCCAAAAGTGGCCGCTTAATAGGATATTATGTTGATTTGACGTCAATATCTAATCTACTTATTACACTAAACTTATATACAAATAATATTCCCAAAATCTGATGAGTCATTATTGAGCTGGGAAGAAGTGGGGCATTGAATGCAAAGAAAATAAAGGCATGCGATCTGAAAGCAGCTGATCCCTGTCATGACTTTGTTGCTCGGTGACGATCTTATTTAGTTATTTGTGGTAAATATGACTTTCCAAACAAAAAGAGTAAAATTAAAATATACGATTGATTTCAAGTTGAAAATTGATACTTCCACTAATGAAAATAACTGTGCTGTTTTCGAAATTCTATTTGAGTTTAAAACTAGTCAATATTTGGGGGGGGGGGGAGGAGGCTGCAGACGAAACAGAAACTAAGGAGAATATTTTGAAAAATATTCAGCCAACTTAAACTTTTTACTATACCATTAACTAAATATACAGGATAATTGTATAACTTACTTGTATTTTTAAGGTTATTAATGTGCAAATTATGATATTTTTAATCAGATAATCTAAAAATTCTGAAAAGTTGATTAAGAATAATATTTCTAAATTGAATAGAGTTACAGGAATTAAATGGTAATAGTTTATTAATATTAAAATTAAAGTTGTCTGTTTTCTTTGTCATGTAAATTAGTAACAATCTTGTTAGATATAAATCCAAAAAACTAACACTATTATTTATAAATGGTTCATTAGGTAATAATTCCAAATTATCCGGATAGAAATTTCTAATGGTATAATTATCAGTAAAAACTCAACATATCAGATCATCAACATATCTGTAAATTTAATAATCAGTAGAATATTCACAATGACAAAGGTATAAATTAGCTATCTGAAAATTAAAATGTTAAAATTGTATGCTAAATTAAATATAGATTGCAAATTTTTCAAATTCATGAAATCCCTCCTTGCTTCCAGAACAGTAAGTTGTACTACTTCTTCTGTTAGTCGTTTTTAGAACAATAGTTATGAATTGATTAATCATATTGGTGCATTCCAAACCTTTGACTTCCATAGATATCAAAGATTTATATATCTCTTTGTAAGGATATATAGCAGAGTTGCCGGATTTTAGCCAGGCCAAAAAAAGCCGGCTGGTTTTTTTTTTTTCATTTTAACCGCTTAAAAAAAAGCTGGCTTTTATTAAGAAAAGGTGGTTTACAGCCAATTGACATTAAATTTGCATTACTTTATCTTTGATACACTCCTAAATCTTTATAAACTTCTATTAAATATTACCAAGTACACAAGATTTTATGACCACTAGAAAAATACTGTGAAGGTAATATATCTAAAAGAAAAAATATATATACATTGAGGAGAATGCATTAAATTAGACACCAAGATGGTGTTTTGAAAGCCTCTGTTATATAATGCATAGCTCTCCATTACATATACTACATATTTTAAAGACTATAATTAATTAAACAGGCAAATCACCACACATCAAAAAGGAAAAACATTTTTTTTTTTACGCACTGCTATTTACACACTGCTAACAAGAGAGAGCAATCAAAAAAGGTAAAAACTCTCAATCAAAAAGGGTAAATTGTTCTCAAATTAAAACTTGTTAAAATAAATTTTTGAAAAGATTGATGCTATTCAAAAGAGTTGTTCATGCATATGTTATTCCCAATACTGTTTTCAATAGTGATAAATAGTGTTTTTTATTAAATGACTTTATGCATGATTTTAAATATTTATAAGTAAAAATAAGACTCTTGCGTATCAATAAAATCCTTAAAATTAGTTAACTAATAAGATATATCAAGCAACTGTTGTCCTAAAATAAATATTTCATTATTTAAAGCAATAACATTTTTAAAAGAATGTGTTCAAGGCCAATGTAAACCAAGTAAAGCAGTTGGTATGCCTTTTTAAAATTTAGCTGGCTTTTTTGCACTAGCAGGTATTCCAAATTAATGTTTTCATTATTAAGAAATAAAGTTATTTATTAAATTCTACCCAATAAAATGCCATTAAAATTAGTTAAAGCACACTTTAAAATTAAAATCCTTCACGCCCCCCCCCCCCTCTTTTTTTTTTTTTTTTTTATTAAGGCAATTTTGGCCAATAATTGGTTAAAACCAATAAAGGCCACTGGCGTGGCTTTTATTAATTTAAGCTGGCTTTTTTGCAACCCTGATTTATATCTACTAATAGAGTCCATACAAAGCATGGAAGAATTCCTAAAGGTGGGATATTTTAATTTTGTATCATTTGGATGTTTCAATGTTGATAAATTTAATTATTGTACATGCAATAGACTGGAGTTGATGTGTTTTCAACTCCATTTTACAATTGACAAAATAAAGTAAACATATGTTCATTGTGCACGTTTTTGCATGAATGCAAAATTTCCTCTTTGACCTGCAATCTCATGCCTGTATTATAGTTGTTTATTATTTCATATATTTCTTATCAGGGATGTCAATTTAGTTATATATATGCTTCAGGGTGCACAATAAGGCAATATTATTTAGTAGCAAACTGCTAATCAGAATTTCATTTGTAAACAGCAGTTTCATTGTAGAATTTCATATGTAGCAGTTTTTCATTTGTATTATTTCCTTTTCAATCAGAATTTCATTTGTAGCAGTTTCGGCATTTTCTCTAGCAGTTCATAATTATTATTTCACAATTTCTTAAAAAATGTACAAGTATATTGAAATGTCAGATTAAAAAAAAAAAACAACACATGACTTCTGTTTATTTTATTTATTTATATGCAATAAAATTACCATCGGAGAAATAATGTTCTTATTCAGAATCTGACGAAAAAACATATTTTGTTTACTTTCTGTGTTTTTAACTGGTTTAGAAAAAAAGAGAGATGCAAGTGTAGGATGGAAATTTGTAGTAAGGTGCGATGCGCATTTATGTAAAGATATTTTTTTTCACTGATGTAGATAGATCATTTGTCACGATTTCTATAATTACGTCAAATGCGATGCAAATTAACTTATACATCTCAAAACCCAAATTTTCCATTACAATTTGCGATACGATACTGCTTATTTTGCACCCTAATATGCTTTATACATTCTGATATTATTACAAGGCGTCAGCGGTGGCATCAGTTACTTTTTTTAGAGAGATTCCTGTTTTTGTTCCTCTATTTGGGGAGATGAGTGCAATTCCTGAAACTTCAAACTTCATCAAAAAAAATAATTCTAATTGCACAAAATGAATTTTATTCAAATGATGTCATCGAAATATAAATTGTTTGTCATGTAAAATCGATGAATATTTCATTCATATCACTAATATTCCAGACCTAAATTTTGCATGAAAAGAATTAAACAATTTTTATATAACTCATCCTACTACAATCGCTTGATCTATAATTTAGCAATCAAATTAGGCTTTGTTGTAGAAATAAAGTTTAGTAAAAATTTATATTAAAAATATTGTAATTGCATTGGCACAGAATTTAGATACACAGATAATACTCAAAATAAAGTAGTTTTATGATAGATGCGACACTAAATATAAATTTAAATGATCTTAAACATCACAATCTTTACACAGTGGGGAAAAAAATGCATGTCATATTTTATTTTGAAATGAGTCATATGATCTTTTCATATAATATGGATGTAATTATGCCAATTTTTTTTACTCATTTTGTGATAATTGGAATATTTCCTAAAAAAATTCAAATATTTTGTGAATTTTAACTCTTAAAATTTTTTTGAAATATTATGTCTCATAGGGTTCAATGTATTTCATTTTTTCAATCCGGATTAATTCCAAACTAATTGGATGATATTATTTATTTTCATTCCATGTCATCCCACAGACCATCTCAACAACATAATGAAATTTCATTTTGGTACAGCAGTTATCGTGTGTACGGATAGACCCAAATCTGTATTTTTCTTTCAATTGCATGGAATGCCCTATTGGTACTGAAGCGTACTTATTGCCATAGAGAAATCCAACTTCTTTTGAAGAATGGATAAGGATGCTTCTATGAGTTCATACGTTAAATGTGCTTATCAGCCTGCGAGTCAAACTAAATCACCTTTCTGTCAAAAGTAAGGAAGAAAATATCTTTATATCTAGACCATGAGACTGACTAACAAATTCTTTTCGTTCAGTCTCAACCCCGGCAGTTCTGTAGATTGCTTGATCTTAAGAATAAGAAGTATCATGTTATTCACAAATGCACTTCAATAATGCGCTCTTGCAACAAATTAATTGTAGATAAGAGGATAAATATATTTAATCTTGCTATTAAAATAAGGCACATTGTTAACCAGAGTGCTTAATTTTAATCCAAATACAGTTGGAGATATAGTAAAATAAATGGTTGGGTGATGGAATTTGTCTCTGAGCGGATCACCTAAAAATCGATAAGAACCAGCCATTACTTCTCAGACAACTTTTTTATCGCAGGCTACATTTCTTTACTTTTTAATGTGTAATCAGTGGTTAAAATGGTTAAAAAATCTGTCAATTTGAAGAATCTTTAAGAAATAAAAAAAACGGATGACAGTGGATTAAAGATAAACATTACGATTAGAAAAGGTTAAGAAAATGACCAGAAATGAGTTTTTAAAATTTAATAACCAAAAATGAGAAGACAGCAATTTTAAATGCATGTTATTAATTAATATTACTAAAAATATAAATATTTCTGTGAATTTTTGCTTGCATTATTTTCAGATAAACGTAATATGTTTTGTAGTTTATTGTGAATCGTTTGAATCTCCCATGATATGTCAAGCTATTTCTCAAACATACAATGAATGAGATAAAGGGTTATTATCTTAAATTCATTTAATTAAAACAATGAGAAGTACTTATAATATATTCACTTCGGGAGCATAAAATAAAATTTGATATATGTGCATCTGCACTTACATGCCCATAATTTTAATTACATATTAATTTACTTTTCACTTTAATAAATATAATTTAAATAGTCATTAAAATAATAAACAAAAGTATGTAAAACTTGAAATATATAAAAAATACACTAAAAATGACCCATTTTGGAAACAACTCATGAAGACCACGGAAGAAGCTAAGACAGTGTGCAAGTTGCAGATACAATTTCAAACCCCCAATCTTCGTCACAGATCAGCTAGAAACATTCTGCTACTGGAGGTCGAATACCTTCTGACCTTAATGGAGAAAAGGATTTAGAGATGCTTGGTGTCTGTTATTTTAGAAGTTCTATGCTAGGAAGAATTGATGGTTGATTATCAGAATCAGATGTATTGGTTGTTTGCGGAGTACCAAGGGATGTCATTACAGTCAAAGAAAACTTTGACTGTAAGGGGAGATATTACCACGGTGTGTGTCTAATTCAGTCCCCACCAAGCTTTTCAAATATAATCCCCCCTTTTTTTTGTGACTGCTGATATTGAAACGTAACGAAATACATCTTATGTCAGTAAGTAAGCAAAGGAAGAACTTAAATATCAGTGATGAAATAAGCAATTTCAATAAGTAGCTATTTAAAAAAGAGAAAAAGCAGAATTTTGTGGATTATGCTTAAGTGGCTTGAAATTTTATCTTTTTGTCATCCACCTACTGGTAATACAGTACAGGATCTATTATCCGGAATGCTTGGGACATCAGGCATTCTGGATAGGGTTTTTTCTGAAATTCAGAACACTTTTTCTAAAACTTACTGGAATGGTCTCAAATGTCGTTATAGAAAATTATAAATAATTTTAAACATAAATGTATTAAATAAAGCTTTATTGCAATCTATATGGAAAATATACTTGGTTAACTGAAATGCAAATTACATGTATTAGTGTTTAACCCTTTCGGGACGGCGGCATTCCGAAACCGCCGTGGCCCAAAGGACGGAGCGCTTTGTTTCCGAACTTTTCCCAAAAGACTGCTAATTTTTTGCGCTAAGCCTAACTCTAGAAAAAAATTAACTAAAAATCACCCGTTCAACACAGCATTCTACTTTTTTCAGGAAGAAAGGAAATACTTATTTTCTATTTGATGTATATTTTTTATATAAATTTTCTTTTATCCAAATATTAAAAATTTTAGTGTATATATGTTTTAGGTACAGATGGATTATTCTTTGGTATGTCCTTCCGATTTTTTAAAACTGTACCACATATATGCGTATTCTTAGACAACAAATACTTTGCAAGTACAGGACAGGTAAAAAATATATCCAAATACAAAGTATATCCTTTTCCTGAAAGTTCATTTAGAAATGTTTTCACAACGCGTTCTCCGTACCCACCATCAGAGCTTGATAATTCCGTGTCCTTTCCAGTATACACAAGGAAATTCCATTTATAGCCTGATTCCGATTCTGACAATTTATATATTTTTATTCCATATCTGGACGAGGGGATATATTGACGAAATCCCAACCTTCCTTTCCATGAGAATAAAGATTCATCAATGAACGCATTTCTTCTAGGAGTGTATATAGATTTAAATTTTGAAACTAATGCGTCTAACATGGGTTTCAATTTATCTAGTTTTTGGGCATTACTATCAAGAGTAAATGAAGGTAACGTAATATTCCTATAAATCGATCGCGACTCATAACTGAATTGAAAAAAGGAGTACTGATAATTGGATTCTTAGAAAATATATTTTAAGATTTGGTTTTCTGACAATGCTCGTCAAAACTACTAGTGCGAGAACCACACGAAATTCCTTTCCTGTCACAGGTGTAAATACATTGTCACAGGTGAAAATACATTTCAGTTCCTGTCACAGGTGTAAATACATTTCCTGTCACAGTTGTAAATGTATTTAGGTGGAGTCTTCGATGTGGAAAGAGAGAGGAGATTTTTCTCCCATTTTTTCTTTGCAAACTCATTAGTTGCTTTTACGATAAATTCTACTAGTTCATCATAAAAAAATATGCTAAAAAAATCAAATTCCTTATCTAAATTAGACGGCATGATATTGTGATTTATTCCAGGTATGTTCAGAAACTCCAAAGAATTCAGATCTTTCAAATCACACGTCCAAACATCATTTGAAAAAACAGCAACTGAAGCTGGTGGCGTTGTAATAATAGTACGCTCAGAATCTGAAGAATCAATTGCATTTTCAGATTCATCATCCACAAATCTTCCACTATAAGCAGAGGGGACCAGCTATCAAAGCCGATGATATCCCAAATCATGATGCCGTATTGTCGAGCAGTATGGCATTCAACAGTCACAGCAGGATTGGATCTGTCTCCATGGCAACTGTCATTTAACAAATGGAACTCGTTGCTGAATACTACCTTGTCCCATTCAGTCATCCAAAAAGGCTCGGGCCCTACACTATTGCAATCTCTCACATCAATGTCTTACCGTCAGTGGCAGTCTTTATAAAAGACTGTCTGTCTGGTTCGTTTACCATACGTGTATATTCTTCCACAGACAGAAAACGTTTCAAAGCAGCCATACTTGTATCCGAAATAACCTAATCATTTCATTGCCGCACATTCCTTTACCCCCCCCCCCCCCCTCCCTCACCTACCCCCAAAAAATACTCTCTTATATTCCTCTAATTCAGCAACGAAATCAATAAAAGCTAAAATCAGAACGAGACCCGGAACTCAATTATAAAATTGTTTATGCTGTGAGAAGTGAGCTGTCTGTTTACTTTACAGAACCATGTCCCCCCCCCCCCCCCCCCCCCCAACCCCACTCCAAATGGAGAAATAATTCATTGGATTCTCATTGTGCCAAGGTCAAACATCTATAAAATACATTTAAGTTGCTTCCACGGGCATTTAACGCCATCTAGTAGACAAATAAATTCAAATGAAAACGTTCCACGTAGAAACACCAATACGTGCCACTCGGCGTTTAGGGTAAAGTTCTCTCTGGCACCAGTGCGTGCCGTACGTCCTTGAATGCAAGTTTTCAGCCGGCACGCAGGCGTGCCAACCGTCGCGAAAGGGTTAAGCAAATTTTTGAAATAAAAAAAAATGTCTGAAAAAAAATTGATTATTCAGATTTTAAACTCCTGTGTCCTAGGAAAACAATTAAACAATATGTTGTAAATCGGAAACACTTGTTTAACACCTGTGTCACCCCTTCGGCATTATCATAGCAGACCACTGTGAAAAAAATCAAAACAAGCTGTTTTAATGTGGTTACAGTTTATTCATAATCAGTGGTTATAGTTTATTCATAATCAGTGCGTACAGTTAACAAAACAACTGGAAATGCCAAAAGTTAATTTTTATGTTAAGAATTTCAAAATTATGTGAAAATGAAATCCATAAATTGAAAATTATAAACTTACTAGTACACAAAAAAAAAAATAATAAAATCTTTGCAAATTTCTTTAAATTCCATAGATTTTTTCAAAAGCCCCAGTCACTTTGCAGTGAAAAAAGTTATGATGTCACTTTACCACTACGAAGTCATCGAGGCATCAAACGAAAGCACACCCATTCTGAAAAAGAAAAATTTTTTTTTTCTAAAAATTATAAGTTTTTTTATATCATTTCACAAACAATTTTGTCGTTCGTCAAAAGTACGTTTATCTGACATGGAACAAATATATCCACCATGGAGGTAGAGTTCACTTTACCTCCATGATACTTGTAGTTTTCCTCCTCTTCCGGAAATATTTTTAGCAACATTTCCGGTGTACCCAGACCTTTGTTATTGTCAGGATCGCAAACAGTTGAAGTGAGAAAAATGTAGATTTCAACGCATTATTTTATAATATTAATATTGCTAATTAGGCTAAAAAATTATATGGCGGGATTTGAAACAAAAAACCGCTATCTGGCGCAATTTTTGGCAAACAATTGAGTGTTGGTGCAGAATTTGACATTATTTTGCCGCATTCCGGTTTTGGGAGAGTCCGGATATTGGAACACTGGATAAGATATTGCGTACTGTACTACCTAAAATTACCAAGTGCAGATGTTTATAGATGCTGCTAATGTCCCATTCATTACCACTCTCTCCTACAAAGCAATTTTTTCAATAAATTTGTTCACGGCAAAGTAATCTCCTTTATCAGTGCTGCATAACACTCACTTATTAGAAGCAAGCATTTTACTTTAATAAATCAGGGTTCCGACGGTCTTTAAAAACTTCTTATGTTTAGCTTTCCTTTTTAAGGACTCTTAAAACTACTTTGTTTTCATCAACACTCCTTATTTTCCTCCGAAATTGGAGCATGATCAGGGTCCTTCTTAGAGAGCGATTCCCACAATTTGCTGCTAAATTCCACTCAGAAAAAAAAAGTTATTTTTGTTAATTTTTAAAATTGCACTTAATTTTAAAATTAGAGTAGGATAATCCCACCTAATTTTTTTTTCTAGGGAGAACCCTGATGATCGAATTCCTCCAGTGATGCGATCACTTTTCCATTTTCTATCTATTTTCAAACTTCACTGCCTGATATCCCAGTGTTACCAGATCTTTTCCAAAAATCACGCCCCAAAATTGACGAAAATTAGTGTTTAGTGTTGAGATTTCCCGCAATATTGCCAAAAATTACTAAAATTCATAAATTTACCGAAATTCCAAGATAAAATTTACTGGCCTTCTAAAAGTTTGTCAAAATTGCCCTCAAAATAAATCATCGAACTTTTCTGAAAGTACTTCAAAAATCTGCAACCAAAAAAATGTCCGTCATGCTTGTCTGCAACTCCATTCAAAATTAGTCCACTGCAAAATTATTCCAATTGAACAGGAAACCTGCGGAACTAGCGGAATTTTTAAAAATGGTTTAGTTTCTTCTCAAATACAGAACTAGAAGTTGTCCTGTATTTCCTATATATTTTTTAAAATGGGAAAAATCCCGGAAGCAGAAGTTTTTCTATGTTTTGTGATAAGACTTTGTTCTGCATGCAACACATGAAAAAAAATTCTGCTTCCGGGGGTTTTCCTATTGTAAAAAATATGTAGAAATATAGGACAACTTCTACCTCTGCAAATATGTATAATGAGGCTTCAATGAAGGCTGCAATATGGTTTACGGCCTATCTCAATTAGTCCATATAAAATATTAATTGGATCCTTAGAAACTCCTTATTTTTTATTTTGAAAAAAGAGTGGGAACACTGTAAATATAATTTAAATAGTTATGAAAGTAAACAAAAGTATGTAACTTGAAATATATAAAAAATATAATTTTGAAATTCATAAAAAATACACAAAAAATGACCCATTTTGGAACCAACTAATGAAGAACATGAAAACTAAGAATGAAAATTTATATGCTATTTTAGCTTATTAAAAGTTAATTGAAAAAGCTAAATTTTTATACTTATGCTGTTAATTAGATTTTAAAAACTGTACTTCGCTTCTACCTGTTCTATATGTGACAAGCTGCTGAAATGAAAAAAATGCCTTGCATTTTAATTGCTACAAAGTCAAAAATCACTTGCTGCAATTTTGAAAAATTGCCTGTTACAAACTGCTACAATTTTGAAAAATTGCATGCTACAAATTGCTGCAGTTTCGAAAAATTGTCTGCTACAAACTGCTTTAATTTTAAAAATTTGTTGCTCCAAAAGACTTTTTGTAATCACATCACTGTAAATATCTTCTTGAATATTGCCGATAATTTCACTAGTTTTTTTTTTTTTTTCCCCTTTTAGACTATAGTTGCTACTCTGCAGCAAAACTTGTTTTGCTTAATATAAAAATTTCAACATTTTTATGAAAATAATTAACTTTTAAATTGAAAACGTGTGTCTAAAATAGATTGGAAATTAAAGTCAACTATACTAAAATACCATATATAATATATTTTATTTTATTAATTATCACTTAATTTTTTTTTATTGTAAATCCAGTAGGTGTGTAAAGTGCTCTGTTAAATTTTCGAAATTAAGTGCTTATATCTTGTATTTTTGTAATTTAGTTGTTATGCTTGTGCGATTATTCTCTTTTGTACTAATTTAAATGTCTATTGCAGCATTCAAATTTTTTTTTATATAACTTGTTATATAAACTAGTCACTTTTTTCAGTCCATGCAGTTGATCCTCGTAGAAAAATGAAATAGGAATTTGTAATCGGTCAGCTACTGGTTTTTCCTTTATTTCATTTTAAGTGCAAATTCAAGATTTTTAAGCAGTTGAACACAATCTAATTTTTCTTCAAAATTATGGCAGGATAATTTTCAGCCGATCTACGATTTTACATTGATACTCTGTTTCAGCTGTAATTTTGTATTTTCTCTACTTTGCTTCAAGGATCTTCTGCTGTATATTTTCAGTTTTTCCATTCTTTTGTTAAAATTTTTATTATGTAGATTTATATGTTTGTTCAATTCAGGGTTGACATTGTAATGTTGATTCTTGGAAAAAAGAGAGAGAGTAAACTTAATATGCTCTTATGTTGTTATTACACAGGGCAATTTTTATTACCAAACTTCGGCAATTCTTCTCATCAATCATACTTTAGGCGGCGTCCTCTCTAACAGGTTCCTTATCTCTAATGCTGCTAATTTAATTCCAAGAAACATTCTTTGGTTGTTGTTTTTTTTCATATAATTTGGATCTTTTATACCCCATGGGTGTCTGTATTTCGGTAAACATTCTATTTTTTTTCATCTCCAGATACCAACTTAGTATAGCTGCTTGCTCTGTGCTTGCAGTCACATTCGCCATCTTTAATGCAAATGAGAAGAAAGATTGAACAGAATGATGTCCAATCTTATTGTTCTGTGATTGGTTCACACTCAAAATTGAGCAATTTTTATTGTCGTTAAAAAAAAATTGCAGTGATTCGTCGGCAAGATTTCTTCCCATTAAAATGTATGGTGTTGCTGAAAAATTGCTGGAAGGATTGCTCCATGTAATAACACCTGCTTAACCAGCCAGTTCACAGTTAATATATATTATAATTTTAATACCATCTTAAAAGATACCTGAAAATAGGCACTTACCACAGTGTCCACTAAACAACACAGCGATTAAATAAAACAACTAACTGGCCACCATTCTTCCCATAAAAAACTGAAACTCTTCTCTAAAAAAAATGAAAGAGCAAAAATTTGAAGAATGTTGAACACACTCCCTCTTCCAACAAATAACTTTTAAACAGATTTCTTTTTTTTTTTCAATTTTAGAATTTGTCAAATTATTCCATGTTTAGTATGCATTTGAGGTAAAAAGTTCTGAAGATTTGAACTTTGTTTGCATTTTTTCTCTAAAACCAACATTTAAAAATATAGCTTTCTGGACTAGGGTTCTTTTGTGCCATCATTTGCAGTAACATGTTGTTTATGTTGAGTCTCTCAAAACACAGGATGGTGGAAGGAAAAATGTTGTGTCTAGTTTAGCACATTGCAAACACTGTACCTTTGATGAAATATAGAACTTATTTCTCTGATTATTTAATTACCACCTTTGTCGACCCCTGTCGTTTTTTAAAAAAAGCTTTTTGCTTGCAATAGCTTTCTTGCAATAACTGTCAATCATGCATGTATGCAACGCAAGTCATAGATAACGTACAGTTCATGAAGTAGCTGTCAATTGTACACCTCGGCTAACAGTTAAGTTCATGAAATAACTCATACACCTCAGCTACATGTACCAGTCACAGTTAATGATGCAGTTCATGAAGTAGCTGCTTCGCATGCCTCAGCTACACACGCAATTCATAGCTAACGGTACAGCTCATAAAGTAGCTGTCGATCGCATGCCTATGCTATGTGCGCAAGTCATGGCTAGCAGTACAGTTCATTGAGTAGCTGTTAATCGCATATCCAGCCGCTATGCAGGCATATGGGCAAGAGTTGAAAAATTGTCAACAAACCTAGTAGCCAGAAAAAAGTTTTAGTAGTCAGCCAGTCGTGGCACACGAATGTGGGTATGTCAATATTTTATATAAAATATCACTTATTTTTTAATAATTATTATGTTTCTAAAGTATTAAAAATTAATAAAAATAAAGTAATAAAAATTAATATAAAATATCTAACAATATTAATTTTTTAAAATATTATATTAATCTTTTCAATAATAAAGCATTCTTTTTACTTTCCCTGCAATACATTGTAATGTATAGGGAAAGTATTGGAATCATGCCGAAAGTCGTAACTCGAGTTTTCGACTGATCTACACATTTCAAGACCTCTAGAATACGAAAAAACCATTTTTAGCGTGACATCTGTGTGTCTATCTGTCTGTGCAGATTTTGTATCCACTCTAACTAAAAAACTTATGGACCGAATTTCACAAAATTTGGTAGGTAAGTCACTTGTGAGCGAGTCTGATGCTGATTAGTTTTGGATATGATTCGGAATAAAAGAACCCGCCTGTTTTTGCGAAATGGCCCGCAAAAGCTTGTATCCACTCTAACTGAAAAACTACTGGACCGAATTTCACAAAATTCGTACATGAGTCACTTGTGGGTAACCCTGGTGCTGATTAGATTTTGGTACGATTCGGGCAAAAAATAACCTGCCTTTTCTTGCAAAATGGCCCGCAAAAATCGTCAAAATCTAAACTAAAGAACTAGGTATACTCAAATATATCCATTAAATGCTCGTTTAATACGTAATTTTTAACGACGGAAATAATAAGACCAACCCCATTACACTAGGACTAGCCGTTCTTGAGATATTTTAGTTTTCCGTATTTTCTCTACGTCACCTTTGAAAATAAGTCCGGTTACTGAATGAGAACGAAAATTGAATTAAAAGTGAAATAAATTTAATTAAAATAAAGAGAACGCGGATATAAGTCTGCAGGGAAAGTCATGTGCTGCCCACATCAGATTTTTTAATTTTGTATTACTAAATTACTGATTGTCAGACAATCGTCAGAATAGTCTATATTTGCACCTTGCCAAGCTAATGATTTTTAAAATATTTTTAACTAAAAATAATATTTTAAGTACTTTTAGTAAAATTAAGATTTGAAGGATGTTCATTTTTAATTGAAATTAGATATTCAACTTTGGGTGCAAATATATTAAATTCTAATTATGCTCTTCAAATGTATATGAGCCTTATAATACTAAATGCCTAAATAAATAAAAATGTTTTAATTTCATTATCTTAAACATATATCTCAATTTCATTTACAATATGTGTAAAAGGTAATATTCCAGCATAAAAAGCATAATAAATGTAAAAATATCAGTGGATGCAAACAGATTGAAAGAAATGGAAAATATTTAAAAATATAACTAAATATACAGACAATTGTGTTTAAATAAAAAATGTCCGCGACATTACTAAACTGTCTTATAAATTACTAACTAATAAATGAAACACGTAAGCCCATGAATATGCTGCGGTGGATTTTTTTTTGCTAGGGCCAATTTTCAATCTGATATAGTCATTTTTATCCCAAGGATTTCATTGAAAAATGTCTTTAGAATCCCATCAAAGTCCTTTAAAAACTTTGTATATTTCCTGGGAGATGAAAAAATCTGGCTTTCTGAGAAAATGACAAGTTTATTGCTTTGTTGAGTATTTAAAGAGGTCAAACAAAAGGTATAAAATGACGTTTTGTCTGTTATAATAATTTTGTTCACATTTCTGCAAAAGTTAGCTCGCAATTATTTCGCAAATTGTGAAAAAATATACTTTCTATATTTGGTAACAAAATTTTAGAGGATCGTAATTTTATCTCGCAAATGCAGTTTTTTTTTTAAATCTTTTCCAATAAATGTTTATTAATTACAATCAAAAGTGTTCATCCTGTGCATAATATTGCACTCGAAGGGCATGGCCAAAGCAGTTAAGATTTCTTTGGAGATATCTTAATATTTTTAGCAAAAAAGTTGGAATATCTTTTACCAAAAATCAAAGTCCCGGAACAATGCACAGAAAAAAAACTTAACAAATTCAGAAAAATCTGAACGTTTGTACCTTAGTGTGTTTCGGTTCTATACATTCAGGGAAAATGAAACATTAAAAAGCACGTAGCCGCAACTTTTCCTTAAACTAGTGGACAATGGAATGACATGTCGTGGCCATTCCGGATGCACCCCTTAGAAATTTCCGGGAGAAATGATATAACTTAAAAATTTCCCAGAAAAGAGGAGTTGTTGGGGTAGCTGAAGATGCGGAACTTCCCTTAAAAACACGGTGGATCCGCAAAACATTTTCATCCTTGCTTTTCATTCGCTCAGAGGATCGCAAGGTGGACGATGAGCGGGATCGATTTCCCACAGCGCAATTTTTTTCTGTGCGGAAAAAATGAAAAAAAGAAGTCACTCGCTTTTGCTTTTCAGTTCGCCAGATTGAAAAAGTTGGTCGCCAGTGGCGATGGGTGACCGCATTTTTCGAGCCCTGCATATGGGTAATGATATGTCTGTTACATATGCCTTTTATTAGTGGCTGCATGCAATAACAATTCCACTACACATAATAGCGATACACATGCTGGTCATGCTCATGTAATATGCGTAGCGTTGAAATAGATGTCAATTATGTAACCTATGCGGGTTCAAGAATCGCATAGGCTGCATTCCCTAGAATACACAGTATTCTAAGCATTGTAACTACATTACCATGAAAGGTAAGTATTGTGTTGAGAAAGTAATGCTAACTAACATAGAAGATCATTTATAAAGCAAGATCATGGTGACATGACTCTTTCAACAACAATCATGTGACCATTTACGACACCGCAAAAAAAAAATACTTGCCAGCTTGCCAAGTACAGGCATGAGATTCTTCTATGGATCCACAAATATCCTTATTCTTTTTTGCCCAAGGAATGTTCTTCTTTCCATGGGCAAAATTATTTTCCTTGCAAATTTCAAAATTTCTCTTAAGCATAGTGTTGTTCACAGGTCACGAAGGTCCGGAAAAAGTTATGAGGTTACGAATGTCAGTGTCGCGAAATGGGAAACATAGTTTTTCTAATCTTGCATTTGGAAATCTATTTGCCTGCAAAATCGGTGCTTGTACACGGCGAGTTCTTCCGCATCAATGATCTTTCTCTCACATTTGCAATCTGCACTTCAACTAAAATTTTTATAAATATTTCGAGTTGTACACAAAAAAGTTGTTTTTATAACATATAATAGGGAAATGAAATGCTTTTCGGCAGCAGCATCGTGAAAAATGTCATTTGTACACGACCATTTACACATGTTTAATTGTGAAAATATTTTCCATTTATGAAATCCATTTGCATTGACTAAAAGTTTTTATAATTATGAGTTATATATAAAATGTTGTTTTCCAATAATATATTGGAAAAATAAATTAATGAAACGAAGGGCTATGTTACAGTAAAATCGCTCTGTAGAGGTCTCAGATTAGTTGTATAGAAGACTTAACTTTATTACTAGTTTAGATCTTGATATTTATGTGGAAAAGTATCGAAGATAAGATATTTTAATTTTGTATCATAGAAATATCATAATTTTATAAAATATGTATTTAAGTTTGAGAATGTTTTAAGATGTATTTAAATTTGGATTTTGATAGATCACAATAGATATGGTGCATTTTTAATTCCTTTTACAATAAGATAAAGTAAACAGATGTTCATCACACACATTTTTGCATGAATTCAAAATTTCCTCTTGCTTGATCTTTTCGGTAAGTAATGCGCTTTAGCACTAGTTAGTGAACAGATAGGACCTGCATCTCTGCGATGTTGTTTTGCGTATTCCAAAAGATAAACTTCTGGTATAACTTCTGGTTAGATATGAAATGCGACCATTAGATTTACTTGTTCTATTTATTTTTATTCTGGTCTGAACAAACTTTCAGGGGTCTCGGAAAGCAAATGATTTCGAACTGTATATGCATGAGGAAAGAGAATTGGGTAGAGAAGTGCTGCACAGTTAGTAAATTTTCTAATTAAAACAGAATGGTGGATATGTTATATAGAGCTGATGTTTTATGCTCTTATAAATGACTGACAAGATGTTTCCAATCACAAATGCCTTAGTTTGCTGAACCCAATCTCGAATGCTGGCCACAAAACAATACACCCTGTAACAAAAGTTTCTTAATCAAAAGGTAATTATACAACACTGCTGGTAAAAGTAGTGTTGTATAATTACCAGAAAAGCACCTAATCTGGAATGCTTTTGAATATTTTCCACAGCTTTTGTCCTTGTGGGGTTTCTACAGTCATTAAAATTGCTTAAATTCCCATTTTTTTTAAGTGCTCTTAAAACCTTTTATTTTTGCCAGATTCTCCTTAAAGTTTTTGCCGCCAAATCTGAGAAATACAAAAAGAAACCCGGTAAGCATTAATGGGCTGGTTTGAACTCATGTCCATTTACTGTTTACTCTAAATCAGTTAAGTCAAAACACCGAAGGGGAGTGAGAATTATGTCTGAATTTGCCTGATATCTTTTACATTTTAATATACAACTTTCAAGTGCTATTTCTTTTCACGGGATTTAATTTCTCTCTAATCATGTCATAACCAATAAAAAATGAATTCAAAAACAGATCTAACTTTAAAAATAAGTAGTTTAACAAAAATTATGACGTTGGCAACTCATGACATTTTCTTCTTCTGCTTATGCACACTTTATGCATACATTACTCCAATATTTTAATAGGGGCTCATTTTAAATATTTTCATCAGGTTATTTTTATGGTGTGCTAGTAAAAATGAATATTTTATTAAATGAAATAATTTTTCACATAAATGGTGCGATTACGCAATTCATTTTGTTTTATCTTGCATTACTGAGTACCACGAGCATCTTTTCCCATCTCTCTCTATCCTTTAATTATTAGAATGTATCTGGCAGTAGGGCCTTGTTAAAGCAGGGTAGTTATATAAAATAATAATATAAAAATCCATCTACATCAGTATAGCGGGCATCACTCTACATTCTATATTAAAATCTGTGACTGAATCATTCTTTCTACACAAATAAATGAAATACTTGAAATTGCAAAAGAGTTCCTTTCATCTCGAAATTTATTGCTATCTCAACAAATTTTCATCCAATTTTAGTCATATTTTACAGGGTTTGTACACCTCCTGGAAATCCTTGAAAACTCCTGGATTTAAGATTTTTCTTATAAGGGCCCTTGAAAACTCCTTATTTTATTCGTTTTGGCTCTTAAACTCTTGAAAATCGAAAAATACTCCTGGAAAATCGACATCGCAATCTTTTATTTCATAATATAATCAATAGGTGGTGCCACCAAACCAACGATAGTGCACAAATATTGATGTTGGAAATACAGAGATTGCCAATCATTATGGATTTTTTGTAATTCTGATTGATTTCTGAACAAAATTACTGACTGCCGAAAAGACCTTTAAATTACGGAAAATTCCTTCTCTTCCCCCCCCCCCCCCCCAAACCATCCTGTAATTATTCTTGTTAATTTTGTAATTATTTTGACATATTCAGTTAATTTTGTAATTATTTTGACATATTCAGTACGATTGTACAATTAAGGTAATTCTCGTGTAGTCCAGTGAGTCCACAAGTATCCTTTTCTATTGACAAAACTAGCTTATTTTCACATTTTGGTTATTTGTTAAGGTTATTTTTTTAATTATTATTTTTTTGATGTTTTATTTATTTACATAAATAGTGTGATTGCACAATTCAGTTTGCCCAGGAAAATTTAACAGTTTATCTAGAAGAATTTAATATTATCTGGTGATGAAAGCAATATTATTTGTTCCCCATAATAATGTGGTTTCAAAATGTATATTCTCTATTGTTGTTAGAAAATATGGGGCTGGTTTTAAGCTAAATTTAAGTGCAGACACATTATATTTTTTTATTACTTAAAAAAATAAAAACCATGTGAAATGTTCTTTATTTTTCATGTTTTAGGAAGAAATTATTAAAGTCTGAGCTAAAGCAGGCTAAAAATAAATAAATAAACAAATGCATTTAGTTTACGCTAAGCATATTCTGTTTTCTACTAAGCTCAGCGAGTTCTGTTTCCTACTTATTTTTTAGTTTAAGCAAAGCATGTTCTATTAAGGATTTTAGAATTTCTTTTTTGTTTAGTAATGAAGACTAATATATTCATATTTTGTTTAGTTTAAAAATTTGAACATTTCTAAAAAATTTTAAATGTTTGATCAAATATTTTTCTGATTATCATTGCGAACAATTTTTTTTATCACAAATTGAACCACTCTAGTCATTACTGAATGAAAATTTCCTGTCTAGATTACTGAAACTATAAACAGCCATTATTCATATAAATCTTTTGAAAATACAAAACAGCAATATACAGCAGTACAAAGCAAATGTGAGCCGAGGCATTGCTGAAGGAGAAGGATTTGTGGGTCATACCCTCCTCCCCAAGAACCCATTGAGTTTCAAAGAAATTATATATGGAGAAATGGAAAACAAAATATTTCGTTACCAACTATAACAGCTAAGTTGATGTTGGATTCATTTAAAAAATTATTAAAAGGCATGGTTAAGAAAAAAATTGTTAATGGATCCTGTTCCATCACTGATATTTAATAAATTATGGAGTGCAAATTGGCAAACTTTTCCTTTATTGGTGTATTGTAATTCAAGGCAAATTTTTGTATGGCCAAAGTGGTGTAGTTGGTGTAAAACTAAGCGACATGGCTGAAAGAGAAACATCTCTAGAATCTTGGCTTCGCTTCTACTTTTAATGTGTAGAAAAACTCCTGGAAAACTCCTTAAAAACTCATGAACTCATGGAAATGGGTTCTTGTGAAAGAGTATTTTAGCACAATAAAAAGATAATATAATACCAAATTAAAAATAATAGGTCAATATCTTTTTTAAATTCACAAAGTTAGAAAATCGTTGGAAAATGCATAACACCAATAAATGGTATTAGTAGTAAAAGGGTCCGCAAATCAGTGTAAACCCGCTACAAAGACTACAAAAAGTGCATCGTTGTCTTAAAATTTATAATTTATCAATGGATGGGTTTATGCATTTATTTTTTCTGGAGTAGTCTATGATATATTTTGGAGCTGCTATAAAAAATGAACGTTGGATGGCACGTCAATTTTAGTATTTTGTGATATAAATATCAGAAAGGTTTAAAATGCAAGTATATATTTAAAAAAAAAATTATTAAAATTTGTCTTTATTGTATGCGTAATTCAGTTTTTATTTTCGGGCGTTGCTAAGATTACACAATTATCTTTTTCCATCCATCTCAATCCTCTTATTATAATATTTATTATTGCACATTACCTTGGCGAAACTAGCTTATTTTCATATTTTGGTTCATAATAAATGTTAAATTTTTAATTATTTTTCTATAAATAGTACAATTGCGCAACTTTAGTGAAAACTTTTATTTTACCGAACATAAATGTTTATTATAAAGTAATTTTCGCCAGATAAAAACTTTATATATTTTTTGTTTTATAATTTTTTTTTGTCCTGAAATTTTGTAAGATTGGTGTCCTGAAATTTTATATTCCACCAGTACTACACCTGGATTTGTAACCTCAACCTGCATTCATTTTCAAGACTCTAAAATGTGATATCGCTTGGCTAATTCTCTCAAGAAATAAATGCCAGTTAAAAAATATGGAAAGTCAGTGTCTGGTATAAAATGTGGAAAGTCAGTAGTAACTACAGTTGAGTGGCTAGTGCAGCACCTTGCATAGAAATACTTCAAACACATTTTTTCCCCCCTATACCTCGCTCCGTGGAGTTTAGGGCATGGGCTTCACTTGACACAAAATAGCAGGTAACTTTCCTTATAATTTTCTGCAATTTCTACCATGTCTCAACAGACAAATCTCCATTTCATAAATTTACCGATCCCTGATTTCTTTTTTTAAATTTAGCTGAAAATATCTACATTTCATAAAATATAATTTTGATATTTTACTTATAGATTCACAAACTATTTTTCTATTTTGACCATAAATCGATATCTTGGGAATTTCTTTTCTTTCACTAAAATGTTGCTATATCATAGCAATTCCGAAAAAATGTAAAGTTCAACTCATTTCGAATAAAAAAAAAAATGTTTAAAAGCATTTATATTTAATTTAGCTTATTTACTCAATATACAAGCTTACGGTACTTGCATATAATGTAACAGCTCCCAAAAAGTTGAATTTAAAATATCAAATTTTTTGCACTTACATTTCTCCTCAATCTGCAGAATCCTCGTAGTAAAGAAAATACCTAGAAAGTAATTTTTCAAATCTTGTGTTTAATTCGCTCACTGTTTGCTGACACTTACTTATGGCTATGAATATGTTCCCATGACTTTCTCCCCAAAATCAAGTTAATTAATAATGTGGGCACATAAGCAGGTTAGTCAGTCCACTTATGCAATCCATGTGCACCTGAGCAGCAGGCATCATAACAAGAGTGAAAATTGCATGTCAGTTTTTTCCCTTTTTAAATTAGACATGTGATTATTCTGCGAATTTCATTTGATTGATGTCTGAATTAATTGAATATTTTCTATTATCCATAATTACGAAATCATAAAGAAATTTTCTGACAGAGGGTAAAGTTTCAAGGGTCAATTGATGATTCATTTTCTTTCAGTAACCACAGTGAAAATCCGCTCCTCAAATTGATGCTCGCCATTTCTTTAATGAAACTGCCATCTGAAAGCGGATACAAAAAAAAAAAAAGCTGATTTGCACAGAAACGCCTCGCCTTCCCCCAGCTGTAAACTGCAATATATAATTTCCGGACCCCTTTAACTGAGATTGTGGCTGTTAAACATTGAATGTGAATTTTCCTCTGTTTATACACAGGAATATATATTTTAAAAAATCTACAAAAACTACCGATATTTAAGACTTTCTTTAAGAAAATATTTGTTTTCCAATTTTATTGTATTGCATTATATATCCGACTCTAATCAAACATCAACGATGTAAACAGGAAAAATCTAACCATTGTGGAAATGCACATCCTCACTTATTAGTTAGTGTTCACTCAAATTCATTGTCATCTCATTTCTGTCTTCAACGGACTTGCATCCACAGGACATCAATATATATAATTGCAGTGTTTAATAATATCTCATCTCTTCCCCCCCCCCACCCACTTGTAGAACTAATCGGTAATCCCAGATAACTCATAAATTTCTGCTTTTATTGCGTCAATTAGATGAAACAATAAAAATTAGAAATACTAGGAAACGAAAAAAGAAGATTGGCAAATCGCTAGTAAAGTTAAACTTAATAAAAACGTTTTATGATATTTACCCATAAATTTAAATATTACTAAATTTGTTATGTCAAATAGAAAAAAAATATCAAGAGTATAAAAATGCCACGATTAGAAAGATTAACATTTGCATATAAAGGCAAGATCGGAAGAATGGAATTAAATCAAAATTACCACGAATTACAAATACAAAATATTCGGGGAAAATTTGTGGAATAGCAATTTAGCTCAGCAGAAAAATTGCTGAAAAAAATGAGAGTCCGATACTGAATTTAATAAATAATTAACAAATTAAATATTACTATATATTGATCCTTATTTTTAGATTTAAAAAAAATTGCTGTAATAATGAATTTTTTTCTCTGGAAATTTAATATTACTGAATTCATCGTAATTCTTAATTTCAGCTTTAAAAGAAAAAATATTATCAGAATGCTACAATTGGAAATAAAAAAATATAAATTGCTGCAAATCTCCTATACAAATAGTCAAGAAAAATATGGAATAGCTATTATGGAATAGCCGCACCACCACAATGGCTAATCCTAACCATAAAAAAAAAAGTCATTTATCCATTAATTAAACAATCTTTTAAAAATTGCTTAACACGTTGAGTGCAGAGCTAGCTGCTCTTGCTCTGCCTACCATTCAGGCGGCACTCAGTGGCGATCGCTCGGCGAGGTGTTCAGTCATAGAGTATAAACAGGAGATAACATATATATGTCGAGGTGACGATTGTATTTCACTGTCCGTTTTGGCTATACAAATGGCATAAAAACATTCAGGTACAATACAGTCAGAAAGCTAACCAGGTTGTCGCTTTTTGCAATATGTGTAAAACCAAACCACATCCTTGTTTAGAATGCTTTAATAAACTCCATTAAAATTATAACATTTGTTTTTTAACCTTGATACTGCCTGTCCTACGGTTTGACATCACTCAAACAAAAAGTTCTGTGTCAGTCTCCACGAACCGACATCACCGAAACGAAAAATTCACTGTCAGTCCCCACGGACCGACGTCGCCCAAACGGAAATTTCACGGTCAGTCCCCACGGACGGATGCCTTGCTTAATGTGTTAAAAATGTTTCATCTGAAAATCTCTGGATTTAAAAATCGCAAAAAGCATCAAAATTAAATAAATTACGATAATTAAAAACTCCTTAAATTCGTAATCTTTTCAAATGCTGCCTCCGAAATCCCTACAGTGAGGAATATTATCAAAATACTTTAGAGTATACTTTATTCTTTTTACCCCAAAATATGTGGCGTTATCAAGAGTAAAGAAAAAAAACTTCCTTTCGCCTCTTCTAAAAGAAGCAAAATATAAAGACTTATTTTCACCAAGTGTTTGTGGTTTGTCAGATATGTCAAAATACTGGCTGGAAGCAAGAGTTACGAGTGTGGTTAGTGATCTGGCAGGAATTAATGGGGTTAAAGGGGTCAAGCATTATAATAAGATTAAAAAATATAAATATTTTTTTTTAAATACTGTTTTCTATATATTTGCCTAATATCATTTAAATTTTAAAATGCAATTTTCAATCATGATATCTTCATCCAGCTTAATTTCTCTTTAAGCTATTAAAAAATGGGGTCAAGCATTATAATAAGATTGAAAAATATAAATATTTTTTTTAAATACTGTTTTCTATATATTTGCCTAATATCATTTAAATTTTAAAATGCAATTTTCAATCATGATCATCCAGCTTAATTTCTCTTTAAGCTATTAAAAAATTGATTCAAAAACACATCTAACTTTAAAGATAAGTATTTGTTCAACAGAAATACAGATGTTAGCAGCTTCATGACTCTCCTGTGCACAAATAATTTTGCATTCTCGTGCATTATTGAAAGTGTACAGTCATTTTTCTCCCATCTGTCTTTAGGGCTCCTGTTTATGTGCACTGCATGCATAAATTAGCCCAATATTTTTAATAAAGTGGTTCATTTAAAATATAGAGTTATTTTTATAGTGTGCTAACATAAATTATAAATGTTACTAAACTATGCCAACATAAATTATAAATGTTACTAAACAAAATAATTTTTTAAATTGTGTGATTGCACACTTCATTTTATATCCTAGAGCTTTATTGAGAGTCCCCACGTATCTTCTCCATGCATCTCGATCCTTTAATTATTACACAATATGTAGACTAAACTTACTTATTGTCATAATTTATTAATTAATTTTAAAGAAATATTTTGCATAATTAATCAAATATTATGAGAGTTAATTATGTTGGAAGTAAAATGATTCAAAAGTTAATAAAATTTTGTGAGAACATCGTAATCTCGTACAGAAAAATTATGTTTTAATAATCAGTTTAAAAAATACTTCGTTTTGCATGATACATTGGAACCCCAATTTTACGTTTTTTACCAGACCAGCAAAAAAAAAAAAAAAAAAGAAAAAAAAAAGTACGACACGGGAAAACGTAAAATCGGGGTAGGAAAAAAAGCAAAAAAATAAATACCGTAGTATGTATAATAAAAACAATTTAAATGCGTATTTAATATAATCAAAAATTTCACTTGCAGCTATCTTGATTTACAAAAATATCAGTGCTTTTTGCTTGCTTAATGTTTTTTGTTTTAAGTTCATAAAGAGCATTCTCAATTACTGACAGGCTTTGCAAATGTGATTCTTGCGAATCGTAACCCAACAAAAAGTTTTTTGCTAATTTCAGTCCATTTAACTCTTCGTCGAAAGAAGGCATTGGTTCTACAATTTCCGCATTGTCATCATCGGTCTCGTCTGACGAAGATTCCATTAATTCAGAGATGGTTTGTACCTCTGTGGTAATCACATTTTCATCGCATTCAATGTAATCATCAAAAGCAATTTCAGGTCCGTTGAAATAACTGCCCTTCAAAAAATCATCATTCTCTGCTAGAACAGAAACTTCTTCGTATGATGTAGGAAATCTGCCATTCATAAAGCAATGAGATATGCAACTTTTTGTAACATTATTCCATGAAGAAGAAATAAAATGTAATGTTTCCAGATTCTAGTTCAACCACTGCCTTTCGTACCAACTGTTTCTTATAACACACTTTAAAAGAGCGGATTATGCATAAATCACATGGCTGAAGTTTACTAGTGCAGTTTGGAGGGAAAAAGTCTACATGCACATTTTTACATTTTTAGCGTGATGTGTAACTCAAAACCTAATAGACCAGATTTCATAAAATTTGGTAGGTAAGTCACTTGGGTGTGACCTTGGTGCTGATTAGTTTTTGGTACGATTAAACAGAACATGCCTTTTTATGCGAAATGGCCCGTAAAAATTTCATGTATCCACTCTAGCTAAGATACTAATTGACCAAATTTCACAAAATTTGGTAGATAAGTTACATGTAGGATATTCTGGTACTGATTAGATTTTGGTATTAATCGGAAAAGAACAACCTGCCTTTTTTTATGAAATGGCCCACAAAAATGTCATGTATCCACTCTAGCTAAAATACTAATTGACAAAATTTCACAAAATTTGGTAGATAAATTACTTGTGGAACACTTTGGTGCTGATTAGATTTTGGTATGATTCGAAAAAAAAATAACCTGCCTTTTATTCAAAATGGCCCACAAAAATCGTTAAAATTTAAAATAAAAAAACTACGTATGCTCAAATATATCCATTAGATGCTTGTTTCATACGTAATTTTTAATGAAAAAAAGACCCCATTACACTAGGACTAGGTTCTCGAGATATTTTAGTTTTTTGCTATTTTCTCTACGCCACCTTTGAAAATAAGTCCATTTACCAAATGAGAACGAAAATTTAATTAAAAGGGAATTAAATTTTTAAAATAAAGAGAGCGTGGATATAAGTCTGCAGGGAAAGTCATGAAAGAAAAGCCCACATCAGATTTTTCAGTTTTAAATCCAAATGAGATGTACATTGATCAATGAATAGGATGATCTTTCGCCTTTGCAATCTAATTTTTTTTAGAAAGTTTTCAAAAATAGTTTGCTTCATCCAGGTTTTCTTGTTTGCCTCATAGCTTGTTGGGAGACTCTTAACATTTTTGAAACAATGTGGTTTATGAGAATGACCTATAACTAGTGGAGTTAATTTTTCGCTACCATCGGCATTACAACATAAGACAGTCAAGCGCATTTTAGACATTTTTCCACCATGGCATGGTTCCCCTTTAAACGTGTATGTTTTATTTGGCAGTAGATTAAAGAAAAGGCTTGTCTCGTCAGCATTAAAAATATCTTTCTGAGCATAATTTGCCATTAAAGATGGTAAAGTTTTCTCTTTCCACACATCAACTGTAACTGGATCGACACTGGCAGATTCACCGCAAATTGATTTATATGTTAGATCATGGCGTTTTTTAAATCTGTCTATCCATCCATTAGAAGCAGTAAACCCTTTCCAGCCAAGCCGAGCGGAAATGTCTAAAGCCTTTTCTCTGAAAATTGATCCATTTATTGGGACATTTGCAGAATGAGCTTGCCTGAACCACGTCAATAAAATATTTTCTAATTCATCATATGGTGAAGTTTTTAAAGTTTTTCTCTTCTTTGCAGTCGTTCCCAATTTTTCAGAATTAGCTTCCGCCTTGTCTTTTTGATTCAAAATCGTTTGCAGTGTCGAAGCTGCTATTCCAAGAGACTTTGCCAACTCAACTTTCGTTCCATGAAATTCGTTTGCTTTTTTTATAATGGAGGCTTTTTCAGAAACAAAATAACATTTACTCTTACCAGCCATCGTAAATCTAGTGTTTAGTCGCGATAAAGGACTCAAAAGAAGTACTGTATGTAGTAAGGTACATGTACGTAGTTGTGTGTGCGACAGGTGACGAACGCGACACCTGTTCGTCACGTGGCTCTCCTTGGCAATTTTCCAATAAATCCTGTGCTAAAGGAAAGGAAAGGGGTGGGAATCTGTTCAAACCTCTTGTACCTGAATGAAACAAAAAACGTACACCAAATGCATAAAATAACTGAAAAATTTGGAAAAATCTTATTTTGGCACCTCAAAATAAAAACGTTCGATACGGGAAAACACAGGATTGGAAAAACGTATAATGCGGGAAAGAAACACATTATCAATATAGGAGATTTATAGAGACCGAAGAAAAATAACGTACGAAGTGGGAATACGCAGAATGCTGGAAACGTAAAATTGGTGTTCCACTGTACTAATTAAATTTATGTGATTAATATATAGCACTTGATTGTATATCGGTATTATTTGAAGAAATTTGCAATTTTAAGAAAATGCATAATTGATATATTGGTATTTTAAATAAAACATTTTACTTGATCTGCTTAATATGTGACTTGCATCAATTTATTTGATAATTTTATGTATACAGTTGAACTTTTTTAACTTAAGTCCAAGGTAAATGTAAAATAATTAAAATTATAGAAGCATGTGGCTCATTGCAAACTTTCGTTTCGTCGAAAATTAATTTTAAACTTGGAGTTATGGAAGTTCAAGTTAAAAAAGCTCAACTGTATATGAATATAATTTCTTACACTATGAGATGGGAAAAAAATTTCTGCTAATTTCTTGCTTGGCCAATCACATGTATGTTAATTATAGAAGTGTTTCTTATGTAAATATGTAACTTTCAGGTACCTATTTACTATAAAGCATTTAAAATCGGATGCTAACATTAATCAAAATTAACGAAAGTTTCAACAATAATTTTTGTAGTATGATCTTAGCGTTAATCTCTTTACCTCCATGATTATAGCTGTGAATAATAAAATTATTTTTAATGGCATAAATCTTTTGAAATGGCAACAGCATTTTTCAACAATAAAATATTACATTTTGTAGATGTTTTTGTTATGAAAATAAAATTTTCATAACAAAACAGTGTAAAGAAATTTTGACTTCTGATTTGTGTAAAAATAAAAAATGGAAATTTTTATCCATTTGTGATCAAAATATACATTACACAAAATACATTATACAAAATTGCAAATACATTATACAAAATTGCTATACATTATACAAAATTGCAAATCATTTGATGAAACTAGTGGAGTTAATTTTTGCTACCATCGGCATTACAACATAATAAGACAGTCAAGTGCATTTTGGACATTTTTCCACCATGGCATGACTCCTTTAAACGTGTATGTTTTATTTGGCAGTAGATTAAAGAAAAGGCCGGTCTCGTCAGCATTAAAAATATCTTTCTGGGCATAATTTGCCACTAAAGATGGTAAAGTTTTCTCTTTCCACACATCAACTGTAACTGGATCGACACTGGCAGTCCGGTACTAGTCGTGACAGAAAATCTCTATTTTTAGAGTTTTATCAGCGGCTGCACAGTCTTATTTTTTAATATAGAGAGGGAAATTTAGAGTTTTTAAAATTTCATCAATCTTTCTAAAAATGGTTCTAATTCTATTTTGCAAGAAAGGAAAAAAAGAGTCTTAATTATTGAACCAAAAATTCTCACAGCATTCTTTATTATTAACTAATTATTCTTTGCAAAGCAAATCTGTATAATAAAAACTTCGTTAGACATAGCATGCATAGTTGAATAAAGGTATCAATCAGTTTGAAAAGGCAGAAAAGATCCTTCTTTGACAGTATGAATGAGGCAAGAATATGTCTATCATTGTCTGTCCTGCAGAATGTCTTTGTTAGTACTGGTATTTTGTTTTATTTATTATGCCAAAGAAGACTAGTTTTGCTTCTGAAACCAGTTGATACCTTTATTCAACCGTGTATTTTGTGTCTAAGATTTTATTTTGCAGGTTTTCTTTAAAGTAGCCTGTTCCAATTTTTATATTTATATAATTATAATTTGCTTTAATTTGTCAATTGAGTTTTGTATTTGTTTATTAACATGAAGTGAAAGAATAAAACCGTACATGTTTTATTTATGTAATTTTATCTTGTAGCAATGAAACCTGTATCAAGTGGATATTTGATCATTTTATTTTACCTACTGATATTTTCTATAAATTCTTTTTACTCAGTGTTTTAAAAATATTAAATTTATGTATGAAGATCTGAGAATTTTCACTTTTTTATTTTTGACTGATGTCATGAATTTTCCATGCTGTGAGTTTCTGTACTTTTTCTCAGTGTTGAAAATTCTTAATTAAACATTATAAAATTGTAACTTTAGATATATTTTTGCTGGTAATTAGTTAGATTGAAGGAGGGGGGCTGACTTTTATAACTGTTGGAATTTTTATTTATTGTTTGTGTGTGACTACTGGCATTCTATAAAGCTTAACTGTCAAAATTGCTGATGGGCAAAAAATTATATTTTGCAGGACTTTATTTTAATTGAAATATTTCTTACCGCTATACAGTTAAAATAAAATTAAACAGAATTATCAAGTTTACTGTATTAATAATCCATGATATTTATCCTGTTTCGTCAGTAATTTTGAATTGCTCTTTTATATAAAACAGATTTCATTCACATTTTTTAAATATTAACTACTCATAAATTTACTAACCTTTTAATTGTTCTCATTTGGATGTGAGATGTAATTGGAAAATAAGTTTCCATGCATTTATAAGAGACTTTATACTGTTTTGTGATTATCATGTATATGCTGCATAAAGCATAGAGTCACCTGTTGTCCTTAACAAAATTAGAAATAGTAAATTTATGGAAATCGCAAAAATAATTACCTTTTAGTTATAAAATTCTCTGTCTAAATTGTGATTTTAATATTTTTAATAGACTTCCAATTTTATTGAAAATGGTTTTATAGATGAGAGAAGCTTCATAGGAATAAACTTTAGGTTCAATGAATCAGATGGTCCTTTCTGCATATTTTTCTGTCATGCAGTCAACAAATAATCATAATTCTTACCAGGTGTATTTGTAATGTAATCATGATTATAATTTGCTACATGAATTCCATAGGTTTCAATTTCAACAATTAAAATTTCAATACTTAATTTTCACTTATGGATCTAAAACATTCCCATTTAGCCCACTACTATCGTACTCTCTTTCAAGGACAAGAATGACATTCTTTGTATGAAACGGTCATTAAAATGTACCGCAAACAAGGTGATCTTTTATGCTAAAACATTAGCTCTGAACTCAAAACAAATTATCATGCATCCAGATTCCGCAAGTTGAAATTTTGAACCTTGAATATAACTATTTTGACAATTATGAAAAAGTAACAATTATAAAAAATTTTAACAGGTTATGGGGATAGGGTGGATATCTTGCGAGTTCATCTCTAACGGATGATTAAGTGATTACAACTGTATATAAATGCACTTTATTCGATTATATAATATTTTTGTTTTCACTAATCAAGATTAAAATTGCAATTTCCACCCCCAAGTATAGTATGTCCGGAAAATACCTTCTAATGTGCATTTTAATAATTGTGACCTATACTTATAAATTATAATAGCTTAATACATGCTGCAATCACTATTTTTAAACAAGTAAAGTTAGTTTAGTTTGTATAACAACCCTTTAGAATTTGGAAATAAGCTATTGTAATAAGATTTTACTGGAATGATCATGATCACATGACCACTTCCATTTTTTTCTTCTAATTAAAGCCCTATAAATTCAACTGTTTGAAAATCAACTCGTAATTGTGTGCACTCATACATTGTTTCCATGTGTTGATTTATTTACAACTAGCCGCCTTTGGCGACCAGCCTGTTCGCTACCCTTGAAAATTCTGACCGTGGCAAACTCGTTGGCGCGACCTACCAGAAAGGTGTAACGTAACTGCTTGGAAGGCCAGGAAGTGCCACACAATTTAGACCAGAACCCAATGGGGGAGGCATCCAAAGAGACCGTACCCTCCTTCCCCTACCACAAACCTCTCGGAAGGACTTGCAGTCCCACACGTTTAACGTGATCGTACTCCGCGTGAACACGGCTGCAGTTTTGGCAATGGCGGGAATCGAACCCGGGCCTACCGAGTGAAATTCCCGCGCGCTAACCACTGGGCTACCATGCCATCCGCGACAATCTCCATAACTTTATTTTTATTCGGCAATTTTGGGAATCGAACCCGGGCCTACCAAGTGCAAATCCCGCGCACTAACCACTGGGGTACTTCACCCTCCGCGATATTCTTCATAACTTTCTTTTTATTCACCCAATTTAGACCGGAACCAAGTGGGAGAAGCATCCACAGGGACCGTACCCTTCTTCCCCTACAATACAAATGGCAAAAGTATAAACATAAATTTTTGCAAACATAATTGTTGGAATACTGATTTAAATAATTTTTTGAATTTTATTCAAAACTATTTTAAATTTAATGCATTTTAAATTGTTTATTTAAGGGCAAAATGATGTAATTGTTTCATGTGTTTAGTATTTAAAAAAAAAAAAAAATTAATTTCGCAATGTTAGTAAAGAATAGAGTTTATGCTATTAGACAGCATTTATGAAATAAATGAAATTCTTGAATATTATCTGGTACGACCCTTTGGTATATTCTGGTTGTATTATCTGGTATATTTTAAAAGCATTTCTATTGCACACTTTGTAATGTAATATTTTTTTTATCAAATATTTTTGCACAGTTGCACAACCCCTCAGTTTCCTTGTAAGTTTTATCTTAATGCAGGGGTGGCCATTAGAAAATTTCAATCAGTGATTCAAGAGACTTCATGACTTCACTGGTCTCCAACCTTTATAACTGATTTGTATACAGGATTTTTGAAAATATTTTAAAAATTGCAAAACGAAAGAAATTACTTGAGGAATTTTGATTTCTGTAAATACCTTAATAACAAAAATATAAAAGATTTATATAAATTGTAATTTAATTTTTGTGGAATAAATGAGTTAAAATCCATAAAATTTATCGAAAGGAAAATGTTACTGGAATAAAATGTTAATGGACCACTCTATTGTATTATTTTGTTAATTCGTTGGGTGTTTTTGTGGCCTTTGAACCAGCAGACTGTCCTTAAATGTTAATGTAATAATAGACAATAAAATAATCTAACTTCCAAAGCAAATATATATTGAGGTAGATGCAATTAAAGTAAGTAATTATGTTAACTTTTTTTCTACAGTTATGGAGTACTTGCAATCACAATTAGCCAATACTCAAGCATTGTGCAGGCTAAAATTATTTTGTGACAGTTTCAAATTAATAGCTACCTACATAATGAATTATTTTTTAGAAAGCTAGGTCAAAATGAGATCTAGATCTTTACATGGCAATGTAGATAATCAAGTAAGAAACAAATTTGTTTTAAAAAATATATATATATTGTTATGAGATATTGCTTGAAACTAAAGTCTCTCCTCATTAAGTTTTAATTGTAAAACAGGATTTATATTCTAAATCAGTGCATTAAGATTTATATCTATCCATATATGTAAATTCAATCCCGGTTAACATGGATGACTTTAATAAATAAAAATTGTAATGTGTGGATAGGTGGAAATACTATTAAAATTGTTACTCTGCAATTAAGAATTGGGTGCACATATGACTGCTGCGATAAAGAAGCTATTTTGCAAGCGTGATCTGCGATTGTTGCAATAGTGAGTATCAAATCTGTTTAATCCTGATAGAATCCTGGGGCAGAGTTTGAAAGTTTAACTTGGTTAGATATTCACAGAGTTAAAATTTAAGCAATAGGACTTGGCAAAATTTTGTAGTGGCAAGGAATTCAGTTGACAGTAATAAACATTATCAACGCTCCCACCAATTATTCATAGGATTGCCAGAGAAAAAAAATGCCAAATAATAATATAAAAAATCAGCAGTTACTCCAGTCTAATGGACTTTCTTTGTGGATGTTTTTCTTCTGCTGAAGAATGGTAATCCTTCTTTGTGATCGAAATTGTAACCACTATATTTCGAAAACAGAAAACCTGATGATATTTCCTTATAGGTTTTGATTGGATACAAATTGCTTGCAAACTACCTTTTCCCCAACCATAGACCTCGTCAAAATAATATATCAAATTATTTTATTTATTAACTTGCATATAAATTAAACTTGTCTCTGAGATTTAAGATTCAGGGGAATCTAACTTGCCTGGCAGTATATTAATATGTACTAGAATTTTATACCATTTCTCTCCTTCGAGCATTAAATCTTTAGCATCCCCAAGTTCATTTCAATTCTTCATTTTTTGTGCTAGTGCACCAATATTTCACCAAGAAGTAAGCCCATTGGTAAACTAGCGGGTCAAATATAACTATAGTTTGCAAAATAAGAGCTCTGTCTGGCTTTTAAATGTAAACTTCTTCAGCTTGAAAGGGCGATTGCTCATAAACTATAAGAGCTTTGTTATATTATTAATTTAGAAACTGGATTTTTATTGCTTACTGTTTACATCTGTTTTCATAATAGAGAAGATATGGTGGAGCCCACTTATCGTGAGCTTGGATGCAGCAAAGTATCGGTAGGTGATAGGTGGAGAATTTTTTTATCATAGAGCAAAAATAACATCCCAGGAGCAACAATTAGTTTAATAACAAAGATTCACCCCCACCCCCCCTTCAGATACGTTGAACTCAAATGCTCTTCAAATATGTTGAGATAACCCAACCATATGAAGACTGCATGCAAATTTTCATATTAAACCTGGTGTGATATTCTTTTGCAAATAGGATTCGAACGTGGAATCTCCTGATCCGTAGTCAGGCGCGTTGCAGGGTTTTTAGGAGAAATCAAACAATCCTTCATTTTCAAACCTGTGTATGAAGAAAGTTCGATGTGGAGAATTCCAAGAGATCTCACTTTCAACGATTGTGGAAGCAGAAGAGACATTGATGCCATTATTGTTCTACAGTTGCTGATAATACGTTTGATGAATCCAGATCCAATAAATCATAATTGATTAAAAAGGAGGGAAGGTAATATCAAAAATTACTGTGGGTACCATCTAAGATTTGCGAGACTATTCTTAGTGACAATTTATATACATTCGGGAAAAATGCTATGCAAATGTGTTGATTGTGGAGTGCAATACACAAAGAAATTTATAAAATGTGACGCCCGTATGGGTCAAAAGTGTCTGGAGTGTCCAAAGCTGTCTGGAAACACTAGTATCCCTTATTGGCTTATTGTGCAGTTAAAATGGAGGGCATTAGTTTTAAAGAAATTTTAGACATAATGTGACATAAGAAATTTTAGACATAATGTGTGAACTAACTATGAAGGCATGGGGTAAACAAATAGTATTCTCAGCTTTTAATTTCGGTCCTTTCTCTGTTCTGTTTTGCTAAAGGAATTTGACAGGCATTGCATAAGTGTTTCTCATTTTATTAATGAGGTGATTATTTTCTATGTTTGCAATTCATCGTATGTCAAATTCCCATGGGCACATTTTGAGAGAGCAAGCTAAAAAAATTTTTTTCCTTCTTGTATCAAAGGTGATTTTTATAAAGCACCAAAATTTATGATCCAGATGACTCCTCCTGATTTTAGCAGTTTTAAATAAATTTTCAGGAATTTCAGCACTTTTTTAAACATAAATAATTTGAGAATTTTAGTACATTTGCTTTTATATAAAATAGCGTGGTTTAGCACATTTAAATTAAATAGTAAATTTTAACTTTATTTTGAAAAATAATTTAAGCGTATTTTCTATTTAAAACAAAAAAAAAAAAACTCAATTTTTTGCTTTTCCCCGAAAAAAATTTTCAAAATGGAATTCCCATATGGATTCATATAAAAAGAAAATCGCTAAAAATCACTATTAATAAGACAGTTCTTCCAGCTTTTAGCATTTTTAAATGAGCTTCCACGAACTTTAGCAATTTTGTTTATATTAAATCTCAAATTTTAGTGCTTTTAATAATTTGCATATTTTTTCACTTTCAAACGAAGTAGCTAATTTTAGCTCTATTTAAAAAAAAAAATATATATCACAAATTTTAATATCTTTTTTTCAGAAATCTTGAAATTTCACGCTTAGGGGAAAAAACTCTTACTCTCTTTCTGAAAAATTTTGATTAGCTTTTTAACACTGAAGAACAAAAGTCAAAACTGAAGAAAAAACTAAGGTCATTTGAATAAACTGAAACAATTACTGTTTAACATGAAGCTTTGGCCTTTGCAAACAAAGCAGAAGACAACAAGAGGTTAATTCAGCAGTATCCATTAAGAAAAATATTTTAATGATACGTGAATTGCTTAAACAGTAGTGTGGAAGCAGGTGCAAACAACATTCAAAAACTTGCAACGAAATTCCCAGGGTGGGCTGCTATCATGTTCCTAATTTTTGTATAAATGTCCATAATTTTAAGTTCCAGGTCTGAGAAAAATCATTTCTATTATTTATCTCATATCTAATCGTTTATTGCGAATATCGATTATAATGAATATTTTCCCCTTGTATCTTGTGTTTTTTATATGCAGGCTCCACCGTATTTCAGTAAGCAAAGGGAAGCAAAACTCACTTTGATCCAAACCTTCTAGTATTTAAAAAAATATATTTTTTTATATTCATTATAACAGATGCCTGATTATTGATTGCAATGACAAACCCTAGCTGATAATGCTGAATTATTCAACAATACTTAATTTGGGTATTTTTCTTCTGATTTTTTGGAAAAGATGATTCTTGATTTTTCTTGTTTTTATATAAGTGATGATATAAGTGATGATATATGTTTTTATATAAGTGATGATTTTATATAAGTTTGATTTATGAATTAAATTAGAAATCTGGTTATATATGATATAAAATTGTTTCTAGTAGGCTGCTGTTTTTGAGATATAGGCTACTAAAGTAGCTCCCCCACCACCACCACCACACACACACACAATGCTGCAGGTCATGAAATGAAGTCCTTGTGAAAAAAACAAACAGATAAAATAGAATAAAAATCAGAAATATATAAACATGAAATTACAAACAAAATTGAATTTAAAGTGATTTCAATCACGGCTTCTCAAAGCAACTGCAGATATGACAGGGTGGAGCAAGAAAGGACATCTGTGCATAGGGAAATACAGTCAAAGGGTGTAACCTGAAAACTATTTTTTCAAGGTACATGTGGATGCTTGAGAATCTGGAAAGTACTTTGACTTCAAATGACCCTTCTCAAGACCTTGAAAGTACTTGAAAATTCAAATTTTCTTGATTGAGTCCTTGAAAGTGCTTAGAAAAAGGCAAGGATGTAAATGTTCCACAGATCTGTGGTGTTTATTTTTTACAAGAAGTTCTGCTTTTCCCTAAAATTTCATTAGTGGCATAATTTTTCTTGAAAATTTATTACTCGGTGGGACCTCCACTTCGCACCATTCCATTCTTAACTAGATATTGATTAGAGTTCGGACTCAATTCAGAGAGCCCAGGCTCACTCGAGCCCGAACCGCTTAACTTAAAATAGAGCCCGAAATACGTTTTTAACTTTCTCCCTTTATTGTTACTAATTATTCAAAGATATCCGTTCGTGAAAATGGGAATTTAAGTTTATATATGAAGCACAAAATATAGGTGAACAATTACTTTGAGCACTGAATCTTAGGAATAACATAAATTGAAGTTAGAAAAAATCGTCTCATGAAAACCATATGGCATTAAAATAACAACTTACCAATATTGTTAGTAGCAAAATTAATATTGGCTTTTTTTTCTCACCCTTCAATATTTTGGCAAATATAGTGTAAATGGGATTTAAATATTTCTGACAATAAAAATGAAACATTTTAATTTTTAACCCTTTCTTTTGATGTATTACCATTCCTTGATTATTCTATACATATCAAATATTCCCATTTATCAATATGTCTATTGGAAAGGTCAATAATAAACAACGTCATATTTTACCACACACTTACTAGCATAGAGTGATTTAAGATAGAATCCATTTACCAAGTGTTTGCCTTCAAATAAGATTTCAGGTACCTGTTAGCAGTAAGTGTTTAGTAATAATTTTATTACTAAACACTTACTGCTAAGTTTTTATTAGTATTTTCTAATCATTAACTATTTAAAAAATGTCTATTAAATAAGAAAAATTGTTTGGAGCCTGAATCGCGCTTAGTACCATAGAGCCTAATTCGGGCTCGGACTTTCGGTTTCAGGCTAACCCCGTCTCATCTCTAAAATGGACAAGTCACAAGCACCTAAAATGTACAACATAATATTTGTTTGTGGAGAAGAAAAATCAATTTATTTAAAAATTAACTTCATCACTTAAATCATGATATTTTTTAAATTTTATATTCCGTCTGTAAAATTTGGGGAAGAGGTGGATATTGGAACAAGTCTGTTTGCAGCAAATTAATTCGTTAAGAAAGTTAGTTAATCCAATCATCTGATCTAGATGTTTTCTAATTTTTAACACTTTGATATATTTTAACTCATTAATTTGACTCGAACAATAATATTAGTTTGCTATGATTTTTCTTCCTAAAAATGCATACAATTTCATTATGAGGGATTGATTGTCGTCTTTCAAATAAAATTACACGGTACTTAAACAGGGTGGCCACTCAACCTGGAAACCGGGAAAAGTCATGGAATTTTGTGAAAATTCTGGATTTTTTTTCTTCTAGTTGTCCATGTTTTTACTAGTTGTCCATATAAAAACAGAATTGCCCAGTTTGTATGCCATTTTTGAAAAATTTCGCCAAGTATTACGCTGTACTCGTAACCGCTAGATAAAGACTGCCACATATCCATTTGATTCCATATAAAAGCAAAAATGCGAAGTTTGTGTGCCATTTTGCACAAATGTCGCCAAGTTAATATTATATACATTTTACTATATATTTTTTTTTATTTTGAAAGACATTCTTTTGGCATTGCTGAATTGACATTATTCGATGGCTGTGGCTTGTTATAGTGTAGTTATTGCATATCTTTAATGATCTGTCATTGTGAGCAATTTGCAATGTCCATATTTAAGGACATCAGTTTGGATTATTTCATTTTATTGTCTTCAATTAAAACCATTAAATTCTTTTAACGATTTCAGTAGTCCAATTTTACTGCATTTATATGTATTTTTATTAAAAATGTCAAATTTATTTGTAAAAACAAAAGAAAATATGTGTATTTTTTTTCTCCTGATTTAATATAACTTTTTTTAGATAGTGGAGTTAAATTGTTGAGATTTTTTAATCAAATAACTAAATAGGGACATGTGCATGTTTTATGTTGAAACTACTGGTCTGGAATTTCTTTACAACTCACATGGAAAATCTGGAAAAGTCAGGGAATTTCAATATGTCTGAAGAGTGGCCACCCTGTTAAAAGTGCTTGAAATTTCTTTGAGGAAAAGTGTGCTCACCCTGTATTTTCATTGAATTTTACAGTGACAACCCTATGTACTTTCAAAATATTTTTATCAGGGATCATTCTAGAGCATTTCAGATAATTAGTAATGAATAGAAAATGTACTATTTTATAATTAGTTTAATTACAATAAGTAAAATAATTAAAAAAATCAATGCACAAAATTGGTTGGTTTATTTCTTTAATCCTGTGCCAGGAATAATTGTAATTTCAATGTATAAAGTTTGGTTATAATTATTATATAGATTGTTGATTTAGTAGGTTAGCTATTTTGTCTTAATTGAGGCTTCCATGTCATTGGTCTGGAACATTTTGTCTTCATTACCAGTTCTGTGTTCAATAAATGCTTTGGAATATTGAAAATAATAGGTTTACATTTTGATGTTCTGGGTCCTATGATCTTATAGTTAGACTTTATACAGGTTTCAGTGTTACATACATCTTTCAACTTGGTATTGTTCTTAATTCATTATAGTGTTAATTAGTGTTTTTAAATATGAAGTCTGTTTACAGACTCTATCAGGTATCATTATAGACTACTAACTTTTGCTCCTTACTTTTTCCCCCTTTCTGTCATGTTCCTGATTTGATGCTGCTGGTCGCGTGTCTGACATCTGTTTTTGGTTACAAACTTTTTCTTCTCGTCGTGAAATCGCCGTTGTTAATTCAACTTATGACAATTTGTTGAAATTTTACCTTGGAACTGAACTATAGCGTCAATCACGATTTGATCAGCCACCAATGGGTGGAGTGAAATGGGAATCTTCAAGTGCAGATCCCATGAATGACATGGGTGGTCCCCAAGCCAGTGGTGGTGGCCGGGGCAACATGCGTGGGGGCCCCTTGCCCCCTCATGAAATGATGGAGAATATGGAAGACTACGGTATGGATGCCAAGAGACGACGCTACTAAAGAGTAGCCAAAAGAACATTTTTTTTCTTTTCCCTTCCCATCATTTATATTCTGACTAGCACTCATCATGTCCAGTGTCGTGGTATGAGTTAAATTTTTTTTACTTTAGTGTTAGCCAATGCTACATTGATTGATGTTCCACTTCTCATTGTAATCGAAATCAGTTATGTAATGGTGTATGACAATAAATTTCTTTTTTTATCCTAATTTTTGTTAATTTTAATTTTTGTTAAGTGTTAAATTTATTCTATTATAAAATTCTGTTTTAAACATGCATTTTTTAACTGAATGGTTAAAGAGAATTTTTAAACTGAATGGCATGGATTAAATATATTGGTATGGGACACAAAATCTAGTGAGATCTCCTAATAAGTAGTATTATACTTATTTGGTTTTGCTAGAATTTGTTCATTTGACATCACTTTTTGCCACCACATTGTGGAGATACATGCACCTTTAAGCAGCTGGATATTTTATTTAAAATTATTTTTGCCTTAAATGGGGTCGTATGAAAGACTGGTGTAGATGGGCCAGGGATTTGCCTTTTTACTTTCCCTACAATGTATAGCATATGTAGTCTAATGAGATCATATATTTGCATTGAGTTATCAATAGATGTATATACATGCTGTGGGCATCTTAAAATATGTATCGACTACTTTTAATATATCTTTATCTTCTCTAGCTCAAACTTATTCAGCTGATTTTTGTAAATTTGTCTGCTCGATGAATTAAAAAAGTCCGCCTTAATGGAGATATACAAAATCTCTACATGTATTGTAGTTGAATCTGTGGTATACTCAATTTACTATAAACAATTATGTTCTGAATATAGTAGTGTTTCTCTGGTGTTTCTCCATAATTTCAGCATGGTTTGTTATACGATACAAAACATGTTGTTTGGGCCAAAAAGGGGGGTTAAAAGGACCCCCTACTAGCAAGGGGACTAGCAAATAGATAACTTTTATTTACAATTTTCGTGAATATTTTCAAAAATTTCTGGCAAAAAATTGGATTTAGGTTCCTGGTTTGTGTTCCAAACTCAGGCTTATTAATTTAATAGAATCAATACTTGCTTGGTGATGTCATGCATGGCAATGCGAGTCAGCCAATCAAAAAATGTATCATGTAAAACAACAACCAGAAGAAACCACATTTGCTCCTTTATGGTGAAGAAAGCTTTATCAATGATGTCAGCATTATTATTTCAAAATTAAAATGATTATTTAAGTTTCTAAACATTTGAAACCCAAGTTTTGTCAATTTATAACATAGTTCAACTAAATGTGAAATTGGTGATTACTTACATTCATAATTTTTTCTTAAAGTATTAAAATTTATGAATTTTATGGAAAATTGCTAAAAGTGCAACTTTTGAAAAAAAATTCACGAAATCATGTGTTTGGGATTTTTTGTGGAAAAAAATTTGCAATTTTTGGGTAAAACTGCTAACATTTTAAAAAAAGGTTTAAATTTGGTAATTTTTAAAAAAAGATTTAAAAAATCTTGAAAAACTGTTAAAATTCACAATCTTTGAAAAACTTTTTTATTTTAATTTATACTGCTAAAATGAGGTTATAGGCTTTTTGAGGCAATTATTTTCATTGCATTCTTTATATGGATTTTCCTGTACAAAGCATTTTTTTTCCTTCTTTATAGTCGTCATCTTTACTGTTCCCTATGTTTGTGTAATTAGGTAAATATTCTTTGAACTATTGCTCCATATCCATTGTCCACCATAGAGCTGCATTTGTAGTCTCATTCTTTGGTGCAAATGAAGAGAGCAAGCAGTGTTATGTACATTTTGTTGTCCTCTGATTGGATTGCTCTCGGAATACTTGATTGTCCCCTCCCCCCCCAACTTTTTGGGTTTGAGGGACTGGATCGCAGTATGCGGGCGGGCGTTGTCGTGCAACAGAATCCACTTTCCATTCCTGTATATCTGTGGGAAAAGACGTTGGATGTGCAGCAGTAAGCGCTTCAATACAGATTCGTAGAATTCGCCGTTGGTGGTTTGCCCTTCCAGGACAAATTCTTGGTGGATCATGCCGTTGCTGTCAAAAAATGCAATCAAGAGTGTCTTGATTCTGGACTTCTGTAGACGTGTCTTTTGGTGGGCGCGGGGAAGCCGATGAGCACCATTCCTGTGTTTGCCGCTTCGACTCCATATCGAACTGGTAGCACCAGCTCTCATCTCCTGTGACGATGGTTTGCAGATAGGTTGGATCGTCATCATGCATGTCAATGAAATCTCCAGCGGTGTGCATGCGTGTTTCCTTCTGCTCATCTGTCAATGCCTGCGGCACAAAATGGGAACAGATCTTGCTCTTACCCAAATCTTTGTGAATGAAACACGCATTCACAATTCCTCCGATATCCATCGCAGAGACAGTCGGCGATTTTGCAACAGCATCTGTTGCACCCGCTCGATGTCATCGATCGTCACACTTGTTGCGGGTCGACCCGAACATGGTTCGGCATCCAGGTTTTCTTTTCCCTCACGAAAATGTTTAAATCAGTCGTAAACGCATTTTCTGCTCACGACGTCTGTCCCGTACACCTGGACCAACATTGCATGCGTTTCTGTGGCCGTTTTCCCCAATTTGTAGCAAGACTTCATGTTTATCCATTGTTTATCCATTTCAAATTGACGTGTGTTTTCGCACACTCACCATTCGACTACCCGTAGCAGACTCATTGCGTCAGGTTTTTTGCGCTCCTTGCTACGTGCCTTCTCTCCTCAGGTCTCTCCCTGCCCATACGTGTGACTGCATTTTTAAATCTAGTTGCTTTCGAGATATCCATCCATTCACCGAACTTTTTTGACGCACCTTGTATAACCATCTATGTGTAGTAAAAGGTATATGTCTCAGGTCTGAGTTGAAAACTGGACAAAACGGCAAGACAAATACATCAAGGAGAGACTATATAGATGATCTCTTCTGGATGGCAAACACCCTAGGGAGACATTTACTTCTGTGAAAATATCTCCCAGCCAGTGATCCCATAGATCTTATATACTTGTAACCCTATAGGTCTTATATGCTTATACTTGTAAAGTCTATGAGTGACCCCAAAAATATGATCTTCTTGGAGTCTCGTGGAAATTAGTGAAGTTGACACTGTTGACAAACTAATCTGATTAACCTAGAATGGGGAACTCGACATCAAAGGGATGGTAACCATGCTTTAGTTTGGCGCTTCTTCCTTGGCGAATACAGCTTTTCAATATCTGATCACCCATCTTTAGGTGGATCTAACATGGTTAGGAATTTAAACTGACTGTTCAGAGACTTCCGATTGAAGTGCATAAAGTTATTGCTAATAAGAGAAAGAATCTACATTTGACTATGTCTTAAGGATATTATATTCGCACATGTATGACTACAATACATTGCATCGAAAACAGAACACTGGACAAAATTTTGATGAAAAGTACAAGAAAAAGAGTAGATACTGATGCTGGTGAAAACGAAGAAACAAAATGTTCCTCGATAGAAAATGTAAATACAGAGGTAAGTTTTCTATCCTTGCATCTTCATTCATTCAGGGGAAAAAAATTTTGTGTGAGCAAGTAGAGAGGATCTATTATATAGTAGAAAATACAACGTGAAAATTGCATCAAAACCGGGGCAATAGTCATTAAGGTTGATAAAAACGAATGCTTTAACCCTTTTGGGATGGCGACATTCCGAAACTGCCTTGGCCCAAAGGACGGAGCGCTTCGTTTCCGAACTGTTCCCAAAAGACTGCTAATTTTTTGCGCTAAGCCTAACTCTCGAAAAAAATTCTCTAAAAATCACCCGTTCATCACAGCATTCTACTTTTTTCAGGAAGAAAGGAAATACTTATTTTCTATTTGATGTATATTTTTCATACAAATTTTCTTTTATCAAAATATTAAAAATTTTAGTGTATATATGTTTTAGGTACAGATGGATAACTCTTTGGCATGTCCTTCCGATTTTTTAAAACTGTACCACATATATGCGTATTCTTAGACAACAAATACTTTGCAAGTACAGGAGAGGTAAAAAATTTATCCAAATACAAAGTATATCCTTTTCCTAAAAGTTCACTTAGAAGTGTTTTCACAACGCGTTCTCCATACCCACCATCAGAGCTTGATAATTCCGTGTCCTTTCCAGTATACACAAGGAAATTCCATATATAGCCTGATTCCGACTCTGACAATTTATATATTTTTATTCCATATCTGGACCTTTTTGAGGGGATATATTGACGAAATCCCAGCCTCCCTTTCCATGAGAACAAAGATTCATCAATGAACAACACATTTCTTCTAGGAGTGTATATAAATTTAAATTTTGAAACTAATGCATCTAACACGGGTTTCAATTTATCTAGGTTTTGGACATTACTATCAAGAGTAAATGAAGGTAACGTAATATTCCTATAAATCGATCGCGACTCATAACTGAATTGAAAAAAGGAGTACTGATAATTAAATTCTTAGAAAAATACACGTTAAGATTTGGTTTTCTGACAATGCTCGTCAAAAATTACTAGTGCGAGAAACACACAAAATTTGTTTCCTGTCACAGGTGTAAATACATTTCAAACAGGTGGAGTCTTCGATGTAGAAGGAGAGAGGAGATTTTTCTCCCATTTTTTCTTTGCAAACTCATCAGTTACTTTTACGATAAATTCTACAAATTCATCATCAAAAAATATACTAAAAAAATCAAGTTCCTTATCTGAATTAGGCGGCATGATATTGTGATTTATTCCAGGTATGTTCAGAAACTCCAAAGAATTCAGATCTTGGAGTTTTTAAGATTTGGTTTTCTGACAATGCTCGTCAAAATTACTAGTGCGAGAAACACACGAAATTCGTTTCCTGTCACAGGTGTAAATACATTTCAAACAGGTGGAGTCTTCAATGTGGAAGGAGAGAGGAGATTTTTCTCCTATTTTTTCTTTGCAAACTCATTAGTTGCTTTTACGATAAATTCTACAAATTCATCATCAAAAAATATGCTAAAAAAATCAAGTTCCTTATCTAAATTAGGCGGCATGATATTGTGATTTATTCCAGGTATGTTCAAAAACTCCAAAGAATTCAGATCTTTCAAATCACATGTTCAAACACCTTTCTGGTTCCACCATTGTCCTCGGTAAGATACTTTTAATTTTTGTGGCCCACTGTCTAGAAAAGGTTGTGCATGCCTGCTTTAAAAAGCCCTCTCTCCCACCGTCCTCCTTGAATGGGTGTAAAAATCGCAAAGCAACAAAAATATGTTTTAGTTTGATGTAAGCATGTCGAGTGAGTCCATTCGACACAAATTAAATCAAAATTACAACAATCATAACACAATTAGACCAATTGCACTATCTTCTGTAAACAACATAGTTTTTATATTTTCAATAGTTTTCTGAACTGATTGCAAAATTTGAGTCTCAATCCAGCACTGCTCAAGCACCTCATTGATCAACTAAAAATATAATGGAGGCTTAACCAACAATAACAAAAGTCTCTAAAAATAGCTTCAATATTAAAGCTGTGAGTAATAAAGTTGAGTTTATTGCTTCTTTTGAAATGGCAATAGCGTTTGCAACAAGAAAATGTTAGATTTTCAAAATAAATTTTGCAAAAACTAAAGTTTTAACTTCAAATTTAAGTTTGAAAATTGGTAAAAATTATTCAAAATTTTGTACGTGGGGTGGGGGTGGGGGGAGTTGAAATATATTTAGCCGTAGAACACGCATGGCAATTGTAAGGCTGTGCCATAGGTTAATTCTGCACTGGAAGCTTTTATATCTTCTTTGATTGAGGATCGAACACCTAAAAGTATACTTGGTAGTACGTCTATCCAGCGCTCTGTTTCTTAACAGTGTATTGCTGATTTGAGTTGGCAGTGGAAGCGTTGCACCATAGAATTTGAGGCAGGATGATATGCTTTTGGTCTGGTTTATCTGCTTTCTAGAAATCTCATTCGAATTGTCATCCCTGGTCAGTACTTATGACATCAGGTATGCCAAATCGAGAAATGCAACAAGAATAAAATGCTTCTGTGACTGCAGTTTGATCTTCTAATGGTATGGTTTCTGGTCATTGCATAAATTGGTCGACACAAGTGAGTGGATATAGAAATCCTTTCGATACTGGTAAAGGTCCGACAATGTTGATGTGGACAAGCTGAAATCTGCCATTCGGTGTACTGAAATTTCATAAAGGTGATTTTGTGTGTCAATGTATTTTTGCTGTTTGCAAGTGATACACGTACGACTCCATTCGGCACAGTCCTTTCGAAATGAAGGCCAAATGAATAGTTTCCGAGCCATGTTAATAGTTCCTCAAACTCCTGGATTAGCAGGTCGAGCTAAAAATCACTAAAAATCTTCTTAAATCCTATACAGTTTTAGGTAGTGGAAAATTTTGAATGGCAGAAACTCTGTCTGGTAAAGGAGAAATACCTTTTGCCGTAACCATGTGTGCTAGGAATTTTACTTGAGATTGGCCAAAAATGCATTTGGATGTATTTATAACGACTCCGTATTGCGAAAAACGCTCAAATACTGTGCGTAAGTGCTCTTGGTGTTTGGCTTCATTTATGAAGCCAATCTACAATATATACAAAACAACTCTAAATCATGTAAAACTTCATGCCATATGGTGTTATCACTGCTGTTTTTGGGACATCATCATGTTCCACAGGGATCTGGTAGTATGTTCATACCAAATCATGCTTAGAAAATATCTTTTTGTTTTCGAGGTTCTGTGCAAAATCGTGGATGTGAGCTGTGGGATATCTATCTGGAATTGTTACTGCATTTAGCCTTTTGTAGTCTCTGCATACTCAAAATCCACCATCTTTTTTTGTTATGATGTGTATGAGACTTGCCCCATGGGCTTTCTGATCATTTACAGATGCCTTGTCATTGTAAAAATTAGAATTTTCTTTTGACTGCTTTTAGTTTGTCGAGAGATAAATGTCTTACTTTTGCATGAACTGGAGGTCCTCGAGTTTGAATATACTAGGTTGTATTATGCTTTATGGCTTGCAGGGTATTGTTTTGCGTTAAACTTGGAAATTCGATTAGCAAACTAGTATATGGTGAATTGATACTCACTGTTATCAGTCCCAGCAAGAGTGTTTGCGTCATACTTCCTTTGATACTGACTTTGGTACAGCTGTCGATTAGTCTTTTCTTTTTCATGTCAACTAGCAATCTGAATTTTGCTAGGAAGTTGGCACCTAAAATTGTTTGAGAAACATCTGCGATTACGAAATCCCAAATTAATTTTTTTTTTTAGTCTAAATTTTAAAATCAATTGTTTCTTTCCAAACGTTTTTATTTTGATTCCGCTTGCTGCGCATAAAAGTAATTCTTTTTTCGTTGTGGCAGTATGCCTATTACTTGGCACAACTTTGCAACACCTTTAACTTAATACTTGATTCGGCAAGTCTAGTTTAGTGTTAAAATTTCAAGCATGTAGCAGAGTACCAGTAGAGTGAAATAAATCCTTTTAGTTGAAAACAAAATCTGCATTTTATTCAAAATGACGAGGATTGCCTTGTGGTACAGGTTAGCTGCGATACTAAGCATTCAGCTGATAACATATATACAGGCTTTGAAATTGATAACGTATGGCAAGGAAGTTTTGTTTGGGAAAATACCAGTAAATTGTCGTTCGACTTCCACCCATTCGAAGGTCACATACTGGAGCATGATTTCTATTGACACATTTGTAGATGATTAGAACAATATATTAACGATTAAAACTGTAAAACACTGGATAAAGTATCCAATCATGGTTAACATCATCACTAACATTGAGGAGATACTAATTACTGATGTAAATGCCTTTTAACTAAGACATTCATCTTTACACATTGTAATTTAACAAGTTATCTTGGACTATAACTTTCTCTAGTACATCGGCAAAAAGGACGGACTATATCGTCATGACCAACATGATCAATGACAGATCAATCGTAATAACGATACTAATACATTACATGCATAGACCTACTGATGTTTCCATAACACCTACTGTTTCTTCCAAAACGAACTTCCTATATATCCCAGGATCGGTACCTTCTGGAATGATTTCCGAGGTCTGTCCCTAACTGTGCAAATGAGTTTGTATACGCGTCGGATATTCAAATTTGCATGAAGACGTCTTTTGAAAGAATGCAGTGAATCACTCCCGAGAACGAGGTAAGTCAAAAATAAATTGGTGTTTTTGAACATCACTCAGAAGAATAGTGAATCAAGATTGTTTGTTTATGTTCGTCCAGTAGAACTGATAACATAGCACTGCTGTCGACTAGAAACTTTATATGAGATAGTTTGTCATAAAGGAATAAGCGACTGTTTTCAAGGCTTCTATGCATAGTCGCCTGAAATGATAGTGCCACATAGTTTTCCTTTTGAAATTTGCACGGTTTTGCACACTTGCGAGCTTGTTCTTGAAATTTTGTGTAATACCAACAAACATAGTTTTTTCTGGATTGCGATCAATATCTTGTTTTTGATCGAGTTTGTGATCGAGATTGAATTTGTCTTCACTCAGTCGTTTGCAGGTTTTTATCAGGTTTGCAACTTAAGCTTCTAAGCGTGAAATATGACTATTCTCTGCTACTTCTGATACTGTAAGTGATGTGGAAACATCACAGATTTTGTCCACCATTTCTGAAATGTTTTTTAGTGGTTCTGAACTAAACAAATTGTTGTATATGTACAGGTAATCTTTAGAAAAACGAAGTGCGAAGTACGTCTTTGTGTATTCTTGTTCCGACAAGATCTTGCATTTCGTAAATAACTCAGTTTCCTATCTCCTAACTGCAAATCTTGCAAAAGGGTGCGAAGTTTTGTGACTTCAGAATATGAAAAGTGCGAAATGATCCTATTTTTCAACACAGAATAAGGTTCATTTTCAGGAGGTTTGTGAATCAGATCTGTGACATAAATCAATATATCACAGTCTAGTGCTGCAATTACGCAATGAAATTTTGTTTCTTCATTTACGATTCTGGAAACCAGGAACTGATAGTCCAGGTGCAAAAACCATATATCAGGGTTTGTTTTCCAGAATGGAGGTGCTTTGAAAGTAACTTTGAGAGTTCAACAGAACTAAAATCTTCATTTGAAGCTGAAGCATTTATTGCATCGTTAGCTGAGATAAAATGAGTTTCGGTAGTCTCAGTTGCAGACATGTTACATTAAGAACGGAACACATACTTTTTTTTTCTCAGAACTCTCATAAATTGAAGTAAATACACTTTTTTCTGCTCTTTCATTCTGCTACAGATTTTTTCTGCTCTTTCTAATTATGTGCTTATTTTGTGTGTAGACCTTTCAAAAACCTCACAAATTTTGGTTTTTTCAGACTTGACGCACTTTCCTTCTATCCACCATAACTCGGAAATGGTTAGAGATAGGACATGGTTGCTATGGTGTTTTATACTTCACATGGGCACTTCTATCGCCCCTTTTCGTTGTGCAGATTAGTTGCAATTTATCCTGTAGAGAGAAACAGATGGGTAATTAAGAATTTGATACAGATTATTTCAGATAGGACATTATAAATCAAAATAAAACATTACTCTTCGCAATTTTTACCTGCTGATTTGAATCATTTTAATTTCTGGAGTAGTTCTGGAAGAATAAAGTTGTTGAACAGTTGGGTAATTAAGAATTTGATACAGATGATTTCAGATAGGACATTATAAATCAAAATAAAACATTACTCTTCGCAATTTTTACCTGCTGATTTGAATCATTTTAATTTCTGGAGCAGTTCTGGAAGAATCAAGTTGTTGAAACTACTGTAGTACAGCAAAATTTATATATATACGACACTATGTACCAGATTTCATATATCATAACATCTTGAGATCTATGAATTTAATAGGGAGAAAGTACATTCCAAATTTTATTTCTGAGCAAATGATAATTCGGTTTTAATTGTTAAGTGTAAGTTGCAATTTGTTATATTTTAATATTATTGCTTAAAAGTTCTGTACCATCATTGCTTAATTGGTGGTGAAGATATGAAATGCAACAGGTACTTTATTTTTTTCTGGTGCTTTAAAATTTAACTCTTATTTTATTTTCATTTTCTTCTTTAACTTTAATTTCAGTTATTAGATTCCAAATATTTCTAAATTATTAAAATTAAATGAATTCTATTCTTAATTTAAAACACTGTTCCGTCAATTTCTTACTGATAACAAATATTGAATAATAAATATATTTATTTGAGCAAACTGTTACAATTTAAAACTAATATATGGATGGAACAAATTATTCTCTGAATTTATTTATATTTGTATACATAAAATCTTGCACTTTGATGTTAAAATTATTGAATTTTAGAAATATAATATGTGTAATTATGTTATAATAAAAAGAATAAGTATGTGTGTACGTGGAATGCTTAATCACATTGAAATGTTTTTGAAACAACTAACATATAACTTGTTTGTTTTGTTACTACTGCAGTCATGAATATTTGGCTTTGATGTGCTCTAATAAGAGGGCATTGTTCGCTGATAACACATTCTCAGTTAAGAAATATTGTATCTTTTTCTATTCAACCAAAATAATGAATAAAAACTCATTTTATAGTAATGCTCATTCTTGACTTGTACAGATTTTTCAAATTTGGGTTTTCTTTTTGATTTATTAACTATATGTAATATACTTTGTTTAATTTCTTAAATGACAAATTTTGATCATGATACAAGGCAATGGACTGGGCTTTGAATGCCTTTCAACCAGGTCAAATATTAATATTATTGGGCCGGGTAAAATTTTTGAAATTAAGCCCATGTATGTAGAATGTTTAATCTATCTTGCAAAACCATCTTTTTTCTTCACTAAAACAATTTATGAAACCTAAAGACTTAATGGTTGATTTGCATCACTTGCTTGCATCTCTTTTAAAAGCTTGTCTACTTTTAGCAAATGACAGTTTTCAGGCAATTAATTCTATTTTGAGTTAGTCCAGTGTATCCTATGTCTTTTGAAGCAGTCAAAAAGGCTGCATTGAATTCAGAAATGAGGCTTTGACATGCCTCCTGTTCTTCCCGATTTAGTTCACCGAGATTGCTTAAGATAGTATTTAAATGTTCAGAACTGCTGCTTCTCCATTTCTTACAACCACACATCTTGTTAGCTATCACAGAGCGGAAAACCAACTTCTCTCCTTTATGGAATATTTTTGGTCTGTCATGAATGTTTGCGACTCGGACAGATACATCATCCTCATCAATGACTCAACAGCCCATTGTGGTTCTTGGCCTTCCTTAGAAGATTCTTCCAAGCAGACCCCTTGGAGCAATGCTTCTCTAATTTTTAATCTTTTCACCTCAAAGTTCTTGTCTACACAATCAATCCAGCTCAACATTGGTCTTCCCCAATGTTTTTTCCCAATTTGTGTAGATCTTTGTGATTCTCCATTCTCGGCAAATATCCTGCCCATTGCATTCTCTTATTTTTAATGTATTTAATTATGTCAATCTTTGCATAGTTCAATATTATATCATTTTTCTGAATTCCACCAAAAATACTGTGCAAAATTTTCTGCTCAAAAGATGCAAAGCGTTTTTCATCCTGTCCTTTGAGAGTCCAAGTCTCTGAAACATAAGTTAAGGTAGGTCTTATAAGTACTTTATATATGGTTGTAATTTTGTGGACAGGAACATAGTCTTTTGAAATATCCACAAGAGCCACATCCGCAAGAATTCTGTTTTCTTCATATTCTGGAGATGGAAAATCTGTTACAGCCATTCCACACGTTTTTGTTCTTTCACCAAACACTCGCTACATGTAGGTAATAAAGCATCATTTGCAGTAACTATGTTACACTCTAGGATGTCTCGAAGTCCAGGTTGAAACAATGTTTTCTTAAAACATCCAGACTGATAATAAATACATAGGTCATAAATATATTCTGCAGAGTGTTCTCCCTAGAATTTTTTTAGCTTGTGATCGTAAAAAGTTGTTGGGTGGGACAAACTTCATACAAAAAAAAAAAATACATAGGATACTGAAGTGAGGGAGGTAGGCCAACATCCACATTTATTAAAAATCAATTAAAATACAATTAACATTTTATATGTTAATGCCTCATATGCCTCAACAGCTTTTTCATAGTCAAAGTAGATACGGTCTTTCTAGTGAAGTCATCGTTTAGAGTGTTCTGTTTTATACGATTCCATAAGCAGGTTTTAATTCACTGTAAAGCACATAAATCTCTTTTGCACTCAACAATACTTACAGGTATAGCCAATTATATCATAATTAGATATACACTGTAGCATAATAAGATATATGTGTATAATAATATATAACTGGCAGTTTGTAAAAATTAGCTGGGTAGTGGGCCTGGGGAGAACACTGCTACGTGAGCAACATTATGATCACCTTGACAGAAATAGTAATATCCATTTTTCAAGCACATTCACAGCTTCATCCGTAACTGTACAGAATCTGTTCTCAAAACATTGACATGTCTCACAATTCAATTTGACTCAAATTATGTCAACTCTAACTTGGTGGCAACTCTATTCAAATTTAACTTTGCAAGTTACTTCACTCTTAATTATGGTTACATTTGTATCTACAGGGTGGTCCAAAAAGTCTTTAAGGGTAGGTCAGGCATACAAAAACTAGCCCCTGTTGTATAGGAACAGGTAGCCACAAATATTACTATGATGGGCTAAAAATGCAGGAAGAAACCAAAAGAAAGGAATGTAGATAATACAAAACATTTTTATTAGACATATTAATTACTAATATCAAGTACAATTGATTATCGTAGTATTAACGTAGGGTTTGAAGTTCTTGCCATCCGCAGTTATGCATGTTGTTTTAGCCAGGATGTGCTAGACCAGTCGTGCACAACCCGCGGCCCGCCACCACCCTCAGTTTGGCGAACACATAAAAAAAATTCCAAGATTTTCGCAAAAAAAGAACTGCATCATAGCATTTTATAAAAAAATTATTTTTATATCAAATTTTTTCAAATTTTAAAGACTAGTAGAAAATCTGCAAAAGGAGTTCAGTCGTCGATTACAAGATATCAGAAAACTTGAGAAATCTTTGGAAGTGTTTGCAATACCATTCGCGACAAATATTGAAACAGCGCCCGTCAATTTTCAGATGGAGCTTATCGAAATTCAGAGTAACTCCTAATTGAAAGCTAAATTTTCCGAAGTTTCTTTGCTAGAATTTTACAGAAATTACTTGCCTTGTGAAATGGAAAAATTGAAAATTCACGCTCAAAAGACAATAACATTATTCAGGAGCACCTACTTTTGTGAACAATCATTTTCATTAATGAAATAAGTGAAATCCAGAGGTCGTTCTCATCTAACTGATGAACTCTTGGCGGGAAACTTACGGATCGCTGTATCCAACATTGAACCAGCCATTGAAAGAATAATGTCAAACAATGTCAAATTTCCCACTAGCTCTACAAAAAAATAAAAGGATTTTAGCGGTGTCTGTACGTTTTTGAAACGAGTTGTTTTGTTCATTTCTGTATTTGTTTTTAATTTTCACTTTTAATTTTTTGTTTCGGTATTTACTAAACATATATTGTTGGGTTGTAACCCCCACCCCCACCCAGCGGCCCGCTGTTGCTTAGTTTATATGAAATTGGCCCGCAGGTGCTAAAAGGTTGTGCACCCCTGTACTAGACTATCTCATGGGTGTATTTAGGTGGGGGTGGGTGCCAAAACATGTTTGGAATTAGAACATTCAGTATATTGTGTGTATTAATAACCGCAATAGTGTGTTTTGTTAATAACCACAATTTTGTGTTATTATTAATTATAAATCTCAGTGTATATTAATAGAGATAATTTAAACTTATACCTAATTTGAAAACATAGAAGCATTTGGTATGTTTATGAATGCCTAATTTGTTAGTTTAGTTGTTCTGTCTCCAGGAGCGCAAGACATTTTCAAAGGTTATTTTTAAGGGTGATGCACAGTCATTTTAAATAAAATGCTATTACCTATCAAAATTTGGTAGTTCTTAGTCTGTTGTTCAAACCAGTAGCGTAGCATAAGATTTTTGACTGGAGAGGCTGAACACTTGGCGTTTTAAATTAGAAAGGGTTTGGCTGTTATTACAACCAAACAAGCAGAATGAACAAAGTCATAAATAAACACTTTTCAACTATGTTGTAAAGTGTTAAAAACTTCTTATTGACTTGCAAATACTGTATCTTAACTGCCAACTCTGCATTTCTTCGTGAAGCTCCAATATTTCCATTGACTGCCTATCTTTGAGCAAATTATACAAATTCTCCCCCTCGTTTAAGATTTTTAAGATGAATATAGTATTTTAAAATGAAATCCGATACTTTGACGAAATTGACAAAAAAAATGATCAAATTTAGCTCAAAATTCCCTTATAATAGTTTAATTTTAAATGTGTTTCATTCTTATATTTGTAAGTAATCAATCACATGGAAATGTCTCTAAAATCTGCATCTATAAATGATTCTCGTTTTATTATCAAATATTTTCCATGTTTACAATCTGTTTTCATCAACTAACACTTTTATATTAATTGCTATTTTAACTCGGGAAAATTAGTTTTCAAGCTTACTGAAATGAAGGGGTATTGAATGACCAGAATTCAAAATTGTGAAATAGGAGTATGTTTTTTTTTATTTGTTGTTTTTTATGTTTTTTATTTCCAATTAAAAACAAATTAGCAATTTGTTTTTATTTTCTCTTGGGTTTCTTTATCAGCTTATTTTATATTTTAAGAAAATTTAAAATAATTTCTAATTAAAAAAAATCTGAATTATTCTTTTATATTTTTAACAAAAATGGACATTTAACAAATAGTTATTGTTAGAGATGTAAAGATGGCAACTAGTTGTGTCTATTTGGCACATAGAGTCAAAACTATAAGCGTCAAATTTCTGATTCCTAACACTGGTCTGCGCATGTTGGTGCATCGAAATACAACTTGATTTTATCCTCTGTGTCAACCGGATCATCAATCAATTCTTGATACTCCGGTGAAACACTGTAAAACAAAATAGCCAACTCTTTGTCCCTTCTTCGCACATATTCCTCCTGGTCACGCTGTGACATATGCTCATTTATCGGTTTCATAGTTCAATCAATGAACCAGAACACCTTTCAGCTTTTAGGGCTGATTTGTTTGCTCCATGTGACCTAGTTATCCCTTGTCAAAATATCAGTCTCCATGGCTCGTCATAAAAAGTAATTACACAATTCCACTTATGTGTACCCTGTTTACCTTTAATGCCAGTGGCACCTTTGTTGTAGTGGCTCCCATCTCTGGACCGCAAGTTTCTTTAGAGAGACATTTGCATTTACTGGTCCCATGACTGTGTTATTGAAATTCAGATATGAAGAAATTTAAGGTTTCTGTTATTTGTAGAGTGCAATGCAGTGAAATATATCTCTCAATAAAGAAGTGCTATTGCAGAATGAACTGAGCTTATTTCTGCACAGTAAGTCAAGACATCAGAATGTTATTCATAAGTAAAAACTTTTAGTCAGAATGTAAAAGTCTATATGACACTGACATCTTAGTAAAAGGTTAAATGACTAACTATGCATATTCCATTGTGCCCAATTACGAATAAACAACTACGTCAAGTCATAAATACACTTTTACCGAGCACAAAACTTAATAGATCATGTCAGATAATATCGTCTACCACTGTTCGCTAACTTTTCAATGAACCATATGCATCCCTAGTAGAAACTAACTTCCCAGCATCAAATGCCGAACTGCTGATGATGACTATAAACTGTCCAGTGATATGATTGCTCCAAACTGGGCCATTTAAAGTAGGCTGCATCATTCCGATACAAAAAGCAAAATTTAACTGATTTTGCACCAACACTGCCCCATTTCATGAAAATACCGGAAAACGTAATTTTTGTTTACGGGAACAGAAAGGAATGTTGGGGGAGGAAGAAAATTGAATCAAAATTTTCTCCGAGTACTGGCAAAATCAGAGGGCTAGACTTTTTCCTTTTCAGATAGCTTTAATTATGTATTATAAAGCTATGGGTTGTTTAGTTCAAACAAAGAGACTCCCTAACAAACACCCAGTTCTCCCCAAAGATACCAAATTACTCGGCCAGTACTTGATCCCACGTGATTGATTGGGTCACTTGACCAGGTCACTTGATAGGAACCGCTAGGTTGAATCAGGATAAAAAAATTACTCCCCTTTGCAGCCCCCTTTCTTAATTTTAAACGTGATCTACGTAGGGGGAAGCAATTCCTTCCTGGAGTACGGTAGACACAGTGAAGTCAAACACTGATAATACATGAGGCCTCGAAGGTTTCTGCACACGCTAGAAATGGAGAGTTTAAAAATGGACTAAAATGTCAGGAAAAATCGGTTTTTATTCAAAATTTTAGAAAAATCAGGAAAATTTTAACTTGTCGATCTGCACTAACTAAAATGGGTAAACCGAAAAATAAATAAAAAATACAAAAGTAGCTTATATAGAACTTCAATCTAAAACCACTTTTGATGGCATAGAAATTGGGGGAACGTTTCAGATCACTTGATTTTCTATAAATATGACTCAGCAAAGATGACTAGTGGGGAGGAAAGATGAAAGCATTTGATACGATTGTTTTGGTTTCGTATTTTCCAATGATGCAATCGAGAAGAACCTCATTAAATCGGAGTGGTCTGAGAAGCGGCGGGCGACAGTTGATTTATACTTGTTAGTTCAATAAGCAGATATTTGACGTATTTGAAGAAAATATATATTAGCTGCTGCTTTTGTATATATATTAACATGCTGCTTTTGTATATATATTAACATGCTGCTTTTGTATATTATATAAATATTAACTGTTAAGAAACATGTTCGCTTTTCATATGTAAAATCATGTGATAAATTTGGTGACATCATTCTCGTGGATTTAACTCGTTCCATTCACGAGAAAAGATACTTTGAGTAATACTTTTGTATTTGAATGCCATTAGTCATTTATCTGCTGTAATAATAACTTATTTCTCTGTCCATAACACTTGGCAAGGTTTTGGCGGCGAATGTAGTGGGATGTTGGTGACATTTATAAATGTTGCCAAATTAACAAAAATCTCGCCAAATGGATAAAAATGACGCTAAATCAATGAAAATGACGACTAATTGTAGAAAATTCAATATCTTGTAAATAATATAAGTATCTACTATAAGAATAACTTTTTATCTGTAAAAGTAGTAAATGCATTGCATTATATAAAGAAAGTCATGTGCTGCCCACATCAGATTTTTTTATAAATATAATGATGTATATTAAATAGATGCTAGTAAATAAATAAAACTTTTGAGATTATTTTCTTTTTCTTTCTCATACGTAGTATTGAGAAAGTATTGTTTTCACTTCGATTTCGAGGCCAATATATGTTTTGAGACCCACCCCTTGAATATGTTTTGACTCTTTTGGGAATGATGTCAGTCTGTGATCGATTTCTTGTGTACACGATCGCTGCTAGAAATATTCATGGATTTTTACAAAACCACTATATTCGGCTTTGTTAATAAAAAATGTAGAATTACATAGAATTTTTTTTTTTTAATTTGAGCGAAAACTTCAAAATTTTATATTTCCTTAACTTGGCAGCATGGCAAAATTTGATGATTGATAGACTCGATTGTAAAATTTAATAGTTTCAGTAATTATAGTGAAAAATAGCCACTACAATTTTTGTATTCATGACATTATTAGCCCCCTGGGGGCCTGTTCCCCCTAGAGGGTACATTATTAAGTTTTGTATTAATCAAAATATTTTTCCGAACCCTTTAAAATGAAAGGAAACATGCTATAATGGAGATCATTTTGAACAACAATACATACTTTTCAACATTTTTTTTTGTTTGTTTGTTGTTGTTGTAAAATTAAGAAGAAAAAAAATCACAAGCTGCTTAAAAATACTTTTTGGTGCAGAACAGGATCTATTATCCGGACTGCTTGGGACTTCAGGCATTCTGAATAAGGGGTTTTTACGTAATTCGTAACACTTTTCTAAAACTTGCTGAAATGGTCTAAATGTTATAGAAAATTATAATTCATTTTAAAAACATGTATTAAATACAGATTTTTTACAATCCATATGAAAATATATACTTGGTTAACTAAAATGCAAATTACATATAATTATAGTATCAAATTTAGGGATTAGGAAAATTTTTGAAAGAAAAACATGTCTGAAAAAAGTTGAGTATTCAGGGTAGTTATTAGAAGTCTTTTTTTGGAACATTTCAACTAAAGTGGGCCCTCACCATATTCATCTAATATTTTAGCAGAAGTACCTTTGTTCATATGTTTCAAAATATTTTAAAGTACTTTTAATAAAATTAAGATGAGAAGGATATTCATTTTTAATTGAAATGAGAGATTCAACTATGGGTGCAAATATATCAAATTCTAATTTATGCTCTTCAAATGTATTTCTAATAAGCCTTATAATTCTAAATGCCTGAATAAATAAAAAAATTTAATTTCATTATCCTAAGCATATATCTCAATTTCATCAACAATATGTTTAAAAATAATATCCCAGCAAAAAAAGCCCAAAAACTATAAAAATATTAGTGGATGGAAACAGATTGAAAAAATGGAAAATATTTAAAAATAAAACGAAATATATCGGCGATCGTGTTTACATAAAATAATTCCGCGATATTGCTAAACTGTCTTTTATAAAACACTAATTAATAAATGTAGCACGTTAAAACTCCATAAATATACTGCAATGGAACTTTTTGATAGGATCAATTTTCGGTTCAAAATAGCCATTTTTATCCAAATAATAGGATTTCATTGAAAATGATTTTGATGTTGGAATTCCATCAACGTTTTAAAGATGTGTATATTTCCACGAAGATGAAAAAAAATTCTGGTTTTTCCGAGAAAATGACAAATTTATTGCGTAGGAGTATAGTATTTAAAGAGATCAATCAGAAGGCCCTGAATGTCATTTTATAGCTGCTATATTTTTCTTTGCATTTTGGCAAAAGTTAACTCTCATTAATTTCGTAAATTCCTTACTTAAACGTACTTTCTGTCATCTCGGAAATGCGCTGATGACCTTTTTTTTTTCAGTCTTTTCCAATAAATGTTTGTGCAAAATAGTGTGAATTCTGTGGTGCACATCGCATTTGAAGGACGTAGACAAAGCAAATAGGATTTCTTTAGCGATATCGGAATATTTCTAGCGAAAAAGTTTGAATACTTTCACTGAAAATCAAAGTCCTGGAACAAAGAGCAGAAAAGAAAATGTAATAAACTCGGAAAAATCGAAACCTTTGTGCCTAGTGTGCTCTGCCCTGTATACCCAGAAAAGAATGAAATGCCATTAAAAAAAGCACCTTGCCGCGACTTGTCCGTAACTAAGGCTCCTAACAGGAGCCATACCCGTAACTAGTGAAGAATGGAATGACACGTCTCGCCATGAAGACTTAATTAGATAGATCTCTTTAGCCTTCATGCGTCTCGCCCGTGCCGGATGCAGCCACTTCGGAAATTTTAGATCCTTTTAGCCTTCATGTATCTCGCACGTGCCGGATGCAGCCGCTTTTAAGATTTTCGGGGAAAACGGTGCTACTTCAGATGTTTTCCGGAAAAAAGGAGTTGCACTATGGAGATTCCCGGAAAAAACACGATCCACAGAATATTTTCTTTCGCTCTCGCGAGAATACCTCACGTTCGTTTTCGAAATTTAAGAAGGATCAGCAGCGGAGAGTGCATGCTAATTCTCGGTGCGTGGGTCGCACGTACCCTAAAAAAATGTAGGCTTCAACGCATCATTTTTTTTTTTTTTAATTGATATTGCTAATTAAGGCAAAAAAGCGTTTGGCGGGATTTTAAACAAAAAATCGCTATTTGGCGCAATATTTGGCAAATAATCGCTTGTTGGTGCAGAATTTGGCATTATTTTGCCGAATTTCGGTTTTGGGAGAGTTCTGATATTGGGATGCCAGATAAGAGGTCGCTTACTATATAAGAAAGTCGAGTTGCGCCACACTCCAGTGAATTTGTTTCTCGTTTCGGAGAGAAGGGGGGAGTGCATAGTAAAAATAAAAATATGAAGATATTTCATCCACAAAATAAAGAGAGGATGGGGGGTGGGGATCGACATGACGATTTAACATGATCGACGAATAGTCGATCATGTAATTAAAGATCTTGAACAAAGAAATTTGATAACCAAGCTGGAAATAATATCCATCTACAAAATTTATAAAAAAAAAAATGCTTAAATTTTTCCCTTTAATTATTTAGATCTTTTCAAACATTATTTATTGTAAGTTTTTAATTTTATAGATTTTTTATTTATTACAATTTTTTTTTTAAATACTATTTATTTGAAATTTTTAGATTTTTTTTTTCTAAAATTATTTATTGCATTTTATTAAATCTCCTAAAAAATTTTAATGCAATAAAAATTTTATTAGATTTTTTACTAATTTAATCTTTTGAAATCTGTTTTAAAATTATTTATTGATATTTTTTAGATTTTTTTTTAATATTTAATGCAATAAAATTTATTTAGATCTTTAAAATTATCTATTGCAATTTTAAATTTTTTTATAGATTTTTACCAAAATTATTTATTGCAATTTTATTTTTATATTAAAGAATATGTATTGAGGAAAATATTTTTTTATAAAAAAAAATAAGCATTTCTTATTAATGCAATTTATATACTATTTTAGCTTATTGAAAATTCTAAATTATTTATACTAAATTAACTTAAATCTTGTAATTACATTTTTAAATCTTCATTGCCTTGTCTTTCTTATACCTGTTGTATATACGACAACCTGCTGAAATAAAAGAATGTTTTGCATCTCATCTAACTCCTACAATATCGAAAAATCACTTGCTACAAACTGTTACAATTTCGAAAAATTGCCTGCTACAAACTGCTACTATTTCAAAAATTGCTCCAAAAGAGCTTTTTGTAATCACATCACTGACTGTCCATGTCCACAGACAATCCTCCTCGATCCAGACAATCTACTGATTGCATCAGGTTGATTCTTATATATATCCGGGGATTAGAACATTCTGGAACGCCCCTGGATATGTAAATTACCTGCATACGAATCAAGCATTCGATTTGCATGATAAACATAGAAAAACACTGTTATTCATTCCTGAGAATGAAAAGAGCCGTTCACACTAAATGTATTAAAGGTTAAACTTTGTTCAGAAGAATTGTGAATCATGATCAGTTGTTTACGCTTTTCCAACAAATCCGCTAATAAATGCTAATTATTTCGTGAATTCGCTACATGGATCGATTGCTCTGCGAAACTGGTTTATGTGATAGCCTTGAACCCACGTAGTGTGGATACTCGATTGGCATCTATTTCAATGCTGCGCGGACTGCATGTGCCCACGCAGCATGTAGTGTGCTTATCCTATTCTTAATGCCTAGTTGCTACTAAATATGACATCTACACAATAAAAGTTCTGATTATCAAATAGTGTTCTTTTTCTTTTTATACATAAGTTCTGATTATCAAACACTGTTTCAATTTTAAACAAAAAAGAAATGGATTGACCCACATTTTTAGAATCAAAATGATGCAAGTTTTTTTTTAAATCTTTTTGTATCATCACACCTAGTTGGTATTTTTGGTATTTTTCATTAATCTGAGACTGAAACAAAGATTCTGGCTTGAGTGAAAGTACTCAATCATTTTGAAAAGTTGTTCTGAATTGTTTAATTATTCCGTTGCATCGTCAGTCCTAATTTGAAGTTTTTGAAATATTAGATTTTTCTGTTTACCTAGAAAATAAGATCAAGATTAAGATTGTTGCTAGAGTGGACTTGTTCGATAATTAAGCAAAGAGGTTTTGAGTTTTTTATTATTCCTTTGCAACATTACTCCTAATTCAAAATTTTGGAATTTTAGACAGTCTTGAAGCTGAAGCAGATTGGATCCCATCAAAACCAAGATTCTAGCTATAGTGAATGTGCTTGATCATTTTGATACATCATTCACTCACTCACTCAGTCTCTACATATTATAGATATATTCTTTTAATTGATAATATGTTAAACAATAAATAAAAATGTAAAAATTAGTTAACAAAAAAGTTTTTACTGTACAGAATTTTTATATATGTAAATTTGTAATAAGACAGGCTTTGAATTTCCACTGCTAGAAATAATTCAAATTGTGCACGGGTCTGCTATAAAACTGATTCTAAACTTAGATTTACCTGCTACAAAACTGATATAAATCCTAGTTTTACCTCATATTTATTTTTAACACTTTGCAACAAAGTTGAAAAGTGTTTATGACTTTGTTCATTCTGTCTGTCTGTCCGTTAGCACGATAACTGCCGTAAAAATGACTTAATTAAAATGAAATTTTAGTATGTTGTTCAGACGGTCTGTAGGACCTATGGGAATATAAATGAATAATATCATCCAATTAGTTTTGGATTGAACCCGGGTTGAAAAAATGAAATACATTGAGAACTATGGGACCTAATTTTTCAAACATTTTTTTAAGCGGATTTAAAATTCAAAAATTGCTTCGAAAATTTTAGGTAATATTCAAATTGTTTCATAAAATATATAAAAAAAAAATTCAGCAAAATATATTCAGTAGTTTTTTAAATAAAAATTAAAATAATAACACCTCTTATATGAAGCGATCACGTGACCATGATATGAAAAGATCATGTGACCCACTTCAAAATGATATATGGCATCCATCTTGTCTCAAAATCGTAATTTTTAATGTTCTTTTTAATTCATATTCAGTGTTGTATCCGTCCTAAAACCACTTTATTTTTGCTTAAATTCTGTGCATCTACATACTGAAACAACGCAATTACAATATATTTAAGTTTAAATGCTCATCCAAATTTGATTATTTCTACAACGAAGCATATTTTTCACCTATGTAAAATGTAAACAATAAAATATGTAGAATGAGTTGTATTAGAATTGCTGTATTTCTTTAACACAAAATCATTTTGTTCATGGAGTCTGCATAGCTGATATGAATGAAATATTCATTGATTTTACAAAGAGAAGAGGGATTTTTTTTATGAAGTTTTAAGCATAGAGTTTAATTACTTATAGCTCCATGGTCTTAATTTTTAAATGAAATAAATTATTATAGTATTGTGATGAATGACATGAATGGGAAATTATTTATGAATGAAATGCTGCTTTTATAGAGAGAGCCAGGCATGTTATTTTTTCTATGACGTCATTTAAATGAATTTCAGATGTTTTCGATGAAGTTTTCAAATATAATAAATTATCGTAGTATTATGATAATTCTAAAATTATTACTGAGGAATGTATCACATTTTAGAGATGTTTAAACCAGGCAATTTATATTTCAATGCCGTTATTTGAATGAAGTTCATTTTTTTTTTATAAAGGTTTAAGTTTTCAAATATAATAAATTAAGGTAGTATTGTGATAAGTTTTAAAAGATTACCGAGGAATGTATTGCATTTTAGACATGTTTAATTAAAATTGCATTGAAGTTGGATAAGTGTTTCATAATCAATGCTTTAAGCATGACTGATCTTTCTTCTTGTTAATTATATATAGAACTTTATGATTTTATATTGGAATTAAAGAAATTTCTAATTTAATCAGCTGCAGGAGCATTAATTTTTCTGGAACATATATTTCTTTGAAACTAATGCTGATGTACAGGGTATGAGCTCGTAATCTATAAACTTAAAAATTTTTGATATGTCATTAAAAACTCCTTAATTTATAACACTTTACAACAAAGTTGAAAAGTGTTTATGACTGTTCATTCTGTCTGTCTATCTGCTAGCACGATAACTGCCGTAAAAATGACTTTTAATCAAAATGAAATTTTAGTGTGTTGTTCAGGCGGTCTGTGGGACCTATGGGAATATAAATGAATAGTATCACCCAATTAGTTTTGGATTGAATCCGGGTTGAAAAAATTAAATACATTGAACCCTATAGGACCTAATTTTTTCAAACATTTTTCAAGCGGATTTAAAAATCACAAATTGCTTCATAAATTTTAGGTAATATTCAAATTGTTCCATAAAATATATAAAAAAAAAAATTCAGCGAAATATATTCAGTAGTTTTTTAAATAAAAATTTAAATAATAATTACACCTCTTATATTAAGCAATCACGTGACCCACTTCAAAATGAAATATGGTATCCATCTTGTCTCAAAATCGTGATTTTTAAAGTTCTTTTTAATTCATATTGAGTGTTGTATCTGTTCTAAAACTGCTTTATTTTTGCTTAAATTCTGTGCATCTACATACTGAAACAACGCAACGACAATGTACTTGAGTTTAAGTGATCATCCAAATTTAATTATTTCTACAACAAAGCCTATTTTTCACTTATATAAAATGTAAACAGCAAAATATGTAGAATGAGTTGTATAAGAATTGCTACATTTCTTTAACGCAAAAATTATTTAGCTCATGGAGTCTGCATAGCTGATATAATGAAATATTCATTGATTTTACAGACAGAAGGACGATTTTTTTCGATGAAGTTTTAAACATAGAGTTTACTTGTAACTCCATGGTCTTAAGTTTTTAAATTAAATAAATTATTATAGTATTGTGATGAATGAAATGAATGGGAAAATGTTTAGGAATGGAATGCTGCTTTTATAAAGAGAGCCAGGCGTGTTATATTTCAATGGTGTCATTTGAATAAATTTCAGTTGTTTTTGATGAAGTTTTCAAATATAATAAATTATTGTAGTATTATGATAATGTTAAAAACATTACGGAGGAGCCAGGCGATTTATATTTAATTGACGTCATTTGAATGAAGTTCATTTTTTTCGATGAACTTTTAAGTTTTCAAATATAATAACTTAATGTAGTATTGTGATAATTTTTAAAATATTACCGAGGAATGTATGTATCGCATTTTAGAGATGTTTAAATGAAATTGCATTGAAGTTGGAAAGTGTTTCATAATCAATGCTGTATGTATGATTGATCTTTCTTGTTGTTTTTAAAATTGAGTATGATCCCTGTAAAAGATGTGAAAATCATAAACTTCAGTTAAACCACGATTTGTGATTCCAATATACTAATTTCGAATTATTTAAAAAATCTTTTTGAAAAGCCAGAAGTAGAGATGTGGGTTGGAAATTTTTTTTTATGTACATTTTCTGGAAATGGGAAAATTTTCCACTATGTTTTTCCAGAAAATTTGCCACTCTTTTTTATTAATAAAATAGAGTGTAATACTCTTTCCAAACTTGTTTTTTTGAAAAGCAAGTAGCTTTACAAGAAGGTTTTGATCATTGAGTTTTCTAATTTTGAAAGGGAAAATGAAAAAGGATGGGAGCAAATGTGGTATGTGCACTTTATTTTAAAGGAAAAGAATGGATGACAACCAAAAGAGTATAAGTTACATTTTACTCATTCTCAGAAGAAAGCAAATAAAGTTTTAAGAAGCCTATTCTTTCAGTATTAAGTTCTCCAAAGTATATAAAAAAGATTGGAATGTTTATGCAAGTTCTGCTGAGGAAAAATGTTTTAATAGCACTAAATGCTTAAATCATCTTGCAAATTGTCTTTCCTTTACATAATGCTTTACATAATCTTGTAAATTGTCTCTTCTTTTGATACATTTTTTTTTTTGTCATAATATGTTTATATTTAATAATTTATTTTTATACATATAACTAGTATGGAGACACAATCCTTAAGTAGATGCTATCTCCATTAGAGATTAGGCCGCTCACTTGCATAAAAGGTATAAACAAAATTCTAATTTGAATATCTGCCCATTAGTGCAGAGGGCTTACCTTTTAATTTAATGTCCGGCTAGCTATCTTCTAATTAGTTCCAATATCTGTCGATAGTTAGCAGAGGTAACCTGCCCATCGTGAATTATAAGTGGATCGTAAACATAATTAAAACAATAATTTAAGAATAAAAAGTAATAAATTAGAAGCATTAAATTTGTTAACAAAACTCATTATTTATTAAATTCATCTCTTGATTATATCATAATTATTAATTCAGTGCACACACTTTGCTTTTACTATTAGCATATCAATCATGATCATTTAAATTCATTATCATATTTATTATAAATGCCATCACTATCTATATATCACTTAAATTCATTATATTCATTATAAATGCCATCGTTATCTATATATCACTTCAAATTCATCAACATTAACACTTACTCAAATTCATATATATTACACATTTTAATACAATTGTTAACTAATAATGTTATTCAAATATTATAATTTTGCCATTGCTAATTATTAAATCAGTTCTCAGGTAATTCTGATTATCTATTATTAATTAGCATCTATATTTTTATCATTAACAATTCTATAGAGAAAATAAGATAATAAAGAATTCTTAGATATTTCAATTTCTGCAGGTACATTGCAGTGGTAGACTTGTTTCCTTAATTCACTGAATATTTTTAATCTCAATTAATATAGAGAGTTCATCATTATGAATCGGGCACTTGATTGTTTATTCACTAAATTCAGAAATTTAAAAAAAATCCAGTCTCACACAGGATAGCATAATTCCTACGAAAGTTCATTATGAATAAATACAGAAATTCCCAACATCGAGATTCTATTCTTTCACAAGTCCGGAAGACATAGGCAGCTTCGAGAATATAGCTGAAAGTTTATCCATTCCATCACGTATCATTCCATGGCAGTAATATTATTCGGCTGGAATTAATATATATACAGGGTGTCCAGTGCTATCGGTGCCCAATGGCTATTTTCTCAACCGTTAGTCACAGAGATATACTTCCAATGAGTAATTTTCATATTTTTTTGTTTTTATCGTGTAGTAGAGAAAAAATCATGAATGATAGTATATATATTTTTTTATTTTTGAACTTAGATAGTTAATATAAAAATGCTTAAACTCGCACTTAGCAATCAGGCGGGAAAACGCTGTTTCTGTAATGGCCACTCTTGTGACGTCACTATGCATGTAAACAAAGAGCGCAATACACTGTTTACTGTGGATTCCGAGAGGTGCTCACTTGATTCTCCGACAAAATATTTTATTTATCATATTATAATGAGTGAGATTCTAAAACCGACCCTACAAGTACTGTTTAGTACTTTGCTGCAAAAATACAACGGTTCATTCAGTTGATAAGCTGTTTTTTAATGTTCCAAAAGATCCAATTAAACGAAAAGCATGGACTAAAGCAATGAAAAGGGACGAGCAGAAAAATCCAAAATTATCAAATAAAACATCTCTTTGGTGTTGTGAAGATCATTTTTCGGGAAGTAAACATTTGCTTCTGTTTAAATATTATTTACTTGGATTTATGGCCATAACCAAGGAGTTTTTTCTGGGATTCAAACCCCCCGAAATGAAAAAGTTAACATTGAAAAGGTAAAGACCAACAGGATATGAAATGTGGGTTTAACTATGCATGTAAACAAAGAGCGCAATACACTGTTTACTGTGGATTCCGAGAGGTGCTCACTTGATTCTCGGACAAAATATTTTATTTATCATATTATTATAATGAGTGAGATTCTAAAACCGACCCTACAAGTACTATTTAGTACTTTGTTGCAAAAATACAACGGTTAATTCAGTTGATAAGCTGTTTTTTAATGTTCCAAAAGATCCAATTAAACAAAAAGCATGGACTAAAGCAATGAAAAGGGACGAGCAGAAAAATCCAAAATTATCAAATAAAACATCTCTTTGGTGTTGTGAAGATCATTTATCCTGGATATGATTTTGCTTGGATCAATAATAAACTATAAATAATCCTGTGTAAATAGTAATTTAAAATTAAAGAATTTTGTGGTCAAGTTAAGGATTGAACAATAAAAGGTACTCTAGCTTGTATCTCAAAATAATAAGTTTTAAAAACATAGAATCAAACCTTAAAAATATCTCACAATTTATTAAACAGGGGTGGCGCTAGAATCTGCTCGAGTGGGGGGGAAGTGGCAGTAATAAATATCTTAAAATGACGCCAGCATTTTTGGCGTCACCCGTCATTAAGCCAAACAATTTATTGAAATAAACAATGGCACATTAATTTGTAATTATTTCTTTTTGATGATATCTATTGTATAAATAGAAATGTTAACATTATATAGTAATTTATAATAATAAATGGCTGTCATTCCTTGTGTAACAAATAAGTTGTGATCATAAGTTGTGCAACCCTCATTTGTGAAATAAAACTATATCTTATCAATATTTATCTGATATATATATATGCTACTGATATACGAGGCATGTTTTTTAAGTAAGTACCGTTTTGGAATTAAAAAAAGACGTGCAAAGATATCGCAATAATTTTATTTCTACATGAAAGCCTGTACCTTAATCTACTTTTCTACATAATTTCCGTGAATATTGAGGCACTTGTCATAATGTGGCACCAGTTTTTGAATACCCTCCTCATAAAATTCTGCCACCTGACCTGTTAACCACTGTATCACAACTGTTTTGACTTCGTTATCGTCTTGAAGACGCTGACCACCCAGGTGTTTCTTCAAGTGCAGGAACAAATGGTAGTCGCTGGGCGCCAGATCAGGGCTGTATGGAGGATGATCTAGAGTTTCCCATTTAAAAGATTTGATGAGATCTTTGGTCCGATTAGCCATATGTGGACGGGCATTGTCTTTTGTTCTGGATTGCACGACGCAGATTGTTCAATGTCTCACAATAAGACGCTGCATTGATTGTCTCATTACGAGGCAGAAACTCCACTAGCAATACTCCTTTTTTGTCCCAAAAAACTGTGCACATGATTTTCCGGGCAGAAATTGTTTGCTTAAACTTCACTCTTTTGGGTGATGATGAATGTCGCCATTCCATGGATTGTTGTTTTGATTCTGGTGTGACGTAGGCCACCCATGTTTCGACACCAGTAACAATTTGGTCTAAAAAATCTTCACCTTCATTGTGGTACCGCTCAAGGAAAGTCAATGCACTGCCTAAACGTTGGGTTTTGTGCAAATCCGTCAACATTTTTGGAACCCAACGTGAACACAATTTCCGGTAATTCAAGTTCTCGGTCACAATGCGATACAAAACACTATGAGAATATTGAGGAAACCAGTCGCACATTGATGAAATTGTAAAGCGTCTGTTTTCTCTCACCTTTTCTTCCACTTTCTGCACCAAATCTTCATTAAAGACCGAAGGACGCCCACTCCGTTCTTCATCATGCACATTTGTGCGGCCATCTTTAAATGCTCTCACCCATTTCCTTACCATTCCATCACTCATAATGTTTTGTCCGTAAACTTCACAGATCTCACGATGAATATCGATCGGTTTTACGCCTTTAGCACTAAGAAATCGTATAACAGCCCGTACTTCACAATCGGCGGGACTCACGATTGTCGGAGGCATCTTAAACACTCGGTAAACAACGTATACAATGAAGAATTAGACTGTAATGGCGTCAGTGCGTAGACAAGAGATGTAGGTAACCAGCGCGGAACGCCGACCGTAGCGCTGCGGCGGCGGAATCGCAAAACGGTACTTAAATAAAAAACATGCCTCGTATATATAGTATACTACTTTAACTATTATTTGTCAGTATAAATGCATTATATCTTCAACTTATGCAGTGTTTATACAGTAATGGTTCTATCAACTTTTGTCCTCATATACAGAACACAAAATCCCAGTGCCCCCCCCCCGCTTCATCTGCTAAATAAAATATTCCTTTTTTTTTTTTTGGAGGGGGGAGGTGACGAAAAATCAAATAAACTATCTCTTATAATGCTTTTATTCTTCCAATTATATCAAAATAATATAATTTGACATATTACAGAATATTCTATGAATTTTTTTTTAAGTTTCGATAAATCCTTTTAACTTTGTAATGGGAGACATTAAATCAAACTATAAATGTAATTGTTTTTTTAGAACTGTTTCTTGATTCCTCTCTATATTTCAGTTAAAGGAAGATATGGATAATTATTGGCAATGGAACCTCACAAATCAGACTATGTCATTCAAATTTGGTTTTCTGTAGTTTGTATTGTATTTAAATTTCTTAAGTATTTCAGGCATGCTTTATTTGTCTTTACATAATTTCAAACTACAATATAAACTACTATAAAAAGTCAATTATCAGCTTAAAGCTTAAAAGCAGAATAGGACATTGTAGTGTGCGACTATTTCCACATGCAGTCAAAATTAAAGTTTTAAATGTAAAAGAATTATTCAAGCATTTGAATTAGTTTTAGATTTATTTGTCAATATTAATGAAGATCATACATACCTCTTAGTTTTAACTTTACACATTTCTGCTCCAATGAAATTGGGATTCGTTCCCAAAAACGAAAACATACATATAGCGTCAATTTTAGGAAGATTATCGGATTATCCTTTGACAAATCCCGGAAAAATCGACATCTTAAACAAAATGAAATGGATGGGTTATACAATTAAAATATACGGTAAAATTGAAAAAGATTATAAAATTTACGGCTCAAAAAATGATTTCTAAACTATGAATGAGAAGAAGCGAATTGATCTAGCATTGTTTTTAAACTGATACTTCATGCACAGTTATGTCAGAGCCAATCACGTAGTGTTTCAAGATCACATGACATCGCGTCATTTTTTGCTTATTTAAACTTTAACTTTTAATTTATTCAAAATCATTTTGACATATAATGTGACATATTTGAAAATCGTAAGCCTAAAATTTCCAGGAAAATATAAAATTGAGTATTTTCCTCACGTGTGCAAATTCTGGATTGCAAAAATGTTTTAAATTTAAAATCTATTATCTTAGAAACTGTTTAAATCAAAAAATGTACTTTTAAAAGAAATACAAAATATAAATTTTATACCCCCCCCCCCCCCCCCCCCCCCCCATCCTACCAGTTATAGTTATAAACATCATCCTCATACAAAAAAAAAATTATCCTTTTATGACCAAAATTGAGCAACTTATAGCTGCTAAAAGTTAAAGCATTTTTTGTGCTGAGAAACGAGAGGTGTTATATGCCTTTATTATTTTAGATTTAATGTGCTAATTTTTTATTTTCGTCTGCATGTACGCAGCAACTGGTCTCATTACTGGTCTATTGCCGTATAAAAATTTAAATTTTGTAATTTTTACAGAAATGCATTTATTGACTTAAACTACTTGATTTAAACAATAATGTGTTACCTCATTTACAATAAAGATCTTAGGAAGACCCCTAGAACATCTTAATCGAGCCCTGACTATAATACTCTTCTAAACGAATTACTATTCAATAAAAAGCTTTGCTTCATTCTCCACATTATGCCAGAAAATGCAATTGAAACATAATACTTTGAATACAGAATTTCAATATTTATACCGTCCCTTAAAGGTTGCCTGAAACGGGACATTTTTATGCGTAGAAAAGTGACTTAAGTCATAAAGTTTAATGCTTCCTAACTCAGTGAATTTTGATCGTAAAAGGATGCTTTTTTTTTTCATGAAATTGTATGAGGATGATTTTCCTAAATATAACTGGTAAGACTGGGGGACTGTATCAAAATGTATATTTCATATTTCTTCCAAAAATGCATTTATTGATTTAAACTGTTAATAGATTTAAGATAATAGATTTTAAAATGTAATACATTTTTGCAACTGGAAGTATATCTCTGTGATTAACGGTTGAGGATATAGCGATTGGGCACTAATAGCACTGGACACCCTGTATATATATACACTTGTCCCCCTATTTACACGGAAGATTTGAAGAAATTGAAATCTTGGATTTTGCTAAGTAAAATCGTGTAAAACGAAAATAACCCCAAAATGTGCATGATTCAGTCATTTATTTAAGTAAAGCAAAAGTAAGACATCTTAGAAAACTTAAAATTATACTTAGTTTATAAAACAACAAACATATGAATGTAGTAATATAACATATTTAATTTATTTTACATTAGGAACAATGAACAAAAAAACAAAAAGACCCTTAAAGTTTAATCACTGTCATCACTTTCATGTACTATCAGTCTTTTCTTTCTGATAGGTATGATGTCACTTTCATCACTTGAGCTTTCTTGATGCGATTCTGGCTCAATGGTTGACGAATTAGGCAAGATCTCTGGTTGACAAGACTTTGTCATGAAATCGGTAATTAACAATTCCATAGGTTTTTTGCTAAATCTTTATAGACCTCTTCATATTGATTTAAGAGCATTTACGAAGGTATCGCTGGAATCAGAGAGCTCGATCAACATTTGTGTCATATTGTAAGAAATGGTTGCCCAATTTTCTTCCCAAATCAAGTCCTACGCTTATGATTCTTGCTGTGAACGCAACTGGTTCAGATTACTCTTCATCAGAATCATTGTCTTCGTCATGTTTGTTTGTTTCACGAATCATTAATTAAATCATCTTCATTCAATTCTTCATCAGCCATTATTTCTTCAATATCTGCCTGAGCTAAATCTTCAAAACCTTCTCCTCCTATAGTATGGGCCAACTCAGTGATCTGAGAATATTCATGCTCTATTGGTGATTTATCATTTCCACTTTCAACAATATCCGGCCATATTGCTTTCCAGCAGGCGTTGATTGTTTGATCTGAGTGTATGACAGTCCAACATGCTTAACACAATCTAAAATTGTAAATTTCTTCCAAGCATACATCAGAGTAAGAGATTCATCATTCTCCATTTGTTCTAAGATATACCTGAAAGTTTGCTTGATGTACAGTGCTTTAAAAGTCGAAATTATCTCATGATCTAACGGTTGTAATAAGGAAGTTGTATTCTTTGGTAAAAAAACAACTTTTACATTTTCGTGTTGTAAATCTGGAGGATGACCTGGTGCATTATCAATTAATAGAACAGCCTTAAAAGGCAATCCCTTTTTAGTTAAATAATTTTTGACATCTGGAACAAAGAAGTTATGGAACCATTCATTGAAAGCTATGGCAGTGACCCATGCTTTTCTATTAACCATCCAATAGACGGGAAGGTTTTTAATATTTATTCCTTTGAATGATTGTGGTGATTTTGATATGTTAATCACCAATGGATTCATCATATAATCGCCAGAAGCATTGCAACAGAAAAGAACTGTTATACGACTTTTCACTACTTTATGACCACTAGCTGATTTGTGAGCTTTGGCTATAAAGGTTCTTTCCGGCATTTTTTTCCAAAATAATCCGGACTCGTCAGCATTGAAAACCTGATCAGAAGTGTAGGAGTTAGCAGCAATGATTTCAGCAAGTTTTGCCGGATATTGTTGTGCCGCATCCGAATCAGCAGATGCACTTTCACCTTTCATTCTCAGATTATGTAAAGAATGTCTTTGTTTGAATCTCTCGAATCACCCATGGCTTGCGGAAAAAGATACCTTCTTTTCATCGGACGAAGTCCACGGCGATTGATTCTTAAGTGATTGATAAATCTTCGAAGTTTTATTTGTAACAGCATTGGTATCGATCGGGATTCGCTTTTAAGTTTGGTCTTCTATCCATATCACTAAGGCTTTTTCCATATTTTCCATTGTAACATATCTAACATATGAAGTCGTACTCATACTGCTGCAGGTTCCAGCTGCTACACTTTTTCTAATGGAGTCTTCATTTTTTCTTATTGTCCTTATTGTGGCTTCATTCATGGAGTAAAATTTAACAACATCCATTACTCTTTCTCTATTATGTAGACCAGGGGTCTCCAAACTGTTTAGCCTAAGGGCCACACTGACTCTTCCACTAAGTCCCAAGAGCCAAAACCTAGCTAACTCATCATACCAACATACTGTAGTTTTGAATTATGCGCAAATTTTCGTTTTGGGGCTAGCCAGCGAGTGAGATATCTATGGCACAGGCCGCGGGGATGGAATCCGCTCTGTTAGCAATTTCGGTTGGTACTTAAGTGCAAGTATCAAGAGACATTTCATTGCGGCGGAGATCTGCGATGGAGCTGTCCATTACGTATTGTTACTACTACTTACGACCATGCTAAATGTATAGTCGTGACATCTTGCAGTGAGTAGAGAAGTTAAGTGCAGCATGTGGCAGAGCTACAGTAGTACAGCGCCATCTTGTGGGGAGCGATGGAATTATGCAAAAACGTCAATTATGCTTATTTAGTCGAAGTATGCAACGCCATCGTGGTCACTTGTCTGGAAGAGAGTTGGACAGTTCCAAAGTTTGAATTCACAGCGACAAGTGCGATCTGAAAAGCGAAATATAGTGCGACTAGTGTGTTTTGTGACTATAGTTTCTTAGTGAAAATACAGTGTGTTTAATTATGAGTGTTTAATTTAATTACAAGTGTATTAAAGATAAATCCAGTGCATTTTGTTTATTCAGAACCCCTGTTCTTAGAAATTCTTCCCTGTTAATTGGCATTATTTTGATTCGAAGTTATGCCCCTTTTGTGTGGATTTGTATAAATATGGAAAAGAAACGAAAGATAGATAGTGAGTACAGAACTTTTAAAGAGCAATAGGGATATCAATATTTCGTGTGAGTCAAGTAATAAGGTAATGTGTATAATGTGCAATGAAACAATATCAGTTCTCAAGGAATACAATATAAAATGTCATTATGAGACTAAACTTTCTCAGAATTACTCCAAATTTACAAGAAGCCTATGAATATTTGAAACGCGGGTTGAAATCTCAGCAATTGTTGTTTAAAAAAGTAAATGCTTAACAAGAAGCAGCAACTCGTGCCAGTTTTCGCGTGGTTTATTCAATAGCAAAACATGGGAAACCATTTACTGATGGCAAATTTATTAAGGATTGCATGATTGCAGCAGCAGAAGAAATGTGTCCAGATTTAGCTAATTTATTTAAAAACATCAGTTTGTCAGCAAACACTGTGGCTCAAAGAGTAGATGATATTGCAGAAAGTACATTAACTCAATTGTCTGACAAAAATCAACACTTAGAGTGGTTCTCTTTGGCCCTAGATGAGTCAACAGATGTTTCAGATACTTCTCAGGTGTTACTTTCTATTCGAGGGAAAGATAAAAATTATGAAGTGTATGAAGAGCTTCCTGACGTTCATAGCATTCACGGCACGACAACTGGAGAAGCTATTTTTAAAGGAGTTGAAAATGCTGTTCAGAAAAACAATCTTCAATGGAAAAACTTTTTGTATTGAAAGTGTATCACTACTGATGGTGGCAAAAATATGTGTGGAAAAAATAAAGGTGTCGTTGCTTTCATATCAAAGGCCGTGGAAAATGACGGTGGTTCAAAACCATTAATCGTACATTGCATCATTCATCAACAGTCTTTGTGCGGAAAATGCTTGGATATGTCAGAAGTTTTAAAGCCAGTCATGTCAGCTGTTAATTATATCAGATGACATGCGCTCAATCATCGTCAATTTCGCGAGTTTATTGAAGAGATTGGAGAAAATGACTAATATTATTGCTTGCATTCATGACACTAATGGCATTGACATGATTATTCAAACAATCACACAAATGAAGTAATATATATATTATACTGCAGTACGCTGGCTTAGCTGCGAAAAAGTTCTAATGCAATTTTTTGAGCTCCGAGCAGTAATCGAAATTTTCTTGAATGAAAGGAATCGTCCTCTGGCGAAGTTACAAAACAATGAGTGGTTATGGAAGTTATCATTTTATACAGATTTAATTAACATATGAATGACCTTAATTTAAAATTACAAAGAGAAAAACAGCTTCTGCCTGATTTATACGCTCATATTAAGTCCTTTCGACAAAAAATTGTTTTGTTTCAAGCTCAATTGAACAAAAAATGTTTCACGCATTTTAATACATGCTAAACATTCAGTCAGCAAACTGAGATTCCATTTCCGGTAGATTTCGCAATTGAAGCTTTGGGTGCTTTAAAAATAAATTTTGAGTCTCGTTTTTCAGATTTTGATGCAATTGCAAACGATATCAAAATTATTCAAAATCCTTTTAACGCCGATATAGAAACCCTTGCCCCAGAACCTCAAATGGAAATCATTGATTTGCAGTGTAGCGATGTTTTTAAAGAAAAATATTTAAAATCACCATTGCTAGAATTTTATAAGAGTCTTCCACTCACACAGTTTGATCAGTTGCAAAAATTTGCTCGTGGCTTTTTTCTGCTTTCACTACTTAGCTGTGTGAAAAAACGTTCTCCAAAATGAAATATACATAAAATATTTACAGATCCAAATTAACTGATGAGCATTATAAGTCGCTGCTGATACTTTCCACTAGTAAACTTGATACACAACTGCAAACAATTGTCACTGGAAAATCACAGCTACATAAATCTCATTAATCATTATTATAATGTTTAATTTCATTATGTGAATTACCTATGTATGTATGTCACTTATTGTAAGTTTTTAGGATAAATCTCATACCAATAATTACAGTTAAAATGTTCAATTTCATTATGTATGTCAGTTTAGTCGTTAAATAAAAACATCTGATTATTATTTTGTATGATTTACCTACATTGTAAATTTTACAATGTAATCAATATGGCGGGACGGATACCGGGTATGTCCGGCCCGCTACCGCAGGCCGGATTGGTGGTGCTCGCGGGCCGGTGTTGGCCCACAGACCGTAGTTTGGAGACCCCTGACGTAGACGGTCTAATATTTGAATTTTAGTTTCTAAAGAAATAACATTTCTTTTCATTTTATTTTTCTTCAAATCCTTTGACATTATAGAACCTTAACAAATTTATGCAAACTATAAAGATGCAAGAAAAACTATAAACGTTGAAAACTTATCAGTTCAAAAGATAAACAAACAATAATATAAGCTTTGCTGCTAAAATTTTTCTGCACTATGTACTTGCATGAACCAGATAGCTTTACTGTTGTGAAATACATATGACGATTCCCCTATTACGGGGATTTCCCCATTACTGGGATTTCCCCATTACGGGGATTCCCCTAAATGTATATATTTTACAACACCGGGAGTCCCCTGTTGTTCCCCTGTTGTTTTCATCAGTGTTACCAAGGGAATAAAATTCAAAAATGTCATCAAATCTTTGTATAGGCGTATATGGAGCAGAATATACATTTTTATCAATTTTTTGAAATCTGTTAATTTATAAACCGTGTAAAAGCGAAATCGTGTAAAACAAGTGCCGTGTAAATCGGGGGATAAGTGTATATATATATATATATACATACATACACACACATATATATATATATACATATATAGCACATCACCATATTAAAGAGATATATTAAGCAGATTATCAAAGTACCATAATATCAAATTTAATTTCATTGTTGTCCACGTCAATATGAATGAATGAATGAATGAATGAAATGAAGGTGGGTGGCTCCAGAAGAGCCCAGTACATCGACCAGAGGTCTATTGTACTACCCCATAAGAAAAAAAAGATCTCTAAGAAAAGAGACCAGTAGCCGATGCGAAAATAAGCAGGCACTTGACAGGAATGTCATTCAGCTCCCAGGGTTCAATCAGAGGACGACCAATGTGCTCGAATCTATGAGCAGAGTAAGCCTCACATTCACATAGAATGTGAGCTGCAGTTTCTTCGCTGTGATTGCAGCCTCTGCAAAGCGAATCCTTGGTGACACCCATAATATTAAGGTGTCTCTTGAGGGTGCAGTGCCCAGTAAGGAACCCAACAAGCCCTCCTGATGCCAGTTCTGCTGAGCCTGAAAAGTTCCTTTTGACGTGTACTAGGGCAATTGCAGTTGAGAATTTTCGCTTGCCTTTGTCCCTTAGTGTCATGCCAGTTCTTACATTGAAGCTTCCTGAAGATGTCATAGACAATTCTTCTAACAAGGTCATTGGGAATTCCCAAGGCCGGCTCAGGGCCCACAAAAGGAGTGCTTGAGCCTTTCTTAGCAAGTTCATCCATAATTCATTGCTAGGAATGCCCGAATGACCAGGCACCCAGTAAAGACTGACATTATTATTGCTAGCGATTTCACAGAGTGCATTATAACATTCCCAAACAAGGGAAGACGTCGCAGTGAACTTCCCCAGAACCATAAGAGCAGCCTGACTGTCAGAACAAATGAAAATCTGGCTATTCTTATACTTCCTGTCATAGCAGATTCTACAACACATAAGGATGGCAAAGACTTTGACCTGAAAGACAGTAGCAAAATTGCCAAGCGGATAAGACAGCTCAGTACCATCATCAGGGCAGCAAACACCAGCACCAGTACTTGTGCCAATCTTCGAGCCATCTGTGTACCATACAAAACAGTTCCGTTTATTGTAGGTGGGAGTCCTCTTCCAATCGTCCCGCGAGGGGACTTGAATTTCATAAGGCTTATCAAACGTATATTTGACATGGATGCCATCAGGTGGCATACAGAAATAAGGATGACTAGTAACATTACTGTTAAGTTCACCCCAAGATAGATACCTTGAGTAATCTTTCCAGTATTTCAGATATTTAAGTCTGTTCATGCAGATGAGTGCCTCTGCTTCGATACGCATGTAGAGCGGATGCAAACCAAGTAAAAGTTCGAGAGTTGCAGTAGGAGTGGTTTTCATGCATCCAGAGATTGCAATGCACACCATCCTTTGAAGCTTAACTAATTCAAGTTTAGCAGTTTCACATCTAATTCTGGACCACCAAACAATGGATCCATAGAAAATGATAGGACAGACTACCATCGAGTAAATCCAATGGATAGCCCTGGGATTTAAGCCCCAGGTTTTCCCAATGGCATTCCTACAAGACCAGAAGATTCTTCTGGCTTTAGTCGTGCAATACTCCCAGTGTCTCTTCCAATTGAGTTCCTTGTCAAAGTAAATTCCCAGGAATTTAACATCCTTGGAGCAAATAAGCTTCTGCCCAAAGAAGCGAATATCCCCAAGATTAAGTATACGTTTCCTAGTAAACGCAACCAAAGCTGCCTTATGCGGATTAACCGTAAGACCTGCATTTCTGCACCATGCCTCAACCCTCCTGAGAGCAGTAGACATCATGTCGGATACAGTGTTGCCAAATTTGCCCCTGGCAATGATGACAACATCATCTGCATAACCAACGCAAGAAACGCCAGAAACATCAACACTCTCCAAAAGAGAGTCCACAATTATACACCAAAGAATTGGTGAAAGCACACCTCCTTGTGGACAGTCCGAAAGTGCATGCACAGTCATACTATCACCAAGTAAAAATGCACAGATATACCTATTAGATAACAGGTTCTTGATCCAGTAAGAGATCGTGGTATCAACACCTTTTCTATCAAGAGCATCAAGGATGGTGTCGATGGGTACCTTATCAAAGGCACCTTCAAAGTGGAGAAACTTGGCAAGAGCAACTTCCTTGGCATTGAAATTTCTCTCCAAAATAAAGGAGAGACTGTAAAGACCAGTATCCGTAGATTTGCCCGGTTGATAGGCATGTTGAGAATTTGACAAGGGCTTAGAGGCCAGAATCACTTCTCTTAAGTACCTATCAATAAGCTTCTCAATAGTCTTTAAAAGAAATGACGTAAGGCTAATAAGCCTAAAAGATTTGGCCTCATAATAATTGTCCTTTCCAATTTTTGGAATGAAGATTACCTTAGTATGCCTCCATGCATTTGGTATGTGACCTAAGGCAATACAGGCTCTGTAGATGCTGCAGAGAATGGGAGCTAGCACCTCAATTCCCTCCTGGAGAAAAATTGGAATGATGCCATCAGTTCCCGGAGTTTTGTAGGATTTATGGGAATTAATTGCCCATTTGACCCTATCAAGAGTAACAATGCTCCCGGCAATGCTCCAACTATTGTCGTCAGAAGAGGACGTGGAGCACGCAATAACATTGTCACAATGAACATAAGGATAAGAAACCGGAAAGTGAACCCTGAACAGCTCAGTCAGGGTTTCTTCACCAGTAACAGTAAAGTCGCCATTTGGCATCTTGACAGTGTTCAAATTACAATTTCTATCCCTTGCCATCAGCTTAACAAGCTTTGCTACGGCAGGGGCATCTTTAATACCTTCGCTGTACGTTCTCCAAGAATTTCTCTTGGAGTCCCTGACTGCTTTATTATAAGAGGTAAGAGCAGATTTATAAACCTGCCATTCACCATTCTTCTTAGCTCTATTGAAGAGCTTCCTGCATTTCCCACGCAACCGGCTGAGCTCATTAGACCACCAAAGAACGATCCTCGGGGAGTCAGCAGTTGTGGTTCTACAGTTACTGTGAAAAGTCTGGATAATGGCTTGTTGCACATCACAGAGTCAACAGCCAAATCCAGTTTTTCAATAGAAGAATACTCACCAATGTGGCCAGCCAACCTGACCCCGCGATCTTCTTTGTAGGAACCCCAATTAGTATTTCTAGGGTTCCTACCCTTGTCAGCTACAGGTTTTACAGGACCTTTAACAGAAAAAGAAATTAATTGATGGTCAGACAGGGATATATCATCTGAAACCTTCCAATTAACAACATTTTCATAAGCAGAACTATTGCTTATGCTAATATCAAGCACTTTGCGACGCTTTACAGTCACGAAGGTAGGGGAGAATTGCCCTTATTGAGTACAAAGAGCTTATAGAGAAGGATCTATTCTAAAAGATCATCACCCCTACGGTTGCAATCCCTACTACCCCAAACAGTGTTATGGGCATTCGCATCGCAACCAATAATCATTTTTTTGCCATTACAATACTCAGTAAGTTCGATAATGACATTAAAAAGAGTTTCCTTATCTTCATAAGGAAGATAGGCTGAAGCAAAGATGTATTCCATCTTATGATCATCGGTTTTAAGATTCACACTGATGGCAACATTGTCACCATCGAGGAACTTAACAAGATGAACAGCATTGAGCTGGTTGCTGACAGCAATACAGGCTCTAGGTCTGATACAGGATGTATCATAAAAGACATTAAAACCTTTGATCCCCAGACCCAAAATTTTTCCATTGCAGGTGCAGGGTTCCTGGATGAGAGCAATATCAGCTCTACCATTTAACAGCCTTTTGCTAAGAATAGCAGAGGCAGAACGAATGTGATGCAGATTAATTTGCACAACATTAAAACAGCCCATAACCAAAGACAAAAAGAGGGCATAGAAAACCTAGGACAGAGAGGCGCTTCTAGTAACATGACAATGATTAGCGTCAAGCATAATTTCATTGTCAAAATCCTGCATGCGTTTTTCCAACTCATCATCCGAAATCAGAGGGTTTGCATGAAGTGTAACATCAGAACCAGAAGCAATTTCTAGATCATTAAGTTTAGGTATCATAGTCTCAAGACTACCAATACTTACCTGAGACGAGGTCGCCCGGTCTACTGGCTGTTCCTCCATCTCCATCTTGCCTTTGGGCTTCTCGTTTGGATCCCGAAGAATCTTAAGACTCCGCGGTCCAAACCGGTGAGGGCACCAAGGCCAGCTTTGCAAATCGTGCAGCTTCCAAATCCACCTCGAAGATCCATCTTACAGAGTGGGGTTCCACAAAGTTTTGCAGAACACGCCACTCCTCAGGCTTCAGCTCCGGGTTGAAACGGTTCAGCCGTTTCAGCAAAACGCTCGGCTCCTTGGCTCCTCTGGTCTTGAAGGCCACCTTGACAGGTTTGGGAACGTCATTGGCACTCAAGACTTTAAGTGCCTCTCCCAGAACCTGACTGTTATGGAAGGTTCTCTTGACCCATTCCACAGTGTTTGCATCATTGCACTGAAGAACCAAGGCTCCAGCATTTGAGCTAAAGCTATGAATCTTTGGGAGTTGCTCGCCAGTGGGGATCTCATCTATCTTATCGAGAGTCACCATCTGGATGATATCAACCTCTTCCTTACTCAGCTTACTAGAAGGGAAGGAATTCTTGACGATTGCCATCTTAATAGCCTGGACTGCCTAAGTTCCAGGTTGGATGTCCGTCCTTGATATTTTCTTGACTACCAGATCTCTTGGAGAAGGTGTGGCTCCTACCGACCTAAGTCGTTTGGTGCCTCCGACCTTCTCTGTGACAGCGCCAGCTTTTACAAGCCTCTGGTCCAGCTGCCTAGGCATGCGCCTCCTCCTGCGCCTCTGTGCTTTAGTGAGTATACCCTGTGTCACAGCCATGGTTTCAGTGTGTCGGTCACCGAGGCTCGCGACTCCACTTCCTTCCACAGCCGGACTGCTGGTTTCCTCCTTTTTGCCAAGATCCAACCCCAGAGGGTTTGTTTCAGTGGCTGATTGGGAAACACCCGAAGATGAACCCAATCCTTTTACAAGATCCACACTTTCCCTATTGTAGCACGCAGAACTAGGAAAACTCGAAAGGCTCTCATCTAATTGCTCCATGCTGTAACCACTAAGAGAAAAAAACCACGGATTACTTCCAGTTCGATCGAAGCCCCCCGCTAGGCTCCGTCTCCCCACACTTTTCTAACGTGAAAAGTGTAACCGCCGGAGTCATTCGCAAAGCTAGATGATAAGGAGCGGGCCATAACGTGCACCAGGTGCACAGGGCCCAAGGATCCAAGGGGGATTTTTCGATATGAAATGCTCCCCACCATCCAACCAACGCAACCAAGGGACTCAACCTCTGGAACCGTTTACTACAAATGTTTCTTGAAAGCAAAACTACAGATACATGCCGCTTTGCCCTTTTCGCAACACACCTGTGTTGGAAAATTTAAAATTTGAAGAAGCAAAGTACGCACTGGCATAGAGTCAATAAGTGTTGGCTGGGTCATAAAAGTATGCAGATCCAGTTTCAAAGAAAAACATCGTTCACTTTATTTCATGAGAAACATAACTAGGCAAGTTACGCATTCCAGGTTTCCATGCCACAAAACATAAAAAAAATACTATGTACAAAAACTTTGCAGTTGTAAATAATCAGACAGAAATTCCTTGAAGCATGGGTAGTAAGTAACTATACTACCTTTATCACTTGCGTGTATTTGCAGCCACCGTTGAAGGTATCATACTTAGCAAAGGAAAACCAAAGGATAAGACATCAGAAAAATATTTAACGTGATTTCCAGACATATGTAAGTAAATTTAATGTTCAATACATACTGGTCTAAACTGACCATCTCTGCGTCCGTCTCGACTAAAACCGTCGTCAAACGATATCCCGCAGTGCTTCTGTCTGCCTGCATCAGACCATCAGTGTCTATGTCTTACAAAGCCTTCTCCGCTCCGTTCTGGATCAGACTGCGTGTGTGGTGTGTTTGCTTCAAGAAATCTCTGCCTTATATATCCGAGAATGGACTGTGGAACCCCCCGGATGGAACCCCCCGGATATGCAAATCAGATGCATACCATTGAGAACTGATTTGCATGAAACCTCATGTTGAAAAACGTCACGGTTCACGCCGGTGAACGGAAAGAGTCGTTCATATTAAATTTGCATAAACGCCCGTTCACGGGAACGTGAATCGCGATGTATTGATTTTTTCCAACAACCTGGTCCCGAGCCCAAACGGTATACCTTACGGCAGAGGCCGAAGAGTGGTACTAAGGCCCATAAGGCAGAAGTGAAGTTTACTAGGGGCTTGGCATTGATGCAATCTGCAGCTAGAAGAAAAAGTTTGCTCGTGTACCTCGGGATAGCAACATCCGTATCCACAAAAGAAATGGATCCCTGAGGATTTTACAGAGTGAGACTAGGTGCCTCACTTCCAACCCCCAACCTGGAGGACCAGGATGCCTCATTTGGTCTGGAACCTCACCTTCGACCTGTCCGGCAAGGGAGACCCTACCAGTAGCCAAAGCTACCGCCGGCATAGCTCTTATGATCATCAGAACACACAAGCTCCACCACCGCATCAAGGCACAGGCATCATTTAGTGGAGCCACGTCAATATAGTACTATATGTAATTCGTGAATGTTATACATTCATCTAATACATCATCATTACTACTCAAAACAGGCTGGGCTGCAGTAAGAGCCACAAGATTAGACCTATTCTTCAGGTTCCAAAAATCCTAATGATTAAGGCAAGGCCCCTGAAAATTCAAGAGCCTGCCCGAGGCAGTCCTATCTAGTTAATGTTTTTATCCAGGAATATTATAGATCTATCTCTATCTATAATCTGAAATCTATCGTTGTACTTCGAAAATCTTATTTTATATCTTAACCTAATTACTTTCAAAATTGTCCGCCCTCACCTATACCAAAACTTCGATCCAATCACATAGTGTGTCTTACTCCGTGCTTCAATGACAAGAGATCAGCGTTCGGGTTAGATACTGACTCCCCCTTTCGATGCTTACATGTGATTGGATCGATGAGTCCAAGATGCATGGTAGTAATATCATGCATCTTAGACTTGCCGCTTCGTGCAAGCATTCCCCAGTCTAGGCACTTAATATTTTCGTGCCAAAATGGCACTAAGAATCATCGTTTACTTGATCACCCTCCCATGACAGTTCTATGCATCAAAAGTTGTCAATTCCTATTAAGTGAAAATGGAAATTGGTATTCTCCTCTTATGTATATATTCCATTTGGGAAAACGTAGAGCACTTGACAATTAAAAGGTCCACCTAAGTGACAGGCAAAATCCTATTTGCTACTGATCTCACAATAGGAAGATTGCCGCTGTTTTTCTCATCTCAGCAGGACAATTGAAGTACGTGCTGTGAAAGTTCAGTGACTATAGACCAAAGAGTAAACTGTAAGTGCATAGGAGGTTCCTTCTGTCAGTCTCCTAAACTCGTAAAGGCATTCTTGAATGCGAGAAATTTGAAGTAAATAGTCCTTTTAATTGTAAAGAGGATAAAGGTTAAATATGCCCCTTCCCATCTTTTGAATGGGCAGGCCGCCTGACTGTTTTTATGTGCCGCCCGGCTGGCAATCTAAGAAAAATGTATGTAAAAAGTAAAAATTAAAAATAAATAAATATATAAAATGAACATGTACACAAGAAAAAATAATAATAATAATAATTTTTTATTAGTCTACATAAATTTGCGAAGCCACTAACTTTAGTAAACAACTTTGGGGCCAGATTAAAATATCACGCCAACATAATATTTTGCGTACCAACTGAGCCAATAACTCCTTAAAAAAAAGAGAAAATTTAGTTCTCTGATCATTCCGTGTGATGGCACCACGCCAATAGATATACGTCGCCAAGGTTAAAACATAGTGGCTAGGCATCAATAAACATGTATGTTATGCATTTTTCTTAGAGTGAAATAAAATAGTGAATAATTCGCCAACTAGTCTTGTTTTATGCGATGTGTTTCTGAAGGTCTTGTAGGCTTATTTTGCTTTGTTTTTTTTAAAATGAGTAGAAAAGTAGTCCAGGGAAATAATCTATTTATTTATTTTAACAAAGTTCATGAAAATAATGTGCGTGAAAGTGATACTATGTCTACAGCTGCAACTACCGGTAGTGAATTGTCTGCTTCTTCCTTCAAATGTAAAACACACATCTAAACACCGTACTTTGAGAATTAACAAGGAATGGTTTAAAAAATTTCCTTGGTTAGTAAGCAAAGGAGATGGAATGCTGTGTTCTACTTGTATGAAATACGGTAAGGAACTTTCAGAAACTGGATTAGGGCAATTTGAAAAATTTATTTCAGTTTTACGTAGTGTAGCGAGAGAAGCTATTATTGGGGCTTTAAGATCTATGTATTTTTTTAACTACAAATGAACTGCCACATACTATATATAAAAAGCTGCTGAAACACTATGAAACTATGGGTTGTACATCTCACTCTTGGAAAAAATGTTAATTATACTTCTGAAAGAATTATGCAACAACAGCTCGAAATTTTAGCTATGCAAATTAAATCTGAAGTTTTGACAGACTTACAATCTGCAGAGTGTTTCAGTATTTTATGTGATGAAACTACAAATATGGCTGTTATAAAGCAACTTATTGTATGTGTAAAATATGTTAGTCAGGTTACTGTAAGGTTTGTTTTAACTAGTACAGCAGCCCCTCGTTATATCATGCTTGCCGGGAGACATGGCAACATGTGGGATATGATAAAAATTATACTTTTATGAACATATGTAATAAAAATTTAGGAGTGAAAGTACAATAATGAAACCCTCATGCACTCCCGCCCCACCGACGACTCATATTGTAACACGCCAGTCTTGGGAAAGCAAAAGAATGTAAACGAAAAATCAGAAAGAAAGAAAAATGGGAGACATAGCAGAAGTGCGATATATCTGAATACTCGATATATTGAGGCGCGATATAACGAGGGGTTACTTTATAACTGGTAGCAAAGTTGAAACTATCAGTAAGAAAGTAATCGAAATAATTGTGAGCTTCAATTTAAAAATTTGCAATCTGGTAGGTCTAGGAACTGATGGAGCAGCTGCAATGATTGGTAGGCACAATGGAGTTGCAAAATTACTGAAAGATGAAACTGCTGAAATGGTCTTATGGTAAATTGTCATTGTATTAACCATCTATTGGCTCTTGCAGCTGCCCAAGTTGCAGCCGAAGTATCTTAGTTAAATTTAATAACTTTTTAATGCCGCCCCGGCGGTGAAGTGGATAGCGTCTCCGACTGCTGTCTAGTGGGCTTGGGTTCGAATCCCGAGTAAGGCATGGGCGTTTTCTTGAGGATGAAGTCAGTCTTCCGCCTTCTGGGTCCTCCCCAAATGTGAAGCTGACCTTCGTCAGTGATGCTTGTTTGTGTTAATAAAAACTTTGTGATCTCGTCTTATGTCATTCTTTGTCCTTCTTCTGGCATCACTGGTCCTGTTTGTGGTTCGACCGAAACAGGAGGTTATGAGCAACAACAACAACGCTTTTTAATTTTAAGGTAACTGTTTTATTTATTTATTTTTCAAAACTCTTCTGTCAGAATAGCTGGCTTAACTGCAATTCAAAGTATACTGGAATGTCCTCAAATTAAATTAAAAATGGCCAGTGACACTAGATGGCGATCTCATGATAATGGTGTTAGGTCTTTAAGAGAATGCTTGGTTTGTGTTGTGACTGCACTAGAAAGAGAAGCTGTTGAGCGAAATAATGTAACAGCTGAAGGATTAAGCAAACATATCAAAACATACAAGTTTTTAGCTTCTTTACTTAGCTTTCTGATATTTTACCTCATTTGGCTGCTTTATCTAGGGCTTGGCAAAAGCAAGATGTCGGCTTAACAGAAATAGAACCCATTTTGAAAGCCACAAAACTGACCATTACAGAACTTAAAAAATTTCCTGGTTGTCACTTTTCAAAGCCTCATTCAAAGTTACATTTTCAAATACTGAAGCAGCTACATTTAAAACTGAAATCTATGATAAATACATAGAGATAGTTGTTTATCACCTGAAAGCAAGATTTCTAGACATGCCTATTATTACCTCTTTCCCTAGGTACAAACACCTCCAGTCATGCCGCTGAGAGTATCTTTGATCATTATTATAACAAGGGAATCCACCAATATTAAACTGTAAAGCTCCTAAATTAAAGTGAGTAGTTGCCTCCAAAATGATCTAAGGGCAATCATATAAAAATCTGACTTTTGAAATTGACTGCTACACCTGAGCTCAGAGAATCATTTCCAAATTTATCAAAGCTGGCTACTGTTGCACTCTCTATACCTGTCATTACAGCAGAAGATGAAAGAGGATTTTCATCCTTAGGTAGAATTAAAACCTGTTTACGAAACTGAATGAAACTGTCAACTCTGAATAATCTCAGGGCTATTTCAATAGAGGGACCAGATCCAGATGATTTTGATTATAACAAGGCAGCTGATGACTTTGTGTCTCAGAAGAAGAGAAAAATTCATGTGTAGAATTATTAGTATTTATTAATAAGTAATTATATTGTAATTATTATTAAATGTAAGTTATATTTACAGATAAAGAGGTTTGTGTTTTTCATCATCGAAAAAATTTGTAAAACATAATGCAGCTGCTTTGACCACCCGGTTGGTAAAATTTTCAAGGAGAGAGTACTGTGTCTCATAATTAATTTATCACGACAACTAGTAATTTATTTTTTTAAGGAGATGGTAGAATGCTTCCATGTGAATTATCAGTAGGTATTGAAGGAAATATAATATTTAATGTATTTATCAGTTATAATCAGTTTGTAATTTGTTTTAGAATATTATATTTTATAATCTAGTTTTATACCTATAATAAATAACAAATTATTTATGATTCTGATAAGGTTTAACAGTTTTTCTCAAGCTATTCCTTTTGTGCAATGATTTAAAATTGACATTTTGAAGATAAAAAAACATCTTTATAGATGATATATAATTGAAGTTTTCGTATAAGCAAGCGTATTTAAAGGAAATAATAAATTGCAGCTGCTAACTGCAATATACAGATATAAAAAATTTTCATGCATAGAATTTTTTATATATTTCTAGATTTAAACATTTTTTAGCCTTGTTATATAATATGTTTTTTTTTTACTGTAGCTATAAGAATAAATACTTTTAAAAGTCACTGTCCAGCTGAAATGTAATATAGAGGATAATCTCAAAATTCTCTAGAAAATCCACATCTCTAGCCAGAAGTATAAGTTATAGTTTGCTGTTTTCAAATTTTGAAATGTTTGATAGTTAATTTTTTACAGAGAAATTAAGAAGGCTGTGCTTCCATCTAGGAAATTTTAACAAATTAACTCCATTTCAATATATATTTAAAACAAAAAAGATTAATCATGCATAAAGCATTGATTATGAAATGAAACACTTTCCAACCGCATGCAATTTATTTAAAAATCTCTAAAATGCGATACATACAGTGGTAATATTTTTAAAATTATCACAGTACTACAATAATTTATTATATTTCAAAACTTAAAACTTCATCGAAAAAAATGAACTTTATTCAAATGACGACAGGGTCATTCCATTTTAATTCAGCAAATTTTAAAAAAAGTTGGATCATAATCATTTTTGATTTTAATTAAAATTTGCATGTGCATTCCCCCTACCTCCTAGACATCAAATATATATATATTTTATTTTTAAAAAATATACCCTTTGATATATAGGCTATTTTGTTTCATGACCAATAAGAAAAAAAGTGGTATTTTGGAGCTTTCTCTTATGAGCTATAACTGTTTTCCTATCAAAGCTGCAGCACTCAACTATAGCTCATTGGAAAGCTAAAAAAAAGCTCTTTTTTTTAATGTAATATGAACAAATATCAGATTTGAAGTCAAATCCTATTTTCTCAGGGTCAAAGTTTACTGAGCAAAATTTGGAAATTAAAAAATGCATGAAGGGCTTGGAATAACCAGTCCATTTTTTTTCTTAAATACATGTCTATGGTTACTTATTGTATAAAATAAATTTGAGTTGTTACTCTGACCCATTCATAAGATATGATCCCCCCCCCCTAAATACTCGTCTGAAAAATCCAGTTTTAAGGGCAAAAAATATATGGGGGGGGGTAAATTTTTTTTTTATTTACTCATGCAATCAATAGTACTTTTTACCAGCTTTCGAAAAAAAAAATATTTTGTTACTCACAGGCATTTAGGAGCTATAGGGGTCTTAATTTTCAAATAATTGCACTGAAACGTCACAATTTTGCAATACATTTTAATCGTAGATTTTAATTAAAAGATATTTTATGTAATTATTATTGGTTTTAAAGGATGAAAATAGTTCAAAAAGACAAAATGTTAAGGAATATATTTAATTATTTTACATTTAAGCTAATAGGGGTTTTAACAGGAATGCAGAATATATCTAAATTCCCAAACAATGCTTTTCCCCCAAAATGAAAGAAAGCTTTAAATTATAATATTCAAAATTAAGCTAAACTATCAGAATCGTAAGGCCACCAGTCACCATCATATATGCAGCAAACATAATCTGACAACTTTGGTCGAGTGCTTGGTGTAGGCTGTCTAAGGTTCATCATTGCACACCTGGAAAATCCTGAAATCAGATGAAAATAATGTTTACCTGGCCTGAATGATATTTCAGCTGAGTGGAATATAGCTGTGAAAAGACCGGGTTTGAGGTATTGATAATGCTATTTTATACTTTTTTTTTTAGGATATTTTCTGCTGCATCACAGGAAACATAGAAAAATGTAACTGAATATGTTCAGTACAATATGTAAAAACATCCAATGGGTTCAGGATTTGATCATTTACAAGCCGTTGCAAATTAGCCTTTCAAACTAGTCTCTTGACTGTTCCCCCAATCCCATCACATGGGCCTTTTTCGTAGGATGTTGCAAAAAAAAAAAAAAATGCCACTCCGCTTTTAGCCCAAATTCCTGTTCTTGGTGGCTTAAATTACTGAAATTTTTCCTATTTTTGTGCTGTTCTGCCCTAACCATCTGGTCTAAAACACACTAGAACTAGACTTCACAAGATAATTACAGCATGAACACTTGCCTAGCATCTGCTTTTTCAAACTTCAAGGAGCAACTGAGTAGGAACATACATGAGGGAACAAGTATGGACCTATTGAAATGTACACATTCCTGCTGTAGCTGGTAATGGCTTACCAAAAAGGGAAAAAAGGAATTTATTTTATTTATTTATTTATTTTTTGTTGTTGTTGTTTTGCAACATATCTATTTTAGTCAGGTCAACCTAAACACCATTAAATGAGGAAAGCATAATAATATTTACCACATGAAATCATATTTACCACAAAAAAAAAATGAAAATGAAGCTTAAATAGTTGAACAAAAATTGCGTTATTTCAGTATATTTTTTTGAAAATTCAGACCCTTATGTTTAGACCCTGAAATTCTGATAATTTAGCTTAATTTTGAATATTATAATTTAAAGCTTTTTTTCACTTTTGGAAAAGCGTTGTTTGGGAGTTTCAGATATATTCTGCATTCCTGTTAAAACCCCTATTAGCTTAAATGTGAAAGAATTATATATATTCCATAATATTTTGTCTTTTTGAACCATTTAACCCCTTAAAACTTTCAATAATTACATAAAATTTCTTTTAATTTAAAACCAGGATTGAAATGTATTATAAAAATTGCACTGTTTCAGTGCAGTTCTTTGAAAATTAAGACCCTTATAGCTCCCAAACGCCTCTGAGTAACAAAATAAATTTTGGTTGTTTGTTTGAAAGCTAGTAAAAAGTAACCTGTGATTAACAAAGTTTTTTTTTTTATATAGCTAGTAAAAAGTACTGTAGATTGCATGAGTAAAAAAAATTTTACCCCTCCCCCCACATATATTTTTTGCCTTGAAAACTGGATTTTTCAGACAATTTAACTATTTGGGGAAATCATATCTTATGAAGGGGTCAGAGTAACAAGTCAATTATTTTTTACACAATAAGTAACCATAGACATGTATTTAAGAAAAAAAGAGTTTTGCTCAGTAAACTTTGATCTTGAGAAAATAGAATTTGGCTTCAAATCTGAAATTTGTTCATATTATATTAAAAAAAAGAGCTTTTTCTTAGCTTTCCAATGAGCTAATTGGCGTTAATAAATAAATAATTTGGCATTAAAAAAATTCTGCAATTCTTATACAACTCATCTTGCAGCTTGATGTGTTTACATTCTGCATACGTTAAAACTAGGCTTCATTGTAGAAATAATCAAAGTTTAATGATCATTTAAACAAAAAATATAATAATTGCGTTGTTTCAAAATTTTTTTGCACAGAATTTAAGCAAAAATAAAACCGTTTTAGGACGGATACAGCATTAAATATAAATTAAAAACAACTTTAAATATCACGATTTTGACACAAGATGGATGCCATTACGCATTTAAATTCAAATATATTGTAATTACATTGTTTCGGAATATAGATGCACAGAAATTAAGCAAAAATAAAGCGGTTTTAGGGTGGATACAACACTAAGTATAAATTAAAAAGAACTTTAAAAATCACGAATTTGACACAAGATGGATGCCATATTTTATTTTGAAGTAGATCACTTGATCTCTTCATATAATATGGATGTAATTATTATTTTAATTTTTATTTAAAAAAACTACCGAATATATATTATGCTGAATTTTTTTTTTTTTTTTTAATGTATTTTAAGGGATAATTTGAATATTTCCTAAAACTTTCAAAACAATTTGAATTTTAAATTCACTTTAAAATGTTTGAAAAATTAGGTCCCATAGGGTTCAATGTATTTCATTTTTTCAACCCGAATTCAATCCAAAACTAATTGGGTGATATTATTCATTTATATTCCCATGGCCCACAGACAAGGCTCACAACAAATGTTTACTATATTCCTGGGGAAAAAATGGACCATTTTCAATTTAAAAAAGAACCAAAAACAGGTTCATCCGGGGCAGAAAACAAAAAAAAAGAATTGATGGTATCGCATACGGATGATTGCATCCTAAAAGTTTCCAAGAATTAAAAAAGGGCAAGGTACTGCTACCCAAGAAAGGGTACTGAAAAAATTGAAGACATGAAGTTACTGAGCACTGATAAATAGAATTTTTTGCTGTGAACAAATTTATCATTGAAAAAAGCTATTTGTATGTAAAATATTTTTATAGTCTAGTCTTGAGCAATTGTGTTCATTAACAATTGCAGTTATTGAATTTATTAAATTTGCAGAGAATATTAAATTGCTTTTTAATATTTTCTCATTCGTTAATGAGGTGAGAATAAGCTCACAGTGACAAGATACATTTAAATGTTAATATTTTCAATTGTTTGTTGCCATATATTAATTATAAAGATATTTTTCTGAACACACACACACATGCATATTATATATATATATATATATGTATATATGTATATGTATATATATATATATGTATATATATATATGTATATATATATATATATATATATATATATATATATATATATATATATATATGATTGTTAGAAAATAAATGTTGACTTCAATTTCAAAGTATTTGCCAATAAACAGAAGAGAAAAATAAGAACTTAATTTAAATAAATAAAATTCCAAAAAACTCTAAAATCGCATATAATATTTTGAAACACTGGTGCCCACACAGTGTCCATAAATTACCATTTAAACAAAACATAATATGAATGCACATTCTTCAATACTGGACAAAAAAGAAATTTCAAAATCCTTAAGAAAATAGAATATGCTTAGCTTAAGTTAAATTTTTTTGTTTGATTTTTTTTTTGCCTGCTCTAGCTCAGACTGCTAATTTCTTCCAAAAACATGAAAAATACAGAACATTGAACATGTTCTTTATTTCTTGAAGTAATAAAAAATTTAATAAGCCTGTACTCAAATTTAACTTAAATTTAGCTCCATATTTTCTAACAATACACAATATACATTCTGTCACCATTATTATGGGGAATAAGTAATATTGTTTTCATCACAAGATTATATTAAATTCTTCTGAATAAACTGTTAAATTCATCTGGGCAAATTGAATTGTGTAATCGCAATATTTATGCAAAAATGAAAGATGAAATATAGTAGGTGTTTCCCGTAAATTTACATGTGCTTTCCATAGTCAGTAATTTTGTACAGAAATTCGTAATTACGGAAAATCTGTAATGGTTGTTATCTCTATATTATCATAAAATTCCATCGATCCGCCCCCCTTAAATGCATCATGGAAAATGCAGGGGAGATGCAATTATTGGAAATTTTTTGCTAAAAGAAACATGTAAAATTCTGTTGGTCCACCCCTTCAAATATGATAAAAAAGAAATGCAAAGTACAGGATTACTCGGAATTTTTAGCTAAAAGAAGCAATTTGTATTTTCATCAAATTTGATGACGAATTCTTTTCATTTTTTCCGCTGCTTAGGGTGGGGGGGGGTTGTACTTTTCAGAATTTCAAATTGAAATGAAAAGGGGAAGCGGTTCACTTTCACGGGGAGGACAGATCAATGGAATTCTGTGATAATTTTGCAAAATAATGCTAGAAATATACGCAATCGGAATAAGGATATTTTGGTATTAAATAGTAATGTATTAGAAAAAAAATTGGTAATATTTCGGAAAAATCATTAAGACAAAAATTTTATAAAAATGTATACAGAAATATTACACTTAACCCCTTCCTTCTCGCTCCCGTTAAAATGAGGGGGTGAGTTTTCGCCCTCTATTTCTCGTGCCCGTGATATTTCCGGGCTGGAGTGTTCAAAAGTTACGCGCCAAAAAGATTAAAACCAATTCATTTCTTTTGCCCGGAAAAATTTTTATTTCTCATATTACACAGCAGATGGCAGTACCAGTATATTTTTAATGTATTTGTAGATATTTAGTTTATTTTAAACTAGATGGCAGCACTAATCAAACATTAGTATTTCTGATATGTATTTTGTAATCTGAGAACAGTTACTTAGTCTCGTTGTGAATACACGTGGTTTGTGTTCTGTGATAAAATATATTTTTTAATATTCTGTACATTATGGAGTCAGAGTCAGGAAGTGAATTGGATTCTAATTTTAGTATAAATGGATCCGAGAGTGATTCTGAAATAACTAATTTTTATGAAAGTTCGGTTAGACGCAAGGTATCACACATTTCGGTATCACACAAGAAAAAATTACTAATCTTTATTTATATCAAATGTAAGTTTAATAAAGTTCTCTTTTAATGGCAAAACGCTTTTCTTAAAACAAAATTTCTTAAATTCTTCTGACGGCCTGGAAAATCAACATTGTCACAATAACCCTGAATGTTGGCTTTTCATTAATTTTTTTTTATTATTATTTCAAGCCAAAAAAAAATCCAAAAATTAAAAATGAATGCATATATTGTTCACACACTTATTTTTATATAATTTTCTTGAATAAAAAAAATAGGCGCTTTTATAACCGTTTTAAAAATTATCCGATCGTTAAGGGGTTAAAACATCCAGGGTTCTACTGGTAGAATATGAAACTTCAGGACACAAATTTTATAAAGTTTCAGAACAAAAAATATATAAGGTTTTTATCCGATGACAATTACCTTTATAATGAAAAAAACATTTATGTTTGTAAAATACAAGTTTTCACTAAAGAGCATAAAGAATATTGATCTTACTTAAAAAATATATATATAGCAATGAATTATATCCCTGCCGAAATGGTTGCCTTTCTGCCTAAATCATTGCCTTAATACCACATTTTGGAAAATACCCCATTACAGGATTCATACTCATTATTCATGGTTCATGAATAATGAGTATGAACATTATATGGTTCATACCCATAATAGAAAAATTTTTATTTTGCAAATATACTATATATACTCGCGTATAAGTCGAGAAATTTGTGACAAAAAAAGGTAGGGGTTCAACTTATACGCGGAGACTAAAAAAAAATTGTAAGTCTCAAAATGTTTTTTTTTCCTGCGAGACAATCAATCCTAAAATGATGTGTCGCACACTCTGAAGTCTAATCTAAACTCTCCTGTGAGTCACTGCCCTCCCGATGCTCCGGACTACCAGTGTATTGTGTCATCAAAATATATGCATACATTTTCTAGAACGAAAATTTATAACTCGCTTCTCAGATTACGGCAAATCGTTTTCAACAAAAAATGGTTCTTTTCAGAAATAATTCTGTAACACGGATTGTTTAAAACTATAATGCAGGATTTTAACTTGAAAGTGTGTTTTTTTTGTTTTGTTTTGTTTGTTGAAAAGTGTCTAATAACTGTGTTGGGGGTTAACAGTTGTGCGATTCGGGGTTAACAAAAAAAGCGGCTCAAATAACGGGCGAAAGCCAGATATTGTTTTGGTTGTGCAGTGGGTCAAGGCAAGGCCACCTAGCATAAGAGACCCTGACATTGACAACTCAACAACAGCAATGGGGGGGAATGTATCACCCGTTATGTACGAGATCTGACATAAACAAATTTCTGCAGTCATAAGACTAATATAAATAAATATGTCTTTAAACTAACAAATATATAACAATAAACTTTAAACTGTGCCTAATATAAAAAATCTACACTGAAATTGAATAATTTTTCACTGTCTTTTGTAAACATTTATGTTAGTTACATTAGCATAATAAGTAACTGTCTTAATATCGATACGTTATATTTAAAATTAAAATATACCAAAAAACTTCGAAATTAATATAATAGTTTTTGACTTTAAATTAGCAGAAAAGAAATTATATATTATACATTAATGGGGGAAACTGCTAACACTTACCTATGACTTTTAAAAAGCATTTTTATTAGTCAGCGCACATAGGCAAAATTTTCTTTATATATCCAGATTTAACATTTAGTTCCAAAATTTAAGCAATGTAAAATATAGTGAAACAATTATGAACATGCATTTCTAAATTTGACTTTGTTATTTTACAAACATTAATATTACTTTTTAAACTAACACCATATTTCAAAAACTGTTGACATGTACCTATTTAACCTTTACAACCTTCTAGATTGCTTTTCACAAAAAATACGAAGAAATATGCAGGTTATAATAATCTGAAAATTCCTCATTTAAAGTTCAAGAACATTTGTACATAAAAAATATTTTGTCGTACTCGTGAAAGGAAAATAACTTACAATTTATTAAATATTTTAAATGTTAAAAACTTATTAAATGTTTCAACTTTCTGACTTGAAATCAAGCTGTTATGAAAAAAAGTTATTTTAGTGATGACATACATTACAAGAGATAGGCATCAATATGCTTGTATATGTTTTTGCTAGTACACACTATTTATATCTTCTTGAAATATGAAATTTTTAATTTATCTTGTACATATGCCATGTAAAGTGACACAATTATAAGTAGAAAATCATTTTACATGTAATGAAACTATTATAAGTAATTATGTTCAGCAAAAAATATAACGTGTCCCTTTAAGCAACTAAATAAAATACAAAAAATGAACTATTTATGAATGTATAAAAACTTTATTACAACAAGCTTACAAATCCAATTGACATTAAATTTACATAAAACACAAAATGTATCGGCATAATGTATATGTAGCAATAAATAGTTAGATTTGTACTTTGTTTAATTCTGGAAAGTTATCCCAAATTTGAAAAGTGCCTGTGTACTATGTATGCTTACATTCAACAAGAAATTACTCCCCCCCCCCCATATCTATACAAACTTGATATATATTAAATAGCGTACATAAAGTATGGATTACAAATGAAGAATATTGATTTTATAGTAACGAATATAAACCAAATTCATTGAAATTTTCAACAAACAAATTCAAAATGTATTTGTTACAAATCTCAATAATTATGCATTTTAGAAAAATGAATGTCATTGCTTTGTAGTATATATATATATCAGGGTTCGAAAAATCTATTGCCCGACATGCCCGGGGCATATAAAAATTCCAACCGGGCATGTATTAATTTTTAATACATAATAAAAATTTATTCGACATTAACTTGATTAGGTCAATTGGTAGTCGAAATCAAGTAACCAGTACTCTACTGCAAATATTTTATGTTCAACATTCAAAGCCGTATAAGAGAAAAGGGTGAAAAAGAAGTCTTAATTATTCAGCGATGGACTATGAATGGCTTTCACCGTGCAATAGTTGATAACTGTGGGGAGAAAACAAAGTTTCACGGGCGACAGTGACGTCACTAAAAGAAACAAACAGAGCCTCTGGCACAGTGCCAAAGCAGCTTCTCTTTCTCTCATTCATTTGCTCTTGGTTTCTGGTGTAGCTTTGGTAGATTTGTGGACGTGCACAGGTGTTGATAAGCAGAGATGCCGATTACTATGGAATCTCTGTAATTTCTATGGGAAACATCCTCATACTAATTACAAAATTTGCATAGTTTCTTACAAAAAATTCCCTTCTACCTAGGCCAGTGTAAATTTATGGCCGCAGGCACGGTAATGCCAATCATGACGATGGGCATATAATGTATATTAAGATCGCGATCACTTTTTTATAGAAGCAATAAGTATGCTTCTTCAAAAGCTGTCTAGTCTAATTTGGCATACATCGCAAAACGGTTATTTTTAAAAAATTGTTTTAGCATAAATAGTATTCAATTCCCATTTTTGATATATTTACATACCTGCCAACTTTTACGCATTTTAACTACTCTTTACACTTTTACGCATATATTGCTATATTTTACGCATTTCCGCATTTATTTGAATTTTTTAACATTACTAGGAAATCAATCTCCGGCGAAATTCTCCGGCTTTTTTTGTTTGAAATTTATCAATTAACCAGACATAGTATAATTCCTCTGAAACACCGCTTTTTTAGCACTGATATCTATCATTCTGGGATCGTAGCAAATCCATAATAAAATACAGGGTAATGCCAATCAAATTAACGGAGATTTACGGCCGCGTGTAACGTAAATTAAGATCTCGATCGCTTATTTTATGAAAGTAATAAATATACTTCTTCAAAGGTTGTCTAATTCAGCATACATCTCTAAAATGTTATTTTGTTCATTAATTTCGCATAAACACTGCGATTGCGCAATTCATTTTGTTCTCATAAATCGCCGAGAGTACAATAGTATCTTTTTTCATCCATCTCAATCTTCTAAATATTGCATTTTTGATTGACTAAACTAGCTTATTTTCATATTCTAATTAATTATTACTGTTAATTTCTTAATTATCTTCGCATAAACAGTGCGATTACGCAATTCAGTTACTTCGTGTGAATTGCTGAGCGTATGGTAGTATCTTTTTCCATCCATCTCCATCATTTAAATGTTGCATATTAGATCGACTAAACTAGCTTATTTTCATATTATGGTTAATTATTAAGGTTAATTTTTTAATTATATTTGCATAATATAAATTTTTGTACTTAAAAAATGGGTACAAACTCTGTGAAGGGATATTTCCAAAAAGTGGTATTAAAGCAATGATTTAGGCAAATAAAAGAGAAACTATTTTGGCAGGAATATAATTCAGTGCTATATATATATATATATATATATATATATATATATATATATATATATATATATATATTATTAAAGATCAATATTTGTTACTCTCTTTAGTGAAAACCTGTGTTTTGCCAAACATAAATATTTGTCTTCATTATAAAGTAATTCTCACCGGATAAAACCTTTATATATTTTTTGCTTTATAATTTATTGTTCTGGAATTTTATAAAATTGGTGTCCTGAATGTTCATATTTTACCAGTAAGCCTGATATTTAATGCAATATTTTTTTAATGCAGGTACTTGTACATAGTTAAATTCATTAGAAATGTCGTTTGCGCATGTAGTTAAAAAAAAATCATTATAAATGTCATTCACGCAAAATTTTACACATTCCAATTTTCCCAGGTTGGCAGGTATGTATTTATTTCATTAAAAGTAACTAATTTTCTAATTTTGATATTTAATTATAGGCTACGTATATAATGATATTTAATATATTTATTTTCATGGGCGCCAGAGCTATCAACAATGAAAAATGTCATCAGAAAAATGTTGGGCATGTAAAATTTTATCTTGGGCATCTATTTATTTAGACAACATGCCCGGAGGGCATGTAGAAATTTTTTGATTTTTCTAACCCTGATATATATATATATATTAATCATAAAGGCATATACAATTAGAATATGACATGTCACGTCACTGCAAACATGACTTAAATATTGGGCAAACATTGCCTGAAAATTATTTGATTGTAATTTCCCACATAACCCATAACTAACTTTCAAATCATTATTCTAACTTGACCCACAACTACGGTTCAAATCCTCTAAAAATCTATCCCTCGACTGTAACAGCTTTCAAATTCGCTTAATTTGTAAATTACTAATTTTTTTTACTTAGATGCAAGTTTAATCTGTTTTCGATTATCTTTTTACTTTAACTTTGTATTATTACATTGTTTTCCATAATTATTTAAATGAATATTACTAAATGTTCTAAATTACTAAACTCTAAAAAAGAATTCTTTACGAGAACCAATTTTATCAGAATTTGCAACTTCAAATTATATACTGTCAACTTAAACAAAAGCATAACTAAATAAACTATAACTTTCAAATTCTCTAATATGTATTTTATAATCAAAATCATATAAGTTGTATGTGATAAGGCAAAAAATACTTCTTGTAAAAAAAACCAACCCTCCCTATTCTTTTGCTTCATATTTTCCACATTAATAATAGAAATGCCTGAAGAAAATTTAGCTTATGCTTATTGTTCAATATAAAAAGTTCAAAATCACAATTAAGTTAGTCTTAAATACTGTCCTTTATTTACACTTTTGAATTGCATTGTTGCTTACAAACTAACAATTCGGTCAATAAAGAAAGATGTAGTCTTCCAATTTCTGTCTAATCTGATTTTGGTTGATCTTCACATAACTTTCATTCAATTATATGTTTTCACAGTACTATTATGCTTTTTATTCTACTGATCCCTTAAAAAGTGTATAAATGGTTCTTTACTAACTGTAATTTTCCATTTAATCAGTTAAATGACGCAAAATGCTTTGATGTATGCATTTGCTTAAATAAGTCAGATAGGTATGCAATTAGAATATGACATTTCACGTTAGTGCAAACATTACTTAAAGATTGTGCAAACATTGCCTAAAGATTATTTGCTTGGAATTTTCCCAAATCCTCTAAAAATATATCTATCTCCTGTAACTTAGATGCAAATTTAGTCAGTTTTCTATACTCTTTAATTTTTGTGTTATCTTTTGCATGTTATCTATAATATTATTCAAACAAAAGTCACTCGATGTACTAAATTACTAAATCACTCAATAACTAAAATCTTTAAAACACGAAACAAAACAAATAATTGGAAAATTTTTTACAAGAAATTTCATTATAATTTGCAGGGTTCCAAAGACATAACCGCAAACTTCACAAAAAGCATTACATGATTTTTACAATTTTGAAATTCACTTTCAATATGTAATGCTGCTAAAGATTTAATATATACATAAGCAAAAATTCGCAAATCTGTAGAATATTTCCTACCATGTGCATATATTTGATTTCAAAATATCGATACTATTATTATCAGAAACACTACTGAATGTGATTGCTTACATTTTCTAAACTTTCTTACATGTGAAGCTTACATTTTCTAAAATTTGGAAAATTACTGTATGTTCTACATTACTAAAATCTTTTTAAGAATTGGGAATTTCTTACAAGGGCGAATTTCATCAGAATTTGCAAGTTCAGCTTGTTTCAAAGCCATAACTCGTCAACTTGAACAAAAGCGTTTCTATATTTTTACAATTTAGAAATTCACATTCAATATGCATATATGCAGTGGAAGATTTTATACACAATAAACAAAAATCAACAAATTTCTAGAATATTTTATACCGTATGGGTATATTTGATTTCAAAGTATTGATACTATTATCAGAAATACTACTGAATATAACAGAACTTACATTTTCTAAAATTTAAAATTTGGAAAATTTTATAAAATTACGGCACCTACCTTTCATATGTAATCCATTTTTTTTACATACTTTTCAGACATAAATCACATATTTAAAATTCTAACAATTTACAGTTTGGAAAATGTCTGAAATTGTACTTTTTATAAATGCATACCACCGCACATTAAATTCTGCTTCACATAAATACATCGAATAAAATGGCTTTAATTGCTCTTTTTAATATGTTTTTAAAAATTTCTTTTACTTAATCCAGAATCACTGTCATCTTTTCGTGCACCGCTAGTTGAAAACCGCTGGTGTTTTGAAATGTTTTAAAATTTTTCTTTTACTTAATCCAGAATCGCTGTCATCTTAACCGCGCACCACTAGTTGAAAACCGCTGGTGTTTATACTCCACTGTGCACATATTCAAGGCTCCACTTGGTCGTTTGAAGTATAGAAAGTATGAACTGGACCACCTGGTCCAAAGCATGATTCAGACAAACAGTAAAATACAAAAGCAATGTACTATGATTTTAGCATTTGAATTTATTCGCATTTGCTCAGAAAAAAACCACTTTTTTCTTGTCTTATACATATAGCAGATTTTCGATTATCGGAAATGGTGGGGAAGATTTGACACACATTTAAAAATCTATTAATAATTAATCATGTTAGTAATCATTAATTTTTCTTGTGTTTGAATAACATTTTGTTTACATTAAAATATACAACTATATTTTTCTCGCCAAAATAGTAATAAAAATGCAATGCTTTCACTCGCAGTTTTTCATTTAGCCCAACGTCTTCAATTGTCCGACAACCCTATCATCATCAACTTTTTTGCTAGAAAATTGGCGGAAAAGTTGTCTGAACTAGTTGGTTGTTTCAAAAGTTCTTATATGTGTTATGGGCTTTAGAAAGACATGAGTAACTATAATTTACTATTTAGTGCCATACGTCTGCTGGCTTTGGATAAAAAAAATAGGAGCGAATTCCATTCAATGACATGCTTGCAATTTCACCAGTTTTATTTTCTGTTATGTACAGTCGAATGCAAAATTTTACCTCGCATAGACCTCCATTATCTAGAGTAGTAAGTAAAAGAAAATTGATCCAGATAAAAAAAAAAAAATTCTGTCAAAAAACACACATGCATAATTAAAGTTTACATTTTAACACTTTTCACCCGTTTGCTTTGCCTAAAAAATACACGTTATTATTTTGGATAATAAGCAACTTTGAATGACGTCTTTGTAATTTTGTTATCTTTTTCTGTTATGTACAGTCGTTTATCGAATGAAAAATTTTACTTTACTTTGCACATGCCATAAACTCTTGCTTATCCAGGGTGACTTAAAATACAAGGTTCAGCAATAAGCAAGTCATTTAGATAATATTAAAAATGAATTAAAAGTATTTTTCTTCAGAAGATATAAGACTATTCATACAGAAATGGAAACATTCAGTGCTACACATGCGAAAAAACAGTGAATTTTCTCAAAATAAAATAAAAAATGCTACAAAATTTAAATTTACAGTTTAGACTTTTGAGCAATAGTTCAGCAACCCTGGATACTCAAGAGGGTACCGTAGTTAAATGAGGAATGGTAAAATATTATGTTACAACTTGTAAACAGAGCACAAAAGTAATTGTTTTTAATAAAAACTTGACAATTCAACAATAAATACAGGCATCAATATGAAATGTTAAGTGTGAATGCATTACGCAATGATCACAGATACCTCCACTCCCTACATTAAATGTTAGAAAATAGCATACTGTTTCCTTCTATGCACGTTTTCTTTTCTTAAACAATTATACAAAGGCATTACTTACATTTCATTTGTAATACAGTTTCTATGTTCTATGATTTATCACGACTATTTCGATAATTCTATGATTTATTAAGGCTATTTCGATAATTCTATGATTTATTACTATCATGGGGGGGGGGAGTGCACATGTTTTTCTTTTCTGTCATTGGTTAATTTAAAGGGCAATGTAGATGTTTGCCCAAATTTATTGAATTATGAATGAAGTTTTTGTTTATAAAATGCCAGTCCTAATTGGAAGTTGAAGATACATAAATGAAGTCTACTGTCGAAACGTGCAATTGACTTGGATGCAGGTAATATTGGATTAAGTGTAAGTAGTGTTTATGTATATATTTTAATACATAAAGCATAATCAATCCACCTTCCCACTGAAACTAATCCCCTTTCCCTTTTTTGTTTCAATTTGAAGTTCTGAAAAATATAGTCATCCCTTCTCTCCTAAGCATCGGAAAAAATAAAAACAATTCATCAAATTAAATAAACATTTTAATGAAATACAAATTGCTTCTTTTAACTGAAAATTTTGAGTAACCCCCCCCCCCCACACACACACACACACACACACACACACATATTCTGCATTTTCCCATTACATTTGATAGGCGGATCCATGGAGTTCTACATGTTTATTTTAGCAAAAAAAATTTCAATAAATTCCCCCCTCCCCCCCTATATTTTCTGAGATTTTCAGTTGCATTTGAACTGGCAGATTGATAGAATTATATGGTAATATATTACATGTAAATTTATTTTCCTTAAAATATGTAAAATTATGGATCATTCTACGATTGTACTACTTAGCAATACTTATTTCTGAATTTCAGTAGCTTATATGAGCTGCTACAGATAGATCTGAAAATAGGGACTCTCTACAGGTCAGTTAACCCTTTGCGGACAGCTGCATTCCGGAACTGCTGTGGCCCAAAGGACAGAGCGCTTAGTTTCCAAACTGTTCCCAAAGGACGACTAATTTTTTGTGCTAAACCAAACTCTTGAAAAAAAAATCATTTGTTTACTACAATTTACTTTTTTCAGGAATAAAATAAATACTTATTTTCTATTTGATGTATATTTTTCATACAAATCTCAATACAAATACTCGTTAATTGCTTTTACTATGAATCTTCTAAAACCCAAATTAAAAAAAATACTCTTATATTCCTATGATTCACCAATGAAATCATGAAGCTAAATTCCAAATGAGAACCGAAACTCAATTATTAAATAGCTGAAGCTACGAGAAGTGCTTTCTTTGTTTATATTACAAAACTGCGTTTCACCGTTCCGGATGGAAAAATGAGTCATTGGATCCCCCTATGCCAAATTCAAATATCTGCAAAATACATTGGAATTGTTCTTATGGAAATTTAACGCCATCTGGTACACAAATAAATTCAAATAAAAACGTTCCATGATGTGAAAACACACATTAGTGACTGCTGTCCTTTAGGGTAAAGTTTTCTCTGATGCGAATGCTTGACTACTGTCTTTAAATGAAAGTTCGCAGTCAACACACAGGCGTGTGAACCATCCGCAAAGGGTTAAACAACACAGTTTTGCAGTTACATGAAATAACACTAACAGACCCCCCACACACACCACCACCACCACCCCCCATTCCTATTTAAGTGATGAATTCCCCAGAAGTTTACTAACTGTTTGTTTCTTCCCTCCCCAGTTCTCATCTTATCAAACTCATTTCAAGTTTCTTTTCTCCATCGGTTATCGTCATATTGGACAATAACATTTCCCATACTACTTTACTCCAGTGGCATACTGGCAATGAGTGGGACAGAGAAATCGAACCAGGGTGGGGTTTTTTTTTCAACTGAAAATTTTGTTAAATTATTCCATGTTTGAGGTTAAAAAGTTCTAAAGATCTGAACACTATAAACATTTTTGCACTAAAACCAATATTTAAAAAATTAGCCTTTTGGACTTGGTTTGTTTTGTGATGCCATTTGCCTAGATTAGCAAGTTGCATTAGTCCCGAGCTTTGACAAAATATGCGAAAACTTATTTCCCTCATATTATGTCATAACCGCTTTTTGCGACCAGCTCTGATGCTTTTTGAAATAAAGTTGCAGTAGCCTTCTTGTAGTAGCTGTCGAACATGCACCTCTGTTATTCATGCTAGTTACGGCCAACGGTATAGATCGCTAAGTAGCTATTGACCATGTACCTACCTACTATGCAGAATAACATCTAATGATATGGCTGCTTTTTATTTTTCTCTTCTATTTATTGGCAAATATACACTAGTTTGAAATTGAAGTTAACATTTTCTTTTGTGTGTGTTCACAGCATCAGAAAAAATATATCTTCATAATTAATATATGACAACAAACAATTAAATATTAACATTTAAATGTATATTGTCACTGTAAGCTCATTCACACTTCATAGATGAAAGAGAAAATATTAAAAAATAATTTAATATTCTCCTTTCCAAATTTATTAAATTCTACAACTATATAAATACAATAACTGTAATTGTTAATGAACACAACTGCTAAAGAAAATACATTTTATGTACAAATAGTTTTTTCCATTGATAAATTTGTTCATAGCAAAACATTCCATTAATCAGTGCTCTGTAATATCATGCTTTTACCAGTACCCTTTCTCAGGCACCAATACCCTGCCCTTTTTTAATCCTGGGAGAAACTTAATATATGTATATAATAAAGATATTTTGATAATCCAAAGAAGTAATAGAGATAAATTGTAACACCTAGATAAAGCCTAAAAATTAATCATTTAAGAAAGTTGCAAATGATAATGCAAGAATGATGTACTCACTAGGCAATATCAAGAGAAAAGAAAAATCCGAGTAGTAAGCACCATGATATTTTTAAGGAAGGACACGCACTGAGGAGGCATGCAGTTCTTTTTTAATAACAGTTGCTATCTACTATCCACACACTGAAGACACATAACAACATGCTGCACTAGAGAAGCAAAACAATGTTAGAAAAACCAGTTTCTAGTTTATATGTGAGCAACATGCAGTGCAATATGTTGGGAATCCTCAATGTGTGCCTCATTAAGAGGAGAATGAAAATGAAACAGTGTCAGGTACCTAGAAACCAATGAATAAGCAACAGTGATAAGAATTCGGAAATAAAAGCAACCATGTCTATAAAGTGGAACAGTGCTAGGCTTAATGAAGGTAAATTTAGAATAGATTCGTCATCAAGACTAAGTATCCATCTAAATTAGCCAAGAAGAATGCTAGTTTCTGATAACAGATATAGCTAATAACTATGAACTCCATTTACTTGGCCAGCAAGAATAAAAATATTGATAAATTACTGGAAAAAAATAATATTCACATGATGAGAAGCTCAAAGTGCTGATGCGAAAAAGACATATGAACTGTTTCCACTCATAACAGATTAGAATCAATGCTGCTAATAAGGAAAAGTAGGAAATACCTCTAAATATACAACCAGGATAAAGAAATTTAAAGGAAATAAAAGTTAATTATAATGATATGTAAAAATAAGAGAAACAAAATGATTAGGCTAAAGAATGATAATAAGGAGGAGGATTTTAAGAATGTTCAGCTCAAGGGCGAATCCAGGGGGAGAGCGCATGGGGTGTGCGCCCTCCCCGAGAATAGGATTTCAAGTCAGGAAAAAAATCAAAATATAAAATTATTAGAAAAATAAAAATTATAAAATAATTTACAGGAACGAAATATGCTTAAAAAATCTGATAACACAATCCAAAATAAAAAATATAAGCTGAACTCAAGAAAGTATCTATAAATTAAAAAAAAATATCGGTGGAGGAGGTCGTGACTTGGTCACAGCATAGTAGGTGTTATTTATTTTCACAAATGAAAAACATTTAGTTAAATAATGAAAAGAAAATTCAGAAACATTTGATGATGACCTAGCGAGTCCAGTGTTCTTTCAGGCTCGTGTGTGCCCCTCCCCCAGCCAAAATGTCCTGAAAGAAATACTGGGCAAGAATTTCTTCAAATTTTCTAAGGTAGTAAGTGGTGTGCTTTCAGAGCAGTAATAGCTAATTGAGTTGAGCAAGCTAATCAAAAAGTAAAATTTCATTGAATTATGCCTTATTTTTCGGTATTTTGTAACCTGGACGAACTTTGTGCCAAAAGTTAAATATATTAGAAAAGTAAGAGGTTTTCAGAGTTTAATATACGAAAAGAAATTACCGTGAACATAAAACTGAAACTCACAGATTATAGAGTACTGAAACCTGCACACATTGCAGATTCTGATCTTTCAAGTGCGATAAGAATTTCTATCTTACAATGTTTATAATCGCACAACTTTGGCCTTTTTAATTGGTGCTTGATACCAAGCAGTTGTGATTCTGGAAATGCCTCGATCAATAATTCCTCAAATGTGTGAACTCGAGACATCGCAGCATAAGTAAAGCTATTCGAAAATTGGGATTTGTCAATTTCTACAATGCACTGATGTTGGGTTATGTCTTGACTTTGAATAATTGCATATGTGAGATTGCATATGATACAATACACTGTTCTAGAGTTATGCCTTAACCTAGGTGGACGTTGATTGCACATGCAAGAATATGCAATGAACATTGTATGAAAATAATGAAAAACTATGGAACAGACACAATTTTTAACCAAAATCAGAAATAGAGGCATCAAATTAGAGAGAATTTAAAGGGGAACTAGTTTAATGATTTGTCTCTGTGGTTGCATCGGAGACAGTGAGACCTGGTTGAAGGGGGTGGGAGCAAGATTTTCCCACGTGAAAGCGACTAATATGGTTTCATTTATATTTATACGAACTAACACTACAAAGAAAATTTCATCACAATCGTTAAAGTCGTTTTTGAAAAAAATTATTTCGTTTTTCTTACTTTTCACACTATTTTCTAGTTTTTTCATGCTATTTTCGATTTCCATAGCTAAAAACCTAGTCCGCGTTAGTTTAGACCCCTGTGTAAAATTTTAGTTATGCCCACTGTGCAATTATTTTAAGCTTTTTAAAGTCATACGTTCTTCGGAAAAACTGTGACAAAGATGACATTTGGTCGAAAAAAAAAGCTTTGTTATGCTCAGCTCAATAATAAAATTATTTTTATATTTTCGTACGTTTTTAAACAATCACAATTAATGGTGTATTCTTAAATATATATGTTCAGCAGATATTATTTTGAATATCTTCTCCGTAATTAAAGTGCTTATTAATTCTGTTTCGACATCATATCGTTTGAAACTCTGAAAGGTATGTAAATTCAGTATTAATTTTGTCTTTCTTCTGTATGTACTGTTTGGGTTCACATGTGCTTTTTCTCAAATAATAATGCTTTCAATTTTTTACATTTGCCGGTATATGCACACGGAGCATCAGTTTGGCAACTGAGCTAATAAAATAGGAACTGCTAAAATATCACTAGAATGGTGATTCAGCTTACACATATCCTTTATTTATCAACCAAACCGTGATCGTGACGAACAAAGGAAAGTTCAAGCAGTGCGTTTAAAAAAAAATAACATTGACTTGTGTTTTTGCCATCAAAACAGTAATATTTCTGCATGTTTGTGAGCATAAGTTATGTTGGGAAATACAAAGCCACTTAAAAAGTATTTAAAATTCACATGAAAAATACTTTTTCTAGAAAAAATAAAATAACAGTGAATAACACAATAGGACGAGCTCATATATTTATAAAAATGTTCGTTCTACCAAATGTAGATAACCGGAACCAGAAGAGCTTTTTCTGGCAGATATAAGTTGAAGAGAGCGTGGCAAGGTTACGTCCAATAATAAAAACTATTCTGATGTTTGGCCGCCAAAATATTTTACAGAATGGCCATCAGAGCTAGACACCAATCACGAACCTACCAGGAACCAAGGAATCCCCAAAGTCCTTTGCTTTTAAATTGACAGTGGAGACAATATTACATAAAATCAATTAGAAAAATCCTCTACAAACACAACATTGAAATGACTTGTAATAAGTTGATAATCTGCATTTGTGTTGAGATTCTCAAAGCGATTCTGACACAGGTACAGGAAAAATATTACAGTATAATATTTAATAAAATCACTAATGAATCTCCCAAGTTATACAACTCTGTTTATCAGTGCGGTATGGCTCAAATGGCATTGGAAAAGAAAATTTTGTATGTTTTGTGGAACTTCAAGGAGACATTTAAGATAAGACAAAGACTGGTCAATTAGAAGTTCTGTTCTTAGGAAAGGTATTCTTAAATTTATAAAAGAACTGGAACTATATCTGAATTCTGACATAGCGACTAGTTGTAATATATGAACCTTAAATGTTTCGCAACTGTGTAGAATGTGGAAATTAAAAGAGAAGTTACGAACGCCTCTCTCTGTCGTTGCAAAAATCATCATCTTAATTTGGCAATTTCTAGTTACTGTGATGCACCTTCCAACAGGAACACGCTAAGAACTATAGAAGAAACTAGCCGAATACCCGTTGAAAATCAACGTTCTCACAATAAGCAACCCCTGAATATTGTAATTTTTAATAATTCGCGTTTCACATTTATTCGGCAAATCGAATATTTTAATATTCAGAACCCCCCCTAAAAAAGAAAATGTTGGAAAACTGGCAGTTTTTCCTGTCGAACTATCTACGAGTACACCGAATTAAAGTCTCTATCTCACCTCGAAGCATACTATTTTATCATCTCCCCTTTCGAACGTTTTCCTGTGAAGCACACCCATAAATGAACATTTTTGAAAAACTATGTACGTCTTAGGTTTTTTATCAGATGATTGGCCCATATACCAAATATCAAGCACTACCACATTTGAAAGGAAACGTGTCTCATTTATTCCGAAAATTGTACATATTGGTGTACGGCACCCCCTAAATTAGCAAATATTGGATATATGAAATTACACACTTTCTTCCTTTCAAACTATCTACCCATACACCAAATTTGATGTTTCTATCCTATCGTGCAGCATGTTTTTCTATCATTTCATCTTTCGAACGTTTTTCTGTGTTGCACCCCCTTAAATGATCATTTTTGAAAAACAGTAATAATCTTAAATTTTTTATCAAATGATTAGCCCATATATTAAATTTCAAGCCTCTATCACATTGTAAAGGAGGCGTTTTTCATTTGTTCGTCAAATCGAACATTTTAGTGTGTGGCACCCCCTGCAATAGCAAACTTTGGAAAACTGAAATTGCACACTTTCTTCCTTTCCAACTATCTACTTGTGTACCAAATTTGAAGTCTCTAACTCATCGCGAAGCATGTTTTTTCTATCATTTCACCTTTTTTTCTGTGGAGTACCCACCCCCTTAAACATGCATTTTTGAAAAACTTCATTTTTCTTGGTTTTTCTATCAAATCATTCGCCCATATACCAAATATCAAGCCTCTATCATGTTCTAAAAGGGGTGTTTCTACTTCATTCCGAAAATCGAACATTTTTGTGTGCGACACCCCCTAAAGTAGAAAATATTGGAAAACTGAAATTGTACACTTTCTTCCTTTCAAATTATCTACCTGTACACCAAATTTCAAATCTCTATCTCACACGTAAGCATGTTTTCTTATCAATTCACCTTTCGAATGTTTTTCTCTGGAGCACCCCCTTAAACGAACGTTTTTGAAAAACTATATTCGTCTTGAGTGTTTTCATCAAATGATTAGTCCATATACCTAATTTCAAGCCTCTATCAAATTTTAAAGGGACCGTTTCTCACTTATTCGGTAAATCGAACATTTTGGTGTGCGACACCCCCTTAAATAGAAAATATTGGAAATCTGAAATTGCACACTTTCTTCCTTTCGAACGATTTACCTATACACCAAATTTGAAGTATCTATCTCATGGCAAAGTATGCTTTCCTATCATTTCACTTTTCGAATGTTTTGGTGTGGAGCACCCCCTCTAGAGAAAGTTTTCGAAAAATTCGATTTTTCGAGGGGGTTTTATCGAACGGTCGAGCCGTGTACAAAATTGCAAGTCTCTATCTATTCGGGAAGTGCCCAAAAAAGGCGTGACAGACAGACGGACACTTGGCAATTAGTATATATAGATTATTTCTTTTTTCAAAACCATGTAAAATAATCATGCAGTAGAGAGATCACTTGGGTTTATTCCTTGGTCGGATACTGTTGAACCCTCCGGAATTAGTGCCATGACTCAATTTTTCAGTTAAAAATTGATTTGCTACTCACTTCACAACAACTTTAGTGAAAATGAACACAATGCCTTGATATGGGAACAGCGGCCAAAGCAAATCTCAAGGGTATATCGAATTGTGAATTCATAATGACCATATTTTCGTTGAGTAATTTAATGGTTATAATCAAACCATTGAATTATAGGTTTTACAGAAGAGCTTGGATGCACACAAAGCCACTGTGAAAGTTCAGTAAATGGTCAAAGTGCTAAAGAAAAGGCATACCTACACTAAAAAGTTCTATACTGAATTAGAGATGGAGGAGGAAAGCGGGAATTGGGAGTTGAACTAATCGTCCCAAGACTAGCTGGCAGACAGCAGCATCAAGTTAATAATTTAGTGGAAGGAGACTCCTCCTCAACAGTGCACTGGAAGTGAGCTGTTTGCGTTCTTTGTTCAAATATATCCTATGTTTTTGAGAAATTTTTCGCTCGCCAAATGGTTCTAAATCATTTAAAAAATTAGAGTCTAAGGATGTTAAATCATACTTCAGAAGGATCATCAAAGCATCATGCCACCTCATGGCACAAAACGATTCAGACCAAGACATCCTACAATAAATTGTTGCAGAAGTAAAACTCCTTTGTCAGAGGCCAAACTTCAGTAAGTCTCTTTTGCTCAGCGTATTGGAGAAATTGAGGGAAGATGGCGATATTTATCTGCACCTTATTAAAGTGTACAAGACACCTTACTAAAGTGTAAAGTGCACCTTATTAAAGTGTACACTTCGGGTGTCAATTGTCACAGCAGAGCGAGGTTTTGAAAGGACTTAAAACTTGGTTGAGGTCTCAAATGACCGAAGACTGGTTGACAAGACTCGCTCTGATGAATGATCATCCCCATATTTGAGTTGATGCAGAGGCCGTAATTTGCCACAAAGGAAATTAAGTTTTATTTTATAAATACTATTGGCTAAGATATGAAAAAATAAAGATATTAAAAGATGTACGAGATATAAAATGATAGAAAATATGAAAAATGATATTTTAAAATATATATCTATGAATGTGTTCAGGTTTTTCCTTGACTTCTCAATGTTTTGCGAGTTCATTCAAGGGCATGACAAAACACGACCACAAATTTAACAAAATAGGTGCGAATTAGCTTTCTAGCTTTGCACCCCACTCGAAAAAAATTTCTGGATCTGCCCCTGGTTCAGCTAACAAACTGTTTCACCATACCATTAACTAAATATACTAGATATTTATATAATTATATACTTAATATTTATGTAAGTATTTTGAAGATTATTAATATTCATATTATGATATTTTTATCAGATAATCTAATCCCATAACGTGGCATGAAAATGATATGGGAAAAGCGGAAGGAATTGTCCAACTACAAGCAGAATTTTGTGCCCTTCAAATTGAAAGTGGATTCCTTCAAAGAAGAAAGAATTGACAGACAATAGGCATTAATTGCTAAAAAATGAAATGGGGCAAAACAAATTTGAAAGACTTTCAAAAGTCACTGTCAATTTTGATTTTTCTACGTTGGTCAATAAGCCAAGTTAAAAAAAAATCAGACAGTTTCAAGTTTAAATAAGTGATAGCATGTTAGAAAAATTAATAATGGCTAATTATAGTGCAGATGATAAATGTTTCGTTATCATTTGAGAGATTTTTTTAAAAGCTAAATCATGTACTTATACTTCTTTAGAATAGTGATAAATAAAATGGCATTTATTCAAAAATAAAAATCACAATGAATACTGTGTATTATTTTGTATTCAGTATTATAATTATATATCTTATGGGAGGGAAGGGGTTTAAAATCTCTCTTTTTTTAATATTGCAGTAAAAATGTAGCGTTTCTGTGTGATCTGGAAATCTTCCCTTTTTTTTTTAATTCCAATGTTGGCAGCTATGCCACTTAAAAATCAATCTATAACAAATGTTCAGCATTGGATAAATAAATCATTAAATAACAAATTTATTCAAAATGAAATAAACCTCTTCAAGAAAACAAATTTTTTCCAGCCATGATTTCAATTCTATTTGAAGCATCCTGCTCAATCATTTCCTCATCAACCAAATCTTGACACAAAAGCAGAATAAATAAAAGAAACAATCTCTTTCTGTAGGAACTATGAGCTCGATTATGTGAAATCCACCTAGGAGAAAATTCGGTGCTTTATTACGGGAAATGTGTTTGACATTTTTATGTATTTGCTTGAAAAATTACAAAAAGTAGTAATTACAAAAATATATATATATTTCATAATGCGAAGATATACACACAATTTTATGCCCGGCCGTCCAATTGGTTGCTCATGTCCTCTGGATGAGTCGGACGGTCTTAGTCTTCAACACAATTTTATGCAGTTACCTTACACCTTTTTGGTAGGTCGGACGGTCTGGGACAACAACACAATTTTCAACAACAACACAATTTTATGCCAAACAATAGAATACATTGTGCTAATCTTCCTTTATTAGATGTGCGAAATAAGTATTAAATAATCTAAAAAATACAAATTTAATGCAAAAATAAATATGTAAGAATTGTCTTATGGATTCGGTTTAAAAATCCTTGAGAAGAATTCTTCCCTCTTTCCAATAGTGTCAAGATGGAAACTCTGTGATAATATTTTTGGCCTCTGAAGAACCAATTTGTGTAAAAATTGCTCAGAATCATGCTAAAACATAAAAGAACTAATTTGAAGTTTAAAGAAAATTTCACAAAGACACACATCTTTTATTAAGCAAGATTTATTACATAATATTATTAATTTTATGTTTATTTACCATCACAGCGAAAGGATGCCAATGTTTAAAATAGAAGTTCATTTTATAATTTTATCATTCTTTGCATTTATTTATTCTCAAAATTGTATTTTTCATATACATATGCAACAGTTTCTGTATTTCAAAGAGATACAAGCCATTTTTAGTAAGAGTCCCAAGAAAGGTTGATATAAAAATGTAGATGCATAAATTATGCTAAAAATTGTTTGTGTTCTTATGGTACACAAAATGTGATAATCAAAAACCAATCCATTGAATACTTAAAACCCAATTTTTGACCCTGTATATTTCCATGTGAAATCTATTCCACATCTTTTCTTCAAAATTGTACTAAAACACGGACACTTGAACATTCGATCACGGGAGCTGCATTGAACAGTTGTGAAAAAAACAATCTGCTTACATTGGTGTTCACGGACGAGTAGGGGTCGATGCTCATCAGCTGATGGATGACATCCTGCAGTACCATGTTTCGTTTCCGTGCCAAGACCATAAGGTAGTGTACATAGTCGCTGATGTTCAGCACTAGCTTCCTCCTAGGGGGAAAATAAGGAAAAACATTTTTATGAAATTCGTGTAAAGAAATCTGATTTTTCCTTGAATACTACTCAGGGTTTGAAATAGGACTTGAAATTTAGGGGGGACTTTCAAAAACTTGGGGGGAAATTTAAAAATCCAGGATTTTTATTAGTAAAACGTAAAATAAGGATATTTTTATATTACAATACAAGAGACTTGACACTTAGTATTTTAAGCCTTGATTTGAAAATGATCAACTTTATTTTTTAAATAAATTGAAAACCCTTTTTAACACTTTACAACATAGTTGAAAAATGTTTATGACTTCATTATGTTATTCTGTCTGTTTCATGTCCATTCATTCTGTCTGTTTGTCTGTCCATTAGCACGATAACTGCTGTAAAAATGACTTTTTCAAAATGAAATTTTAGTATGTTGGTCAGACGGTCTGTGGCACTGCACCTATGGGAATATAAATGAATAATATCACCCAATTAATTTTGGATTGAACCCGGGTTGAAAAAATGAAATACATTGAACCCTATGGGACCTAATTTTTCAAACATTTTTTAAGCGGATTTAAAATTCACAAATTGCTTCAAAAGATTTAGGAAATATTCAAATTATCCCATAAAATATATAAAAAAAATTTCAGCAAAATATATTCAGTAGTTTATAAATAAAAATTTTTGAATAATAATTACACCTTTTATATGAAGAGATCACGTGACCCACTTTAAAATAAAATATGGCATCCATCTTGTGTCAAAATCGTAATTATTAAAGTTCTTTTTAATTCATATTTAGTGTTGTATCCATCCTAAAACCGCTTTATTTTTGCTTAAATTCTGTGCATCTACATACTGAAACAACGCAATTACAATATATTTGAGTTTAAATGATCGTCCAACTTTGATTATTTCTACAACGAAGCCTAATTTTCACTTATGGAGAATGTAAATACCAAAAGATGTAGAATTAGTTGTATAAGAATTGCTGCATTTCTTTAAAGCAAAATTATTTAGCTCATGGAGTCTGCAATATAGCTGATATGAATGAAATATTCATTGATTTTACACAGAGAAGCAAACTATTTTTTTGATGAAGTTTTAAGCATAGAGTTTAATTACTTGTACCTCCATGGTCTTAAGTTTTTAAATAAAATAAATTATTAAACTATTGTGATGAATAAAATGAATGGAAAAAGTTTATGAATGAAATGCTGCTTTTATAGAGAGAGCCAGGCGTGTTATATTTCGATGCCGTCATTTAAATAAATTTCATATGTTTTTGATGAAGTTTTTGAATATAATAAATTATTGTAGTATTATGATAATTTAAAAAATATTACCGAGGAATGTATCGCATTTTAGAGATGTTTAAGCCAGGCAATTTATATTTCAATGCCGTCATTTGAATAAAGTTTTAAGTTTTCAAATATAATAAATTAATGTAGTATTGTGATAATTTTAAAAATATTACCGACCGAGAAATGTATCGCATTTTAGAGATGTTTAAATAAAATTGCATTGAGGTTGGAAAGTGTTTCATAATCAATGCTTTATGCATGATTGATCTTTTTTGTTTATGATTGTAAATGGAAAGCATTAACAATAGAGAAAAAATATATGCAGTTCTTTTATAAATTGCATAATTTTAGAATACAGCACAATTTGAATGCTTTAAGCATGACTGATCTTTCTTCTTGTTAATTATATATAGAACTTTAAGATTTTATATTGGAATTAAAGAAATTTCTAATTTAATCTGCTGCAGGAGCATTAATTTTTCTGGAACATATAATTCTTTGAAACTAATGCTGATGTACAGGGTATGAGCTCGTAATCTATAAACTTAAAAATTTTTGATATGTCATTAAAAACTCCTTAATTTATAACACTTTACAACAAAGTTGAAAAGTGTTTATGACTGTTCATTCTGTCTGTCTATCTGTTAGCACGATAACTGCCGTAAAAATGACTTTTAATCAAAATGAAATTTTAGTGTGTTGTTCAGGCGGTCTGTGGGACCTATGGGAATATAAATGAATAGTATCACCCAATTAGTTTTGGATTGAATCCGGGTTGAAAAAATTAAATACATTGAACCCTATAGGACCTAATTTTTTCAAACATTTTTCAAGCGGATTTAAAAATCACAAATTGCTTCATAAATTTTAGGTAATATTCAAATTGTTCCATAAAATATATAAAAAAAAAAATTCAGCGAAATATATTCAGTAGTTTTTTAAATAAAAATTTAAATAATAATTACACCTCTTATATTAAGCAATCACGTGACCCACTTCAAAATGAAATATGGTATCCATCTTGTCTCAAAATCGTGATTTTTAAAGTTCTTTTTAATTCATATTGAGTGTTGTATCTGTTCTAAAACTGCTTTATTTTTGCTTAAATTCTGTGCATCTACATACTGAAACAACGCAACGACAATGTACTTGAGTTTAAGTGATCATCCAAATTTAATTATTTCTACAACAAAGCCTATTTTTCACTTATATAAAATGTAAACAGCAAAATATGTAGAATGAGTTGTATAAGAATTGCTACATTTCTTTAACGCAAAAATTATTTAGCTCATGGAGTCTGCATAGCTGATATAATGAAATATTCATTGATTTTACAGACAGGACGATTTTTTTCGATGAAGTTTTAAACATAGAGTTTACTTGTAACTCCATGGTCTTAAGTTTTTAAATTAAATAAATTATTAAACTATTGTGATGAATGAAATGAATGGAAAAAGTTTATGAATGAAATGCTGCTTTTATAGAGAGAGCCAGGCGTGTTATATTTCGATGCCGTCATTTAAATAAATTTCATATGTTTTTGATGAAGTTTTTGAATATAATAAATTATTGTAGTATTATGATAATTTAAAAAATATTACCGAGGAATGTATCGCATTTTAGAGATGTTTAAGCCAGGCAATTTATATTTCAATGCCGTCATTTGAATAAAGTTTTAAGTTTTCAAATATAATAAATTAATGTAGTATTGTGATAATTTTAAAAATATTACCGACCGAGAAATGTATCGCATTTTAGAGATGTTTAAATAAAATTGCATTGAGGTTGGAAAGTGTTTCATAATCATTGCATGATTGATCTTTTTTGTTTATGATTGTAAATGGAAAGCATTAACAATAGAGAAAAAATATATGCAGTTCTTTTATAAATTGCATAATTTTAGAATACAGCACAATTTGAATAGTCTATATTTGCACCTCACTAAGCTAATGTTATTCAAAATATTTTGAACTAAAAATATTTTTTTAAGTACTTTTAAATAAAATGAAGATGAGAAGGATGTTCATTTTTAATTAAAATGAGAGATTCAACTTTGGGTGCAAATATATCATATTGTAATTTATGCTCTTCAAATGTATTTCTAATGAGCCTAAATGCCTAAATAAATAAAAATGTTTTAATTTCATTATCCTAAACATATATCTCAATTTCATTTGCAATATGTTTAAAAGTTAATATCCCAGCATAAAAAGCACAATAAATATAAGAATATCAATTGATGCAAACAGATTGAAAAAATGGAAAATATTTAAAAATAAAACGAAATATACCAGTGATCATATTTAAATAAAAAATGTCCGAGATATTGCTAAACTGTCAATAAATTACTAACTAATAAATGAAACACTGAAACACATGAATATATTGCAATGGAATTTTTTGCGAAGGCCAATTTTCTGTCTGAAACAGTCATTTTCATCCCAAGGATTTCATTGACAAATCTCTTTGATGGTGGAATTCAATCCGTTAAAAAATTGTATAATTTTTCCCGGAGATGAAAAAATCTGGTTTTCTGGGAAAATGATGAGTTTATTGCGTAGGTTAAGTATTTAAAGAAGTCAATCAAAAGGCTTGAAATGACGTTATGTTTGCTATATATTTTTTCTTTTGCATTTCTGCAAAAGTTAGCTCCTATTAATTTCGGAAATCGTTAAAGAACAAGCTCTCTATATTTGGTAACAAAATTTTAGAGGACCGTATTTCCATCTCGCAAATGCGCTTTTTTTATTTTTCATCTTTTCCAATAAATATTTATTAAATGTGCACAATAGCGTGAATCTTGTGCAGCACTTTGCACTTGAAAGACGTGACCAAAGCAGTTGGAATTTCTTTGGAGATATTGTAATATTTTTAGCGAAAAAGTTAGAATATCTTTTGTCGAAAATCAAAGTCCCGAAACAATGCGCAGAAAAAAAACCCATAACAAATTCAAGAAAATTGGAATGTTTGTACCTAGTGAGCTCCATCCTGTACACTCGGAAAGAATAAAAACATCATTAAAAAAGCACCTAACTGTGACTTGTTCGTAACTAGTGTACAATGAAATGATGCGTCATGCCAGGGCATCTTTAACTACAATGCAGCTCACAAAAGGTAACATCAGACACAAACATCTCTCTATCAACCGAGCGTAGCTGTAACATCTTGGCTTAGTTGCAGGATAGCATAACATTAGCTATAAATTTAAAGATTGTCACGAGCTTCTATAACAAGCTCTACTATCAAAGACCGTTAGTAGTCACATTCTGGGCAAACTAGTCACTAGTCTTTAAGCTTCAACAACAACCTGCAAACTCTAGCTTCTGCATCTCGACATCGATACTAGTGGCACTGGGCTTTTATACTCTTTATCTCATGATGCTTCTGGAGTATGCTAATTTCCAGTGATATGGAAAATTAGCATATTCCGGTCAGCTACTATACAAAACACAACTGGACACAAAAGAAACGATCCGTAATCCAAACAGTTAACCGTGAAAATTCAATACTTTAACTTTTGACCGTATTTTTATCACGATATATTGTTTGTTTACGTTATAGTGTCTAACACTACGCAGGCGTAATATGCAAGTTGGGGTAGGTGTAATATTCCTTTTGGGTTCCTCTCTGTTTCGCTATGCTCGCCAACCCCTGTAGCTCGCTTCACAAGCATTTTAGTGCCATCTGCTACACAGGCGTAATATGCCCATAGGGACCATCCCTGATTAACTAACTCATCTGCTCTGGAACTCACTTTGCAAGCTATTTCAACACGGTTGGCTCACATGACCTCCTACGTGTCCTGTGCTCACTGACGCTTTAACCCCTTGCTCAATGCATTCGCCATCGCCTCCTACTCGCTTTGCGAGCACTTTAGTTTTGTCTGCTATGCAGACGTAATATGCCTGTTGGGAAACATCCTTTGTTAACTGACATCCTCCAGCCCTGGAGCTCGCTTTGCAAGCACTTTCACGCTGGTTGGTACACATGACCGCCTACATGTCCTGTGCCCTCTGAAGCTCGTAAAACTCCAAGATTCCACCCTCCATTCCTGCTGTTCATTAATCGGAGCTTGCCTCAGGCGTGATGCATACTTTGGTACTTCTCCCCTTATTAGCTGATGCTCACCTTAACTCGTTTTGCAAAGTTTCATCTTTGTGAGTTTAGAGACTTCCTCTCCTACATCCTGGTGCTCCCTGAGCCTACTTTGCAATCTGTGTCGTGCCACCTGCTATTTTGAATAATTGCTTATTGTATTACCAGCAAACGGTAAAATTTCATAACTGTGTGTTTTGACGTTTGTTAGTAATACTGTGACAAAATATTGTGTTACGCTTTCAGTATAGAGATTTACAGCAATGAAACATATAATTGTTGTGAAATATAAGAATTAAATTGTAATGTTCATGACAACAGTATTTTCAAACCTTCATAAAGAAGAAATTTTTCTATAAAAATTTGAATTATTCATTAACTAAATCGAAATTTAATAATGGTCTCTGTCCTGCAAAAATTCAACTATGTAGGTACATGCCATCAAAAATTAGAGTTCTTACTATTACTCATCTGTTCAGGACACGAACTTTCAGCTTAAAAACTGACCTTGACATTAAATATTTCCTAAACTGAATTTTGAATCGAAAAACAGTTTATATCAGTGTGTTCCTCTAATATTTCTCTACAAGCGTACCCTATTTCCCATTTTAGTATGTTACAGATTTTACACTACGTGACATAGAAACTTAAGAAAGGTGAAATTTGTCAAACAGTGGCAGTGTGAGCTATCTTTTTTTTAATATAGAGAGAGAAACGGAAACAAAGCTGAATATTGGATTCATTCTTGACTCTCTTACAATGGTGATTCATATGATTACATATGATTATTGTTGCAAACAAGCTGCTACCCAACTACAGACTTATATGTCAGTTAACCCAACATAAAAGGGCTTGCAGAGATTTGAGTGCATTCTATGGCCGGCCCAAGACAGGCTGATCCGATGATATTAAAATTTACCATACAATAAACGACATACCAAATTTTATGTTGCTTTGCTACCAGTAGTGAAACCTGGTTAGTTAGATCTTCAAATATTTGACATATATACAATATATAACCCTTGTAAAGGCAAAAGGCATTACTACGCAATTCATCAGGAACTAAATGTGCAATTTCCTGCTATTATGTACGCTTTGGAAAAATCCATTCGCTAGCCATCAAATATGCCACTTCGGATGGGTACGAGACTTGTGAATTTGCATTTATCTTGTAAAAAGCTAACAAATGTTTCATCCATCAACTAAGTGCGTTGATGGGGGTAAGTTGGGACAAAACATGCAAAATAAGTTAAGTGAAGATTATATTTTCGTACACCACTCAATTTGTTATATTATACAGTACAACCTCGAAAATCCGGACATCCGAAATCCGGAAACCTCCAAAATCCGGACGTTTTCCTAATTTTCGGTTTTTTTTTTGGTCCCCCCCCCCCCCCCCCCCCCCCCCCCCCCCGGACTGACGAAGTCGCGGATTTAAAACAACAGGGTAAAATTGTTTATATGGAATTATATTTTATAAGCAAATACCGTATTTTTTCCGATCGACTTTCTGAACCCGGAAATGAAACGAAAGTTTAGATGGATGGCCGTAGATCGGCTCGCGGTAGGAACGTGAATTATCGTTAATCCCTCCTCCCCCTTATTCAAGTCACAACTCCCGATGAATTATTTCGCGTAAAATATACATCGTTATTTAAATACGGAATTTTTATTATCAACATTTCCTTTTCTCATTATTGAAAAAGACATTTTTCTGAAACAATGTAATTTTTAATATTAAACACTAACGTTATCGTAACATTTTATCACAGATTGTTCAATTAAATCTAAAAATCCTGAGAATTCATATTAACGCTCACGGAAATTTATTTTGTTCACTTCGTAGTACGAATTCCATTCTTCAATGTATTCTGTTTTGTCTTCAGAATCTCCTCCCCCTCCCGATATCTGACGATTTTTTCATTCTCGTCGAACGTGTCAGCTTGAAATCAACTGTATATTTTGCCTTTTTTGTTTAGAAAGCCATATTTACATACTATAAATAGCAAATAAATAACTAAATAATATCGTATCGCACAGAACCGAGCAACAAGGTCATTAACACACAGACCTCTCAAAGGGGTTGGCTGCGTTTACGATTAGGAGCTAAGCAAATTCCTTTCTTCGCTTTCCCTGCCCCACTACGTCCCGGTGCTGCAGTCTAGTAATGACTCATAGTAATTTTAAAAAATCATTGAGAGGAGAAATATTTTTCTGTTTTGGAAAAGATATTTATTTTATCTACTGCGATATTTTTTACGTATTTGACTATTACTAATAAAGTTTTTACTTTTTTTAGAGTCATCGGCCTTTTTAAACATAACATTTAGATGCTGGAAAATAAATAAAACTTTTAAATTCTTATTTTTTGTTTTACGTTCGTTAATAGCGAAAACGGTTTAAACACATTTACACCTTTAAAGATATCGTCAAAAGTGCTAATCCTCGATCTTTATTAAATCTCGGCACTTCTTTAAATCTTCCGGCGCTTCATTAAATCTCGACAAAGCCGATATAACGGCACTGTGTTCTGCACTGTGATGATGGTGCGCCAATCGTAAATAAATTGAGTGATGGCGTAATTCGCGATATGATATTAAATAAAAAAAGATTAAAGTAGCCACGATGAATGCGGAGAAGAAAAAATACCAATTGATAATCTTATGCAAACAATCGATCATGCTATTAAAGGTCTTGAACAAAGAAGCTTTATAAAACCGAGCAGAAATAATATCCATCTACAGGATAAAGAAAACTGCTTTCCCATAAACCAAAATTAATTAAATAACAAATGTTAATTCAAATATTTAAACGAAATGATAAAATGTGATTTTATCATTTCGTTTCGTTCACACATTCTAAATTATTAATGTGTATTTTTTTTTTCTTAGAAATTTCTTTTGCTCTATTTTTTAAATTAAATATGTTTTAATTGATTAACTTAACTTTAGCCATTATTTTTACTAAAAATAGTGCTTTATAGCAAATTTAGTTAATATTAAATCGGAATTTTATTCAAATTCTATAATCCGGAAAAATCGATAATCCGGAATCGGCAATGTCCGGACGAGTCCGGATTTTCGAGGTTGTACTGTACACTTATCCCCTGATTTACACGACACTTGTTTTACATGATTTCTCTTTTACACGGTTTATAAATTAACAGATTTCAAAAAACTGATAAAAATGTATATTCCGCTCCATATACGCCTATACAAAGATTTGATGACATTTTTGAATTTTATTCCTTTGGTAACACTGATGAAAACAACAGGGGATTCCCGGTGTTGTAAAATATATACATTTAGGGGAATCCCGTATAGGGAAATCCCTGTATGTATTTCACAACAGTAAAGCTATCTGGTTCATGCAAGTACATAGTGCAGAAACGTTTTAGCAGCAAAGCTTATATTATTCTGTGTTTATCTTTTGAACTGGTAAGTTTTCAACATTTATAGTTTTTCTTGCATCTTTATAGTTTGCGTAAATTTATTAAGATTCTATAATGTCAAAGAATTTGAAGAAAAATCAAATGAAAAGAAAACTTATTTCTTTAGAAACTAAAATTCAAATATTAGACTGTCTACGTAATAGAGAAAGAGGATGTTGCTAAATTTTACTCCATGGATGAAGCCACAATAAGGACAATAAGAAAAAATGAAGACTCCATTAGAAAAAGTGTAGCAGCTGGAACCTGCAGCAGTATGAGTACGACTTCATATGTTAGAGATGTTACAATCGAAATTATGGAAAAAGCCTTAGTGATATGGATAGAAGACCAAACTGAAAAGCGAATCCCGATCGATACCAATGCTGTTACAAATAAAGCTTCGAAGATTTATCAATCACTTAAGAATCAGTCGCCGTCGACTTCGTCCGATGAAAAAAAGGTATTTTTTTCCGCAAGCCATGGGTGATTCGAGAGATTCAAACAAAGACATTCTTTACATAATCTGAGAATGAAAGGTGAAAGTGCATCTGCTGATTCGGATGCGGCACAACAATATCCGGCAAAACTTGCTGAAATCATTGCCGCTAACTCCTACACTTCTGATCAGGTTTTCAATGCTGACGAGTCCGGATTACTTTGGAAAAAAATGTCGGAAAGAACCTTTATAGCCAAAGCTCACAAATCAGCTAGTGGTCATAAAGTAGTGAAAAGTCGTATAACAGTTCTTTTCTGTTGCAATGCTTCTGGCGATTATATGACGAAACCATTGGTGATTAACAAATCAAAATTATCACGATCATTCAAAGGAATAAATATCAAAAACCTTCCTGTCTATTGGATGGCTAATAGAAAAGCATGGGTCACTACCATAGCTTTGAATGAATGGTTCCATAACTTCTTTATTCCAGATGTCAAAAATTATTTAACTAAAAAGGGATTGCCTTTTAAGGTTCTTCTATTAATTGATAATGCACCAGGTCATCCTCCAGATTTACAACACGAAAATGTAAAAGTTGTTTTTTTACCAAAGAATGGAACTTCCTTATTACAGCCGTTAGATTAAGGGATAATTTCGACTTTTAAAGCACTGCACATCAAGCAAACTTTCAGGTATATCTTTGAACAAATGGAGAATGATGAATCTCTTACTCTGATGGATGCTTGGAAGAAATTTACAATTTTAGATTGTGTTAAGCATGTTGGACTGTCATACACTCAGATCAAACAATCAACGATCAACGCCTGCTGGAAAGCAATATGGCCGGATGTTGTTGAAAGTGGAAATGATAAATCACCAATAGAGCATGAATATTCTCAGATCACTGAGTTGGCCCATACTATAGGAGGAGAAGGTTTTGAAGATTTAGCTCAGGCAGACATTGAAGAAATAATGGCTGATGAAGAATTGAATGAAGATGATTTAATTAACATGATTCGTGAAACAAAGAAACATGATGAAGACAATGATTCTGATGAAGAGCAATCTGAACCAGTTGCGTTCACAGCAAGAATCATAAGCGTAGGACTTGATTTGGGAAGAAAATTGGGCAACCATTTCTCACAATATGACACAAATGTTGATCGAGACCTTCGTAAATGCTTAAATCAATATGAAGAGGTCTATAAAGATTTAGCAAAAAACCTACGCAATTGTTAATTACTGATTTCATGACAAAGTCTTGTCAACCAGAGATCTTGCCTAATTCGTCAACCATTGAGCCAGAATCACATCAAGAAAGCTCAAGTGATGACAGTGATTAAACTTATAATTAATTTTTAAGGGTCTTTTTGTTTTTTTTGTTCTTTCTTCCTAATGTAAAATAAATTAAATATGTTATATTACTACATTCATATGTTTGTTGTTTTATAAACTAAGTTTAATTTTAAGTTTTCTAAGATGTCTTACTTTTGTTTCACTTAAATAAATCACTGAATCAACATTTTGGGGTTATTTTCATTTTACACGATTTTACTTAGCAAAATCTAAGATTTCAATTTACACGGTTTTGTGCAGAACCTATCTTCCGTGTAAATCAGGGCACAGGTGTATAACATTCATTAAAAAAAAAAAAATTCATTTTTTTTTTTTTTTCGATGGAAACTTTTTTTACAGTTGGTAACAGAGATTTGGATATTTCCATGTTAGTTTGTCCTAAGAGATTTTTAGCTATATCTTACTAAATTACGTACTTATTGATATATCTTTTACTTTTAAATATGCAGTAGAATAACTCAAACGAAAATTCTTCATTAAAAGTTTGATATTTTAAATTTTGGTCGGGGAAAAAAGTGAATAATCACATACTAATTCTTTTACATAATCTTAATGCACATATTTTAAAATCTCTAAATATAAAATTTTATTGAATTCTACCTGTTAGTTTTTGAGTGTTTACAGTTTCAGAATTTCAACTTTTGAGGCATCTGGCATGCAGCCTGCCACCTATAATGACTGCCAGACTCATGAATGGGACGTTAAAATGTATCATTTGACACCCATTTAATACATGTACTCGATGGGTCTGGTAGATGTCAATTTTTGCCCATTTCAAAAATACGCCATCTGAGGAGATCTTCGTTGACACTGCAAAGTGCTATCCCATGCAATGCTCAAACCTTTTGTACTCCGAAAAAATGTTGCTGGCATTGTTGCTAGTCGGAGACATTTTTTCCTTATCTTCCTGTCTGGGTCCACCCTCCTAGATACTAGTAACAGTGTAATCCCTGTATAGATCAAGTGAATCGGAATTGAATGGCATAGTGGCCAGTTCACATTTCCTATCCATGTCTTTTCTATTAAAACATTCATTAAATATTTCAATACTTTAGTGTATAATAATGGAAATACGAAAACAATTCCTGTCGAATTTCCGGGATGTTAAATTTAAACATTGTTGTGCTTGCAGAGTGGCAGGTGTACTGGAGTGAAGTATAGTCACAAGACAAAGTGAGTAAAGATAATAAAGTTTTATTACTCACAAAATGATGATGACAAACAAAACATAAGAGCCTGCATCCTTAACTGTGATGCAGCTCATGAAAAAGGGTTAAAAAACAACAGCATAACATTGCTCTATCAAACAGAGCGTGGCCACAACCGGCAATTTGTAATAATTTACTTATACAAACATAGCTCCACTATTTGAGCATAGCCACAACCATTTATTATTGATAGCCGGTTGTGTTACAACCACCACACACATGTGCATTACACATTACTGCGAACCTACTCTCTAGATAATTGTCTGCTCGATCGACTCGATTGGAGACATACGATATCTACTCATTGACATTCCCAAAGATGTGTTTTTATACAAGTTTGATTTCATGATGCTTCTGGAGTATGCTAATTTTTCGGTAATGAGGAAGATCAGTATATTCCGGTTCAGTCACTGTACAATCTGCAGGATCTCAATTGAAAAAGAATCTGCCTCAAAGCAAATGATCCAGACCTTAAAACAGTTAACTGTAAACAAATTAAAATTTAACTTTTAACCATATCGGAATGAGGATATGTGTTTTGTTTACATGATATTATCTGACATTCAGCCCCCTCCTTGCAGATTGTGTCTTCAAAAGACACAGAAAAAGTATTCAACTTTAAAATTTTTCTTTAAATGCAATTGCTTGCAAAAGGTATATCATGCTAAATTTTAGTGTATAATCATAGGTTATAAACAATGTAAAATCTGATGTATAAACACATGCATGAAACACTTACATGACAAAAATTAAGAATTATATACAAAAATTATCTCTATGCATATAGCAGGAGATTCTTACAAATTCAATTTTATTTCCTCGCCACACAGTTGAAACTCATTTGTAACTAATCTACATAATGAGGGATTTAAAAAAGTTTGTATTTTGTAGATTGAAAATTTTAACTAAACTACACATTGAGGAATTTGAAAAAGTTTGTATTTGACTCAATTTTTGGCTACAATTTCAAACAATCTATATCTATTTCAATTTACACTTTAAAATTTTCTTGAATTTTTATCTTTTAAAAATCATTTCTTTAGGTTTAGTAAGACCATCAGCTCTATTATTTTTACTATTAATAAATTTAACTTCAAATAGTTTCTTTTCAACTAAGTTTCTGAGGAAATAGTATTTGACATCTATATGTTTTGTCCTATGATTCTCTATGGGTGAATTAGAAAAATTAATTGCTGCTTGATTATCACAGTAGACAATACTTCTATTCAATTTAATTCCAAGCTTTCTACATTATCCCAATATATTTTGCACCCATTCCATTTCTTTTGCAGATTTTGTCAATGAAATATACTCTGCCTCCATGGTAGATAGACTAACACATTTATGTTTAAATGTCCTCCATAAAATTGGAACATTATCAATCAAAAATATCATGCCCCCTAATAACACTCTGTCATCACAGTTGGCTGCAAACTCTGAATCATAAAACAATTTAGATTTATTATTTTAATTAATGTCTGATAAATTTAATTTAAAATCTTTAAGATCCACATACCCTAACAATTTAAGAGGAATCCTCAGTGTTTTAAGCTTTGATTCGCTATCACTAGATGGCGCAACGTATTTGGACATGAATCCGTTCAAAATTACAGAAAAGCGATAATTCGTCAATTCTATCTACCTCTGCCTCTTGGCGACATTCAAAGCGTGCCAAAAGATTAGTCTCATTTCTTCTATTGAGGAGGTGCGTCACCTCCGAAAACAGGGTAGTGATCTTCTATGGGAGGTGACGTATTTTCTGGGAATTCTCAGAAACAAGTTTACCAATCCCACTGCTGTGCCTGGGGTGTCAAGGAAGATCCCTTTGTGAATAAATAATTTTGGGATCATGAGTGGGGAAGGCTTTGGGCACAGACTATTATAGCATTCTGTGGCTTTGGGATTCAGTTCGGATGCTTATTGTACGAACTCGTTATTTCGAGCGATGTTGCTTACTAAAGAATGTAGTAATGCGTGTATATTAAAATAATAAAACCGTGAAATATGCAATTGTACATATTTTACTATTCCTTCCATAAATAATTAAAATAATTAATTTAATATAATTTGCAAATAAATAATACAAATTTTAAAGAATTCGATTAAAGCATTTTCTATGGCAGACAATGATAATTCTATGAACGGTATCATATGGGGTCAAACATACAAACAGGGCGGTCGAGAAAAGATAGAAGCCAGGTTAATTTATGAAGAGGCCCTAGTCCCAAGGCGACCTCAATCGCTTTCCACGAGTTTGTATATGAAATGTGTTCAGGAGTACGTATACTTTTCACCGAAATCTCAAATACAAAATATCTCGGAAAACATTACCTTATACTTCGATTTTGACTGACAGGAAAACGTTCAGGAGTACTTATAACATATTTTTTTTCATTTATGTTGGCCCTATGTTTTAAAAGTGAAATGGTCCCAATCAAAATAAACAAACGTTTTATCAAATGGCAAGTGCTCTGTAGAACTCCAATTCAAATTTTATGATTGGTCAAACATATACGGAAGTGTTTAAAATGTGTTCAGGAGTCCCTATAACGTGCGAATACGAAAATTGTCAGAAAAACACCTTATACCTAGATTTTGATTGACGAATAAGCACAAGTCCTGGATTCATGTCTACGATCAGGAACTGTTTTTTTCCTACTCAGACCATCCGAGAAACCAGAAATTGTAAAGTGACTGTTTGGGCGGTCTGAACAATGCCACCCAATTTAGACTGGAACCTAATAGGTGTGGAAAACCACAGGGTCTATACCATACTTTTACATACTTGTAATACATATACATGCTTTTAACCGCAAATGAATGGACACAATTATTTAGAAATTATCAAAAGCCGTCCTAGAGATATCGGACTTTTTTTCTTCATTTAGTGCTATACTAGCCGAATACCCGTTGAAAATCAACGGTCTTGATTGAGGATGAAGCACGATTTTTGAACTCCTGAACCCATTTGTATGGTACGAACTTCTTGCAATTGTTTGGGCAACCAGAGTAATCAGATAGGGGTAGCAGCTAATGAGACGTACCATTCCTCCCCTAACCTCTTGGATTGAGGGCCAGGAAAATTGAACATTTCAGCCATAACCAGCTTGATGCTTCTGAAATTTTTATTCACATACCGCAGATACACTTTGGGCCATATATCTGCATAAATGTGACCCTCCCCCCCCCTTCTTTAAATCGAATGTTATTCCGCCTCTACCCTCTCCCTCTTAGAAATTCTGAAAAATTATGTAAAACAGCCTCCTCCCCCAAACATCGAAAAAAATTAAAATAATCCATCCTCGGAAAAAATAAATTTATTAATGTGCCCCCCCCCCCCTTTAAATCGAATATTGAAATATTGAATCTAATGTAAGAATGTTCTTCTATAGTGGTCAGATGTCCTTATAACGTTTCTTTACATTAATTTTTTGAATACAAAAATTATTGGATAAATACTTTATACCTTTATAAAGGCTTTGACGAATAAGTACGTTTTCTGTCCAATTTCTAATGCTACACAAACTTCTTTTATTCATACCCAAACCATCCGATCTACCAGAAAGTATAAGGTAAAATTGTTTGGGCAACCAGAACAGTGTCACGCAGTTTAGACCGAAATCAAATGGGGATGGCTTCTAAAGACCGTACCCTCCCTCCTCTAACCTTTTAGAATAAAGCCCAGCAAAATTGAACATTTTAGCTGTAGCTAGTTTACTATTCACTAAATTGTGACGCATGATACAGCTACATTCTGGGCCATATATATAATTCACTTTGTTTTTATTATTTGTCCTTCCACTAGCCAGTTCCAATGGTGTCCATAGGTAAATACTATCGCCATTGTCAGAAACTGGCTATTCTATCGGTTTTAATTCGAATTGTATGGCTGTCTTGACGAAATATTTTTGCATAGCTGAAAATAAAATCTATCGACAAATTCCGCTGATCAGCAACCTCAAATATGACTGAACTATTTTTTCTCTAACTAATCTTTCGGATGGAGGGCCACAAAAACATAACTTTTCAATCCTTGCCAGTTAGATTTTTTTTTTTTTAATTTTCTGAACATATCTTTACCGATTAAAAAAATGTTTCTGTAGCCTGAAATTAAAATTAATTCGTTAGTTACAGCATAAATAGTTGATTAAATATATCAATCGTTTCAGAAGCAAAAAATATCCCTCTTCTTCAGGCAAGACGTTCTTTGCTGGTGTGGTTGCTCAGAAACTGATTAATATATTCAATCAAATGTTTATGCTATAACTAATAACAAAATATTTTTAATTTCAGATTATTTAAGACAGCAGGTTTACTGAATATACTTTATGTTGCTATACAGTGCTATTTCATCACTGTTAGCAGTCAATCTCTAAATTTCAACAGTATCAAATAAAATAATATTCAGCATTAAATTTCTTTTGATCATGTAATAAGTCAAACTAAACAGTTAGTAAGTGAAATATTAAATAAAATTATAAAATATATTACTTTCCTTATATGCATAATATAATGTATACTAAAAGTATTGTGACGGGGTCGAAAATTCGACTTCGAGTTTTCGATGGGAGCACGTTTCACGCATCCTTGAACACGAATCAAACATTTTTGAGGTGATGTCTCTGTGTGTGTGTCAATGAGTCTGTGGAGACGATATCTGACGAACGAATGGAGCGATTCGAATGAAATTTAGTACAAAAATTTCAATCCGTGAATACTGGAAGCCTATTGTTTTTAAACACAGTCTAGTGTTCAGAACTCCCCTAAATTTTCGAGCGAAATTTTGAAAAAATCAAGACCTTTAATAAAGTGTTATGCAAATAGTTATTTCTTGTGTAGTTTTTATTAGAAAACAATTAACACAAGCTTTAGAACGCTTATTTTTCAAAGAAATTTATCAAAAAATTATTAAATATTTTGAAATATGTTCACTTTTCATATATAATATCATGTGATAAATTGGATAACATCATTTCTGTGGATCTAGCTCGTTCCATTCATGAGAAAAGATACTTTGGGTAATACTTTTTTATTTGAAAACCAATAGTCATTTATTTGCTATAAGAATAACTTATTTTTCATCCGTAATGCTTAGCGAGATTTTAGCAACGAAGTTAGCGGAATATTGCCAACTTGACGACTTTTCTATATATTAACAAGTTAACGAAAATGTTGCCAAATTGATTAAAATGGCACTTAATCAATGAAAATGACGACTTATTGACTAAAATTCAATATCTTGAAAAGAATATAAGAATCTACTATAAGAAAAACTTAATTTTCCGTCCGTAGCGTTTGGCAAAATTTTGGTGTTGTCGAATATCTCCAACTTGCTGACTTTTTAAATGTTGCCAAATTGACGAAAATATCGTCAAAATTACAAAAATGACGCTAAATTAAGGAAAATGACTTCTAATTGATGCATTAATTAATAAAATATTTTAATATATGGGCTCGATCGCTTATGGAGGATGCTATCAATATTGATAATTGTTTATATAGAGTTGCGTGAAATATAAGTTTATTAGGTACTTTGAAATAGTCTTGCATGTTGTCCTTTCGTAAAATCGCCAAATGTACAATTCAAAGTTAAAAACACAGTACCGTGGAACTTATTGTTTTTTTACTGTCAAAAGAGTAAATTCATTGCATTGTATAAGGAAAGTCATGTATGTACTGCTTACATCAGATTTTTTTTACTTTAATTTTGCACGAAGATATCTGATTTGAATTAAAACTAATTTTAATTGTATACTATATGATATCGGCAATTTTTTCAAAAATTATCTACTACTTTTTTGGTGGATTTATTACATTGATGACATCGCTCACTACAACGCTTTTGATATAATTTCAGGACTAAGAAAAAATCATTTCATAAATTATACTCTAGATTGTGGGATAAACATTCCTAGCTGGCAACATATAAATAGAATCATTCTATTTTGAATAACATATTATATACAAATAGATGTTCCTTTCATATATTTTCCATGCAACACATGATATATGTAAAGGGAATAATAATAAAAAAAGACCATTCAATATTGATGGATCTGTGCGTTTTGTGCATCCAGAAATCATACACTTTTTCAATGATGTCCGTGTATATTGTCTGTACGTCCGTCTGTAGACACGATATCTCTCGAACAAATTGAAAGAAACTTGATACGGTTATTTCCACTGAAAGTCATCAGAGGCTTTTTTATTTTCAGATTGATCAAGTCATCAATTTGACGTCATTACTATATCACCTAAACGTTTTACTCAGTGGTGAATTTACTGTGGAAGTATCAAGATTAAGTTTCTGACCCCGGTTAAATAGATCCCCTCTCCTTCACCCCTAATAGTTCGTTTTCAAATTTTTATGCAAATTACTTTTATATAAAATTTTAAGAAGTTAAAAAAGACGTTTGAAAAAATGTAATACATAAGATTTGGCAAACGCCTGAACAATTGCTACTCTCAACATGTTCAATAGTTTTTGTGCTATGCTACACATCGTGTACACAGCTTTTTGTACTCTGTTACTTATCCGTCAATCAAAATTTGGGTATAAGGTATGGTTTTTCATAGAAATTTCGTATTCGAAATTTTGATAATGAAACACGTTATAGCAACTCTTGAACATACAACACAGATGGGCTGGCTCTAAATGTCTTCAAAATGTGCTCAGGAGTTATAGAAATATACGTATCAGTCTGTCAAGATCTAAGATATAGTTTCGAAATATTTCGTATTTGAGATGTTATTAAAAAAAAACACGTTTTACGAACTCCTGAACACATTTCAGCTGCAGTCCTATGAAAAGTGATTGCGGGCCCTAAAGCTATGGCTCCTCTCCCTAATCAGACCGGACTTCAGCCTCTTCTCATCTGTCCTGTTTGTCTGACCTCGTAAGACACCATTGTTTGTAGATAAATAGACATCTGTTTTAAAGTGTGCGTTCGTCATGTGTATGTCTGATAGAAAGTTTGTATGTGTATGTATAGAAAGTTTGTTATGGAAAGAAATCTATTATTCTATTATCGTTAAAAATATACCAAAGGAATATATTGATCCAATTCCCAGTAACGTAGGCTAGCGTAAGAATATATAGAATATATTTAATCAACTATTTATGGTGTAACTAACGAATTAATTTTAATTTCAGACTACAGAAACATTTTTTTAATCGGTAAAAATATGTTCTTTTATGTATAGAAAGTTTGCTATGGGAAGAAATCTATTATGTTATTATCGTTAAAAATATACCAAAGGAATATGTTGATCCAATTCCCAGTACCGTAGGCTAGCGCAAGAATATAGCCCCTCCCCCGCCCCCTCCAGGTACAGCAGAAAGCAGAAACACAAGTTCTCTGAAGCTGAAGAACTCCGTTTTGCGGGAGGAATGGGACAAAGCGAACAAATCGACTCTTCCTAGGACAAACTTCCACCTCTGTGCTTCCTACCATATCCATTACCTTAGGATGGAATGAACTTGCCGGTGTATTACTGCTTTGGCGGTCTAGTGGTTTGCTATACCTTAGTTAAACAATTGGCGATTTTTAAAACATAGTTACTGATTTTATTTCTAGATGGCACCACCATCCAATAAGCCAAAATTAGGAAAGATGCCTTTTTTGAAAATTAATTTAATATATTTACTAACTATAAAGAGTGTTCTAATTGTATTAGAAGATTCAGAAAAGCGTATTTTACAAGCAAAGTAAATTTCAGACTTTCATATTCAGTATTTTTTTATTACTGCTCATTTTTATAAAATTGCATTGATGGTATAGGGAGTCAATGAGTGAGACTTCCCCTTAAGTAAAACATCCCAGTGTTTAATTTCTTAAAATTGGGAAAGAATATTTACAGCATAGTATATGTCTGGTCTAGTTCTACTAGCAAAAAAAGAAAGCATTTCTACAAGGTAAGTTTTTCATTTGTTCAGCTTCAAAGTGATTAATTAGATGGATAGTCTGCTTTGCTAAGCACAATCCCTTTTGCTATTGGCAAACTAGAGATAGGGTATTTAAATTTACAAAATTTATCGCAAATTTTCCTAATGTATTGATTTTGGTGAATGAAATATTCATTTTGATTTCCCTCAAACTCAATACCTAGTAATATTTTTATTTTTCCTTAAGACTTCATGTCAAATTGAGATTCTAATAATGAAACAATATGTTGTAGATCTTTTTGATATTTAGCAAATACAATTATGTCATCAACATATACAATGAATAAAACATTATCATTAAATATATATACACAATTACACCATTTAAATTTTACAAAACTCATTTCTCTGAGCTCTATATACCATTCTTGACCACTTTGATATAATCCATAAATTGCTTTCCTTAATAGACAAATATAATCTCTTTTGCTCTCATCAATAAAGCCTGGTGGTTGATTCATGTATATTCTACCATTTAACTTTGCATATAAATATGCACCTTTTATGTCAAGTTGCAAACGTAACCATCTTAACATACAAACAAATACCGTGAAAAACAGTCTTGACAATAGTAAAATTTATAACCAGACTAAAAACTTATTCATAAGGTTGCCCTTTTTCCTGATTAAATCCTTGGTCTTGCCAATTTCACCCTTTTTGCCCCTTTTAAGTGTATACACCCAACAGCCGATTACTTTGTCGGAAATAGGTGCAGGCACTAAGTCCTAGACACCTAATTCATCTGCCATTTCTGTATTCCACTCTCTGGATTGGGGTGAGTTAACAGCTTCCCTGAAATTTTTGGGAATCCTAACTTCCACGTTATTTGCTTTTGGTTGGTTACCCTATGTGCCTTGATCTCCTTTAAAATTAAATAAATTTTCTTCAAATTTCAATTTATTTTTAAACAGAAAGTTTTAACATCATTTAGGGATCTAAGTCTAGGGGTTTTGCCCTGATAATAATAGTAGATGTCTATTCTAGATCCTGTTTTTCTTGGAACTACTTTTCTGACCCAAGAAGCACCTGAATAGGAAACCAGGCGGTGATCAACAAAAGACTCAGTTTCCTCACTGTTTTAATCAGTGTCTTCTTCTTCTGTTGCCTAGCCTGCCTTCCTACCAATATCCTCCTCATCAGTTGAATCTAAGTATTCCAATTTTCAAGGTTTAAATGTAACCTTTTCAAATTTAACTTTGTTTATTTTCTACTTCTTTGGGCCCAGACCGCCTTCCTCTGCGTTACTATTTTCTTTAAATTCAACATTATTGGTGTCAATTACTTTATTTTTGTCTGATAACCATATTCTATATCCTCTTGTTTTAAGTGCATACCCTACCATTATCCCTTCCTGAGCTATCATGTCTAGCTTGCCCCTTAGCTGTTTTGGTTTCCAAATGAAAGCTTGGCTGAGTGTTTTCTACCATTGTGCAATGCAAGAGGAGTTTTATTTTTGAATTTGTGGCAAATTCTATTCTTTACATACGTAAAACAGAGAAGGGCTTCTGCCCAAAAATCATCTACTAACTTACTATCATTCAACATTACTTTAACACAGTCTAGGGCAGTTAAATTGAAACGTTCTGAAACACCATTTTGTTCAAGTGTGTAACTGTCTGTCCTTTCAGATTTTATTCCTTGACATTTTGTTAAATTCATTATGGCAGAATTCCATTCCGTTATCAGTATGGACACTAACAATTTTACGATTTAGAAACCTTTCTGCTCTGTTCTGAAATTGTTTAAATTTTTCAAAGACTTGTGGTTTTTGTTTCATTGGAAACACAGTTACTTTCCTGGAGTAATCATCAGTTATACTAAAAAAATAATTAGCCCTACCACGTGATGATTTTGGCATTGGACCACATACATCCATATGGATTAACTCTAAGGGTTTTTTTGTGACCTTATTCTGCCAATTGGTTTAAATTAAATACGTTTTGATTTGCCAGTTTACAGCTTTCACAATCTAGTTTTCTATCATTTAAACCATTTACAACAGATATTTCACAAGTATGGTATATCCCTTACACCTTTCTGGTGGGTCGGACGGTCTGGGTCTCAACAACAACAAGTATGGTATATCCCGGCCGTCCAGACAGTTACCTTACACCTTTCTGGTAGGTCGGACGGTCTGGGTCTCAACAACAACAAGTATGGTATAAATATTCAAAATTAAAATGACAAAATCTTTTATGCCAGAGTCTAGTATTTCCCCCTACCTCAGTAGTGGATCTAACTTGCCTTTTATTTTTAAAGATATCATATTTACAAGGCTTAGCATTATCTTTAAAAACTTTAGCACTACTAAAACTTACATTTTTACTATTAAAAACTTTATTGGCATTAACATGTTTAAAATTACTTTTACCTTTAAACACTTTGTCATTTGAAACATTACATTATTATGCTTTATAGATTTACTTTTAAAACCATTGGACTCATTAATTTTAAAATTACTTGCATGGTTTACAGTTTTATTTTTAAAAACTTTCGTACCTTTAATTTTAAAATCATTATTATGTATTACAGTTTTATGTTTAAAGTATTACCTTTAGCATCATTTAAATTACAATTACTTTTAAATCCACTTTCTTTAGAATTTTCAATCTTAGGTTTAGCACTTTTAACTTTCTCATTGTTACTACACTTGTAACTAGGATCATACTGAGGAGGTCTGAGGCAATACAGACCCTCATTTCTTTTAGCATAAAACCATTCGTTACCATCTGATGTGTATCATTTGTACCAACAAAACTGCATTTGTTTTCTTCTAGTACTGATGCAGCAATTAAGTTACACCTTAGTTTAGGCAAATATATGACATTTGTCAAAATAATTTGATTTTTATTTCCATTAAAATTAACAAACATTTTTACAGTACCGACACCTTCAATTGGGCTTTCGTAGTCTCCAGCAACTAAGGACATTGATGTGCCTTCTAATCTTTTAATTTTTGAAAATAGATCAATATTACTAAAATGTCTAGTTGCTGCTGTGTCTACTACCCAGCTGAATTTGTCGATAGATTCGGTATTGTTATTTTCAAGTGAATAATTAATTTCAACAATTTCACTAATATTGGCATGGTACATTTTACAATTCTTTTTCAAATGGCCAAACTTTTTACAGATAAAACATGAACCTATTTTCTTATCATTTAATTTTAGATTTTTATGCACTTTATACAAATTTTTGGCTTGAGAGTCCTTTACATTATATGCTGAAACTGTACTTGCATTTCGGTCTTGGTCCCTCTGTTGTTGTCTGAGTCGGTCCTCCTTGACTTGTAATTCCGTCTCGATTTTGTCCAGTTTAAAATCTTCGTCAGGCAGTCGGTATAAGATTTGAATGATGTCCCGGAAGTTGTCAGATAGGTGATGTATCATTTGGAAAGCCACGTACACTTCCGCTAGTGCGTGTCCAGCGTCTTTAAGTTTTTGCATTTTTCTTTTGATTCGTTCAATGAAATTCCAATACATTCATCCGGATTGGGTCTTTTGTCAAAGAAGTTATCGAGCAGTTTCATGAGGTTAGCTTGGGACTTTGGCTCAAAATACTCTCAGATAATGTCCCATGCAATCTTGGGATCATCAGTACTTAAAATAAGCTCATGATATTGTTCATCCATGCCGTAGAATAACATGGCAATAGCTTTGTCTCTTCTACAATCATAGTCCAGTTTCTCTTTTCGAGTTAGTGCTTCTGTAGTGCTACATGGCTGTAGCACCCTTCGCTCATCAGAGCATATTTCATATTCGTGCTCCATGTAGCATAATTGCTGCGGCTATGTTTTTCCATTTCTGCCATGGTTGCTGCATTCTCAACTCCACTCGAAAACGATGTGAACAAGAATGGTGACTCTTGCGTATTGCTGTTAAGGCTAAGATTTACGGCCCCCTTCTCAATGCTTCGACTTCAATTGCTTTTTAGACTGGGCTACTTCATCCAATGATGTCTGGGCTACAACTCATTGTTGACTGGTCTCGTTGTTGACTGGCCCCATAACCCATTGTTGAAATATGAAACAAATTCCTGTCGAATTTCCGGGATGTTAAATTTAAACATTGTTGTGCTTGCAGAGTGGCAGGTGTACTGGAATGAAGTATAGTCACAAGGCAGAGTGAGTAAAGATAATAAAGTTTTATTACTCACAAAATGAAGACGATAAACAAAACATAAGAGCCTACATCCTTAACTGTGATGCAGCTCATGAAAAAAGGTTAAACATCAGCGTAACATTGCTCTATCAAACAGAGCGTGGCCACAACCGGCAATTCATAATAATTTACTTATACAAACATAGCTCCACTATTTGAGCATAGCCACAACTGGCTATCAATGCATGTTACATCTGCTTACTATGAACCTCCTTACTAGATGATCGTCTGCTGGATCAACTCGATTGGAGATATACGATATCTACTCACTGATATTCCCAAAGATGGGTTTTTATACAAGTTCAATTTCATGATGCTTCCGGAGTATGCTAATTTTCCAGTAATGAGGAAAATCAGCATATTCCAGTTCAGCCACGGTACAATCTGCAGGATTTCAATTGAAAACGGATCTGCCTCAAAGCAAATGATCCAGACCTTAAAATATTTAACTGTAAAAAAATAAAAATTTACTTTTAACCGTATTGGAATGCGTTTTGTTTACATGATATTATCCAACATTTTTCAAATAGTATGTGTAATTGCATAAATTACAACATTTTATTGGGATTGGATTGGAGATGCAGGCTCACGACAATATTTTCGGGCTCCTATGCAGTAAATGCGCCCCTCCATATTTTAGAAATTATCGACCCATGGCTCACAAATCCGTATGCAAAGCATTATTTTGCTACTGTTTATTCATCAATTGACGCATGCATAGCCTTTCTTTTACTTTTTCTGCCTCCTCAGCAATTTTTCATTGAACTATCGCAGCCAATGATAATTTTTGTGAAAGGTTGCCTTGAATGCAAATAATTTTTGCTAAATGTTCAGAGAAGGTCTCGCCAGCATGGATATTAACTAGCAATGCACAAACGTGTCTCACTTAAAGTACAAAATTAGATAGAAAGTTTTAATTTATGGTATGATTTTCTTCTTTCGTGTATTTCTGTATCCTTGATTACAATACGAAATTTTGTATTTTATACAACTTTTTCTCCTTACCTATAGGAATATTTTTTCACTGTACTCAGATTAATGTAAATTATTCATTCTTTAACTATGATTTTCAAAAGAGTATATAAGATTATTAACAAGTGTATTATATAAATGTTTTTTAATATTTACGAAGGTGTTTAGTTAATTATGGCTGAAATATGTTTTATACATAATTTTACAGTAATTATGAATTTGTCATATGTTATATGAGCAATCTAATCGGTATCGGTTATTTGGTATCGGATCATTTTTAGTTTCACGACATCCCAGTATAAAGCAGCAACTATTTCGTGTGTGGTGCGAAGTAATTTGGACGACTGCACCTCTTTTCTTGTGTGCCATATAGATATTGCACCTTATGCGGGGGCACTGTAAGATAGATACCTCTACCAGAAAGTTTTAGAATTCCAGGATATTTCAAGTTCAAACACTCGAGCTACAAAATCACAGGTTCCTTCAAGATGAGCATCAATAACGGTAAAATCGGTCGAAAGGTGGTTATTTGATAATAGTTGCATTTTCTTGCATATTATAATGCCTAAATGGCCATTATAATATGTGAGTATGTGAGAAACTAAGTGATATTTTGTGGTCTTTTTTTAAAATTTCTTTAAAAAAGACCTTCTATTAAGACATGTGGGCATTGCATATCTCCTCTAAAATGTGTTGCCTACAAGACTACAGGTTGAAGAACCATTTAGCCGCTGGGACCGAATTATTAGTATCATAGAAGTGATCTCTATGATACTAGTGAAGATTTGGAACAATGGTACATGCTTGTAGTATGTGAGAAAATGCTAGTTATGAATGCAAAGGGAATTGGGATTGTAAACTTTCCAAACATTAACACTGCCAAATGCATTCAATATGCTGTTTTCAACTTCTGAAAATGAACTTTAAAATAAAAAATTCTTGAAAGAATAAGTTCTGGATGTTCTTTTTTTTATTCTGGTACTCCAAGTGGATAATGTATGGAGTTTCCATATATTATGGGTTTATTTTATGCATATTTCTCTTTAGATACATGTAATTTAGAATGTTACTGTGAGAATATTATCCCATCCATTTATATCTTGCACCAACTTGATTACAATAAGCTATAACTATAATCATTTTGAATATGCTATCTACTTACCTTGCAACCTCTGCGAAGCATTGTTCTGCAATCCAATGGGTAAAATCATCGACAATCATTCTGCACCTTTTCAACCAAAGGTAGCTGTTCAATTTCGAAATAACTATTCCTGACTTGAGGCGGCCGCCAAACTTAGCATAAAAGTGGAAGAATTGTCTAAAATCAGATTCTATGATCTCGTCGACATTGACTCTCTTCAGAGCCATTCTAGATATTCTTCCTTCTCCTTTTTCGTGTGGCGTTCTCGGTAGCGGTATTTTGAATCTTTTTCTCTTCCATTCTTTGGCTGAATCATTTAGTTCAGCATTTTTTTCTTGGAATAATTTTTGGAGTATCAATTCTTTTTGCCTGTTTGCCCAATTTGTGCTAGGAATGGACTTGAAGCTTGTACTTGGAACACTAGTGGTCTTTCTCACCTGCTCAACCAGAGTACTAGAATTGGGGGATGTAAAACTCTTATCTATTCTGGCTTTCGTTTCTTCTGGAGATCCATTATTGCTCAGGTTGCTGAAATTTTTTTGGGGATCCACGATAATCCGCAATGGCTTGCCTTCATAAATCTCACCCGATTCCAGGAATTTATTCCAGATATCCTTTCTTGAAATAGTTCTGCCCATTTCTTCCTTTAATGCCTGCAGGTATTCATCTGAGTAAATGAGGAGTTCTTTCATGTCCTCTGTGTCATCGACCATGCATTTTAGGAGAATAGGTTTCTGTACGATCAAAATGGAGGTAGATGATGAAAGATCATTACAAGGTGTTTCTGAAGATGCCTTGCATTTTCCATCTCTGGATGGCGAATAGAAGCATTTGGTTTCGCTGACGAAATCTGAACCATCATAACTTTCATCAGAATCCTCACTGGAGAAACTAGGGTCAGTATCGTCACAATCGGATCTTTCTGACAGCCTTCTTACCTGATCATCTGGAATATTCTGAGTGTTAGCTTTAAAATTTGCTGAACGTTTTGCTATCAAAATTCTGTAACTGTACGTTCTCTTTAAAAAAACTGGCTCTACGGAAGACTGTGAAATGGGCAATGTGACTTTCAATTGACTCGGGGATGGCCAGAGGTCCTTCTGCCACTCGTTAAACAAGCTGCTGTTTCGCACTAAATCAAATTCTTCTATGTAGTTAAATGCCCTTCTTTCATGAGTTGATTCACAGCCATTTCCTAAATTCATTTGACAAGCGGGTATTGGTAGCAATCGTATTTCCTCTGAAGTTGATGGCGAATCATTAACATCCTCAGATTCAACGAGGTTTGTCAATGAAATGCTGCTTCTATCAGTTTGCTCTGCTGATTTATTGCTGCATTTAGGATACAATTTGGCAATGTGGGTGGACTGGACAATCAACAGATTTCCAGTAGAGGAGCATTTCTTTTTTTGTGGAGGCTTTGTTGACCATTTGGTACTTTCAAGTTTATTGGCATGCGCTGAATCATGGGGCGACAAAGTTATCTCTTGTACTTGATTGTGATTTTTGTCTATAGATCGTAATTGGACCATAAGGGAACCTTTTGCATGTTTCTGCAATTTTCTGTTAAGGATTTTTGAAGTTCCTTTATGGCCAAAAGAAGTTTTATGTACTAGTAAATCATGGCTTATCTCATTATTCGTCAACATTCTCAAAATTCTTGTTCTTAGTGATTTGTTCAGTTGTTTGATTTACACCTCACAATTAAAAGCACTTATCTCCGATCATCTGAAGTGTAAATGAAGAAAAAGTCAATCAAATCACATTCTTTAAAATTTTGCATTCCTGCGATCGGAACTTTTTTCGGAATCCCCATATCTTAGTTACTTCAAAATTCTGTGAATCTGAAATTAAGGTCTATTGTTAGTATGACTGCTGTCCTGCCTGAGGAAAATACAGTTTACAAGTAATTGTAACATAAATTGTTATTTGGTATGAACAGCTACTGTTAGGCAATTTATCATATTATCTCAACAACTGTTCACAGGCACACGCTTCAATAAGATATCCATGTTAGGTTTAACTGGCTACACACCCGCGGAATTTGACGGTTTATTTAAAACTAGCATGTATACTAGGTGGGAAGATGCAAACCTCTGCAAATGACACTAGAATACCACTCCGAAACGAAACAACGCTTAAACGATACGCCTGTTTAGAATGAAAAATAAATATTTTGATTTGCCCTTAACAGGGCTTATACAGGATTCGCACGTTCCTTAAAAACTCCTTAAATTCACATATTGTTTTTCAGGGCCCTTAAAACTCCTTAAAATTTTTGCAGTTCTAATTCCAAAAAAGCAAAAAAAAAACCAAACAAACAGACTGACTATCTGCAATTAGCACTGTGAGAAATATTATCAAAATAGAGGTTACTATTGTTTTTCTTTATTTTTAAATTTTTTTTTCTTTTCTTGCCCTAAAATCCGAACTTCATTGGCGGGATCAAAAGTAGTAGGAAAAAGAAGCAACACCTCTCCTGAAAAAAAAGATAGTGTTACTGTTTATAAGTCAGTCAAACCAAAACAGCTAACCTCTAGGACTTGCTTCTGTGGCTGATCTCAGCCAGGAATTAATGTCGAGCATCTTAATGAGCAAACAATTGCATGATATCGTTTGAATTTTAATATTATAACTTTCGATCCCTATCTCTTTTCATCCAGTTCAATTTTTCTCTAAGCATGTCAGCCCCGATAAAAAATGGATTCTAGAACAAGTCTAACGTTACAAGTATTTGTTTCACAAAAAATCTGATGTGGGGAGTTCATGACTTTTTTTTCAAACACAATATTTTTTTTTAATATGGCTCCTGCTTATGTGCACTCTATGCATGAATTACCCCGATACTTTTAAAGTGACTCATCTCAGTTATTATGGTTATTCTTATAGTGCGCCTGTATAAATGAATAAATATTTCACTAAATGAAATAATTGATTGCATAAATGATGGGATTGCGCAATTCATTTTGTATCATGGTGAATTACAGAGAATCCGCAAGCATCTTTTTTACATCCATCTCCATCCTTTAATTATTTACACAGTAGGCAGACTTTGGCCATCCAAAGTGCTGTTCATATCCCAGGACGAGTCGGACGGTCTAAGCTTTCGACAGTAGGCAGACTAAACTTACTTATTTTCATATTGTGGTTCATTTTAAAGGCATATTGTGCCTAATTAACCAAATATTATGAGAGTTAATAATGATGGAAGCAAGATGATTCTTATAGTTAACATTCTCATGCAATACATTAAATCTCAAAGCTGCTTTATTTATTTTTTAATTCAGCTTTTCAAATGATTATTATGAAGTTTATTTTAAAATTAGCCATTTCTGTATGACTTTAAGTGAAAAGATTCTAATTCATTGTGAGCAGGGTGCCAAAAGAAGGAAGAACAAAGGAGTCAGGGTTCAATAACAAGGTCCACGTTTATTTAAAATGTAAAAAAAAAATCTTGCCATGTTAGAATAGCTAGCTGCTTTAGCAATATGCAGCTTAACATATATGCAGGGGTTGTTTGTAGAGTTGAAAGCATTTAAGAAGTTCAGTGGAAACATCAATAGCGACGAGTTTTTCCATAATATATTGTTTGACTTTCACCTTCCATAGGTCACATTCTGGAACATTAAGAAATTATATTCTAATACAAAATGACTAGATACTTTAGTGCTTATGAACGGTCATACACATATTCAAATATTAAAAGCATAAATCACCGGTATAATACCTATGTGACCAAAGCTGTCGCATACACAGATTAACACAACTGCGTATCCTTAAATACAGAACTCGCCTTTTTAACTAAGGTTTTCAATTGGAAGACCATCATACCATAACCAGATCTCAACACAAGACCAATCTACTGATCTAAAGATCTATCAATCTATCTAAAGATCTACTAAAGATGTTAAATACACGAGGATCGGTACCTACCAGGGTCCGCCCCTTAATATGCAAATGAGTTTGGGTACTTGTTGGATATTCAATTTGCATAAAGACTACTTCTGAAAGAACACCGTGAGTCACTCCCGAGAACGAAGTAAGTGATTCCAAAATAAAATTATGTTTCTGAACATCGTTCAGGGGAATAGTGAATCATGATCATTATTTACATTCTTCCAGCAATTTCTCCCTCACTTCGCTCATTCTTAATGGTTAGTGACCACTCAATGGGACATCGACACACCTTAATAGGGAGGATTCACGTAACATCACGTCCATCTAGCGGCAAAAATCTTAAGTTCTCTTTGTAGTACAAACAAACTTTGAATTTACATTAGGTTTATATGTAAAAGATACGTTTTGGTGTGTAATTTAAAAAAGAAAGTTGTTTTATTAAAACTATATCCTGCCGATATCATATATAATCATAATTTATTTAAGATAAAGTAATTGAATTTGATAATGGTGATTTGTGCCGTAATTAACTGCAGCAAACAATCCATATGTGATTGTAATGTATCATTTCTTTCATTCCCTCGAATAAATGAAAATAAAGGGTTTAATAAAAGCAAAGAATGGCTTTCAAAAATCAACAGAGAAAATTTGAAGCACAGGAAAGTTTGCAGTGAGCAATCAACTCCGTAATTTTTTTTTTGTTGTTGAATAGATCTAAAATTTAAAAAAATCAACATCAAATTAAAATCACTAAATTCAGTAGTAGATACCTGTAGGTTAATTTCGTTTGTGACAGACATGACATCAGATGTGTAATGTAGCACATTTGACATAGAAGATAATATTTCTAAGAAAATATATTTTATTCACATATATATTTTATTCACAGCTATTTCCTAGGGAAATTTCAAAATCTCAAGTTGTCTGCTTATTTAATATAAAATTAAAAACCCATTGTGACAGACATGACATAAAACCGACATGAGATTTCAGTTCCATCAAAACTCTCTAAATTGGCAAGAAATTGATTTGTGAAAACCATGCCCGGCTCTAGGTATTTTGCCGCCCCAAGCAGAAAGCAATTTGGCTGCCCCCTCCCTGAAATTCATTTTTCTGTTAACCTTTATAAATGCAATAGAATAGAGAACCACTGGTATATCGCCAGTTTTTAGTCAATTTTGTTCCAAATGTTTTTCAAGTGAATGGATCTTTCGTAGTATTAAATCTTTTGATTTTTTCTGTTTTTAATAAAAAAATTGCAATATCTCAAGAACGAAATATATTAGCATCATATAAATGATGCTATTCAATTTTAGATTTAAAAAAATCTGTTGTCTGATGCATGCCTTTCCATATATATTAATACATTTTATTAATTATATACCTTTTATTAATATTTTATTATTTAACTCATCATGAATGATGTGTATGTGTCTGTCTGTTCCATCTTCTTTAATGGAATTTCAACATACTTTGCAATGTTCCAGAGAGCTGACATTTGGTACACAGCGTAGTCTAGTAGAACAATTTAATGTATTAAAGTTTGTCACATCCTCAAAAAATAGAACCGGTAATTTTTTTCTACGTAATGGTCTGCAAAAATTCTATTAATGTAAAATAGTTAAAATAAGACTTAAGGGGTGTCGAAAGCCCAGGCCAACCGACTCATCCGAAGACTAAGAGTAGCAGGATGGTAGGTCGTCTTATCACATGGGTGTTTGTAAATGAAGCAACGGCTTACATAAACATTTCATTTATTTCTACAAACTGCCACTAGTTGTCTAATAAGTTATAAAGTTATTTATTATAAAATGTTAATTGAGTACCAGAATTAAAGAAGTCAAATTTAGCAATTTGATTATTGCTTGATAATTTTTATCTTATTTCGCGTTCGATCGCATTCATCTGTTGAGCGTGTCACCCCTCACAACACATGTACATCCTCGGCCTAACACTTGGTACCACTGCCATCCCCCTCCGACTATTACATGCCAAGCTACAATCCTTCAAAATCTCACTCTTTTTCATCACACCCGATTTGCCGACATAGTCCCTATGCCAGGTGCTGAGAAAGACGTTATCATACATAAAATGTATCCAATATTCACCACTATATATATATATGTGTGTAAATACTATATATATATATAATAAAAATAATTTGAAAATCCAATGAAAGAATAGAGAGAAGATAAAATAAATAAACATATATATATACGTGTGTGTATATACTATATATATATAATAAAGATAATTTGAAAATCCAATGAAAGAATAGAGAGAAGATGATATATATATACAGGGTGCGGCAGAAAGAACTCCCCGATTTGGGAACTACGCCGCTAGGGGTAGGGTAGAACAGCGGGGACTGTGTCATTAGACAGATACGCTGGATCTTTGATCAGATGTCTTTGGCAGGAGCAGAGTCATCTGCTGCCACACACTCCACCCCCTGATGAGAAGCCCGGTCGAATTTCAGCGAGGAGGAGGCCACCTAGAAAACCCTTATTGCATCCCCATACCGAAACTCAGTCGAGCCAGACCAAATGCTAATGAATTCAGAAACTCACAAAATACTTTTTGTGAATTTAACCTAGTTTCCACTTCTTATATGGCAACATTTGAATTATTTTTATAATTTTATTTCATGATTGACTATTTTCAGAATGAAATTTTGTAATTTTAATTCAATTTACATTATTTTAAAATTTTTCATCATCTTGTTTAGCCAGAGCAAGTTTTTCTCGCAATGTTTGAATATGTATTTGCTGTACATATTCATTACTTCCATATATGTATATATATAGTAATTACTTCTATACAGTTGTTAGTTAAAATTATATTAGATAATTTGCCGCCTTTGATCTCCTTTCCCCTCAGACAAAATGTCCTGAAAGGAACAGATAGACAGACATCATTGGAAATAGGGTGGATTAGTATTCAAGGATGCTCAACATTGGTAAATTTATCAAAATCCGAGCATCTGATTTTTGATCCCCATCACAATACTTTTCCTTTTCTATGTGTTGCAGGAAAAGAAATTAGATATAACAAGAAAGATCAATCATGCTTGAAGCATTGATTATGAAACACTTTCCAACTTCAATGCAATGTCATTTAAACATGTCTAAAATGCAATACATTCCTCGGTAATATTTTAAAACGTATCACAATACTACATTGATTTATTATATTTGAAAACTTAAACCTTCATCGAAAAAAATGAGCTTCATTCAAATGACGGCATTGAAATATAAATTGCCTGGTTTAAACATCTCTAAAATGTGATACATTCCTCGGTAATAATTTTAGAATTATCATAATACTACGATAATTTATTGTATTTGAAAACTTCATCGAAAAAAACTGAAATTCATTCGAATGACATCATAGAAAAAATAACACGCCTGGCTCTCTCTATAAAAGCAGCATTTCATTCATAAATAATTTCCCATTCATGTCATTCATCACAATACTATAATAATTTATTTTATTTAAAAATTAAGACTATGGAGCTACAAGTAATTAAACTCTATGCGTAAAACTTCATCGAAAAAAATCTTCCTTCTCTAAAATCCGTAAAATCAATGAGTATTTCATTCATATCAGCTATGCAGACTCCATGAACTAAATAATTTTGTGTTAAAGAAATACAGCAATTCTAATGCAACTCATTCTACATATTTTGCTGTTTACATTTTACATAGGTGAAAAATAGGCTTCGTTGTAGAAATAATCAAATTTGGATGAGCATTTAAACTCAAATATATTGTAATTGCGTTGTTTCAGTATGTAGATGCACAGAATTCAAGCAAAAATAAAGTGGTTTTAGGACGGATACAACACTCAATATGAATTAAAAAGAACTTTAAAAATCGCGATTTTGAGACAAGATGGATGGCATATATCATTTTGAAGTGTGTCAAGTGATCTTTTCATATCATGGTCACGTGATCGTTTCATTTAAGAGGTGTTATTATTATTTTAATTTTTATTTAAAAAACTACTGAATATATTTCGCTGAATTTTTTTTTATATATTTTATGGAACAATTTGAATATTACCTAAAAATTTCGAAGCAATTTGTGAATTTTAAATCCGCTTAAAAAATGTTTGAAAAATTAGGTCCCATAGGGCTCAATGTATTTCATTTTTTCCACCCGGGTTCAATCCAAAACTAATTGGGTGATATTATTCATTTATATTCCCATAGGTGCTACAGACCGTCTGAACAACATACTAAAATTTCATTTTGATTAAGTCATTTTTACGGCAGTTATCGTGCTAACGGACAGACAGACAGAATGAACAAAGTCATAAACACTTTTCAACTTTGTTGTAAAGTGTTGAAAAGGATATTTTTGTAACTCTTGTTGTGATATTTATTATACTTCCCTCTCTAAATATAAGTAAATATTTGCACATATCATTTTTAAAGATCTATATGCTTTTGAAAGGACTAATTACAAAACACAAAATAAATATTTAGTTTTTTTTGTCGATCGGTCTGTCGGTCAGTCTATCGTTAAATCGAAGTACCCTGCTGTTCTCCAAAACTACTGAACCAAATGAAATTAAATTTTGAACATAGTCAGGCTGTTACTCGATACAGTGAATAACGTCATGATTTATTATTATTTTTTTAATTTTTCATTAGTCATTCGCAATTTGAGCAAATGTCGTTTTCGCAACATTGCAATACTACTACTCAATCAATTGAAATAAAATTTTCTGAAAGAATATGGCTTGTTATATGCTTGGAAAAATATTCTAGGAGAACATTTCTATGCGCCACACTGCAAGCATAATATAAAAAAATATACGAAAAATACATGCTTAAAATGCAAAAATTAAAAGTTCCAATTAAATAACATAATTTAAATAATTTAGAAAGTTTAAGAAATTTACAGATTTTTTTTTTTACTTTTTGTTAGAAAGAATGAAAATTCTTTGAGGTTCATAATTTTTTTTCTGATGACTTAAAATAAAAATTAGAAAGTTTGGAGTTAAAATAAATTTTGATTGATTTCCAGTTAATTTTAAAAACTATTCCTTCCTATTAATTTTTGTTGTAAATACTCAAATGCCAAAGAATGTTATATTCTATTGAATTCTTACTCCATAACTTAAACGCAGAATATAATATATGTAAATGATATTTTTTTGATCTGATATATTTCGTTTAAAGAATTCAAGTTTATAAAATAGCAGAGGTTTTAAAGTAGCGACATGCGAATATGTTGAATATTGTCTTTGTTTTAAAATTTACCCCATTCAAATTAAACGAAGCTTTAGCTGAAATCCTGATAACCAAAATATTCGAAAAAATAGAAATTGCCCATAAATAGCATAAGCAATATTGATATATACTTTTAATTTAAGAAAAAATAAATACAGTATTAGGTAAGAAAAACGCACACAGAAAAAAAAAATCTGAAAATTGAGCAAAATGAGGAAACAATTTCTAAGAACTTTCAAGGAGCTAAATTTAATATAACATCCTAAGAACAAACAAACACTGACCTGTGCGTAAAGTTTAAAATATTTTTAGATAAAAAGTGACTCGATAGATGCTGTATAAAATCGTTATAACGAAGACTACCACAAGCTTTAGGAATATACCGATTTTACACCTGGAATTTAGAATAATCTGAATCCTCTTGATGGGGGTCTAATATGTTATATACGTTAATAGAAACCATTTTTAAACAATCATAAAATAATTATATCTAGCTTACCTTAAATTTTACTTTTGCATAAAATGCTAGATGAATATTTTAGATAATATCAAATTCAACTGTATAACATTTAGAAAGAAAAACGATAAACTATTCTTTGCTGCAAAAAAAATGTTCTCACCGGAACGTACGACTTAACTGATTCACCACAGAACAAATCTCTCGCAAAACAAAATGATTGATAAACACATGTTTCACAGCCGTATGTCTCATAAATTCTACAATGGTTCACCGATGTCTTTTGAGACCTGTCCTTGTCCAGTTTTCTAATTACTTTCAATGCTGACACCTGCTTCGTCATAGATGTGAAAGAAGTCCTTTATTTATGGGTCTGGGTAATTGGGGAAGGTGATTTCCGCATTTGAGCTTAGGAGAATAATTAACAAAGGATGGGTATCCTGGCACGGCAATTCTAGGTGGAACCCCATCGTTTCCAACAAAGTGCCCTCTCTCATCGGATTTTTTCATGGAATAGTTAACAAAAACCAGTTTCACATAAAAGCTTTTGCAGTTCACAGATAATGGTCAATATACTGTCCGAGACGTGCTGTTGATGGCTGTACTGGATGCCCGGTGCGCTAAAGTAATTAGTTGTTACTTTTGTTGCAAGATAAACAATTGGGGGCGACATACTGGAAGCGATTTCATTTAGCCCTCTGGTCCTCTTTTTTCACGGGGAGAATTAATGATAGTCATTTTCAGTCTTTTATTATCTGGGACCAAATGTTTAATATTTTTTTCCGCATTTTTGTTTTGCCTACATTTGCCCTTGTAAATGCTGTTGCTCGCGCCTCAGAACTTTTTTTTTATTTAAGTTGACTGAAATGCCGCCCTTAAAATGTGCCACCCCAATTTCGAAAATTGATATCAAAAGCATTTAGTACATTTAACATTTAGTAATTCATTTAAAAAATGTATTTTTTTCCAACCTTTTGCTTATTTATATAAAGGCAATTATGGTTAATATTATTGTCAATCGAAATCACACAGTTCTATTAATCAAAGTATTCTTCATCTGCGAAAAAAGTATTCTTCATTGGTGAAAGAAGTGTTTATAAAGCACTATGTTAACTTCCTTCGCGTATTAACTGTTGACTTCGATTGGTCCAGTGAGGTTCCGCATTAACTCCCCCCCCTCCCTGTCCATCAAAGTATAACGAGACCGAATTCTGACTTCATAGTATGGTTATCGCAGCCTTTCATAAATGACGAGGTGGAATAATATGGATTTCCGAACGGTGAGAAAATAATTCCGGGCAGTTGGTGGTTGGGCCCCTGGCCTACCTCTCGATTTACAGGTTTAGATCCGCACGTCTGAGGTTCTTACGGGTGCACATGTTTAACGTGATCGTACTTCGCATGAACACGGCGGCAGTATTTTTTTTTTTTTTGCAGCGGAGGAAATCGAACCCGGGTCTACCAAGTGCAATTCCCGCACGCTGACCAGAGTCTCGTAAAGGCCGTATCACATTCAACTACTTTTCCGGCAATTTTTTGGACAACCAACTTTTCGAACAATTTTTATGCAGAGTTGGAGGAAAACTCGTGTGAAATAAGGTCAAAAAATTGGGACAAGTTTATCTGACCGGTATAGAAAAAGTTGTTCATTTGGGACAATTTTTCACCAACCAGCCAATCACAGATAAGTAGCGGAGGAATAACGTGTGTAGAAAAGTTGGCGCAGATTTTACTACATTCTTTTTTGGCGTGAAATCCTCGCGCAAGTTTGAATCTGTGGAGCACGAACAGATAGAATATAATAACAGATAGAATATATTGATATAATAACCTTGCAGCTTGTATTATTTTAGTTTAGATTTAGAATTTTGTTAAGTATTTATAATATTTCTGTGTCATAAAGATGGAAGTCGTCTCGTGGTCACGCGAGATGGAAATGGAGTTAATTGAATCAATACGTGAAAAATCATTTTTGTGGAATCTAAAAGACCCACTGTATTTAAAAAAGAATTTGAAGAAACATGCGTACGAGGAAATAATCATCTTTACAAACCATCTCTTCCAAAGCAATTTCATATACATGAAATATTATATAATAAAAATTATGACATTATTACTAATATAATCTCTTTGGTCTCTTTTGATTCAAATTTATATTTACCAGCGGCTTGCTAGTTTACAGTATTGACACGTTTCAGAAAATCCACCTTTCTGTGAATTTAAACAAGAGCGTACGTGAGTTTGCTTTGGCGATATATACATATTTCATCAGTTTTCTAAAATATGCTAACTAAAGTGATTCCATCACAAAACACAAAGGATCTTAATGTAAATTGCTTTAGAATATTTACTACACTATGGCAATTTCCTCGTTTTAATGAATACAATTATGGTCTCTTTCTTGAATCGTTAAAAAAAAACATCAGACAGAATTTAGAAAATGAATTTTTATGTATGTTCTCCATAGACTTTTTTTTATCCTTCTATTGCAATACTAAAACAACTTGAAAACATATTCTGTTTACTCTTTAAAATAGTACTCTAAAATAGCACTAAATGCATTGCATGATATAATTGCAGTACATTTTGTTAGTACATTTCAAATGTGAAGTTTTGGCTTGGGTGGTAGAGAATCAGCTCAGTAAACGACTGGGCTATGGTTCGAATCCAAGCGAATCTTAAATTTTACAAGTGCTGCCATCTGTTGCTAAAAATTCGAATACAGTTTTTCTTTAATAATCTGCAGAATTTTTTTGTTTTAAATTATTTTAAGTTCTATATACAAAATAACCTTATATCAGTAAATTATTTTTAAATTTGAATGCTTATAAAAATTTATTTTGAAGTTACTTTGAAAAATATCTTGAAGTATACTTTATACCAGCTATAGATGGAATATATTCTTAATTAAAAAAGTGCTTGTAGAAATAGCAAATATAAAATGTGCATGTAAAATTAGACAGAAATCATCGAACATCCTTATATGAGTAGTAGTTATCTTTCGACATGTAATTTTGAACATTTTAGATTAGAATAAAAACAAAAATCAAACTACTTTGAAATTTTAATAATTTGACGCTAACACTTGAAAATTTTTTTTATTATTTTGAATGCACATAGAAAATTAGAAATTTACAATACATTTGAAAATCATTTACTTTTAATAAAAAAAATAAGTTTATATGTACCCAACTAGCACACTTACGTTTTTAATTCGTTGAAAAATCGGATACCAGTTTCGTTTTTATTTCGTTGAATACGTAACGAAATAAAAACGAAAATATGTCTCGGCACTTCCACTATTTTGCAACCAATTTTTAAAACGTTATTTTTTCGTTTTACACACATAACTTTTGTATGGAGATTTACACGATAACGATATGCATCGCAAAAGGAACGAAAAAGTAACGGAGCGGACGCAAAAGAAACGAGTATGTAACGAAAGTTAACGCAAATAAAGCGAATATGTAACGAAATATGGAAATGTAACGGACGTAAAACAAACGAAAATGTAACGGAACGGACGCAAAACAAACGAAAATGTAACGGAGCGGACGCAAAACAAACGAAAATGTAGCGGAACTGACGCAAAACAAACGAAAATATAACGTAACGGACGCAAAACAAACGAAAATCTATCGAGAAAGGTTACGCAAAACAAACGAGTATGTAACGAAAGATAACGCAAATAAAGCGAATATGTAACCAAAATTAAGACACTGAAAGGATATATTTCCTCCAGTCTTTTATTTCAGTTTGTCCAGGCTAGCATATGGGAGATAAACCTCGTTATGCCAGTTTTGGGGATTTTTCGCTGTTACTTGCAAGGATAGATGTTGAGAAATTCGATAGAGTAACTAGATGCATTTCTAATATTTTTGAGCATTGCATCAATTTACAAAAATTTTAGAAACACTGCTCTAATTATTTTATCGATGCTTTAAAAAAGCACAAATTTTCTTTTTTTAGCATTTATGCTTTGCAAAGAACATAGGAGAAAATCCTGAAAACTAAATGATATTTAATACTATTTTCCGTATGCTAGCATGGAAAAACTGAAACCAGCAGTTGGAAGGAAAATATCCTCTTAATGTACGAGTAACATGGTAAACTGAGTAACGTAAAAAATAAGCAAATATTTTAAAGCAAGAAACACCATTTAGAAGAATAACTTTTATGCTCTGTTAAATAATATTTCAAGTTTTAGAAGAAAAAATTCCACTAAAAATTACATTTAAAACGTTATTTACAAAATGCATCTTGTGTTTTTTCGTTGGAAAATCTTTACATATTCTATTTGTTACTGAATTTTGCACATTGTTTTTCAGTTTCTCTGATTTGCTTCCTGGTGATTTAAGACTTACCTTGTAGGAATATATTATTCTACATCCTTGTATATATTATTCTACGTTTTAAATTAAAACATTATTCACATGCAATTTAATTAATATACTAGTGTTAACACTATTGACTTTTCCATATAAAGAAAAATCAATATATTTCCCCCCCTAATTTAAGGTATTAGGAGTGTATAGGACCTTTCAATCTTATTAAATTACATTTACCTAACTAAAATCACTTCAAGTAATAAGGAAAACTTTAGAAGTTGAATAATCATCCTCCTTTGCTGTCTACGCCTATCATAAACACAGATGTAAAGACATGACCCCTAAAACTACACCGGTATATGAATATTTTCATCTTTCTCTAGTTCTATTTTAAAATCTACTTCTGAACTAGATAGCTAAAACCTCTGACCTCAGTCAATTTATATAGATTTAACATTGAAAATGTGCTTCAATGTTAAATCTATATTTAGCCATGTGGTCAGACATTCATTGTATAATCCCAACAGCAAAGCACTAAATAAAATAAATACCAGTTTCATTTTAACTTTGTAAATAAGATAATTTTAAGTTGTATTTCAAGTTTTAAGTTGTATTTCAGCAATTTTCATGCCCCTGACACCATTTTCATTGTTTCAAGGCATTGCATGGTGTAACCATTGGTTTTGGAATTACTGTTCTACCATGAATGTTTGCAGTATGCAGATGCGCCAAATAGTTTTTGATGATACAGCTCCCTATGCGTGTTCATCTCAGGTTTTATCTGGGATGCTGTTGTCTTGCACCACTTTCTGGCCACAATCCGCTTCAAAGCCTTTCTGTCTCTATCAGTCAGCTCCGACCGTGAGCCACTGTTGTGCTTGGCAGATGATGTCTTTCCCTGTTTGATATAGGCTGTCATTGCAGTCGACACGGCTTTTCTCCCGACACCAACAAAGGTGGCCATTTTCATTACTGAGACTCCGGCATGATGGGCCCCAACAACCATTCCTCTTTTGAAATCTGAGAGGTCAGCCATAGTGAAGTTTTAATGCCTCAATATATTTTGCACCAAATTGCTATCACTGATACTCACAGAGAGACTGATGTGTGTACATTCTCGCCCGCTAGATAGCATGCTTCAACGCTAGAGGGTGGGAGTATAAGACAGGTTCCCTCGAGTATTGTTATTACACAGGTGTTCATATTATTTTGTTCAACCCCTGTATATTGTTTATTTATTGAAAACCTAAAAAAGTATCTATGCAATCCATTCTCAATATGAAGCAGCTTCTGCAAAAACAAATGTTTCATGGAATAAACAAAATTCAGATGTTTTTTAAGGTAATTCTTCCAGCATTAATGAGTTCACTTATGTATACATATAGTGTACGTGAAAATTATAGTAACTAATGTCCGGGATTGAGGGTTTAAAGTAATAATATTGACCTCTACGCAAGCCTCTAAAACAGATAATTTATTTTAAAATATCACGTAACTTGTACTTGAATTGAAAAGCATCTAAAACATGGCTGAAAAGGAGAAATTACAACTTTTACTCAAAAATAAACTTCAATCATATATCTTTATTCATAGGCATGATAAAAGAATTTGCATTTGGAGTCAGTAAGTTCAGATAGGTAAAAGATATTTAAAAGTAATTTCTGAATATTTTAAGATAATTATCAAATTGACTAACAATGTTAAAGATGCCATTGTGGTAAAAATCTATTATATACAAATATCTAGTACAGCCTGCTTCATGTCAACATCCAACTAGAACCAAAATCCTTTTAGTGTCTTTTCCAGTGGATTGAAGAGTGAAAATCACAAGGAGATAGATCTAGACTGTACAGGTGTGTTGTCCTCAATGTTGAAACACAAAGTGTTGTAAACGGCTATACAATAGAGTAGGTTCTCTGATCACTACTAACAGCTCACAGGATCCATCGACAGATTACTTTGCTGTACCCTAGGCTCCATATGATAATGTGAACAGTTCCATGGCTCCACCATCATCTTTTTCATGTTACTTTCATGATGTTTCTAAAAAATTAACAAAATCATAAATATCTAAAAATGAAGCAAATGCACATGTTACAGTTTATTACACAATTAATTATACATATTAGAGATAGGTTTGAGTATTGTTTCTTTAAACAGCAAGGATTTTTCTCAAGATATATATTTAGATCTTGAAAGAAGCATTGTAGTTGTAAAACTAAGTGTCTTTGAAAATAACTTCAAATTTCATTTGGTAGAATACGAAAATTTAGAAAAAATTTCTGCCATAGTTGTAGTAAGACATAGAAATTTTTTCTATTTATATTTTTAGTCTTAATTATGTAGGCCAAATGTATTTATTTTTTATATCTTGATGATATTGTAGGGATTCATGTAGTATTACATTTATAAATTGCATAAATGTGTGCATATTTACAAGGAATATTACAAGGCTATTAAAAATGTTAGGCATCTTTACTAAGGATATTAAAATTTAAAAATATGTCATTATAAATGAGATTTTTTTAAACCACATCTTAAGATAAGATTTTAGTTTTATGTAGTAGTACCTCGATTTGACAAGCATATGGCATTTGTTTAATCAAGGTTGCACTATATTATGAGTTTTATTGTTGGCAAAAATTTGCTATACTATATTCTTTCGGAAAAATGTTTTCTTGAAACATCTATTTCCAGGGATCTGCTATAGATAGAGCTCAGATGATGACTGATTTGAAATTAGCATCCTATTTCTGAGAGGTTAGAGGTTCACTATATGGATTTCTACTTATTTATTTCTGGTTCAAAAATTGTCACTTGCAAAGTTTATATCTCAAAATTGGCTATATATACAGGGTGAGTCAGAACTCTTGAACCAAACTTTAAGGGGTGATAAATCACATCAAGTAATTTTGTCTTATAAAGCAGGGTCGCAACGCAAGAGGTGAACCGCTAGGTGGTAGTTCATGAAATGAGAAAATGATGATTCTCTCGTGAAAAGAGGAAACACAAAAATGACAGAGTAGACACATAGTATGTTTTACTGACAGAAATTGCAGAATGCATGGAAAAAGTTACAGAAACTGTTAAAAAGTGCGACCACCAGCAGTAATGCAGGCTTCACACCTGCGATGTAGCAAGCAGCGCACGTTAGCAAAAACACCCAGCATATCTTGCACAACACTGGCAGTAACAGCAATCCTAGCAACAAAGTTCTCGTCGGAGTCGATGGGGTTAGCGTAGATGAGACTTTTCATATGGCCCCATAAAAAGAAGTCGAGACAAGCGAGATCAGGCGGTCGTGCTGGCCAAGCTATAGGACCAACCCAACCAATTCATTGCCATGGGAATGTATCATCTAAGGTATGTCGCACATCCACGCTGAAATGGGGTGGTGCTCCATGTTGGAACCGCATACATGCTTTAATGTTGACAGGAATATGTTGTAGTAACTGTGGCAATACCTCCTGTAAAAATAGGAAGTATGTTCTACCATCCAGTCGGCATGGTAGAAGATATGGGCCAATCAAATGATCATGGACAATTCCAACCCAAACATTATGAAGCGCTACTGGAAGGAATGTGGACATGTGGATTTCTAGATGCCCACACATGAAAATTGTGCATATTAAAAATGCCCTCATGAGTAAAGGTGCATTCGTCCGTAAATAAAACATGTGAACTAATATCAAGCTGTGCTGCCATTTGTTGCAGAAACCAGTGTGCAAAATCGGCACATGGCTGTAAATCTGCAGGTGTCAAGGCTTGCACTTTCTGCGCATGGTAGGGGTGTAATCCTTCATTCCGTAATACTCGGCAAACCATTCTTTAAGACACATTTAAGGCACGGGAAAGTGCCAGCGTGCCGCTTTCCGGACAATCTTCAACCCTCTGCAGAATGTTGTCTTCAACTTGTGGCGTCCTCACACTCATGGAACGTCCTGTATTATGCATACCGCTGACATAGGAGCCAATTTCACACAGACACTGATGCAATTGCTGAAAGATTTTTCAGTTTGGCAAGCGTCTTGTCGAGAAACACACCAGGTATAGTCTTTGGGCTTTACGAGCAGTTTCATCTGCAGTACCATGCATAAAATGCATGTCCACCTTTTCCTGATTTGTGAAACCAGTCATTCCTTCTACAATCCATGGTGGAAATGATGATTAGTGGGAAAAACCACAGCTTTATGAGTTTATTTCTTCCGAGCTTTTATTCTTTCTACCGTTTTTTAACCAAAATTCTGTCAACTAGAATAAACAATTAAAAGCTGTTTCCACAAGTACGTAAAAATCGTCTGCAAACAAAATAATTATTTTCGATTACTTTACAAGAGAATAACAGTGGTGCTGCAAGTTGAGGTTTGCTAGCTAGTTCCAATATTTCCGCTCGCTACGATCGCATTTTTCGCAAAATGCTAATAGACTATCCATAATGCGAAAATGAAACAAGAGGTTTTAGCTGTTTTGCTAAAGAAATTTTAAACTCAGCTTAAACCCTGGCTAGTTCTGATGTAGTCGTTACTGAGTTCAATGTCAGTGACGTCTAGCGGTTCATCTCTTGATTTATGACCCTGCTTTGTATGACAAAAATTGCTTGTAGATATGATTTATTGCCCTTCTTTTCGCCCAAGAGTTCTGACTCACCCGGTATAGCTTAGATGATAACTGATGATATGGATTCTAGAAGAAGTACGGTTGTTCACTAAGAATTTTTACTTACGGGATCTTTTCCACTTCTGATTTAAGAATTTTCCTTAGCTATTTTTTAGAATTTGCTGTACATAGAGATAATGACTGATATGGATACAGCATAAAATTCCGAAGTGGATTAGGGGATAACTAAGAATTTCCACCTCCAGTCCACTTCTGGTTCAAAAAAATTTCTTAGAAAAATTGAAAACATATTTCTTAAGATTGGCTATAGATAAAACTTAGATGATAATGAATATGGATTTAGAGGCGAATTCTAGAGATAATAATGGGTTTCACTATAGCAATGTTTTTCAAACTTTTCTAGTAGCGGAACGCTTTTGAAATTTAATTTTAAGGCAGAACCCTAAAATGAGAAAAGTCGTTTGTGGTCCAAATTATGCATTTAAATGTTATTCATCTATTTAATTTTTAAAAAAAACTTACACAAAACCCCAAATACGGTGGAGAAAGCCCCAGGGTTTAGATTTATAAGAATAAGACCAACCCTATTACTCTAGGACTAGCGGTTCGAGATATTTTAGTTTTTTTGCATGTTTGTTACACAAATGGAAATTGATATAAAAGTGCAAATTCAGTGTAATTTAAAAAAATGTGTGTTATTTTGTGCAATTAATTAATAAAGAAATAAAGAGAAAATGAGTTTGAGTCTGTAGGGAAAGTTATGTGCTGGCCACATCAGATTTTATATTATATCTTTGTAATTTGGGGATTTAAAATTTCAGAGTTTAGTCTTAAATCATACTTCTGCAAAATTTCAAAGAGTTTAGTCTTAAATCATACTTCTGCAATACATTCTAATCTTTTTAAAATGCTAATATTAATATTTAACAAATATAAGGTTTGTCTATTTCCAATAAAATGTATAGACAAATGTTGCTTTGCATTGAAAATTCAATTCAGTCCAATACACAGCAATGTTTAATTTGAAAATACATGTACAGTGAAATCTCGTTAATGCGGTACCCACTAATGCGGATTTCTCATTAGTGCGGACAAACTCTCATTCACCGTCTTGGTATATGGACATTCAATGTTAAAAGCATTGTTTAATGCATACCGTTCATCAGATAATGGGGACAAAAATTTAAGAATTTATTGCAAAACATGCCTTCTTCAGAAAAATTTTGAGAAAAAAAATTATTTCGAGAGATGTGTTTGTTCACTCACCTGTTTTTCAAAAGAAACCTAGCGAATGCTTTTGGATTTTCTTTGGAATCAAAAAGCCTGGATGACAATGGTTTTTTTTTTAAAGTATGTTCGTGAATTGGATAAACAATTCTGTAAAGAGAAACGAAAGGTGGCGTTGTTCATGAATAACTGCCCGACCCACCCTTCACAAATTCCTAGGCTGAAAGTAGCAAAGATGATTTTTTTATCACCCAACTGTACTTTAAAGCATCAACCGATGGATTAAGGCATTATAAAATCTTTGAAAGTCAGAAGCCTTTTTTTAAACATTGTTAATATAATATTTAATACTTTTTTTTAAATAAGGAGTTTATATATATATATATATTTTATAATATTTTTTATCACAATAAATAAAACTGTTGCTTGTGAGAGTAAAACTTTCTAATTTTTCCTTAAAGAAAGAAAGCATATGAAAGCTATATATTTAATAATTTATTTCTTACACGTGTAAGAAACAGTAAATTATTTTTGATTCACTGGACATATTATTCTAGCTTAAATGTAATATTTAAGAGTAAGTTCAAAATTTTCCAGAAAATCTATATCTCTATTTTTACCTGATGTACAGGTACTTTTAACAAATAATTCATTTGTGAAACTAACTTACCTGCAAACCTTTCATAGCCGACACTGCAATAAGACTTGAGATGAATTCTGAAAATTGCCAATTGACACCAGCAGTGGGGTTTAAACCCCACAGTTGCTAAAGTAGATTTCCTAGAATAATGAAGAAAACATTGTATATAGACAATGGTTCTATACAGATGAAAATATAAATATTCTACTCGAGATCTTTAGATTTATAGGCAACAATGACAATTTTCCACTACAGTCTTTCATAAACCTTTTTTCAATATATTCACCTCTGTATAATTTGTTTGAATATGTTTTCACATTGTGTTCTACAATGGATCTACTCAATCCTGAGATTAATTAGTACCGAAATGCTGTTACTATTGAACAGCTCTTCAAGTATTTGCTTATAATGTTAATCAAAAATTTTATAAATCTTTATGTGAACTTGTTTCTGAAAAAGATTCTAATACTATCATTATACCATTTTTTCAAAACGTCAGTCAGTAAATTACTAAAATCCATAGAAAATTTAATTGTAATATTTTGCTTACAATTAGTAAACACAAGTTATCGCAAGCATCTTCTTCCTTATAGTAAGCTCAAGTTTTCCAATCTTATTTTTTCCCAGTATGGCCTTTGATATATTGATGAAACTAAATATGCTCTCAAAATCTGTATTAAGGAGTATGAAAACTAAATGTGAACTTAAATTTTGAATTAATGAATATAAAACTATGTCACAAAACAGGAAAATATATCCGATTGCTTGCTCAACAGTGTTGAAATTCTGACCATTATTTTCAGATTTTTTGCACTAGTATTATACAAAACTGTTTGTTAATTCATGATTTTGACATTTATATACCTTTCATATTCAGAAGTTAAGTATTTTAGTTAATGATTTGTTCAGTACTGTATTTTATTTTTCTGTCTTGTTCGGTCCCTTATAATTTTACAAACATTAGTAAACACAAATCAAAACCTTTTGAAACTCTTATGTGACATTTGGAATTGTTTTCACAAGGTTGGGCCTTGTCATTTGACAAATGTCCTTGGGACATTTTTGTAATGTTTTGGAATAATGCAGCTTGTGTGTTAGTTCTATGCTTATAGATTGACTGGTTGAACCGGAAAATAGGCCCCCACTCATTTTTCAAAGTACGACCCTGCGCCAAGTTGGCGCGATTCATCGGGTTGCAATTTCATTTCGTATACTTCGCCAATTCTGGTAGCCCACGGCTTCTGGTAACCCACTGACATCCAATCAGCGCTTGGCTGTTTGGGAATCTGCATTTTAATAGGCAGTAATAGTCTTCTGTGTATTTCATCAGACCTTTTTCGATCGAATTCGTTGACTCTTGTTTTTACAGATCTTTTTCGATCGATTTGCAAAGATTTAAACACGTACAAACTTTTTGGAATACATATTTAAAACATTCCTCGTAATTCATGGACATTAACATTTTACGCAAATTTTCAATAAATATGCAGGTTCCGGTGTTAAATGTACGTGTATGTTCAAGAAAACGTGCTGCGGTGTTGAATGTACGTGTAAGAAAACGTGTTCCGGTGTGGATGTAATTAAAAATATGGATATCCGTTACATAAAGGTTAGTTCTTTTCTTTGTTCATCCCGTGTTTTGAAATTGTCTTTTTCGTATTTTTAAAATGGGTTTCTTAATTTTAAAGTATCGTTTTTTTTCTTGATTTTTGTTAAAGTACAAACATTTTTCTAAGTATCGTTTTCTCTGAATTTAGTTAAAGTACAAACTTTTTTCTAAGTATCGTTTTCCTTAAATTTAGTTAAAGTACAATCTGCCATTACGCAATATTTTTATACGTCTGCCATTACGCAATATTTTTAAAATGCACAAAAATCGTATTTTGTAATATTTTTATGAGTATTATTTATTCACTTTTAATTATATTCAATTGCAATATCATTTAACAAAATTCCAGTTCATAAAATTATAGAATACGACGTCATTTTGGTAGGAGGAGCCTATTTTAAAACACGGGAAAATACGTCACTTCAGTTGGGAGGAGTCAATTTCAAAACACGGAGAAATGCACCAACTTGGCGCAATTTTGTACTTAGAAAAATGAGTGGGGGTCTATTTCTGGTTTTACCGATTGACTTTCTTTAGTAGATCCTGAATTCTTCTTAATTTTGCTGTGTTCTAATTTTAAATGCATATATACCTCTCTGGCTCTTCTCTTTGTATCGATTTCATCTTTTCGACTTCAGATTTGTTGATAATTTTTTTCACTGAAGAAGGGAATCCAGCATATCCTTGAAACAGCTTCATATTTCATTTTTACATTTTGCTTGCTAAGTGCTCTGTTATGTTACATTTTTTGTCCCTGATCTTGTATCTTATATTCCACATAATTAATCTATGTTCTATCCCTTTACTTTTGTCCATCCGATTTTCTTTCCTATCCATATGATTTGTATGAAGTAATCTACTCCCACCCATTTTAAATCAACTCAATGTCTATGCTACTGTTTTACTTATATTTTAAAAGCGTACCTATAATTTACATATTTTCTCATGGATTTTATGCAATACAATCTTATGTGCATCATAAAATTTTAGAATGGTGTAAATACTGTAAATTATAAACAAAAGAGTAGAAGTGTAAAAGGCTATATATGGACACCCTCCAAATTGAAGTATGTAATGTGAAATTATGTCGGGAACCTCAATTTGGTTCTCATTAGGTTTCTTCAGTTTCCACATCCCAACTACATGCTCAAAAGAAAAATACTTGTTTGTGTATTTTATGTATTTAACAGTGATTTGAATAAAACCGTTAAGTTAAAATTTAACAACTGAAAAACATTTTAGAATGCTAAAATAAATATAAAATTGTTTTTTAATAAAAAATGTTGAATGAAAATATTATATTTAAAATACTTAGAATTGTTTTTGACCCATTTCTACAAACAACATTTCAAATATAACTTTTTTGTGAATGGAATATAAAATAGCAAATAGTGACAGAATTATTCTGCACAAATGTAAATTATTAGTTTTGCGCTCAAGTTCAAATATTTACCCAGAAGAAAATAAAAATTAATAGTATCTGTGAACATAAATGTTAAAATAAAATTTGTTGCAAATTTTAGCTATAAATGCATTAAATTAGGAGATAACTAAGGAAGTGACTCCCACTGTAGATAACAGTATTCATGGACTGGTTTCGCACTTATGCGCTCATCAGCAGGGAATAAACGTTAACTGCAATGCAGCAAGAAAACTTGCTATCTGCCTCAATTTTGTGAACTTTAGTGGGTACTGATAATTGCAGTCCTTCCAAGTAGCTGATATAAAATTCATTCACAATTTAGCTCAGGCTACACAATTTGCAAGTGCTAAGATCAAAATCACAAGAACCTTCCAGAATATAATAAATAATTCCAAATATAACCTTCCAAAAATAGAAGATAACTATCAGAAAAAATATCTGCATACAATAAAAAGGCTAGATTCATATTGTTTTATCCACAAAATTTGCTCAAATTTGGAAAGTACTTGTGCACGTTTTATTATTTACAACTCTTAACTATGTTTCAAATAGATGTTACGAAAATTGAATGTTGTTTTGAATGTCCGATTCGGTGTTAAATTTTATTTTCAAGAGAAAAGGTAATTCTTTTAACAGCTCCAGCCATTTTAACAAATTAAAATTGATTTGTTTAGTAATTCAATTTAGTAAATTATTTTTTTACTTGAATAGTTTATTACCAGTATTTTGTTTTTCAAACTGGTCCGATATCATAAAATATTCTAATGTTGACGCACAAGTACATACCTACTTTCTCAACTTTAGATTATTATGCTGGACAAGATATAAGACTAGCCCTACATAAGTATACAATTGATACTATTTTCTACGATGTAGATACATCGTAGATCTATTGCAGATCTACTATGTATCTACAATACATATAAAATAATATTTTATTATATTTTAAATAATTTTAGAAGGAAAAATCAATAATACATACCATAATAGGCGCCAAACCCAAGATAAACACGATAGTCGGTACACGGTACACAAAAGAGCTGGGCATGCGCGTCAGAACACAGTAGTTTCACGCCAAGTTGGCAAATACTTTTGGCGCCAATATTTGTGTGGTCACATAGTATTTGGTAGTAGAAACATTCAAAAAGCTGCTACAAGGTTACCATATATACATAAAGTAAGGGAGACTTATCGCTAAATAGTGAGATAAATATTAATATCTGAGAACAGATCTGATTTTTTGAAGTCTAGATTCTGTCACTGTGTCAATAAATTTCGCAAGATTGTACTCCCACCACATTTCTAGAAATCTACTCAGTCAATTTTTATTATCGCTTTTTTTTAAATGAAAACATTTGTAATGTCAAATATCTGTTAAATGTATAACTTAAATAATATTTTTAAAATGAAATAATTTCAACGATGTTTACGGGGGGGGGGGGGGGGGGGGGGGGTGACATGAAAACGTATTGAAGCGTAAATTTGTTTCTATACATTGATATTAATTGGGATAATTTGTTTAATGAAATATGTTAAAAATGTGATTAGAATATGAAATTAAAATTGTAAAGATTGTGTACAGTCCCTTTCATTACTCTTTTCGAAATCCTGGTTACGCCTATGAGTGGGAGGGGGGGGGGCGTAATTTACCCCGTTAACGTCAGAATACACTTTTAAAATATATTAATTCTCCCAAATCGTACATATTGAAAAATGAAATCCAACACATTTGATCGTCGCCCCCCCCCCCCTTTTCTTAAATCCTGGCTACGCCTATGCTAAAATATGGATATTGATTGTCAAATTTAGATTAAATAAACATGATAAAATGCAGGAGAAAAGTAGCGTAACTAATTGTAAAGGAAATATCGAATTTATACATAAAGTTGATATACAGATACAATTCTCCTTCATTAAATTTATTTTGAACATTTTCTTCATATATTGTACAAAAGTAAGAGGAGTGATAATCTCCCCCTCTTCTCACCCACACTCTGGCTTAATAACGTCGTTTATTCATCATTATCTGAAAATATTTATTACTATCGAAATAATTTGACCGTCGACCCCCATCCCTCATTTCGGCTACTCCTATGCTTAGGTATTGTGTTTATTAGTCCAAAATTTCGCATTTATATATTTCATAGTAATTATACTTATGAGTGTTGGTCAGAATAGAAAAAAGAGGTAATCCTAATCCGTACACCCCCCCCCCCCCCTCAAGTGCATTTTTAGTAGAAGTCATAAAATTTTTGATGACAAAGAACTGAAATAAGAATATTTAACCATATACCTTTTAAAAGCCACGAATATCAATGGTTTAATTTGATTTTTAAAACTGATCATCGTTTGGAAAATTATACTTTAAATTTTTAATAATTTGAAACTCAGTAAAAATAACAAAATATGTATAAAATACAAATTTAATATTGAAAATTTTGAAAACAAAAAACCCATTAAACATACTAAACTCGAACAACACAGTATGTGTTTTACGCTGTACTTATTAGAAAATTTAGCATCCGATAAGTTTTCGGATGAAAATAGGGAGAAATTCTCTGAAAATATGGATTGATTGGAGTTATTCTTTAAAAAAAATGGATTGTTTGGAGTTATTCGTTGAAAAATTTGTTGCGAATAATGCAGATAAAACTTTTCAGATAAATGCAACAACATTAAAATGATTTAAAAACGAAATATATAATCCATTTTGCAACGTAATAAATAATTCGTTTTAAAATAATTTTTAAATCGCAATATTTGCAACCAAACGAAAAGGAAACGATAGCAACAAGTTTGCAACGTTTTAAATCCAGATCGTGCTACTTGGGTAAATATGAAAAGTTTACTTTTTTAAATTTGAATGCTTATAAAATTTATTTCGAAGTTACTTTGAAAAACATCTTGAAGTATACTTTTTACCAACTATATATGGAATATACATTTAAATCTATTTTAAAACATAATTACTCAAGTCATCAGAAAAAATATGATGAACCTCAAAGAATTTTTGTTCTTTCTGGTAAATAAAAAGTAAACAAAAAATACTGCAAATTTCTTAAACTTTCTAAATTATTTCAACTTTTGAGTATAATTGAAATTATGTTACAATTTAGTTGGAATTTTAAAATGTTGCATTTTAAGCATAAGGAAAGTACATGTACTTTCCTTATATATTTTTTTTATATTATGCTTGAAGTGCACACAAATGAATTCTTAGAATATTTTTTCAAGCATATAACTAAAGCCATATTCGTACAAAATTTTATTTCAGTCGGTTGAGTAGTAGTATTGTAATGTTACGAAAACGACATTTGCTCAAATTGCGAATGACTAGTGAAAAATAAATAATAATAATGATAATAAAGTGTGCCGTTAACAGCAGGGTACCTCGTTTTAACGATATGGCCGACAGACCGAGCGACAACAAAAAACTAAAGAATATTTATTTTGTGTTAATCAGTCCCTTCAAAAACGTATAGATCTTTAAAAAAGGTAAATGCGAATACTTACTTCTATTTTACGAGGGAAGTATAATAAATATCACAAAAAGAGTTACAAAAATATCCTTTTTATAATCTCTTTTCCTGCAACACATAGGAAAGGAAAAGTATTTTGATGGAGGGGCGGGGGCGGGGGGTCAAAAACAGGACGCTTGGATTTTGATAAATGTACCAGTGAATAATACTATCATCCTTAAATACTAATCAACCCTATTTTCAATGATGTCTGTCTATTTGTGCAGTGTTTCTTTTAGGTCTTTTTGTCTGGGGGGGGGGGGAGAAAATGGAACCTCAAAGGGAGCAAATTATCTAATATAATCTTAACTACTATATAGAAGTAATTACTATATATATATATACATATATAGAAGTAATGACTATATATATATATAGCAAATACTTATTGAAACATTGCGAGAAAAACTTGCTCCGGCTAAATAAGAGGACAAAAAAATGTTAATATAGTGTAAATTGAATTATAGTTAGAAAATTTCATTCTGAAAATAGTGAATAGCGAAATAAAATGATAATAATAATGTAAATGCTGCCAGATAAGAAGTGGAAACTAGGTTAAAGTTCCCAAAAGTAATTTTTGAGTTTCTGAATATTTGGTCGGGTCACATCAAATGTATCCGGGGCGTGTGGGTGGAGTATGTTTTCGGTCACAGATGTCTTTCTGGAAGAAGCATCGAGTCTATAGCAAATCAATGATATGTCTATAGCAAATCAATGATATGTCTATAGCAAATCAATGAAATAGAATACTGTTCGGTAATACTTCTTCAATCCATAAATATCAGAGACTCGTTCATTTTCGGGTGAAGAAAGCCATTCATTTTTCGAACATTTAAAATCAAAAATAAAATGAACATGAAAAGTAAAATGTTTAAAAATGTCACAAAAATAAATATTTTAATTGCATTTTTCACTTAAAAGCGAATATCACGATTTATATAGAACGCTAATATGCACCGTTTTCGAGATATTTTCGCTAATAGAATACTGCTCGGTAATACTTCTTCAATCCATAAATATCAGAGACTCATTCATTTTCGGTTGAAGAAAGCCATTCATTTTTCGAACATTTAAAATCAAAAATAAAATGAACATGAAAAGTAAAATGTTTAAAAATGTCACAAAAATAAATATTTTAATTGCATTTTTCACTTAAAAGCGAATATCACGATTTATATAGAACGCTAATATGCACCGTTTTCGAGATATTTTCGCTAATAGAATACTGCTCGGTAATACTTCTTCAATCCATAAATATCAGAGACTCATTCATTTTCGGTTGAAGAAAGCCATTCATTTTTCGAACATTTAAAATCAAAAATAAAATGAACATGAAAAGTAAAATGTTTAAAAATGTCACAAAAATAAATATTTTAATTGCATTTTTCACTTAAAAGCGAATATCACGATTTATATAGAACGCTAATATGCACCGTTTTCGAGATATTTTCGCTAATAGAATACTGCTCGGTAATACTTCTTCAATCCATAAATATCAGAGACTCATTCATTTTCGGTTGAAGAAAGCCATTCATTTTTCGAACATTTAAAATCAAAAATAAAATGAACATGAAAAGTAAAATGTTTAAAAATGTCACAAAAATAAATATTTTAATTGCATTTTTCACTTAAAAGCGAATATCACGATTTATATAGAACGCTAATATGCACCGTTTTCGAGATATTTTCGCTAATAGAATACTGCTCGGTAATACTTCTTCAATCCATAAATATCAGAGACTCATTCATTTTCGGGTGAAGAAAGCCATTCATTTTTCGAACATTTAAAATCAAAAATAAAATGAACATGAAAAGTAAAATGTTTAAAAATGTCACAAAAATAAATATTTTAATTGCATTTTTCACTTAAAAGCGAATATCACGATTTATATAGAACGCTAATATGCACCGTTTTCGAGATATTTTCGCTAATAGAATACTGCTCGGTAATACTTCTTCAATCCATAAATATCAGAGACTCATTCATTTTCGGGTGAAGAAAGCCATTCATTTTTCGAACATTTAAAATCAAAAATAAAATGAACATGAAAAGTAAAATGTTTAAAAATGTCACAAAAATAAATATTTTAATTGCATTTTTCACTTAAAAGCGAATATCACGATTTATATAGAACGCTAATATGCACCGTTTTCGAGATATTTTCGCTAATAGAATACTGCTCGGTAATACTTCTTCAATCCATAAATATCAGAGACTCACTCATTTTCGGGTGAAGAAAGCCATTCATTTTTCGAACATTTAAAATCAAAAATAAAATGAACATGAAAAGTAAAATGTTTAAAAATGTCACAAAAATAAATATTTTAATTGCATTTTTCACTTAAAAGCGAATATCACGATTTATATAGAATGCTAATATGCACCGTTTTCGAGATATTTTGCAAGTTTTATTTCAAACAGGAAAAATAAAAAATAAATAAAAATGCACTTAATATTATTAAGTTATTACACATTTTGCAATTACTTTTAACAGGAAATAAATGAATACCATTGTTTGGAAGTTCTCATTGAAAATTTTACTTTTCCCCATGCAGCGGTATACATATCAAACAGATTAAGCAAATCAAAATATATTTGGTATACAATCAATAACCGCCGGCTTCTTAATTTTCTCGAAGGCCAGGGTCTTTAAATTTTCTTATTTAGATAATTAAAAAAAAAAATTAAATGATATTAAAATGTGTTACAAAAATATTAATTTTATATATAATATGTCATTTTTTAAATGAAACCATTTACAGAACGATAAAATGTGTGTTTTGAGGTATTGCACGTTTCTGATTTAAAATAGACTCTTTTATACATTACATATACTGCTCACTATTGTTAAAGGAGTAAATGATTTGTAGGTACTTCTACCTAGAAAGAAATGGACAACATCGTTTAGTAGTTATCACTAGTCGTTCTAGAGATATTAGAAAATTTTACTTTCCTACAGGAAGAAATACATATCTCGAAATAATGAAGCGAATTACATAATAGAAGCATACCAAATCGGTATTAATAAAATCCTATTGACTTTCAGCCATATCTAGTTATAAGAAAGCTTTAATTTACGCAATTGTTTTCTAAAAACGAATAAATATAGAAACTTTGATTTTTGGCTAAAATATTTTATTCATAACAGCTTTAATGGAGGCAAATCATAAGAAATATCTGAAAAATGAGAATTCTAAATAAAAAAAAAACATTTTAGTTCTACGGCAATGTACAAAAAACTTTGAGCTTAATATATACAGTTAAACTTGGCAGTGTTATATATATGTATATATATATATAGCTATGCTGAATATTGCACTCTTTTGATGTAGGAAAACGTCTTTGTCGCCACCTGGTATGAAGGCTATATCGGTAAATCGGTTATGACGAAAAAGAGTGAGATTTTGAAAGATTATAGCTTGGCGTGTAATAGTCGGAGGGGAACGGCAATGGTACCAAGTGTTAATCCAAGGATGTACGCATGTTGTGAGGGCTATAATAGCCTCGATAGATATAATAGCTGATAGATATAATAGCTATAGATATAATAGTCTTGTGGTAAGGGTGGACGTGCTCAAGAGGGGAATGCGATATAAGATAAAATTTATCAAGCAATAATCAAATTGCTACGTTTTATTCCTTTAATTCTGGTACTTAATTAACTTTGTAACTTATTAGACCTCTGTTGGCAGTTTATAGAAATAAATGAAATGTTTATGTAAATCGTTGCTTCATTTACAAACACTGTGATAAGACGTATTCTACGTTGCGAACGTATCTTCGGTACAGCCCTTCAAGTCTTTTTTTTAACTATCTCACAACAATGAGATTTTGTAGGCCATTTCGTAGAAAAAAATCTGATGTGGGCAGCACATGACTTTCCTTATATAATGCAATGGATTTACTACTTTTACAGTTGAAAAAATGTTATTCTTATAGTAGATACTTATATTCTTTCCAAGATATTGCATTTTCTTCAATTAGTCGTCATTTTTATCCATTTGGCAAGATTTTCGTTAATTTGGCAACATTTAAAAAAGTCGCCAAGTTGGCGACATGCCGCCAAAATCTCGCTAAGCGTTATGGACGGAGAAATAACTTATTCTTATAGCTGATTGCCGTTCAAATACAAAAGTTTACTCAAAGTATATTTTCTCGTGAATGGAAAGAGCTAAATCCACGAGAAGGATGTCACCCAATTTATCGCATGATATTACATATGAAAAGTGAATGTGTTTCTCAACAGTTAATATTTTTTTTATAAATTTATTTGAAAAATGTGCAATATCTCGAGACCGGGTCATGCTAGCGTTCTAAAATTTATGTCAATCGTTTTCTAAGGAAAAAGTACATAAGAAATGTCTATTTGCGGATCTTTAATAAAGGTTTTGATTTTCTGATGATTTTTTCAGAATTTCACTCGAACATTTAGGGGGGGGGGGGGGTCTAAACATTCGATTGTATTTTAAAACAATAGGCTTCCAGTATTCATGGATTATGATTTTTGTACCAAATTTCATTTGAATCGCTCCATTCGTCCGTGAGATATCGTCTCCACAGACACCCTGACACACACAGACATCACTTCAAAAATGTTCGATTCGTGATCAGGGATGCTTGAAGCATACTCTCCCGTCGAAAACTCGAATTTTCGACCCCGTCTCAATACTTTCCTTATACATTATGTATATAAGGAAAGTAAAAATGCCGGTTCTATTTTTTGAGGATGTAACAAACTTAAAACATTAAAATGTTCTACTAGACCACTAGATGTGTCTGTGTGTACAAAATTTCAGCTCTCTAGAACGTAGGAAAGTATGTGGAAATGTCAAAGAAGTTGGAACAGACACATCATTCATGATCAGTTAAATAAAAGTTTTTAATAATAAAATTTATTAATATATATGGCATGTATTAGACAACAGATTTTTTTGAAATCTAAAATTGAATAGCATCATTTATGTGATGCTAACATTTTTCATTCTTGAGATATTGAACATTTTTTTTTTATTTAAAATGGAAAAAATCAAAATATTTAATCCCGCGACAGATCCATTCACTTGAGAAGCATTTCGAACAAAATTGACTAAAAAGTGGCAATTTAGCAGTGTTTCTCTATTCTATTGCATTTATAAAAGTCAAAAGAAAAATGAATTTTAGGGAGGGGGCGGCCACATTGCTTTCTGCTTGGGGCGGCAAAAAACCTAGAGCCGGGCCTGGGTACCAAGCCTGTGGAATCTTTCTCATGCTCTGGATGTCGGAGCCTCCCTTCCCTGCATTGACGACGGTTGGAAAGGATGCATTTCTTGGAAATCAGCCTCTGATGACAGAGTTTTATCGTTCTGTTTTCCAAAATTGCAGCACATGTGGTCCCAGGGTGTATGACCTCCGAAGACGTTAGGCAACGGTTCAAAAAATAAGCTCGAGGAATACTGTATTCCTTACATGCCCGACCCAGAGAAAAGCTCTAGGGTTAAATACCTAGCTTTTTCCACACACCACATTTCACTTGCAATAACACTACAACATTGCAATCCTTGAGGATCGTACGAATACAGGTCTATTGACCCTTATTACCCCCACACAAATGTCTGGTAATGAGCAACACGCATCACTCCGACTATGCCGAATCCATTGCCAGCATGCACTCAAAGTTTATGCATGCTCAGTTCTTATAGTGCATACCTAAAAATTAGAGTGTCAGAGTCCACATACACAGTAAAATTTTCTATAGTCCAGAGTTTCTGGCATTCTTTCACGGGGTTTTCGCCTCTAAAATACATGGTTGCTGGGTATATGACTGCTATATAGTGACTATTTACTTTGGCTGCCACCCAGGATCTCATATTATACACTTCCATTGCAACATTATAACTCTTCCAGAAATCCGGCCAAAATAGTATAACATCGTAAGAAAAATCAACTACCATAAAACACTAATAGATAACCTAATATTACACTACCTGACACGCATATATATATATCTACCTAATACTCAATTCAATACCTCCCGTTTATATCTTTTGTCACGGCCATGTATAAGAAGAAATACAAAACAAACTTAATCCTCCTCCACTCCTTCCGAGTTCAAAATATATCCGCATACCGGCCTCCTTAGATAACGAAACTAACGTTTCTTCCCCTCTTCGCTCTCAATCAGCTGTTCATCTCCGGTCCTAGATCTCTGAGGCCAGAAGAATATGTTTGACCCAGTTTCAAACACATCTCCCCCTCTCGGGTTCTGCTTTCTTCTACCCCATACTACAGTGTCTAGAAGGAATAGTGTGCCGACCGAGGCGAAAAACAGGTTCCCTGAAAACCGCCTCCGCCAGACGGCGTTGATCTCGAATAAGCGGTCTAAAGCGGAGGAGTTAACATTGAAACTAATGTGAATTTAATGCAAATCAAATAACCGATATCTTTGAAAATAATTGATGAATCTGTGTGAAATTTGGAATAATTATTGCAAATGGTATACACAAAGAGTCATTTGATTTTCAAAGAGATTGAGCTAGACTTTATCTGTGGTCGTTCAAACATTTGAGATCCAAAATAATCAATTTCATTCATCACAGTAACGTGAAATTCGGTATGACTTTTTCTCTTGTGGTACATTTCAGTTCTTTCGATTTTGAAACTTATATAGCCCGTCCTGGGCCCGCCATAAGACTTTACTTGTTTTTGGTATTACTCGAGAACAGGTGATTGGTGCAAATTACAAGTGTGAGATATAAGAAAATTTACAAAAATAAGTTAAGAATTACATATTATGTATTAGGGTACTGCATACAAGGAAATTTAAAGATTATAAGTAATTTACAAAATAATTTACATTTGACTATTTACAGTTACTATCATTATCACTATCAAAAATTTCCGGTCGCTCTAGTTGTGAATAAAAAAGGCCTTTTTCCGGGTACACAAAAGTCTGCAAGATGTGCAGAAACTAGTACTGATTTGTACTATACAATTAAGTTACAGTTAAATTACAATTTAATTTAAGTACATTTAGATTACAATTCACAAAGTTTAAAACTTATGAACGTGGGCGAGAGTACCGTAAACACGCAACGCGAGTGGCAAAAGCTAGCCATACTATTGGCCCGTGACAAGGCCGTGAAAGAAGAGTCGAAAAACGCCAAGTCCTTGAATCGGAGTGGCGCCATCTATCTTCGATCCGCGAGGGTAGATGAAAAACTGGGAGACACCCGTTTGAGGGACTAGGTATCGACGCTTTAGAGCCAAACAGAATGTGTCGCTTCCTAAGGGAGGAAGGCGCGGCCGGCTCATAGACCTGATCGAAGTCTCTCATACAGGGCCTACTGGAGTTTTTCTTGTAGAAATTTTGAGTGAAGAGCCCAATGCACTCTGTAATGCCAGAGATTTTAAGATCGTGATGTATTACCTCATTCTGGACGTATCTAGGAGCATTAACTATGCATCGCAAGATTTTATTTTGAAACACTTGCAATCTCCCAATATGGCTTTTTGCTGCCGCCCCCCATACAGGACAGGCATACAAAAAGCTCGGTACGATAATTTGTTTGTATATAATCAACTTGTTTTCCAGGGAGAGATGGGATTTCCTACCGAGGAGGGGCAGGAGTGCTCTATACGTTTTATCAGCAGTTTCAATTTTTCTTGTAATGTGCTCCTTATAAGTGAAGTGGGCGTCCAAGGTGACGCCCAGATATTTTGCAGAATGGGAAAAAGGGATGGTTCATTGAAGATCTTTAGAACAAAGTTGCGGCTGACTCCTCGGTAGTTGGGCTTAAAAATGACAACTGCACTTTTGGTCGCGTTAATTTTGATTCTCCAAGTCATGAGCCAGTGCTCAAGGCTATTCTTAATGTAAGTCTGTAAAGTGTTAATCGAGTTTTGTGGTGCTCGACTGCTAGCGATCAGCGCTGTGTCATCTGCAAAGATGGCCAGCTTGACTTGAGGTGTGCTTGGAATATCGTTGATGAAGATATTGAAGAGCAGAGGACTGAGATTTCCTCCTTGAGGAACCCCGGCCCTGATTGGTCTGATTGTAGAGAGAGTTTTATCAACTCGTACGTAGAAAGAACGATTAGTGAGGTACGAGTTGATGGTCAAAAGTTGGATCGAAATGCCAAGTCGCACCAGCTTGGAAATAAGCCCAGGCAGATATGTTTTATCAAAGGCCTTAGCCACGTCGAAAAATACTGTGGTTGTATACTGTCTGTTGGTAGCGTTCTTATGGATAGTTTCGACTACACGCAAAAGTTGGGATTGCGTTGAATGCTCAGTTCGGAATCCATGCTGGTCAGGTATCAAAATATTCTTCGAACGGCAGAAACTATCCAAACGCTTAAGCAACACCAATTCATAGATTTTCGAGAGGCTAGAAAGTAGGCTTATTGCATACCTGCCAACTTTTACGCATTATGCGTAAAATTTACGCATTTTAATTGCTCTTTACGCTTTTACGCATATATTGCTATATTTTACGCATTTCCGCATTTATTTGAATTTTTTAACATTACTAGGAAATCAATCTCCGGCGAAATTCGCCGGCTTTTTTTGTTTGAAATTTATCAATTAACCAGACATGGTATAATTCCTCGGAAACATCGATTTTCCGCTTTTTGAGCACGGATATCTACCATTCCCGGGATCGTAGCAAATCCATAATAAAATGCAGGGTAATGCCAATAAAATTAACAGATTTACGGCCGTGTGTAATGTAAATTAAGATCTCGATCCCTTACGTTATGAAAGTAATAAATATACTTCTTTAAAGGTTGTCTAATTCAGTATAAATCGCTAAAATGTTATTTTGTTGATTAATTTCGCATAAACACTGCGATTGCGCAATTCAGTTTGTTCTCATGAATCGCCAAGAGTACAATATTATCTTTTTCCATCCATCTCAATCCTCTAAATATTGCATTTTTGATTGACTAAACTAGCTTATTTTCAAATTAAAATTAATTATTACGGTTAATTTCTTAATTATTTTCGCATAAACAGTGCCATTACGCAATTCAGTTACTTCGCGTGAATTGCCGAGAGTACGTTAGTATCTTTTCCCATCCATCTCCATCATTTAAATGTTGCATATTAGATCGACTAAATTAGCCTATTTTCATATTCTGATTAATTATTATAGTTAATTTCTTAATTATTTTCGCATAAGCAGTGCTATTGCGCAATTGAGTTACTTTGCGTGAATTGCCGAGAGTACGTTAGTATCTTTTTCCACCCATCTCCATCATTTAAATGTTGCATATTAGATCGACTAAACTAGCTTATTTTCATATTATGGCTAATCATTAAGGTTAATTTTCTAATTATATTTGCATAATATAAATTTTTCCATTTAAAAAATGGGTAGGAACTCTTTGAAGGGATATTTTCCCAAAAGTAGTATTAAAAGTGGTATTTTGGCAAATAAAAAGGAAACCATTTTGGCAGGAATATAATTCAGTGCTATATATATTTTTTGTTTGTTTTCTTATTAAGGATCAATATTTGCTCTCTTTAGTGAAAACCTGTGTTTTACCAAGCATAAATATTTGTTTTCATTATAAAGTAATTCTCACCGGATAAAACCTTCATATATTTTTTGTTTTATAACTTATTGTCCTGAAATTTTATAAAATTGGTGTCCAGAATTTTCATATTCTATCTGTACTATGCCTGATATTTAATGCATAATTTTTTTAATTCAGGTACTTGTACATAGTTAAATTCATTAGAAATGTCGTTTGCGCGTGTAGTTTAAAAAAAATCATTATAAATGTCATTCACGCAAAATTTTACACATTCCAATTTTTCCAGGTTGGCAGGTATGTTATTGGTCTGAAGTTCTCGGCTAGCGAGAGATTTGATTTGCTTTTGGAATAGGGATGATGACAGCGGTCTTCCAACTTGTGGGAAAGAAACGATGTTCCATCATATGGTTCAGCAGCATGGTGATCCAGCAGAGATACAGGTCCGGGAGATTCTTGATGATGCGATTGCTAATTTTATCAAGACCGGGGGCTTTCTTGACGATCAGTCCATCAACGATATGCAGGATTTCAGCAAGAGAGATTCTCTCTAAGTCATTTGGTGCTTGAACGTGTAGTGCATTGTGATTGGTCTGTTGTAGTTCGTGTTCAGTGTCTGTATAAGTGTGGCTGAAGTTGTGGTCTATGTGTGGTGTGAATTGGAGTTCCAAGCTATCTGCGAACAGATTTGCTTTTTCCTCCGCAGTCTGGGCGAGTCCATTTGGGCCATTAATGGGCGGAATTGAAGTTTTGGTGGTTCTCATGTTCTTAGCTGTTCGCCAGAGACTGTGATTTGTAGGTGTAAGTCCCTCAAGGTGTGTTTTCCAGCGTTGCTGGGTGTGTGTATTAATCATAGCCTTGATCTCATGTTGAAGTTTACGAAAGGATGCGCTGTAATACGGGAACCTAGTGCGCTGCCAATCCTTTCGTAATCGATTTCGATGTCTAATTTTGTCCCTAATATCACCAGGTAGTGCGTGATAATTAGGTCATGGTCGTTTTGGTTTCGAGGCCTCAGCGACTGCCTCTAGCAGTATATGATTCATATCGATAACACATTTTTCTATGTCATCGGTGCTGGCAATTTGTTCAGCCTGAAATGTACTAACTACACCTGAAATGTACTAACAAATTATATCGTGCAAAGCATTTAATGCTATTTTATAATATTATTTTAAAAAGTAAACAAAATATGTTTTCAAGTTGTTTTAGGATTGCAATAGAGGGATAAAAAAAAGTCTATGTAGAACATACGTCAAAATTTATTTTCTGAATTCTGTCGGATGTTTTTTTTTTTAACGATTCGAGAAAGAGAACATAATTGCATTCGTTAAAACGAGGAAATTGCCATAGTGTAGTAAATATTCTGAAACAATTTAAATTAGGATCCTTTGTGTTTTGTGATGGAATCACTTTAGTTAGCTTATTTTAGAAAACTGATGAAATATGTATATATCGCCAAAGCAAACTCGCGTACGCTCTTGTTTAAATTTACAGAAAGGCGAATTTTCTGAAACGCTTCAATAATCGCTGATAAATATAAATTTGAATCAGAAGAGACTAAAGAGATTTTATTAGTAATAATATCTTAATTTTTATTATATAATATTTCATGTATATAAAATCGCTTTGGAAGAGATGGTTTGTAAACATGGCCGCTGAACGAGGAGAAATTTCTGCGCTTGCATCTGATTGGCTACATTTCTTCGCCGTCGACCGACAGTGTGAAAGGGTTTATTTTGCCGCAAAGACTTGCGTGTACCTCGAGCGTTGCCGTGAACCGTCTGCTGTTGCGTTGCGGTGAGTGGGACCTTAACTGAAAAATCGGGACAGCTAGAAAATATAAATTTAGTACATCCTTATCTTTTGGGGAATATTTTAATTCCTTCGATTTTGAACCGTATCGGGCGAACCCGTTTTAGGCCCGCCTTAGAAATTCACTTTTTGGGGGGAATAACTCTATAATCGGAGTATCTAAAAGTTCCAAGTTTAGAATGTCGTTGACATTTGCGGTATATCTTAGCTCATTGGATTTAAAACCTTAACGGGCTAGCCCGATCTGTGTAAACCCACATTCTATCGTCGACCTCCCTTATCCTAGATCTTGACTACGCTTATATGCAAGAGAATTAAATAATGCAAAACCCGTCATTAGCAAAATGCAACTCACAAACCACAGAGTTTTTGTTTAGAACTTTATCTGCACGAGAAATTAGCTTTGTCCATTTAGCTCTCAGTTCATCGTTGTCAGGAGCTTTATATAGAGAATATTTGCCTCTGAAATTTTTGTAACCTGTTTTACATTCAGGTACGAAGCAGTGTCTGTCATTCACTTTCTTTTTAGAATTTGAGGACATGCTTCATCGACTATAAAAACTATTAAATATGTTGATAGATCTATTAGAAAACTGATATAATATGGCTATAAAAACAGCCCTTTTTAATCCAAATATAGAAACAAAAATATAGATTTTCAAAGTCAATTACAACGTCGAACATCAACGTCAAACATCAAATGAGTGAAAGCTTGCCGCTTATAGTTTCGAAAAATATTTCCTTCTGAGTGGGTCTATCCTGTCCAATCTTAGAACGAAAAAGAGTAGTGTACATGCGACGGTTCTTAGTAAAAACAGATTCGATCTCAGATGACCAATGTGTTAATAAGATACTTCCTATTGTATCTAGAGGCCACCCTGAAAGCAGTACAAAATGTCCTTTCCTGGTGTTCTACCCATTTCCAAAGCCCCCGCTGATTTGCGGATCTTTTGAGCATTGTTCGTGTAAGAGATGTGGCAATTTGCGGAAACGTATGTAATCCTTTACATACGTGTAATCCTTTACATACGACGCGCCTGTCGAAATAAAATAGCGGTCGATTACATGTCCACTCTCAATCGAAATTCTTATCAGCGCTATCTTTCACCGTACAAAGAGACAGCACTTGTAGGCAGCCCCCACCTTGTTCTAATGTTCGATTTCGGCCAAAACACTCCACTACTCATCAATTGCTGAGAGTGGTAGAGTACATATCTTCTGGACTTAATAGTAAGACACCCACAGCTGCGATTTTTCTTGACATACAAAAAGCATTTGATAAAGTGTGGCACTGTGGATTAGCATACAAATTGATCACTCTAAAAGTTCCTGACGCACCCCAAAACTTTTAATCTTTTAATTTCCCAAACTTTTAATCTCATACCTAAATAACATACACTTCTAAGTTAGAGTAAAAGATAACTTGTCTACACCCAAGCTCATTAAAAGTATTGTACCGCAAGGATCCATCTTGGGCCCGACACTCTTTAACATATATCTAAATGACATCCCCAGGACCCCAGACACGGAGCTGGCACTCTATGCAGACGACAGTGCGATACTTGCAAAACACCCTTACGTCTCAGTAATGCACAGACAGTTATAACAACACTTAGACATACTCCAAACATGGCTGGAAAAATGGCGAATAAAATTAAACCCCAATAAATGTCATTGGATTTATTTCTCTAGAAAACGTAAACCTCCGCCGCCTCTGCACATAAACAACCATGCCCTAAAAGCGGAAAGATCTACTAAATACCTAGGTGTAACGATAGATTCCCACCTAACCTGGAAACAGCACGTAACGAACTTAATCAAAAAAGCGTATATGGCCACAGGAGCCTTATACCCAATGATAGGAAACGGAAATCTAAGTTATCAAAATAAACTCCTAATTTATAAATCTGTCATCCGCCTGGGAATGCTGTATGCAGCACCCGTATGGGGATATGCCTGTAAAACTACTAGAGACAAAACAAAACAAAACCCTAAGGATTATAAGGAAAGCCCCTAGATACTTAAGAAACTCGGTAATTAGGAAAGACTTCAAAATAAAAACTGTTGGAGCCCAAATTAAAAAGCTAGCGCTTAAATTCTATAAAAATCTGCCATCTGTTCCAAATGGAGAACTACTATTCAATCTGCATGACTATGATCATCGCAAGGCCAAATCACGTAAGAGACCCCGCGCGGTACTTAATATTGAAAATCGGAATTAGGTAAGTCCCAACTGAAATAGTTGATATTAAATAAAAACTCGATCAATGTTTTCTAAAAAATGTTCTTAAACCTTAAACTGCCAAATTGCTAGGAAATCCTTAGATCTGCATCAACTCCCCAAAATTACTCAAACTCTAAGTGTGCAACAAACTGTCACACTAGGAGCTAAGTCAAATAATAAAAACAGTAAATCAAAAACCTCGAACCTCCAACTATGGACCAATGAAATAATGTCACAGTATGAAGATAAGAACCACGCCTAGAGATTGGAGATTAAAGGCGCTTCGCGCCTGGTGCTCTTTTCTGGACGAAACCCTTTCTCTCCTTTCTAATGTTCAAGCGGCAATGGTGTTTCATGTTTTTCTTCCAAATTTTCAAGGCCACCGACAGGCATTTTTCCTAGTAGCCGAACATATGAGATAAAACAAAATATCTGCTAGACATTCTAATACATTCTCTTTTTAGGTTTACATGGTAATATGTATCAAAATGCAAAACAAAAGATTGCTTTTAAAGCATTCGTTCAAGTTATTTATATAATGCTTTTAAAAATTATTGAAAATTTTCAATTTCAAGTAAACAAAATCAATACGTGCGGTCCAAATTTCTGCTAAAGAAATAAAATTATCTTCGTAAAAAGCAGAATACAACTCAAAATACTAATATTGACCGGTTTCGAAGGCATAAAACCTTCATCGTCAGATCACGCAGAACCGCAACCTTCCCTCGTACTCCCAGTGCACCGACCCAACATCCGTGGACAAATTTCGCACTTCTTAGCTCATTTGCATATGGATGTAACTATGTAACTAGGAAAAAGGGGGTCGACGATTGAATGGAGCTTATATAGTGCAAAATTCATTTTTTTTTTAAATATGGACAAGTTTGAAAACTAATGTAATTGTTCGGCAAAGGAGGTTTTTTACCACACATCCTATCTCCCATGCCTAAGCCACTAATTATAATTATATATACGCCAAAAATATTAAATTCTACCCGAAAAGAAATTAATATACTAAATTTGGATTTTCTATCTGCTCCAGTTTTCGGGTTATTCTAAAAAAATGAGTATATTCCTATGGCAGGCCCAGCACGAGCTAGTTGAATGAAGTTTAAAGTCGAAAAAATGAAATATATCACAAAAGACAATAGCATGCTAAACTTGGAATTTTTAGCTACTCCAGTTCTCGAGTTATTCATCAAACACAATCGCATTCCTAAGACGGACTCAAGACAGGCTAGCCCGATGAGGTTCAAATTATAAATTATTAGTTTTGTCATTTAGCACAACTTCTTCAAACTGTCAATAACCCTATCGCCAACTTTTTCGTCGAAAAATTGGGGGAAAAGTTGTCCGAAATAGTTGGTTGTTCCAAAAGTTCTTGAGTGTGATAGGGCCTTAAGACGGACTCAAGACGATGAGGTTCAAATTATAAATTATGATAAACCCCAAAAGAAATTGATATACTAAATTTAGATTTTTTTGCTGCTCCGATTCACGAGTTATTCTCGAAAAATGAGTAGATTACCACTATTTCGGGCCCAAGACGGGCGAGTCTGATACGGTTCAAAATCCAAAGAAATAAAATATACCCTAAAAAACAATGATATACTAAATTTAGATATTCTAGCTGCTACAGTTTTGAAGTTATTCTTAAAAAACGAGTACATTCTTTTTGCTGGGACCGGGACGGGCTAGCCCGATCAGGTTTTAAATCCATACCGCAAATGACAACGACATTCAAAACTTGAAACTTTTTGATACTCCGGCTTTAGAGTTATTCCACCAAAAAAGTGAATTTCTAAGGGGGGGCCCAATACGGTTGAAAAACAAAGGAATTAAAATAATCCCCATAAGTACTAAATTTATATTTTCTAGTTTCCCCGATTTTCCAGGTATTCTAAAAAACGAGTCCATTCCTATGTCGGGTCCAGGACGGACTACCCCGATAAAGTTCAAATGCGAAGAAACATATATATCCTAAAAGCCAACGACATGTTAAATTTGAAATTTTTAGCTACTTCGGTTCTCGAGTTATTTTTTCAAAAACGAATGCATTCTTCAGCGGATCCAAGACGGGCTAGCCCGACGAGGTTCAAAATCTAAATTAAAATTCCTCCAAACGGAAATGATGTACTAAATTAACATTTTTTAGCGACTCCGATTGATCGAGTTATTTTTTAAAAGTGAGTAAATTTTTATGACGGGCCCAAAACGGGCTAATCCGATACGGTTCGAAATGTGATGAAATGTAATATACCCCAAAGGACAATGACATATTAAATTTATACATTCTAGATGCTCCGAATTTTTAGTTATTCTCAAAAAACTATATATTCCTTTTGTTGGGCTCAGGACGGGCTAGCCCGATAAGATTTTTTTATCCAAAGAGTTAAATATACAGCAAATGGCAAGGATATTCTAAACTTCGAAGTTTTAGATACACCTGCTCTTGAGTTATACTGCGAAAACGGGTGAGTTTCTAAGGCGGGCCTAAGACGGGCTAACCCGGTACGGTTCAAAATTGAAAGAATTAAAATACACCCCAAAAGAAAACGATATATTAAATTTAGATTTCCAACGTTCTCTGATTTTGGAGTTATTTTCTAAAACCAGGTAAAGTCCTATGGCGGACCCAGGACGGGCTAGCCCGATAAGCTTCAAAATCGAAAGAATTGAAATGTACCACAAAAGGAAACACGTTAGGAATTTCACGTTACTGTGATAAATGAACCCGATTATTTTGGACCTCAAAGGTTTGAACGAACACAAGATCAAGTTAAATAAAATTTTAAAAATACGAATATATCCCTAGCTCAATCTCTCTGAAAATCAAATGACTTTTTGTGTATACCACTTACAATAATCACACCCAATTTCACACACATTCTTCATTTATTTCGAAAGATATCGGTCATTTTATTTGCAATAAATTCCCATTAGTTTCAATGTTAACTCCTCCGCTTTAGACCGCTTATTCGAGACCAACGCCGTCTGGCGGAGGCGACTTTTCAGGAACATCTCCCAGCATTGGGAGGTATAGGCAGTCGGCACACGATTAGGTCTAGACACTGTACCCATACCTTTCTTCTGCCGTGCCGAAGGATTAGGGAATCTCTCCATCCCTCCCTTTCTGCTATGGCCATCGGTTCGTCCCCTTTTCCCGGCGTATTCTCGAACGAAAATCTTTCGATGAATCTGCCCGATCCGCTCTTTTCTGAAATCGATACCCTTTGAGGTGATGTCTGTGCCCCCCTTTCAGCTTTCGCATCTTGACTGTCAGGCGTGCCCCTCCCCGTTTCTGCTTGTAATAAGAGAATTTCCATCGGCCGCCCTTTCGCTTGTCGTCTCCTCTCCGCTCTGCTTATTTTCGGGACGACTAATTGGCCCTCTCTCTCTCCTAACATATTTTCGGTGTAAACTACATATCCTCCGCATATCTTGGCTCGTTCCTCTAATTCTGCACACCTTATTTGTTCCTTCGCAGACATCTGCGATTGCGGGAATTTGTTTTTCTTTTGTTTTCCACCCCCTGAGGCTTCTTTCCCCCTTTTTTCCATTTCAAAACTCGAAACTGATACTCCTTGGGGTTCGAAAATTGTTTCACTCCCGTTTGCGCCCTCCGGAATCGGTTCGCGCCTATCTGGGTCTATAGCGTTCGCCTTCCAAGCTCTAGAATTGTTCTCTAACTCTCTCTTCACCTGTGGCGGTAACAATACCTCCTCTGCCATATCCTTCACGACCGCGCATACCACTTCCTGTTGCATATCGCTCTCCCCCTGACCATTCCTAAAGGGATATTTATCAGTGGACATTCTACGGCCGGTCCGAATATTCCTTGTAAACGTATAGCCGCGATTCGCCTGGCACTAAGTCGCTTCTCACGACCGTAATTTCCGCGCCCGAATCCACAAGTGCCAATTTTCCCTCTACGCTCACCTGCACTCTCTCTAAACTACATAGCGGTCTCCTTTCCGTAACTTCCGGATACTCCGCCCTAACTGCATACACCCTGGCTACGACTCTGGTCAGTAACTCGTGAAGCATCCCTTTGGTCAGCCGCGCGTTTATCTTCCCATCTCCGACTAGTATCCTTTGGACCATTCGGCCTTCCCTGCCTCCTTTAAGGACAGTCCCATTTAAAATGTTTCTTCGACCCACATATAAACCATTGGCCCTTTTCCCCTCCATATACGGGTCCCCCAATATTTGTCCGGGCTCTTTCGCCCTCGGGTCGGAATTGATCACGTTCCTCTTTCTCATCTCTACTGACCCTTCCATTTCCTGGCCCCGACGCCGCATATCATTTTCTCTGGCCGCGAATTACATATCGCACTCCTTGGCCAGTTCCCTGGGCTTAAACCACCCTTCACCTTGCCGTATACCTATATGGGCATAGGTCTCGACGTCCAGTCCCTGGGTCATTTTGTCCGCTACCACTAATTGGTTTACGGTTTCAAAATCCATTGCCCCCCTTTAATTTGCAATAATAGTCCCACATGGACGTCGCCCGAGTCGCGAACTGAACGAAATTTTCGTCCGCCCGACGGCTCGCTTTCCGGAATTTTTCTAAACATACCTGAGGCGAAGGTTGAAAATTTTCTAATACAACCCCCTTTACCACCTGATAATCCCCGTATTGCTCCTCCAGAACCTGGGTCAGTAAATCCGCTCTGTCCCCCAGTAAATTGAACAGAATTGTCGCCCCGAATTCAAGCTGTACGCCCTCAGAGGCGAGGCTTGAGAAAAAATACGCCCACTGGTCAGATCGTGTGGGTACTTTGACTGTTAGCAGTCTTATTATTCTGATTGCCTCTTCCACCGTCCGAAATCTCATCTGCGCCCCTGCCTCTACGCTTATTACCGGACTTTCCGTGTTACTACGACTTTCCGCCCGAATTTTCTCTAACTCCAACCTCTCTTGGGTTTCTAAATTTAATTTAAATTGTTCCTGTTTCCGCATTTCCTTTTGTAATTTTATTTCCGACTGTTCCTTTTCTAATCTTTCAGCTGTAACAGCTGCGAGCATCCCTTCCGCGACTTCGTCCTCATAGTCTGGGCTTTCCGGAATGATTTTCCTCAGCTCTATTATTTTTAAATTCTGTGGTACAGTTTCCACCAGTTCGGATGCTAGTACCATCAAATCCGCTTTCCGCGCTTTCGCTAAGAATGACATTTTTAAATGAAATATAAAAATTATACTATATATGTAAAAATAATGTATTAGCACTGTTTACTCCTGACTCTTCTCTATCTCAATACTGTATTTCCAGTATTTAAATTATAATTTAAAATGCATTAAATAAAATATACAATATCTTTACAACTCATAAATAAATCATTCTGAACATCACTATTTAAATTCGAACTTTGACGAACCAATTTTCCTGCCAAAATTCTAACTCGATTAAAAGATCTCCTAGCTCCCTTTTCTACTTTTGTTACAAGATCCTGAGTTGCACTATAACCAAAAGTAAAAATCATCACTCACCCCTGCGTTGCTGTCACCCTCCGTTGTTGATATCAGGTTTCTCGGCGAGCGCTATGGAACTCACGGAATTCTCTTCGGTTGCGGGTGGGAAAATCAGTCCTTCCTTCTCTGCGGATTCTGCGTGCGGTCATTGACCTGACCTCTCTGGTGTTGCTCCGTAGCTCCACTCCAAAGGCGCTTCATTCGTTTCAGACTCCGATGGTTTTTGACAGTCCAATTATTGTGACGTGTCACCATCTGCCACCATGTGTGATCAATTCGTCTTTCCGACCTCTGCATGATTGTTGATTCAGGAGCGTTAGTCCGGTCAGCGCACATAAAGTAAAATGTGCGGACCTAAAAGCAAGCAGCCGTTCCCTTCAAAAGTCGTGAGTTCGAATCAGTGACAAGACGATAATAGTAATAATGAATTTCTCCACGTCTGGATAAAACAGGCATCGTTGATATAGAAAAATAAGCTTTTATTTCAGCATGACGAGGAATATCAAAAGTTACAGAATAACGTTCTGGTGAGGGCTACACATGTGCGACCTGTCTCTGCGAAAATGGTCTCGCCGCTCTCGAAAAAGCGCTTCGCCTTCATATGTATCTTTTTGCCTCTATCACCGGACCACCCGGCCTGTGGAATCTTTCTCATGCCCTGGATGTCGGAGCCTCCCTTCTCTGCATTGACGACGGTTGGAAAGGATGCATTTCTTGGAAATCAGCCTCTGATGACAGAGTTTTATCGTTCTGTTTTCCAAAACTGCAGCACATGTGGTGTATGACCTCCGAAGACGTTAGGCAACGGTTCGAGAAATGAGCTCGAGGAATACTGTATTCCTTACACTTTTTTTTCTGTCGGTAATACTTCTACGAAATGCGTTTTGAAGCCATTCTGCGGTGGAAAACAAACTGACGTCTTAGTTTTTGTATTTGAGGATGTGTCGTGTTTCAGCTGCTATTTTTTGTATCTGAGGCGACTCGAGCAACTATTTTCAAAGCTACGGAGAAGCGTTACAAACAAGCGACCTCATTGAAATCAAAATTTAAAATGCATAACTGGGATTCCGCCTAGTCTTGTATACATAAACAGTGTGACTCAGTATTTTAGGAACATCCCGCCGACTCATCATTTCCGTGTAACAAAACCACTCTCTGCGTCCAAGATGGTCTTGGTCTTTATTTTTCTGCCCTCAAAGCTGACTTTCCAATTGAGAATTAACATTATTGGCGGACCTGAGACCTCGACCGTTATCTTTTTTATTTAATCTGGAACAGTAATTTGATTTAGGATTTGAAATATTGGGGGGAAAAGAATTTTTTTTTTACCTGCTTCATCAAGGGTGGCTCATTTTGGACTTTCTGGATCGTACTTTTTTCTTGAACTGGATAAAATTGATTTACAATTTTAAAAATTGAAAATATGTGAAATACATTGTGCTGGACAGTAAAATAAAATTTTGCAATGCTACAGCTATATTATTTCGTAGTTATGATGATAAATATTGAAATCTCGCAAAAACTTCTTCATGGTAAAAAAACCCTCTTAAGTACTAAAGGCAAAAACCTTCCAAAAAAGTTATGAAAATGGTGTGCACAGAGTTTCCGCAGGGGCGGAGGTCGATCCTATCACGCGGAGTCCATTTTAGTTGTCAATTAAGAAAAATGGACTCGAATTAAAAGTGCGATTATTACTCTCCTTCAGTCCTGTGGCGCAAGCCGTTTTGAGATTTCACTACTTTTTGGTTTCATCTACTTGGTAAGGAGTTTTTTGGTGCTTCTATGATATTCCCCCTTCCATACATCACATCTCCTATGGCAAGAAGAAAAACTTTCAAAGCTGAAAAATGGTGGTTACTCTGTTATGAAAGATTTAAAAATTTATTAGAAGTTTCACTGCAAATTTAACATCACTTACATATATTTTTTTATTCAAATGCAAATGTATATTCATTCTCAATATTCATGCCAATAATCATGTGGATATTTGATTCTCCTCTCTTTGATTTTGTGACCCCCCCCCCCCCCCCCCCTCGTCACGTCACGTCTTCTTTGAAAGACATTCAAAGTTGAAAAATGATAGTTCGCTACTTTGTTATAAAAGATTTGAAATTTTATGAGAAGTTTCACTGTAAATTTAACATTACTTAATATATTTTTTATGCAAATGCACAAGTATATTCATTTTCAATATTCGTGTCAATAATTAGAATCATGTGAATATTTGAATATTGCTATGAAATTCCTTTTTTATTTAATATAATTAAATTGGTTAAAAGTTCTTGGAAAAAATGTTTGTTTTTCGATTTTTCCGAAGGTGTCGAGATGGAAAATTTGATAATATCTTCGATAGCTTAGGTACCGATTTCTGTGAAATTGGTTCTAAATTACTTTTCAATTTAAAATAACTAATTCAAATTAATAAAAATCGCTCGGAGGTCCTCTTCCCTCAAGGCCTGAACAAGCCAAGGGAGTTGGAGGGTTGTTATGTGTTCATCAAGACATATGTTATATCAAGACACGTAACAAATTTAGGGGCTCACGACCATAGTCCCGAATGCTCTTTTGTACATATGTAAAATATTTAAAATGATCAACATATTTTATAATTTAAAATAACTAATATTACCAGTTTTAAATTAAAATATCATTATTTTTTTTATCACGTACAAACTTTAGGTGTCCATTGAAATTTAGGTCCGTGTTTTAATCATGCCCTGTCCTATCACTCTACCGAATTTTTTAACTTCAATTTTTCGCTACGACGTAAAGATATATATATATTTTTTAATTGAGGAACTTGATCCAAATCGGCGATCTTTACTATCGGTTCAATCCCAGATACCGATAATGGTCTCTCTTTTTTTTTTGCAGCGCCAAATCGGTAATAAGCGGAGTGCTATATTGCACCTTGGCGTCTTTGGTAACTCTGACAACCCTCTTTTGGGAAACTTGTATAGAACGTTGCGTGTTTTAAATTGTTAGAATAGCATTGTTAAATTTTCAAAAAAAAAATAATTACATGAAATGCCGTTCTACTACTTGCATTTTAAAAACATCGGACGCAGTAAGAGAATTGGCCACAAAAAAGTCGCCAAATTCTGGACCGTACCGATCTTTGGGAAAATGCCAAACTCTAATAAAGTACGAAAGGAATAACTGACACTCTTGGCTAAATAAGTGTCGCATTTTTATTTGTAGGTAGAAAGTGTAGACTATTATTTTCACCCCTAGTCAAAACTTACGGTATTGATTTTAAATTAAAATAAGATATTAAGTTTACTCTTTTATGCATAATATAAGAAGACATGTCTGGCTTTCAATTTTATTTCATACTTGAATTTCAAATGATTACAAAATGCATAACAATTTATTTTATCCTTATATGGGAAAACAAACTTACCTCTAAAATGCTATCCGTATCGAACTTGAAAGCAAAATATCTCCGCGTGGTCCACCGATACGCTGTTGCGTCGCGGGGTAAAAAGAGAAAGTTCCCTGAGTTGGATTTTGTCATACCAAAATCCATTTTTCAATAGCTTGTGATATTTATTTATTTATTTTGAAAACTATGTGTCGTTGGTCACAATTCTAGAGTGTTTCCCTTCATTTTCAAGGGGTTGAAAAACAAAATATTTCAATTGATACCCCTGGGAGTCTAATGACGTCACGAACACAAAAATTGTATCGCGGCTGTTTTTTCACTAGAATGAATGCAAGTTTGGGGGCACGATTATGCAAACTTTTGTCTTACGCCGCCACAGAAAGGATAAAAATTCTATCGAGTTCTGGATGCATTAAATAATATTTTTTAATGAGTTAACTTGACTATTATTTTTACTACAATTATTGTTTTACTAGCCGCCTTCGGCCACCAGCCAGTTCGCTACCCTTGAAAATTCTGACCGTGGCAAACTCGCTGGCGCGACCTACCAGAAAGATGTAAGGTTCAGACGGCCAGGGAGTGCCACCCAATTTAGACCGGAACCCAGTGGGGGAGGCATTCACAGGAACCGCACCCTCCTTCCCCTACCACCAACTACTCGGAAGGACTTACGGACCCATATGTTTAACGTAATCGTACTCTACGTCAGTGGCGGGAATCGAACCCGGTCACCGAATGCAATTCCCACGCGCTAATTTAAATTTTATAATGACAATATGCTAAGCTCTTAATTCCATCATCCTCGTTCCATCATTTAAAATATCCATTTAAAATATCTATAAATTAAAATATCCATAAATTGAAAAATCCATATCGTTCCATCAATCATCCATATCGTTCCACCAATCCATAAATATAATAATTTCAAATACATCACCACAATTCAAACCACCATAAATCAATCATTTAAACTATTTAAAATATCATATAAATATAATAATTTCACCCGATGTATCCATTAGATATGCTAAGCTTTTAATTCATTTAAATCCGGAAGCGCGGCCTGCATGGAGACGGGGAATAAACTACTGGAGGGGGGGATGCCGGTGAAGAACTTAGCGGATAGCCCAGAAATTTAAAATCCTTATTTCATTAAAATCGCAATCCTGTGGATATTTATAATAATTTCTTGACCAGATTGGACTTGTAAGAATGCCAGATCTTTGGCCTTTCTAAAATTGTAAATTATTAGTCGAAATCTTTAGTAGTTTTTACGATGGGAGTATTTAAAAACGAAAGTTGGTTTTTTTGAACCGAAAGTGACTTTTGTATTAAAATCTTCAAAAAATATTAGAAATCGAAATTGAGATTTGAAATTGATATATTTTTACTCGCAATTGTCTGCTCTTTCCGGGGGTGTGATTTGTTTTTTCCTACGACGGCTTGTTCGTGGAGAAAAAGGGCAAAAAACGGTCGAAATCGCATAAAACATTAAATAACAAAAAGAATAATTAAAATTTTAAAAATCGATTTTCACGTGTCTCCTTCCCACCCACCCTGGTCTCCGATTGCCAAATTTCGCAGCTCTCCGACGCGCGGTCGCTGAACGTATAGTGTATAAGACCCACAGACATTGCCTTTTATTATTTACTAGCCGCCTTCGGCGACCAGTCTGTTCGCTACCCTTGAAAATTCTGACCGTGGCAAATTCTGACCGTGGTGAACTCGCTGGCGCGACCTACCAGTAAGGTAACTGTTTGGACGGCCAGGAAGTGCCACCCAATTTAGACCGGAACCCAGTGGGGGAGGCATCCACAGGGACCCCACCCTGTTTCCCCTACCACCAACCTCTCGGAAGAACTTACGGACCCACATGTTTAACGTGATCGTACTCCGCTTGAACACGGCGGTAGTTTAGGCAGTGGCGGGAATCGAACCCGGGCCTACCGAGTGTAATTCCCGCGCGCTAATTTAAATTTTATAATGACCATATGCTATTTAAAATATCCATAAAATTAAAATATCCATCGTTCCATCATTTAAAATATCCATAAAATTAAAATATCCATTTAAAATATCCATAAATTCAAATATCCATTTAAAATATCCATAAATTCAAATATCCATGTAAAATAACCATAAATTAAAATATCCATTTAAAAAATCCATATCGTTCCATGAATCATCCATATCGTTCCACCAATCCATAAATATAATAGTTTCAAATACATCACCACAATTCAATCCACCATAATTCAATCATTTAAATTATTTAAAATATCCATAAATTAAAATATCCATTTAAAATATCATATAAATATAATAATTTCACCCGATGTATCCAATACATATGCTAAGCTCTTAGTTCATTTAAAACCCGAAGCGCGGTCTCCATGGAGATGGGGGAAAAACTACTGCGGGGGGGGAGAATCTGTTCTTCGCCGAGAATGGGGCGAGAAATATAAAATTATGACATCTTTAAAATTGCGATCCTGCGGGCAATTTTCATTATATCTTGACCAGATGAGACTTGTAAGAATGCCATATCTTTGACCTTTTTAAAAATGTAAATTATGAGTAGTTTTTACGATGGGAGGATTGAAAAACGAAAGTTTATTTTTTTGAACCGAAAGTGACTTTTGTTTTAAAATCTTTAAAAAATATTAGAAATCGAAATTGAGATTTGAAATTGATATATTTTTACTGGCAATTGTCTTCTCTTTCCGGTGGTGTGATTTTTTTTCTACGACGTCTGGATCGTGGAGAAAAAAGGGCAAAAAACGGTCGAAATTGCATAAAGCATTAAATAACAAAAATAATAATTAAAATTTTAAAAATCGGTTTTCGCGTGTCCCCTCCCTCCCCGGGTCTCCGATTGCCAAATTTCATAGCTCTCCCACGCGCGGTCGCAGAACGTATAGTGTATAAGACAGACAGACATTGTCTTTTATTATATAGAAGATGTGTGTTTAGTTGATATTAAGTTTGATTTGTATCCAAACTCTGTAGTCCGGAAAATTATAAGATCCGAAATCTGCAAAGTTCGGATTTGAGAGGTTGAATTAAAATGCAGGCAAATAACCTCCGTATTTTTAAAAAGGTGAAAAAATATACTTATGCTGAAAATTAGTATGATGGAATGTATTAGATTTGCATATTTTGTATATACGTAACTATTGTAAGTTATAGCAGAAATTTTCCTAAAATTTGATTATATTTTTCTAAAATTTCCCAAAATTCCTTCTAAAACATTTTTTTTCAAATATGCTATGTTGCCTTAACCCCCCAGGGGAGAGTGCAAGTTACCCATTGTCAAACGTGGTATCAATCGACAGGTTTTGCAAGCCGTTTAACAATCGATTGTAATCATTTGGATGTAATCAATTGTAATCATTTGGACCAACTATACAGATTCATTTTTAACTATCTCATACTTAGCGAAAATTTTCGATTTCGAGATTTTAATTCCAAACGTATACAGGCAGGGGTAATAGTGGGCCGGGGCAAGTTTTCGTTTTGTCCTATATAAATATATCTAAATGCTGTGTCACACACATAGAAACTAGGCTAACGTAAAATATAAAATGTCTCTGGGGGTGCAAATAGTCGTCCAGAAAGAAACACTGTACACAGGACCTCCTGTTTTAACAAATATTTGGAGCTATCCACAAATATTAATGCATTTTTACGAAACTTTGTTAACTAAAAATTTAGAACTAGATAGAATTTTTTTTGACATTCTCGCAAAAACTTCGAAATTTAATATTTTTTTTTTTAACATAGCAGCATAGGACCAAAATTGACACACTGATGCATTTAATAACACTAAGCTTAGTAGTTTCAATAATTGTAGTGATAATAATTGGAGTCGCGATACAATTTTTGTGGTCATGATGGTATTATCCTTCGTTGGGTGCATTATCAATCAAAATCTTTTATTTATTTAAAATGATGGGTAAGAATTTTGATAATAGCCCAATTGATTTTGAATTTTAAAATCCGTTCTACAATATAGTTTTGATCATTTGGAGCAACAATACGGTCTTTTCGCTTCCTTTTAGAGACTAAGTATAAAAAGTTGATTATCCGACAGAAAACAAGAAAGATCAATCATGCATAAGCATTGATTATGAAACACTTTCCAACTGAAATGCAATTTCATTTAAAAATCTCTAAAATGTGATACATTCAGTGGTGATATCTTTTACATTATCACAGTACTACAGTAATTTATTATACTTAAATATTTAAATCTGTATCGACATATAAATCATCTGATTCTCTATGAAAAATCAATGAATATTTCTTTCATATAACTTGCATTCCAGACTACAGAGCTAAATAATTTTGTGTGAAAAAAAATTCAGCAATTCTTATGTAACTCACCTTACAATCGCTTGAGGTATTTGCATTCTGCATAAGTTAAAATTAGGCTTCGTTGAAGAAATAATAAAAGTTTAGAGATCATTTAAAATCACAACTATTGTAATTGCGTAGGCACAGAATTTAGATACACACAGAATACAGATAATATATGTGTGTGCGTATGTATGTATTCAAAGTATTGGAATCGTGCTGAAGATCGGAACTCGGTTTTTCGAAGGATCTACACGTTTTGGGACTTCCAGAACACGAAAAACTGTTTTTAGTATCTGTGTGTGTTTCTGTGTGTCTGTGAGGATATTGCATTCACGCTAACTGAAAAATTAATGGACCGAATTTAATAAAATTTGGTAGCTATGTTTTTTGTGGGAAACCCTGATGTTCATTTGATTATAGTACGATTCGTAATAAAAGAATCTGCCTTCTTTGCGAAATGGCCGGCAGAAATTGCCTTTATCCACTCTAGCTAAAAACTAATGGACCAAATTTAACACAATTTGGTGTATAATATTTCAATAACCTACAAGTGATTTAAATACCAAATTTAACAAAATTTGTTATATAAATCACTTGTAGGTTATTGTAGTACGATTCAGGAAAAAGGAACAGGCTGTTTTTGCGAAATGGCCCGCAAAAATCGTTAAAATTAAAAATAAAAGACTACGTGTGCTCAATTATATCAATTAAATTCCTATTTTATACGTGATATTTGACAACAAAAAGCATAAGACTAACCTAGGACTAGCCGTTCTTGGGATATTTTAGTTTTTTTTGCGTTTTCGCTACGTCACTTATGACAATAAGTCCATCTATCAAATGAGAACCAAATTTAAGTTTAACGTGCAAATTCAATGTCATTTAAAATACTTATGGATGTTATTTTGTGCAAATAAACTCAAATTATTATTGAAGAAATAAAGAGAACGTGAATATGAGTCTGCAGAGAAAGACATGTGCTGTCCACATCAGAATTTTTAACAATATTACAACAATGATTTATAAAAGTGAACGAGGATTATTTGCAGGCCATTTCGAAAAAAATGTAGGATCTATATTTAAAGATCCACCAAATTATTGTAGAATAAAATGTTCAACAAATTTAAGCTGTGTACCAAATTTTAATTCTCTAGGACGTAGGAAAGTGCATTAAAAACGCCATCAAATAAGTATATCATGAAGTGTTACATAAAATTTAAAAAAAATTTGAAAAATTGTTATCTACCAAATTTATTTTAAAATGTGCAGCCTTTCTCATATACAAAATAATTAAAGCCATGAGGGTTTCGTCCAGAAAAGAGCACCAGGCGCGAAGCGCCTTTAATCTCCAATCTCCAGGTGTGGTTCTTATCTTCATACTGTGACATTATTTCATTTGCCCATAGTTGGAGGTTCGAGGTTTTTGATTTACTGTTTTTATTATTTGACCTAGCTCCTAGTGTGGCAGTTTGTTGCACATTTAGAGTTTGAGTAATTTTGGGGAGTTGATTCAGATCTAAGGATTTCCTAGCAATTTGACAGTTTAAGGTTTAAGAACATTTATTAAAGAAAACATTGATCGCGGTTTTTATTTAATTTCAACTATTTGAAGTGGGACTTACCTAATTCCGATTTTCAATATTAAGTACCGCGCGGGGTCTCTTACGTGATTTGGCCTTGCGATGATCATAGTCATGCAGATTGAATAGTAGTTCATTTGGAACAGATGGCAGATTTTCGTAGAATTTAAGCGCTTTTATTTGAGCTCTAACTGTTTTTATTTTAAAGTCTTTCCCAATTACCGAGTTTCTTAAGTATCTAGGGGCTTTCCTTATAATCCTTAGGGTTTTGTTTTGTCTCTAGTAAGTCTATAGTAGTTTTACAGGCATATCCCCCACACGGGTGCTGCATACAGCATTCCCGGGCGGATGACCGATTTATAAATTAGGAGTTTATTTTGATAACTTAGATTTCCGTTTTCTATCCTTGGGTATAAGGCTCCTGTGGCTATATACGCTTTTTTGATTAAGTTCGTTACGTGCTGTTTCCAGGTTAGGTGGGAATCTATCGTTACACCTAGGTATTTAGTAGATTTTTCAGCTTTAAGGACATGGTTGTTTATGTGCAGAGGCGGCGGAGGTTTACGTTTTCTAGAGAAATAAATCCAGTGACATTTATTGGGGTTTAATTTTATTCGCCATTTTTCCAGCCATGTTTGGAGTATGTCTAAATGTTGTTGTAGCTGTCTGTGCATTACTGAGACGTAAGGGTGTTTTGCAAATATCGCACTGTCGTCTGCATAGAGTGCCAGCTCCGTGTTTGGGGTCCTGGGGATGTCATTTAGATATATGTTAAAGAGTGTCGGGCCCAGGATGGATCCTTGTGGTACACTACTTTTAATGAACTTGGGTGTAGACAAGTTATATTTACTCTAACTTGGAAGTGTCTGTTATTTAGGTATGGGATTAAAAGTTTGACAAGTGCGTCAGGGACTTTTAGAGTGATCAATTTGTATGCTAATCCACAGTGCCACACTTTATTAAATGCTTTTAGTATGTCAAGAAAAATCGCAGCTGTGGGTGTCTTACTATTAAGTCCAGAAGATATGTACTCTACCACTCTCTACAATTGATGAGTGGTGAAGTGTTTTGGGCGAAATCCAAACTGCTTCGGAATGATAATATCATTCTCACTCACAAGGTGAGTGCTCAGTCTATTAAGAATTATTTTCTCAGTAATTTTACTAAGTGTCGGTAGTAAGCTGATTGGTCTGTAGTTGGCTGGAATTGTGGCATCCTCACCAGGCTTATGGATCGCTATAATTATCGCTTCCTTCCATTCTTTGGGGAAATAATTTAGTTTTAGTATTTTGTTTATTAGGGTGGTCAAGTAAAATATTATATTTAGGGGTAGGTTTTTCGCCGCGATATTCCTGATTTTGTCGTGCCCTGGGCTTTTACGGTTAAGGTGTTTGATGATATCAATTATCTCTTGCGGGGTAGCTGGGTTAATCTCAGCCGTGATCGGGGAATTCCTGAAGTTGTTTGGAGTTTGCCTAACCATTCTTAGGGTGTCCTGACACATTAGATCGTGGTTTGGTTCAAATTGCTTTTCGTAATGCCTAGCAAGCGCCTTTGCTTTTTCTTCGTCTCAGTACGCGATTTTAACGTCATCTATTAGTGGCGGGAGTTTAATTTGAGGTTTTCTGAGTCTTTTAGCGAATTGCCAGAGCGATACGTCTTCCGAGCTAAAGGATTTAATTAACTCTGTTTAATGTTGCTGCTTTTCTGCGACAATTTTATCTCTGACTTTCCACGTGAGTCTGTTAAGCTCCCTTTTGAGGGTAGGGTCTCTATTAGCCTGCCATGTCTTACGCATTCTGTTCCTTTGCCTAACTAATTGTTTGACATGGTGGGAAAGTGTGGGCATTTTTGGTGACTCACGATGTGTTGTTGCAGAGGCAATAGCTCTCTTGATTTCTGTTGTGAGTGTGTGTGTGGCAGAGTCAATATCCGCCGTGCTCATAATGTTGGGTACTGCCAAGTGCGGCTCAAAAAGTGCTCTTTTGAAAACGTTCCAATTCACCCTCTCTTGTCGCAGAGAGGCTGGAAGGGGAGTGTCCAGATCGAATGTCACCAATACCGGTAGATGATCCGAGTCGAATTCATCCAGAGTATCGATAGTGTGAGCGTATTCTATGTTTCTCGTTAGGTCTATGAATGAGCCGTTGGCACTTGAGAAGCAGGTTGGTCTCGACGGTGCAATGATGTTGGTGTTTGTTGTGTTCAGCAGTCTGTGTATCTGTGTACCGCGTATGTTGGCTCTCCTGCTGCCCCACGCTCGATGGTGTGCATTGAAGTCGCCCGCGAGTATTCTGTTTGGATATCGCGAGAAAAGCAGTTCCAGCTGCGCGGCTACATTTATACCACTCCTGTTTTTGACATATATTGAAGTTAGGATAAATGGGTTTATATTATTTATTTTAATTTTTATGCTAGTATTTTCTATACCTTGAAGATTTATGTTGTTTATTTCCTCGTGGGGAATATTTCTTTTAATATATATTGCTGTTCCTCCATGGGGGTTTCTAGCAGTTGTATTTGAGCTAAGGTTGTGATAGCCAATATAGTTTGCTGTATTTAGCTTTTTATTTTCTCTAACTTTTGTTTCCCGAATTAGCAGGGCATCTACATCATTTTCATTTACGTAGCTCCTAAGTTCATTTATTCTTGGAGATATGCCGTTCGCATTCCAAAATATTATTTTAAAGCTTTCTTTTTGGGACCTAGCCATGGCGGGTTTGATTCTCACTGTTATTTTTAAAATCCGCGATTATTTTAAGGGCCTCAAAGACCATTTGCATTGGATCGCACTTTTTTGTATTAGCTCTGCGAACTGCATCAACAGGTGTTTTATTGCATCTAGGTCGAACATGGTGATAAACCCTCTGATGAGGTTGCGGATTTCATCCATCTTTTCATCATTGGTTTTACCAGCAGGTTCAGTCTCAGCTTCCATATCCTCAGCTGCAACCACGGTTTGATCTTTTTTGTGAGTATCCTTTTGGATCTCGGTAGTATTTTGTTTTTTTCCGACCTTTTCCTCTGTCAGCTGTGTTTGCGTGAGTTTATCTTCTCGGGCACGTTCAGTTTGTTGCCATTCCTTGACAGTCTTAGTTTTGCATCTCTTGCCTCTTTGGCGGCGTTATCAATTGCTAACCTCTGCTTTATGTCAACGGTAGCTATTTTTATTTCCTCCGCAGTCATTTCTCTGGAGGTCGACGGTTTAGGGGCCTGCTCTTGCACCGATCTGGTAGGTGCCGAAGTTTGAGTTCTTTCTACCTGTGGCACAGAGTGCGAGGAGCCCTGACGAGATACCTGGGAGTTTAGACCGAGGGCCTTTTTCCTCCAAGGGGGTATCAGGTTTTGAGGGGGAGGAGGAGCATACCCCGGTGCCTTTCCTCTATTCCAGGGGTTCTTCGGGCATTGCCTGAAGTTCGCCGGGTGGTCTCCATTGCAGTTTGCACACGGCGCCTTCTCTGCCCTTGGTCTGTGGCAGTCACGTGTCAAATGTCCTTCTGCGCACTTAAGGCACTTCGGTGGCATGCTGCAGTTCTCAGAGGAGTGATTGAACTGTTGGCACCGGTAGCAGATTTTAAAGCCCCGTGCTCTGAAGGCCTCTACCTTCACAGCCAAGTATCCTAACCTTGTGAGTCTGTAGACCCTCTGCCAGTCTTCCGTAGGCCTAAGGCTGACTGAGAAGATCGGCAGGGGCAATCTCGTTTTTGTGTTTCTCAGTTGAGAAACCCGGACTACATCTGATCCTTCGGATGTTAGAGTAATTTTTATTTCCTCCATGCTATAATTTGTTGGTAGCCCCTTCAGAACTACCTTTTTTGGCCTTTCCGTCTTTAGGTTTCAGCTGTGGAAGGGGATTTTCTCACTACTTAAATGGCGCTGTACAACCCTGTAGGTGTCAGCGTCATTTGGAATCAGTTTTAGCATGTCTCCTGTGAGCTTGCCAGATACCATTTAGTTTATCCTGAGATATCATTTAGTTTATTTAAGGAGAACCTTGTAATTATTATTGAACTTGATGAAAAAACATTCAGCTTTTGGGTCTTTTTTCTCAACCTCAACTGCTTTTAGCCTGTCACTATTTTCGACCGTTTTAGGTTTAGGTGCACTTTTAAACACAACTGGTTGGGCGGCAATCTCAGCGTAAGTCTTAGTTTTAACATATTCATTGTCAGTTACATTTACAACATTATCAGCTACTTCGTTACAGTCCATGTTATCATCGACAAGTCAGAGCAAGTTTTCTTCTGCAATCTGGCTTTTAGTAGGAGCATCCTTAGTGGATTGCCCCTCCAGCTTTCTTTTTTTATTTGGATTTTCAACCGTTTTAAGTTTATCTTCATCTTTAATTTCCTTAATTAAGCCTAGCTCTATCATTTTATATTTGATTTTAACACTAGAATTACATCCCTCACATTTAGAAATCTCATAAATATCACAACCAATAAACCTATCCAATTTCTGCGCAAACAAAAAAGAGTTCACAGAAAGTAACGAACCTAGAATCTTGGAGACTTGGTCCTCTTCCTGTCCCAGTTGTCTGTTCATCAGCAGCTCCCTGATGTGAAGAGTCATCACGTAGACTGCCAGGGTGCAGAAGTTGACGGCGCTCTTGACTTCATCCTTCAGTCCAGTCATCAGTCCATCATCAGGTAGAGTTTCGCAGTAATTCCTCATGGCACCCTTGAGAGGCCCGAATTCTTCCTAGTCCAGCTCACCAGCAAGTTCGCGAGTAACTGCCACGTCGCCCCGTTCCAAATCCATATGGTCAGGGTAGAGAAGTTCCAAAAAATAGCACTACCACGTGGTAACAACACACGTGGCACTCCAAAATGAAAAGCACAAAATCCAAAATGGCGAATCGCCCGTACACAACAAGCAGTAGAATTGCTTTGCCCGACGTGCTCTATCGTAACACGCCCAAGCGGAAGCAAGAAGATCACCAACTGGTAAAAAGCAGGAGCAATACTAAAGCACGTCCGCACAACTTGGAGTCTGAGCCCCGAAAAAAAAAATAATTAAAAGAACGTAGTGTCGTACAAGTCAGAGCAACAGGCGCCTTTAATCTCCAGTTTCAATATGTGGTTCTTATCGTCAAACTGTGACATTAATTTACTGACCCTAATTGGAGGTTCGAGGTTTTTATTTACTACTTTTTATTATTTGTCCTAGCTCCTAGTGTGGCAGTTTGTTGCACATTTAGAGTTTAGAATATTTTTTTTTATAAAATAATAGTCGCGAGTTTTATTTAAAAATCAGATGTTTGAGGTGGGATCTTTTAATTCCGATTATCGATGTTTAGAACAGCGCGGGGTCTCTTACGAGATTTGGCCTTGCGATGATCATAGTCATGCAGATTGAATAACAGTTCGTTTGGAACGGATGGCTAATTTCTGTAAAATTTAAGCGATAGCTTTTTAATTTGGGCTCTAACAGTTTTTATTTTGAAGTCATTCCTAATTACCGAGTTTCTTAAGTACCTGGGAGCTTTCCTGATAATCCGTAGGATTTTGTTTTGTTTTGTCTCTAGGAGGTCTATTGTAGTTTTACAGGCATATCCCCATACGGGTGCTGCATACAGCATTCCCGGGCGGATGACCGATTTATAAATTAGGAGTTTATTTTGATAACTTAGATTTCCGTTTCCTATCATTGGGTATAAGGCTCCTGTGGTCATATACGCTTTTTTGATTAAGTTCGTTACGTGCTGTTTCCAGGTTAGGTGGGAATCTATCGTTACACCTAGGTATTTAGTAGATTTTTCCGCTTTTAGGGCATGGTTGTTTATGTACAGAGGCGGCGGAGGTTTACGTTTTCTAGAGAAATAAATCCAATGACATTTATTGGGGTTTAATTTTATTCGCCATGTTTCTAGCCAGGTTTGGAGTATGTCTAAGTGTTGTTGTAGCTGTGTGTGCATTACTGAGACATAGGGGTGTTTTGCAAGTATCGCACTGTCGTCTGCATAGAGTGCCAGCTCTGTGTTTGGAGTCCTAGGGATGTCGTTCAGGTATATGTTAAAGAGTGTCGGGCCCAGGATAGAACCTTGCGGTACACCAAGGTCCGTAGAATATCTTATATATAAGGTTGTCTCGTTCGGGGAAAAAGTTGTCCTGGGAAGGAAAGACGAGTGACGTCACTGCTAGACCCATTCTCTGACAGAGGCGAGAAGAACTATTGAGAAACGTTGATCGGAAACTATTTAAATATTTATCTAATAGTAACGGTGTGCAAGCAATATAGAATAAAATAAAACAGTACATGCATAGTAATGTGAAGTTTATGAAAATAAATTCCGTACATATGAAAAGAAATAGCAATTTTTTTATGAGAGTGGAAGCTATTAAAATTTTAACATAAGTGAAGTTAATACAAAGATTACTGAATGCTATGTTGAAAGATAATTGAATGAGCAAAGGTTATGTATAAAAAAATAGTGAATGATCAGAGAAGAGCCAATAGTTGTTATGTGAATCGGTTTGAGAAGGATATAAATATATATTTCTAATCTAAATGTGGCAAATCAGTCATCATTTAAATATTGACTGTATTCAGAAGTTTACAGGCATGAATAAAGCAGTATAAATTAGAATAAATATTATTTCCAGGCAATGAATGCATAGCTTTTGTCTAGTTCAAAAATTTTACATGTTTTAGAAAAAATATATCGTCTGGATTTGAGAGAAGGTCAGGAAACTTTCAAAATCATCTGAAGAAAAAACAGTAATTGATTTAAATTTGAAAACACATATTTTATCAAATCATTGCAATAATAATTATTAGTCACGTCAAATGTAGTTTGTTAAGATTTTTTTTGTTAGTAAATTTGTTAATAAAGTTTTTGCTAAGGCATTTATATCTTGATTCGTCAAATTGAAGGACTTCATCATGAGTAAGACGGAGTAGTTTCGATTCAATAAAAATGGTTTTTGTTCAAAAAAGGAATATTCATAAGTTAAAAGAAACAAGTGTAATTTTATGGATAATTTTGTAAAAACAAAATAAATTTGTAGTCGCATTAAAATGATACATTTACCCCTATTTATTTTAAAGCAAACGGTGAATGGAATCTTTTTAGTTTGAAGCTCCTTCCCCATAAATATTGGACAAATTTCGGAGAAAAAAAATTCGTCGTCGAATAAAATGATAAAAATAGACTTTGTTTCTTTTAGCATAAAATTCTGGATGATACTGCCCCCCCCCCCCTTTTATTTTCCACGATTTTCTGTCGCATTTTAAAGTGCTGATTGACTGAATTCTACGGTAATATCTATACCATAAAAGAAATTAAATGAATTCACAAAAACTTCAAATAAACAAAATTAAACAGCAGATGTATATCATTAAATATATAGAAACGGGGTTTTCTTTAAGCATATAAAATGAAAATATTAATTACATGCATTGTGCATGCAATGATACAATCTAAATATTTCAAAATCAAATCGATGACATTTTTCAGAAAATTATAAAGTTCAAATATTTTTTGTATAGGAACTATTAGGAACGGAATGGTACGCTTACTCGATAGAATAAGTGCCATAGCATTTATATGCAGGAAATTTTAAATCATCCAATTTTTAAAGAAATAGAAATTTAATTGCAAATTGATAAAGATAATATGGAAAGTTTTATAGAAATAAATATTATTTAATTCTATTTTTACATATTTCTCATCAGTTGTATCCTATTCCAAACCTCTAATAGAAAATACAGACAGTAAAGTGCACAGTCTCTATTTAATGAATTTGAACGGGATATTTCGTTTAAAATCTTTAATGTGTTGTAAAAGTAATTGTTAAAAAATACTATATTAAAATCCATATTCATGCAATATATTTGTGAGTAAAAATATTAATAAAGATTATCAATTTACACATGAAATATGCAAATTTTGTGTAAAAAAGAAGATGAATGTATTTGTTATACGAAATCACCCGGAAAATCATATCCTTTTCTTAATATATAATTTGTCAAACGGCTGTTTTTGACTTCTTCATCCGTTAATTACAGCAATTTAGATCGTTTTGAATTCAAATTTGAGTTCATTTGTCATATTTCAGTATTAGCACATTATTTTAGGAAACATTTCATGTATCTCGTTGATGTTTAAAGCAAGGCATTTTTAAACAAAACCGTGCTGTTTTCCAACGTTTTTCAACGAAGCGCCGCTTGTCAACAGAACTGAAGGTCTAGCAGTGACGTCACAGCTCGCCCAGAAATGGTACCATGGGGGGAATAGCGAACGAGACAACCTGTTAATTCTATTAACCTTGGCGGTACACTACTTTTAATGAGCTTGGGTGTAGATAAGTTACCTCCTACTCTGATTTGAAAGTGTCTGTTATTTAAGTATGAGATTAAAAGTTTGACAAGAGCGTCAGGGACTTTTAAAGTGATCAATTTGTACGCTAATCCACAGTGCCATACTTTATCAAAGGCTTTTTGTATGTCCAGAAAAATCGCAGCTGTGGGTGTCTTGTTATTGAGACCAGAAGATATGTACTCTACCACTCTCAGCAATTGATGAGTGGTGGAGTGCTTTGGCCGAAATCCAAACTGCTCCGGAATGATAATGTCATTCTCACTAAGGTGCGTGTTCAGTCTCTTAAGAATTATCTTCTCAGTAATTTTACTAAGTGTCGGTAGCAAGCTAATTGGTCTGTAGTTGGCTGGAATTGTGGCATCCTCACCAGGCTTATGGATTGTTATAATTATCGCTTCCTTCCATTCTTTGGGGAAATAGTTTAGTTTTAATATTTTATTTATTAAGATAGTCAAGTAACATATTACGTTTAAGGGTAGGTTTTTCACCGCGATATTTCTGATTTTGTCGTGCCCTGGGCTTTTACGGTTTTTGAGATTTTTAATAATTTCTACTATCTCCTGCGGGGTGGCTGGGTCAATCTCAGCCGTTACCGGGGAATTCCTGAAGTTATTTAAAGTTTGACTAACCATTCTTAGGGTATCCTGACACATTAGATCGTGGTTTGGTTGGAATTGTTTTTCACAATGGCTTGCGAGCGCCTCGGCTTTTTCTTCGTCTGAGTACGCGATTTTAGCACCATCTATTAGTGGCGGGAGCTTAATTTGAGGTTTCCTGAGTCTTTTTGCGAATTGCCAGAGCGATACGTCTTCTGGGCTAAGGGATTCGATTAGTTCTTTATACTGTTGCTGCTTTTCTGCGACAATTTTTTCCCTGACTTTGCACGTGAGTCTGTTAAGCTCCCTTTTAAGGGCGGGGTCTCTGTTAGCCTGCCATGTCTTACGTATTCTATTTCTTTGCCTGACTAATTGTTTGACATGGTGGGAAAGTGTGGGCATTTTTGGAGACTCACGATGTGTTGTGGCAGAGGCAATTGCTCTCTTGATTTCTGTTGTGAGTGTGTGCGTGGCAGAGTCAATATCCGCCGTGCTCATTATGTCAGGTACTGCTAAGTGCGGCTCGAAGAGTGCTCTTTTGAATACTTCCCAGTTGACCCTCTCTTGTCCCAAAGAGGCTGGAAGAGGTGTGTTCAGGTCGAATGTCACCAGTACCGGTAGATGATCCGAGTCGAATTCGTCTAGGGTACTAATAGTGTGAGCGTAATCTATGTTTCGCGTTAGGACAAAGTCTATAAATGAGCCGTTGGCGCCTGAGAAGCAGGTTGGTGTCGACGATACAATAATGTTAGTGTTTGTCGTGTTCAGCAGTCTGTGTACCGCGTGAATTGGCTCTCCTACAGCCCCACGCTCGTTGGTGCGCGTTGAAGTCGCCTGTGAGTATCGTGTTTGGATATCGCGCGAAAAGCAGTTCCAGTTGCGCAACTACTTTTACTCCACTCATATTTTTGACATATGTTGAGGTTAGGATAAACGGGCTAGTATTATTAATTTTAATTTTTATACTAGTATTTTCTATACCTTGAAGATTTATGTTGTTTAGTTCCTCGTGGGGAATATTTCTTTTAATGTATACTGCTGTTCCTCCATGGGGCGTTCTAGCATTAGTATTTGAGAGCTAAGATTATGATAGCATATGTAGTTAGCTATGTTTACTTTTTTATTTTCTCTAACTCTGGTTTCCTGAATTAATAAGGCGTCTACGTCATTTTCGTTTACATAGTTCCTAAGTTCATTTATTCTTGGAGATATGCCGTTCGCATTCCAAAATATTATTTTAAAAGATTCTTTTTGGGACCTAGCCATGACGGGTTTGATTCTCACTGTTACTTTTCTTTTAAAATCCGCGATTATTTTAAGGGCCTCAAAGCCCATTACCATAGGATCGCTCGTTTTTTGTACCAACTCTGCGAACTGCATCAACAGATGTTTTATGTCGTCTAAATTGAACATATTGATAAATCCTCTGATGAGGTTAAGGATATCCTCCATCTTTTCAGCATCAGATTTATCAGTCTGTTCAGTCTCAGCTTCCATTTCCTCAGCCTCAGCCGCGGTTTGCACTTTTTTGTGAGTGTCCTTTTGGAACTCGATAGACTTTTGCTTTTTTTCACTCGTTTTAACTGACAGCTGGGTTTGCGCGAGCTCTTCTACCCTGACTCGTTTAGTTTGTTTCCAATCCTGGACCTTTCTGTCAAGTCTATCCTTTTCCTGTCTGGCTTTATCTAACTCCGATCTCCTTTTAATGTCAGCTGCAGCTGCTCTTACTTCCTCCAGGGTCAATTCTCTGGAAGTCGATGGTTTGGGGGCCTACTCTTGCTCCGATCTGGTAGGTGCTGAAGGTTGGTGTCTGTTTACTTGTGGCACTATGTGCGAGGAGCCCTGAAGGGGTGCCTGGGGGTTTAGTCCCAGGGCCTTATGCTATGTGGGTATCTGGTTTTTGGGGGGAGGGGGACATACCGTCACCCCCGGTAGAAAAGGCCGAACTACTTTCCCCCCCTGTACCTCGTGACGTATTAGCTGTAGGCCCAGTTCTGGCCTTCGAATTCGAATTCCTCCGTCTCAACTTTTCTGGAAAGTTCTCCCCTAGTCGAGTAGCCCACACAAAGAAGTATCGTATGTGCAGTGCAGTACGTGGGCTCGCGCGTGTGGATGCATAACGGTCTTTTTATCGTATTTTTGAATGTCTTATATGTTAGTTCATCATTTAATAAACATTTTGACCAGCATACCTTCGACTACATACCTTATAACATTGGATTACTAATTACCTTATTTCTGTAATGTGAAAAACGAAAAATGCTATTTAGAAGTAAGTGCTTACCATTTTTTGCTTATTATCATGTCATTTAAAATTATATAGAATTTTAAATATATGGCAATCAAATTATTGCTATTCAATTAACGCTAACTGGATTCTAAATTGTTTTGTTGCTAATTATAACGTCAACAAACCTTTTAGAGTTTTCTTAGTTTGTTTTAAAATTTTATTGTTGTCATATTAATTAAGAACTGCCCAGGTACTTGTAAAATTAAGCTTTGCTAAGTAATTGTAAAGTATTTAAAATCATTCAATGTTTAAAATGTATATTTTATCAAGTTAGCTTGTGTCATTATACAGCTATTATACATGTGTCATTATACATAAATTATACAGTCTCCTGCAAATATTTTAAAATTACTTTAATAATGTTGTTAGTTGTGTAATATTTTATAATAGACTAGCAGCATGTCCGTTCTTCATACTGACCATATAATACAAGAAACCTAAAATTCAGAATTTGATGTGAAGTTTTAATATTTAGAGTCTCAATTTTTGAAATTTTATAATAATTCTAATGAAATGAAAATAGGTGATCTCTACCGTGCTGAGATAATAAACAGACAGATAGATGTACAACATACAATTTTATGTATACTGTTAATAGCAGATATACCCGACATTGCCCATGATTTAATATATGTGCAAATTCCTGCAGTATTCTAAATGACATTCTTACTCAAAACATTCTATTAAAATATTTCATTTAATTCTCCTTTCTGTGTTTTCTATACAAAATTATCTTCAAGCAGATCTGAATAAAACATTCTCGTTTGAAAACAAATTATAAAATATATATGAAATTGGATCAATATAAACTAAAATAAAAGCGCTAAAATTGTATAAAAATGGTTATAAAATTTTGTTTTATATTGATTTCTTTATTATTTAAATCTTAAAAAATTTAATAATCGTCTGCCTAATAAACACATTTGATTTAATTGCGTTGCTAAGCATCATGATATAATTTTCTTAATAAATTTGTGGAAAATATATCATCTGCATAATTCTATTTTTATGGAAGGTTTAATTGTGGGATTTTTATTCATATCTCGACAATCCCTGGTCCTAGAAACTCGAAACATGGACTAAATTTTAAGTAGGGCTATTTCAAAGCTATCCACAGAATGTTCATGAAATTCGATGCAGCAGTTCTACCGTGATGATGAGATAGATAAATACAGACAGATACATGCATTTTCAATTTTATTTATATAGATAAAAAAATGTCATTCTCTTTTTAAGATATTGTCAATAGTAAGAAATCGTAGCAATAAAAATGCTACACTAAAGTTATGAAAGTAAAATAATGTAAAATGGAATATTTCACACATCAAATAACATATTTTAACTGTTTGATAAGTAATTGCATATAAAAGATATAGTATCTTAATATATTGCACGTATATTTTTTATTATTTGTTATGGCATGCTGAAATTTTAGAAGAATAGGTTAGGAAGTCATTTGTGTTTAGGTTGGGCACATTTTATTTTTTATGTAGCGAGTTATTATGTTATTGAAAATTGTTAAAATAACTTGGAAAAAAGCAAAGTAACTAACTTACAATTTCAAGTTACCATTGTATATTTCATTATATTATAGTTAATGTTATTTTAATAATACAAAGCTAATTTAATCTTTCTTACATTTTCACTTCAATGGAATTGTAAATGAAATATTAATACCAAAAAGTTTTATTATACAGCTTTATTAAATTTTCAAAGCCCCTGAGGTATTTCAAACTCTATAATTAAGCAAAATTGTTTACAATTTGTTAATGTCTGGTAGTAAAAAAGGGAATATAAGATGTGCTATATTAGAAAACCTGAACTTCTACAATTTATAGTGCATAGGTTAATGAATGACATTCAACTAGTATTTTATCTTAATTCTAAATCATTTTACAATTTATAACAACAAAAAATGAATAAAATAAAATGAAATAAAAATAAATAAACACGTAAGCATATTAAAAGTTAAATTCTGAGTTTCTTTTTAATGATTATCTTATGATATTTAAAGATATAGTATTCAGTAATCATTTTAGTTTCTGCATACTTTATCTGTAAGTACGCATACTTTAGCTGAATGTACTGAAGAATTATTCAAATAAAATGCCTGATTAAGCAATAAATATACAGGGTTCTTTTTCAAACTTTTATTAAAACACTGACTGAATGGAATCCTTTCATCTTTGCTCCTACAGTGAATGAGTCATTATAAATATTTTATTTTAAGGAAATGTACAGCAATATTAAGATTTTAAATCACCCATTTTAATGAACATTATCGAAAATACTTCCAAATTTCATGAATATTATTTTCTTTACTGATAAATTATGATTCCTTTACATCGAACAGAGAATTAAAAGGGAAACAAATAGCAAAAGCTTCGATCGCGATCTGGAAGACCTACTCGCAGTGGGCCTACAAGCCAAGACGTCAAAAATTAGTGCTCCGGCCTCTGCTTTCGGAGGTGACGGACATACCCCGGTGCCTTTCCTCTGTTCCAGGGCTTCTTCGGGTATTGCCTGAAGTTCGCCGGGTGGTCTCCATTGCAATTTGCACACGTTGCCTTCTTCGTCCTGGGTCTCTGGCAGTCCCGTGTCAAATGATCTTCAGCACACTTAAGGCACTTGGGTGGCATACTGCAGTTCTCAGAGGAGTGGTTGAACTGCTGGCACCGGTAACAAATTTTAAAGCCCCGTGCTCTGAAGGCCTCTACCTTCACATCCAAGTATCCTAACCTTGTCAGTCTGTAAATCCTCTGCCAGTCTTCCGTGGGCCTAAGGCTGAGTAAGAAGATCGGCAGGGGGAACCTCGTTTTAGTGTTTCTCAGTTGAGAAACCCGGACTACATCTAATCCCATAGATGTTAGAGTAAGTTTTATTTCCTCAATGTCATAGATTGCTGGTAGCCCCTTCAAAACTACCTTTTTGGGCCTTTCTGTTTTCAAGTTTAAGCTGTGGAAGGGGATTTTCTCACTCGTCAGATGGCGCTGTACAACCCTATAGGCGTCAGCGTCATTGGGAATCAGTTTTAGCATGTCTCCTGTGAGCTTGCCAGATACTTTATTGCCTGTGATCTCATTTAACTTTTTTAGGAGAGCCTGTTAGTTATCTCTAAACTTAATGAAAAAGCATTCCGCTTTTGGGTCTTTTTTCTCTACTTCCATACTTTTTTCACTACCACTATTTACAACCGTTTTTGGTTTTGGTGCATTTTTTAACACTACAGGTTGCGCGACAATTTCATTAACAAAGTCTTAGGCTTATTTACTTCATTAGAATTTGCATTTACATTTTTGTCATTTATATCATTAACAATTACATCATTACAATCCATGTTATCATGGTCACTAGATTTTAAGTTTGATTCTCCAGTCTGGATTTTAGTAGGAGTTCCCTTAGTGGGAAACTCCTCTGTCCTAGCCCTTTTACTTGGATTTTCAACCGTTTCAGTTTTATCAACAAGTTTAATTTCATTAATTAGTCCTATCTCTAGCAGTTTAGATTTAATTTCAGTGTTGTCTAATCTTAAATTACTATCGTCAAAAGATTTAAAGATTAAATACATATCACTACTCTTAAATTTAGTCATGTCACAGCCTAACATGAAAGAATTCACAAAATTGAACATGCCCAAAATCCGGGAGACTTTGTCCTTGTCGATGAGTCCGTTCTTGAGCATATCCCCGATATGCAGAGTCAGCGTGTAGATGAGTAGTCCACAGAAGTTCACCACTTCCTGGGTCCACGTGCGAGAAAGTCCACCGTCCGGCAGAGAGTCGCAATATGAATTCATGGCATCCTTCAGAGGCCGAGCATCATCTCCATCCAGCTCCCTTGCAATACCCCTCGTCAATTCCAAAACATCTCTGTCGAGTTCCATAATCAAGCAGGGTCAATACAATCCAAGGCACGAAAAGCAGAACCACGTGGGAAAAACACACGTGGTATTCCAAAGTCGAAAATCACAAAAATGGCGAGAAGCCGCAGACAACAATGTTGTAGATTACTTAGCCGGACGTGCTCTATCGTAACTAGATATAACACGCCCAAGCGTAAGCAAGTAAAGTCACAGCAAGATAAAAGCAGCAGCTTCACAAAATCACAACCTCACAACTCGGAGTTTGAGCTCCGAATGAAGATGCCCACTTCGGTGAGCAGAGGTGGTCCAGCTGCGGATTCTGAGCCGACCAATAGGATTTCAAGTAGCTGGCATTTGCCCTCGCCCTTGACGCCAGCCCAGTACTCGCATTTAAAATCTCAGTTGCTGACCGTTTATTTTTTGCTCATTGCAATATTCAATCGTTGTAACCTTGTTTTGTACTCAATAAATCTATTCTGCTAATCAAATGCATCCTTAAACTTAATTTATAAATTCTAAACTTAAATTTCTTGTACCTTCATTTTTATCTCTAAAGTTTATATTCCTCGTCTTAACTCAAATTTTCAAATCTTATTTTTATTCTGTTGTAGCCAGACCATAATCTCACTTTGTTTTTTCTTTTGCTGAAGTAAACTTCTGCTTTTCTTAAAATTTTTGATGTGACTCGCTCTTGCACTTTTCTTGCCCTTCCAACCCTTCTTACAGCCGAGCAGGCTTCCACCATGCCAAGACAATCTTCTGGACTATCAATGCAAATTCAACTGACTAAAACGACACGGCCATGGTCACCGCTACCATAAGCCTTCGGGTTGGTCGTGTGGTCTGGGCTTTCTACGCCCATGGTCACCGCGTGCTGTTGGCACATTTCGGGAGCGGTAGCCCGGTGGTTTGCGCGTTGGATTTGCACGCTGCCACAACTGCCGCCGTGTTCATGCGGAGTACGATCACGTTAAGCATGTGGGTCCGTAAGTCCTTCCGAGAGGTTGGTGGTAGGGGAAGGAGAGTACGGTTCCTGTGGATGCCTCCCTCACTGGGTTCCGGTCTAAATTGGGTGGCACTTCCCGGCCGTCCATACGGTTACCTTACACCTTTCTGGTGGGACGGGCGGTCTGGGTTTCAACAACGCCCACTGGAGTGTAGCGCCATTGCTGACCACCCGCATATTGCTATAATTAACACCTCATGGTCCGACAAGTTATTTTCCGATGTGGGGATGAGGCACCCCGTAATCTAACGTCTTGGTCTTCGAAAATACGCAGAATTTCCTGGCTTGTTTATTACGTAGGCAGCGTATTTGGTGTGTGCCTCTCTCTGCATGCAGTTTCGCGAAAGTGTCTTCAAGAAAGCTCTTGTACTTCTCATTTTGTTCGGTTTCCACTCTGCTCGCTGATGCCCGAAGAATCTCAAGTTCCAGAGATCGGATATTTTAGCATTGTTTACATGTAGAGATAGCAACAGAAGGGAATTATCGACCTTGCTTTCTCTGTGATCCTTGGCCGTTACTGTCCAGCCTAAGTGGGTATTTATGGCTACTAAACCTCCAGAAAGATGTTTTATATTCCCAGTAAATAATTTTCCCGCTAAGTCTGCTCCAATAAGTATATGAATTTCATTTCTATTCTTCTCGAACAAACAGGATTTTTCATTTAATTCAATGTCACTAACAAAAAAAATACCAAGGTTTATTAATTCACTTATGCATTGAGAATCATCGATTTTAGAAATAGAAGCACAAATTTTTCTTTGATCCATCGCTTCAAATTCACAGTTGTATTTCTTATCAATGCTAGTTAACTTTACCCGTATGTATTTCAGAATTTTCTATACCCCCCCCCCCCCCCCCCCCAAAAGAAAAATCCGTGAATTACTGTTTCTTCTCCTAAGCATTTTAATCCCATTGTTTTAGCTACGTATTTGCTCACGTACGATTTTTGGCTGCCAGTATCAATAATTATTCTTACTAAATGTTCCAAACCATTTTCATTAATACACACAATCATTGTTTGTAAATAAACTTCTTTGGAACAAGACTGATTTGTAAGTACTGTGTTTTCTACTACTTCAGTGTTTTCATTTTTAACATTTGGCTTACTAGCGCAATTATTATTCCTTTTAATTAAACACATTATATCTAAATGCCTTTTTCCACTCTCTGGACGTAGAGCTCTGGTGATATTTACCACAGAGTATACATATTTTATTATTTTCTTGAACATCTGAGCTAAATAATTCTGCAGCTGTAGCGATTTTCGCACTTCAGTTGCTTTAAATTTCTCTCTGAGTCATCGAATCTGTTTATTCTCCAAGAGGGTAGAAAATTATGAGTTTCATGTTGATTCATTTCGGAAATGTAAGTGTTTGATCATTCTCGAGCTCTTAACTGCTTATCCATGAAGCCAATTAAATTGCTTATGGTATAGTCAGCGCCATTAAATTATTTGCTGAAGTCAAAGATTAAATCATATGGTAGTATTTTCAAAATCATGGGGCACAATAAACTACCAAAAGTATCTGAAGAAACTCCAAGGGATTCTAAACTTCTTATTTGTGTTTGGCAGTTGTCAAAAAGTTTTCGAAATTCTTTAGCATCATTGGACCGTCTAAGAGGAGAAATGTGTAATAAATGTGTCATTTATCAGAACGTCATTTCGGCCGAATCGGTCTTTTAACGAATGAATTGCTTTGACATAATTTTCAGATGAAATAGCGAATCCTTCGACAGTACCCAAAGCAGTGCTTCCTAAATGTGCTTTTAGATAGTTAAATTTGCCGACTTGATCTAAAGACTCATTTTTGTGTATGCGGTTTCGAATGAATTCCAAAACGTCAACAACTGACTCACATCACCATAAAATTTCGGAATTGTGGTTTTTGGTAATTTCACACTGTGGTGTTTGTTCACTTCGTTTTATACTCGATTTCAAGTCTTGCTTAGAGTGTGATATAATATCGTTAATATTTTGATTTAGAGCACGTGATCTTTTCTTAGCTCTAAACCTCCGAATAACTAACTACTCTTTCGCGGTATTCTTCCGCAGATTCAATTTCTTTTTCAACGAGCGGATAAATAGCACCAGACCCACTCCGATTCGACCAACAAGGAACCACTACTGACGATGATGCGATTGACGTGGCCGATGACATACGTTACACCTTGTTTCGGTTAGCGGAGTTTTGTTTAGCATTCGCGGCAAATTTAAGTTTCGTCAATTTTTTCTTTTTGAGAAATATGAATATTGATTCCAAGCTGTATGTATTTATTTGACAGAGGAGGCTGAGTGATTGGTAAAAAATTTGGTATTACTACAAGTGAAATTTATATTGGAATTCGCATTTTCATAACTTCTATTTCAATAAGTTTTATTTATTGGTGAATAAAATAAAATAATTTTACATAAAAATACCAAGAATGGGTGAAATGCATGCGATTTAAAAATGTTACCTATGTAAGATGAATACAAGATATAACATTTTAAATGTTTTCTTATTTCTAAATTAGATGAACTCTACAATCATTTTATTAAATATGAAGTCATGGTCACCTGTAGTGGAGGTCAAGAGGGGAGTCACACTCCCCCTTGGGCATTTAATATAACAAAGGCAAGCATCAAGCCAGTCAATGTTGTACATCATGCTTTTGAGTTTGCTTCCCTCCACCCCCCGTGGAAAAAGTGCTGCAGGCGCCTATGTATGAAGTAGAAATACTTTAGAATATACAGACCGGAGTTTTGGGGAGATTATTTTGTTTGTGGGAGTAGGAATCTCCAGTGCAAGCTAACAAACCTAGAAGCCTTTAACCTCTCAAAGAAATAAAATAGAAAAAGACGGGTTCGATTGTTGAATAGTGTGCTTCCTCATATTTACTAGATAAATCACGAAGTTTCTCTTTCTTTGCAAAGTTAAAATTTTGCTCAACTATTCTTTGTTGGGAATCAATTGTGGCCAAACATTTTGAAGAATTTTAGGTCTAAATCCAATAATGAAAATATAGTTAGTCGGATTATGATTCTCTTACGCCCCTCATTACGTAATATTTGATCAACATCATGTCAAAACAGGAGGGTAGAGAAGGAATTTTTGTCTGCTGTTAGCAACCTCTCTAGGCATTGATGATATTAAAGGATATCTCGTCAAAAGGATGCATTGCGTAGGGGCCCGGACCACATAGCAGTTTATGGAAAAAAGTAATGGATAAAATAAAATACGGCATGGTAGGGAGGTCCCGCAATTGGTTCGCCACGCTCCCCATAAAAAATTAATTAAAAACAATGAAAGAGCAGAAATGTGAAGAATGTTAAATAAACACATTCCCGCTTCCAACAAATAAAACTTTTAAACAATTTTCATTTCTTTTTCAACTTAAAATTTTGTCAAATTATTCCATGTTTAGTATGCATCTGGGATGAAAAGTACCAAAGATTTGAACTCTGTAAGAATTTTTGCTCAAAAACCATTATTTAAAAATATAGTTTTCTGGACTACAGTTTTTTTGAGCCGCAGGAACTTGTGCATGTGTTTTTGTTGATTCTATCAAAACAGAGGATGATTAAAGGGAAATAGCTGTGTCTAGATTAACGCGTTGCAGTAGCTTTGATGAAATATAGGATAGCTTAATTTCCCTCATATTATTATTAAGAGGAATCCTCAGTGTTTTAAGCTTTGATTCGCTATCACTAGATGGCGCAACGTATTTGGACATGAATTCGTTCAAAATTAAGAAGAGCAATAATTCGTCAATTCTATCTACCTCTGCCTCTTGGCGACATTCAAAGCGTGCCAAAAGATTAGTCCCATTTCTTCTATTGAGGAGGTGACGTATTTTCTGGGAATTTTCAGAAACAAGTTTACCAACCCTACCCCTGTGCCTGGGGGGTCAAGGAAGATCCCTTTGTGAATAAATAACTTTGGGATGATGATTGAGGAAGGCTTTGGGATTCAGTTCGGATGCTTATGGTACGAACTCCTTATTTCGAGCGATGTTGCTTACTAAAGAATATAGTAATGCGTGTATATTAAAATAATAAAAACGTGAAATATGCAATTCTATATATTTTAATATTCTTTCCATAAATAATTAAAAATATTAATTTAATATAATTTGCAAATAAATAATACAAATTTTAAGGAATTCGATTAAAGCGTTATTTTCTATGGAAAACAATGATAATTCTACGAACAGTATCATATGGGGTCAAACATACAAACAGGGCGGTCGCGAAAAGATGGAAGCCAGGTTAATTTATGAAGAGGCCCTAGCCCCAAGGCGACCTCCATCGCTTTCCACGAGTTTGTATATGAAATGTGTTCAGGAGTACGTATACTTTTCACCGAAATCTCAAATACAAAATATCTCGGAAAACATTACCTTATACTTCGATTTTGACTGACAGAGAAGTGTTCAGGAGTACTTATAAGGTATTTTTTTCCATTTATGTTGGCCCTATCAAAATTAACAAACGTTTTATCAAATGGCAAGTGCTTTGTAGAACTCTAATCCAAATTTTATGATTGGTCAAACATAGGGAAGTGTTTAAAATGTGTTCAGGAGTCCCTATAACGTGAGAATGCGAAAATTGTCAGATAAACACCTTCTACCTAGATTTTTATTGACGAATAAGCACAACTCCTGGATTCATGTCTACGATCAGGAACTGTTTTTTCCTACTCGGACTATCCGAGAAACCAGAAATTGTAAAGTGACCGTTTGGGTGGTCTGAACAGTGCCACCCAATTTAGACTGGAACCTAATAGGTATGGCAAACCACAGGGTTTATACCATACTTTTACATACTTGTAATACATATACATACTTTTAACCGCAAATGGATGGACACAATTATTTAGAAATTATCAAAAGCCGTCCTAGAGATATCGAATTTTTTTTCTGCATTTAATATATATATATATATACTATACTAGCAGAATACCCGTTGAAAATAAACGGTCTTGATTGAGAAAGAAGCACGATTTTTGAACTCCTGAACCCATTTGTACGGTACGAACTTCTTGCAATTGTTTGGACAACCAGAGTAATCAGATGGGGGTGACAGCTAATGAGACCGTACCATCCTTCCCCTGACCTCTTGGATTGAGGGCCAGGAAAATTGAACATTTCAGCCATAACCAGCTTGATGTTTTTGAAATTTTTATTCACATATCATATTCACCCCTATATGGTATTCACGTACCATATTCACCCACGGCGACCAGCCCTATTGTTTTTAAAAAAGTTTTTAAACTTGCAATACCTTTCTTGCAGTAACTGTCGATCGCACACCTATGTTACGTGCGCAAGTCACGGCTAAGTGTGCAGTTTATGAAGTGTTGATCTTGTACCTCAGCTACGCGCGCAAGTTACGCCTAACGATGTAGTTCATGAAGTAGCTGTCGATCGCACGTCTCTGTTACGCGCTCAAGTCATGACTAATGGTTCAGTTCATGAAGTAGCTGTCTATCGCACACCTCAGCTACACGCATAAATCGTGACTAGTGGTGCATTTCATGGAATAGATGTCGATCGCACGCCTTCGTTACTCGCGCAAGTCATGTCTAACGGTGCAGTTGATGAAGTAGCTGTCATTCGCACGCCTCAGCTACGCGGGCAAGTCACGGCTAACGGTACATTTAATAAAGTAGCTGTCTATCTCAGCTACGCGAGCAAATTACGGCTAACGAAGTAATTCATGAAGTAGCTGTCGATCGCAGGTCTCCGTTATGAGCTCAAGTCATAACTAATGGTTCAGTTCATTAAGTAGCTGTCTATCGCATACCTCAGCTACATGCATAAATCGTGGTTACCGGTGCAGTTCATGGAGTAGATGTCGATCGCACGCCTTCGTTACGTGCGCAAGTCATGGCTAACGGTGCAGTTGATATAGCAGTTGTCAGTTGCACACCTCAGCTACGCGGCCAAGTCACGGCTAACGGTACAGTTGATGAAATAGCTATCTATCTCAGCTACGCGCGCAAGTTACGGCAGACGATATAGTTCATCAAGTGGCTGTTGATCGCACGTTTCCGTTACGCGTGCAAGTTATGAATAACGGTGCAGTTCATGAAGTAGCTGTCAATCGCACACCTCAGCTACGCGCGCAAGTTATGGCTAACACATTAAGTTGCTATCAATCGCGTTTCCGTCCGCAATGCGGGCACACGGGTAATGATGCAGCTGCTGCGTATAAAAGGAATCGTCTTTTATTAGCGGGTGCATGAAATCCACGTACGATATATGCAATAACGTCAATTCTACTGCATGTAATAACGATATACATGCTGCGCGGGCACATGCAATCTGCATAGATTTGAAATAGCTGTCAATCGCGTTCCAGCCCACTACGAGGGTTCAAGGCTAACAGATAAACACCTTCCTCCAAAAAATTGGCTTTTATTAGCATTATTTGCTTTAAGCCCGCCCGCTGCGCGGGTGCATGCAATCCTTGTACATTACATGCAATAACTACTAACTTACCAGCTAGATTTTTGCTCTTATGGCCGTATTTTATTTTACAATTCTTCGAAAATTTGAAATGTGATTTTGAGCTTTTTGAATTCTTTTTTTTTTTTGTTAATTATATTAAGATTTTCTTTTGATTTTTTCTCTTTTCTTTTTAAGATTAATTATATTAAGATTTTTCTTTTCTTTGTTTATATAAAGTTGTTTGAAAACTAAACTAACATTTTTCTAACATACATATATATGTAGTGTGTATGTATGTATATATTTACACAAAAAAGACCTGTGATAAAGTGGCCACTGGATACTAAGTGATAATTTGAATTTTTAAGTCTACAGAGCATAAAAATGAAATAGGAAAAATATTCAAAAGATTACCTTTTTCTTTCAATGATGTTTGTTTTTTGTATCAATTCTCCTCTCCTTTAATTAATGAAAAGAACGGTAATTAAACAGTACTAATAATAGAAATAATAAAAATTAGCTCCTAAAATTTTCCTAAAATTTTGAAAAAAAAATCCTTAAATTCCTACCTAAAATTTTTAGAAAATCTGCTATGAACCCTGATATTATTATCAAATGATGGAAAACATATATACGAGTTTCGTAAATATAAACAGAACTAACAAAATAAGGCAATTCAAAGGCGTGCACTAAAAATAGGTGAGAAATGTATCTAAAACATAAACGTAGGCGAAAATCACTGTAGTCAACAATGTTCTTAAACAATTTTGTATACTAATTATTTACATATACTATACTTTGAAAAATTAAAAATATCTTAACCACAATATGCTAAAAATCCACTAGAAAATTATAAATGGCTTTTAAACAAAAGAGAAAAAATTGAGATTGTTGTGTAAAATGAACTTTAAAGGTAAATAAGATTTATTCTTTCTAAAACTCCCCAAAATGCAAACAGATGCTTCACCATATTCTTGCTAAGCCAACGGCCGTACCGTGCTGAAAACACTATTTCTCGTTAGATCACCAAAGTCACGCAGCATCGGGCATGGTTTGTACTTGGGTGGGTGACCACCTTGGAACACCGCATGCTGTTGGCTTATCTCGGGCATGGTAGCCCGGTGGTTTGAGCACTGGATTTGCACATTGCCACAACTGCCGCCTTGTTCATGCTGAGTACGATCACGTTAAACATGTGGGTCCGTAAGTCCTTCCGAGAGGTTGGTGGTAGGGGAAGGAAGGTACGGTCCCTGTGGATGCCTCCCCCACTGGGTTCCGGTCTAAATTGGGTGGCACTTCCCGGCCATCCAAACAGTTACCGTACACCTTTCTGGTAGGTCGGACTATCTGGGTCTCATCAACAACAACCATATTCTTGCTGTGACTAAGTCTACTTCACAAACTACTTAAGTTTAATGGTAGTGATTATTAGTGGGTTTCTTCGTCTTGATATTGTTTAAACTTAGGTGAATGTCATGTAATTAATGAAAAATGCCTCATATTTTTTAGTATTACATATAACTCTTTTCTACGAAGATTAATTAGTAGAACCATGTTTGACCCAAAATGACAGATCCATTAGCCTTGTCCAAGAAATTTTCATTCATGAAACATCATGTCCCATATCCAATCAATGTTTTAAGTTATGCTGTTTGTAAATGGTTGAATATGAGGAAAGCAATAGGCGCTGTGCCACTATCTGGCACTCAATTTATCAGGTGCAGAAATGTGTGTATATGCCAGGGTTGTAGAGTTGGTTGTACAGGTGGACGATAATTATATATACCTACATTGCAGGTTTCAGCCATCCTCAGTAGGTCGATCACCAGTCCTTCTCTCTTCATCACCATAGAAGCATAGGCAGCTTTCTCTTGTGGGGACTTCCCGGTCTTGGCGGAGGCCACCAAAATCTGCTTGTCCAAGTCCTTAAGAACATCTCGTGCACAATTTACTTTCTCAATCTCACTTTCCAAATCATCAGTGCTATTAAGATTAACATCATTAACCGCATCGCTAACACCATCATGGGTTGCACCGGTGCTGCCGGTACTTCGTTCTCCATCGATACGAGGAGCAAAAGAACAACGAAATAAGAGGAAGAGACATATCGTGTGCAGAATTGAGTGTACAGTAAATTGTAAATTTTATTTATTAAATAAGGCAAATCATTATACCAGGGTAAATTTTCTAAGTCAGCTATGCCTATCGGCAAGTATAAAAAGGCACAATGTATGAGATATTAAACATTTATACTTGGAATTTTTTTTTTTTTTCATTTTACAAATGTTTACATTCAGAAATAAAGTATTTACAATTAAATATTTTTTTTACGTTTATTAAATGGAATTTAATTTCTTAAATAGAAATTAAAAAAATTTTTTTTGAATAGATTGTTGGTTTATAGAAATTTTATGCAGTAATTCATCACATAACATCTTAAGTATCACCTTCGACTATCCTTGTATATTAGTTACGGTGAATCTCAGAATTCTATATTTACAGCAATGAAACTTTTCTACTGCATTCAAATTTATTGTGAAATGGGAGCATTATTTCATCAAATGCTTTTCCATCCTGGTATGATTTGGAGAAGTTTTGTGCAAATAAATAATTAGTTATTTCTTTTTTCATTTTGCATTAGATATTGTCGTAACAGCATTTTAGCAGACATCAACCACGATTCTTGAAAGTGTAACTAAAGGTCAAAATCTGTGGAACGAATGTACCAGTGGTCTGTATGTACCAGTGGTCCATGTAGGGTCAGGGGTTCAACCTAAAGGTCAAAACCTGTGGAACGAATGTACCAGTGGCCCACGTAGGATCAGGGGTTCAAGCTAAAGGTCAAAACCTGTGGAACGAATGTACCAGTGGTCCATGTAGTGTCAGGGGTTCAATCTAAAGGTCAAAACCTGTGGAATGAATGTACCAGTGGTCCGTGTTAGAAAAAATTTGTATTCAAACAAAATATCAAAAAATTGATACTTATAAAAAAGTTTGTACTCTAACTGAAAAGATTAAGAACTTTTAAAGGAGGAAGCAATTTTCTAAACACAAAAAAATATAAAACCAGTTTCAAAACACGGGTAAATTAAACAAAAAAACACTGACCTTCAGAACTCCTCTTCTGGCTGAAATGCTAAAAACGCTCCATTCAAACAAATCAGTCGTTCAGTCTCTTACACTCAATTTAATTTCATCTCCACATTTAGGACAAACATACTTATCACACATAATCCCTTTCATAACATACCAATTAATCACTTCTTTCAAACTTTTATTTTCCAAATTAATAATAAAAGCATGTACAACTATGGCAAAAGAAATGTGCATCTACATTAGAAAACTCCAGCAACCACAGAAACATATTCTTACATCACCTTTGTGAATATTCATATTGAATGTTACACAATTACCGTCGAAAAACATGGATACAAGAGGTTACCCGATTACAATATAAAGCGCTTGTAATCAGAAAGCTTAGCGGCGACTTAGCGAGTGAGCTGAAAGTGCTGTGGTTTGGTCTCCGGATTAGCCCAAACTTGCATTTAATGTACATGTATGTACATTCTGTGATGTATATTTAATATACATTTATTCTTGAGTTATTGTGTCCTCACGGCACAGGATATCTTTCTGAAATTTGTTTAAGTAGTTTTTAAATTTATTTTATCATTAAAATCTCAAATTTTTGAAAATTTATAATATATAAATATTTTTGAAAGTTTTATCAGATTTATACAATTTCAAATAATGTATTTTATTTTTACTGATAATATAATTAAAAAAATTTCCATACATGCAGTAATACCCTGTCTATTGTCTAATGCAAATACGGTGCTGTTTTAACTAGAGTACTAAAACATAAGTCAGTATGACCATATCTAAACCAGACTGAAGGTTTTAACATTAGTAGTTAGTTGTATTTTACACCTACACATTTTATTTTGAAATTCTAAACAATCAATTGTTTATTCTTGCTTTTAACAATTTAACTAATGCATGACTAATAAAAGGAAATTGATTTTGTGAGATGCATAATGTAAACAAAGCAAATAATTTTTAAATTGCATCCAAGTAGAACAATTTTTCAAATAGGGAAAATTGGTTAGGTGCCATTTGCACATGGCTCTCAAAATGACTAAATTATATCTGTAAATCACATCTAGTTATCAATTATACAGTTTAATATTCTATGCTATCCAATAATACGAAGGAAATTTAAATATATTTAAATCTCCTTGAATAATACTAATTGAATCAGTGGCGCACCTAGAATATTCCTAGGGGGGGGGGGGGCAGTGGTGCACAAAATTTTTATGAAGGAGGATGACTCCTCGATAAATTTTCTGAGAAAAAATGGTCAGAGGCCATATCTATTAACAAGGCGGTTGTCTTTTTTTTTACATTTATTTTTATCAAATTACTAACAATTCTGCAGTGCAGTGCAAGATAATTAAATGATTAGAAGAAGTAGTATATATTGCTTATACTGTATACTTGTTTTCAACCACTCTCTTATGATTACATATTGTTATATTATTCAATTATGATCTATACATATTCATAAAACGAAGTCCAGCCTCATGTTCTTCTTTATAGTCAGAGCATTTATTATCTGGTCTGGATCAATTTCCACTTCACGGTGAATGTTCATTGACGCAAGTCCATTCAGTCTGGTTTCACTCATACTGTTTCTCAAGTAAGTTTTCAACCTCTTCATTGTGGAGAATGACCTCTCAGCACTTCTTGTTGATACTGGGAGGGTGGCATACACTTTTAAAAGTTCAAACACAGTAGGAAAAGTCCTTTGGTCACAAAAGTTAAGCAGTTCGATTGGGCTTTTAGTTTCCTTGTTCAATGCAGGGACCTTCATGTACCACAGATGTAGTTCAGCTTTCAGAGTATTATCTGATCTAGGTCCTAAATCATCTGCAAATTTCTTTGATAAGGCAACAAATCTCTCATTTTCTTCCAGTGTCGGCTGCCTTCCATTTGGAACGACAGATGCAAAACTTGTAGAAATTCCTTATGTTTGAGAAATTTTTCATGGAGGTGAGTGATGAAATTATCAATTCATGGAATGAAAACAGAAAGCTGTAGTATTCTTCAGGAGTCTGTACGTCGAAATTTGATCTGTAAATTTGTCTGGTGGCACGGCATGGTAGAGTAATGTTTTCTCCATGCTGTTCCAGCTTCTTAACAGCTTGTTCAAACAGATGGTGAAACTCGTTCTCTGCATTCTCTTGAATTATAGATATAGCTTTCGCAACGTCTTCTACGTCACTCACAGCAGTTGCCAGATCAAGGTTCACTTCCTGCAGCTTTTCACTCACACAAACACTGTAGCTGAAAAAAGTGCTATGACAAACTGTGATGTTAACATTGAACACAACAAGGTATCAGCCTCTGTTGATGTCTCCTTGTTATTCCAGGTAGTAATTTCCTCCAGAGCCTCAATTACTTGATCAAACAATGAAACCATAACTGTGACGGTCTCTCCACCCAACGAGTAGGGCATAATTTCTTCAGTTTTTTGGCACTGATTTTTGTCTCTCCCTGATTAGCTGCATTAATTTTGCTGGTGAAAACAAGGTTTCGTTTTGGTGTATTGAAAAAACTAGATGTTTTCCCTATTATTCCAAAGCTGTTTCGGATATCCGGAACTCTAGATGAATAAGTTATGGCTAAGTTCAAACAGTGTGATGCTCAATGAACGTAAGGGGCTTTGGGGTGTTGTTCATATATAATTGCTTGGGCGCCATTATACTCCCCACTCATTGCAGAAGCTCCATCGAACCCTTGTCCACGGAGGAAAGACGTATCAATGTTGCAGTCTGCAAAGCCTTTAAGAACAGCATCTGCAATTGCTCGACCTGTAGTTTCAGTCAGGGGCACAAACTTAAGGAAGTTCTTCACTATCTTAAATTCAATTTTATACTTATCATTTGTATCAAACCGTTTCAAATAACGAACGCAAAGTGTCATTTTCTCTACCGTTGCAATATCTGTGGTTTCGTCACATAAAACCGTAAAACATTTGGCCTCATTCACCTCAGTTGCTATGTGCTTCACAATGGAATCATTGCATGCTGAAATAATCTCATTTTGTATATTCCAACTTATGTAAGTTGCATTTTTTGCACAACCTTGTAGGTAAGTTTTCAGTATTTCTTCTCCTGCATCAACTCGGAGTCGCAAAAGGGCTCTAAAATTTCCTTCGCTTTGGCATGGTTCTGACAATACGTCCAAATCACCACAGTCTCTATGCCCTCTCATGGCCAGCCCTTGACTTCCACAAAAAAATCACTGTTTTGATAATAGGTTTAAGAATAGCCCTATTCTGCAGAACTTGTTTTTGCTTGCCTCTGTCCATTACTTGATCCACAGGAACCGTTTTTCCTTCTGTGACCCTTAAGAACTCATCGGCTTTGAGAACTGAATCCTTATGATAGAAAAAAGTTTCATGTTGACTGAACTTCTCCAAGGCCTTCTGAAAATTATTAAATCCTTTTGAAACAAGTTGACCTGTGGCTTGTGTCGATCTTAAACCGACTTCATGGGTTGCAAAGAGAACACAAAATTTGCAATAGGCACTGTCCTCTGCCTTTGAGTAAGCTAGCCAGTTATGCTTACTCAGCCAAGATGAGCAGAACTTCTGAGTGTGGTGTGAGGTTTTCTTTGGTTTTCCTGCACTAACAGCGCCCTTCGCTTTTTGCTTTGTCAGTCCAGGGGGAGCAGCCTCTCCTCCCCCCCCCTCATTTTAAGCATTAACTATAACTTAGAATTTAATATTCTAAACTATCTAATAATACTAATTACTAGATTGAACAAATTAATACGATAGTAACTTTAATAGCTGAGTGATGACGAGTTCGTATTATTATAAACTACATTTCCGTGCACAGGCGCAATTCTCTGAAACTACTATTGGTCATCGATATTGGCATCGGGTGACGTAACATCATGATGTCGAAGTGAGTCTTGTGGTATTTATCAGCACGTTTCAATATCATCTGGTTTCAAAAGTTTTCCTAAATCATTGTCAACTACTTTAAGAGTTTCAAATTTATCCGTTAATTGTTCTAATAACTCTTCTATTTCATTTTCATCTACTTCTGTTTTTTCTAGTTCAGTTTCTAATTTATTAATGACTTTAGTTTCATTCGATCTTAACACACACGTTTCTTTTTGTGTGCAGTAATTATTTCATCAGCCATCGTTTTCTATTAAATATTTTCAAAATTCAAAATTAATTAAAGTGTTCAATCTTATAATTTGTTACCAAAATGTCTGCTCACAGATTCCAGCAGGGATGCCATGTTGCCATTCATTACAAATTCCTTTATAGGATTCTAATATTCTCATCAATACTTAAAATTGAGAACCTCAGATTCCCGGGGAAGTAGCAGATTGATAACAATTGGTTGATAGTACTTGAGCACTTTTCATCGTATCTATCGTATCTGAAAATACTTAAATTTAATTAAAATAAAGATATCTCAAATAATTAACCGAGTCAGGTTTTCCTTTTTTAGATTATATAATTTCACCACACACAATTATGTACATATTTACAAATCATTAATAATCATCTTTACAGTGATCTTATGTCCATAGTGTTCATTGATTGGTGGCCCTTTTCCATCTCTGGCTTTCGTTCCTCAAAATCCCAGCAACATGTGTTAGGAGTGACGTCATGGAAATGATTTTTGCGTAGTATGTCTGCTGTAAGTGGCAATTCTGTCAGCTCACCCAAGTCAAAACATCATTAGCGCCATCGGCAGGGCAGAATATAAAAGTTCAATGTAACAGTTTTTCGACAATGTCATTAGACCACTGCTATAAGCAAAGTTACGATGATGCATCAACAATGAGTGGTACATATTCAAGAGTTTCAGGGCGAGAGTCTAAAGCTATTTATGTACATTGCACAGCCCTCAAACTTTAATTAACTTTACAGGATGCTGCAAAAATGTCTAAAGTAATCAAAAAAGCTTTGGATATAACCCAGGAAATAGCCACTCTCCAAAACTTATTGCACTTTTTAAAAACTTTCAAAGTAATTTAAGCTAATTCTCACGACATCTACCTCTTTAAAACCCTTGTATCCCACTAGATGGACTGTCTAAAACTATTCTATTCAAAGTATCCTTTTTAATTACGAAGTTCTTCTCATAAAATTAGAGGAACTTTTCATGAAAATTCCGGTCGCCTTACATGTGGAGTCTTAAAAAAAAATCGAAAGTCTGAAAGTTATTTTTTCCTGGGAGGCAATCCATATTAAAACGTTGCGGTAGTATTTACGCAATCGTGAATTTCTCTCCTGTGAGTCACTGCCCTCTCCACTGCAGAAAACCATATTTTATTAAAATAAAGTTTAGTCCAGGGATGGCCAACCCGTGGCCCGTGGGCCGCATGCGGCCCGCCTTGAATAATTTTGCGGCCCGCGAGATTCATTACAACTTTACAAAATAAGATTATTTTGTGCAATATTTTTGTTTTTAGTGTAGTGTTTTGTAACAGATTAATCCCATAACTGTTTCTATTTTATCACGTTGCTTCTGTTTTTATACATACTTAGAAGTGGGCAGTATTGCATTGTGATTCATCAACAAAATCTATGTGCCCAAGTATTATCGATGAATCATGTTATGCAAGTAGTCATAAAAACAGTGAATTACATTCGATCACATGCACTCTAGCATCGACAATTTAAGGAGTTCCTAAAAGAATTAGATTGTGAATATGGTGACGTTGTATACTTCAGTCGTGTCAGATGCTTGAGTCGTGGAAGATGTTTACAGCGATTTTATAAGTTACGTCAAGAAATTGACTTGTTTATGAATTACAAGCAAATACCAGTACCAGAATTAAAAAATGATGAATGGTTATTGGATTTATGCTTTTTAGTAGATATCATCGAAAAACTCAATCAATTAAATACATCCTTACAAGGAAAAGATAATTTAATAATCGATGCATTTAATCACATCAAAGCATTTCAGAAGAAACTACTGCTATCTGAATCTCAATTGAAAAATAATAACGTTTCACACTTTCCATTGATGAAAGAATTAAAAAATTCAAAATGTATCAGAGTTACATCAAATACGCAAAAGACATAAGCCAACTTGCAGCTACTTTTGAGAGTCGTTTCACTAATTTAGACAAATACAAAAAATTATTTGAAATATATTCATCTCCCTTTCACGTCGATGTCGAGTCGGCCCCAGAATATCTCCAAATGGAACTGATTGACTTACAATGCAATAATGAATTAAAACACATTTTTGAAACATCAGAATCAAAAATAGATTTTTATAACACTTATGTCACAAAAGAAAAATTTTCCAATTTGAGAGATCTGGCACAAAAAGTTGTGAGCGCTTTTGGATCAACTTACACCTGTGAATCGTTTTTTTCAAAAATGAAATTTATCAAACATAAATCGCGTTCGAACTTAACGGACGAAAACCTGCAACATCAATTACGATGTGCAAATACACGCATTGAGATCGACTTGCAAAAACTAAGTGAAAGAGTTGAGAAACAAATATCTCACTAATTAAATAAATTAAACATTTTTCGATCATTGCATTATTATTATTATATTATGTATGTTTGCATACATAAAAAATAATGAAAACAATAATAATAATTAATTCTGTTTTAAATTTTCACTCCAATAAATGTTTGTAATGTGTCCAAATCTAATATAAAGATATATATTTTTATATGGGGCCCTCGGGCCGACGTGGTGGTCGAGTGGTCAAGGCATGCATTTCCAAAGCAATCTCTCGAGCGCCACATTGTGGGTTCGAGCCTCACGTAAGGCATGGATGTTGTTGTGTTGTGGGCGCAGTGTGTTCCGCCCCCCCCCCCCCTCTGGTGCGCCTGGGGCAACGTCCCTAGGACGGCTAAATGGATCATTTAATATATGCCCGAATTATGAGCGAATGACGATGAGTCAAGTGCCTGGCCATTGGCAATAATATGTATTATATATATATATATATATATATATATATATATATATGTTATGTGGGTTTTAACCACACGTCCGGTTAGAACGCATAAATCAGTGGTATTGTTCATTAAAACAATCTCAGACATTGGCCGTGTCGAGTAAAAATACATGAAAGTCAAATTATTGGGAAATGAGGACAACGGACATGATATAAAACATTAACAAAAATATTATTTATTGACAAAAGGAAATTAAAATAATAATAGAAGGAACATATTTAATTAATTCAATTAACACTCTTACTAAATCATAATTATTATCCACTGAGATACGTGTTTGACATTTCCTAAATCATGAATATTTAAAACATATATTTTTAAATCCCCTTCATTTAAGTTTCCTAGTAAATTCCTTCCAATTAATTTATTCAAGTGTAAATTGACTAGAGATGTCAAGAGAGAGTGCGAAAATTAACTAACAGATCGTCATCAGACTGATAGAATAAGAGACATGCATTCCGTACCTTCAAATACATCGTCACTGGATGCGGAGCCCTTCGACCGCGGAAACGCCGGTCATCGCTGCAGACCTATTTTGGGAGAACTTTTCTCTCCGAAGCACAAAACCAATTCTCCGTCCTTTCTCTCCGACGTACCAAAACCAATTCTCTGTTCTTTCTTTAAAAATCTAACACTCTCTCGAACATCTGAAGAATGTCTCCTCCTACACAATTTAGCCCCAGGTTTGTTACTGGTCCCCCAATTGAAGCCCCTGGTATTTTCATTGGATATTTCCAAAAATGTCCAGCTATTGGGTGCTGTGATGACAGGAGGATGGCGATCATCCCAGAATTAATATCTGGCAGGTGGACCGCGGGTTCTCACGACCTTGCGTGCACTTGCAGCCGAACCGGACAAGGGTCAGCTCTCCCCAAGAGCGCCCTGCTGTGCGCCCCTCTGTAACAGAGCCATCGCTGTCCATATTTCCCAGAAACATGGCTTGCTCATCCTTTTGCAGGTGTTCTCTTAGGGAACTGTATATGAATTGAAGGAGAAGTACAGGGACCATCTTTGTAGGTTGTACTCCCTCCATAATTCGCAATGTCCCAAAATGCCTTGGGACAATATATATGCGGCCCGCGGGATTATAATGATTTTCCGAAGTGGCCCGCAGAGTCATTTGGGTTGGCCACCCCTGGTTTAGTCTGTGCTCCCGACTACCAGCTTATCACGTCATCAAAAAATATGCATACAACTTGCTTGTTTTCGTTCGATGTTTATCTCTCGCTTCTCCGATTTTCGACAAAAAATGGCTACACGGATTAGTTAAAACTATAATGCAGGATTTAAAGTGTTTTGTTTTTTGAAGAGTGTATCTAATTACAACCAGTGTTTCTTTCAACCCTATATAAATATATCTAAACGATGTATAACATAAATAGAATCTAGGGTAACAAAATGTCTCTGGGTACAGTGGCGAATCATGGGAGAGTGTGGCTTCCAGCGATCTTTTCCGAAGAGGCCTCTCCCATAAATGTTTAGAAAAAAAGAAAAGTACTTAAAAATAAACATGTTGAATTTTGTTATGCCTATTTTTTTCATCCAATAAACATACTTGAAATACTTGCATCCGAAAGTTTGAGCATAAATTGAATTAAAATGAGAATAGAAATATTTTATGAAAATATTGAACGATACATGTTTTTTAATATTATACATTTTTATTTGTTAAACTGTGCGGTAAATATTGATATTACAGCATGATACTAAGAAAAGAACTGAAACTTCTTTGGGTACTTTAAATTAGACGTTTTCTGGCTTTTGCTGTAGCAAAAGTATCAATAACATCTGTAAAATCTAACATTTTAACGAGGTCGTTGTTCTCTCAATGCTAAGAATTGACAGATGATATAGCCTCTTTTCAGTCATTACACTTCTTAAGTTGTTTTTGATTAGCTTTAACCCAGGGGCTGCTATTCAGAGAGGCCGTGCGGACCCCCTTGATCAAGCACCTCAAATTATTTTAGTTATATAGGTTAATTACAATTTTTAAGGAAATTATCTGAATTTTATTTCAACCGAAATTCGAATTATTGGAAATAAGTGATGAAATTGTCACTAGATGGCAGCACTAAAGCTTTGACTCTAAAAAAAATCTCCTGTACCCTTTCTTTTCATACCATGTTAAATCTATAGGGGAAAAGATGAGGGATTTTTAATGAGGGTTGCTTCCCTTTATCGCCTCTGGCTGATAGAACAAATGGTATGTTAATATAATGGTAATAGAAATTCGAGTTAAAAAAACAGACATTGCAATATTGCAGTCCCAATGTGAGCCACGTCGGTTTCTTCGCTTTTTGCCAAAGAAGAAACGAATACTGTGAACGACACTCGAATTGGCTAAGTTTTGCTAATTTGACCTCGAATTTTTCTTGATAAATGTGTGTTCCCTCTCTCTCTCTTCTTTTTAAAATAATATATTTGGATGTTTGAATGAAATGAAGGAGGGTGGCTCAGAAAGAGCCCAGCACATCGACCAGAGATCTATTGTACTACCCCAAAGAAAAGAAAAGGTCCCTAAGAAAAGAGACCAGTAGCCGATGCAAAAATAAGCAGGCACTTGACAGGAATGTCGTTCAGCTCCCAGGGTTCAATCACATGACGACCAATGTGTTCAAATCTGTGAGCAGAGTAGGCCTCACATTCACATAGAATGTGAGCTGCAGTTTCTTCGCTGTAATTGCAGCCTCTGCAAAGCAAATCCTTGGAGACACCCATAATATTAAGATGTCTCTTGAGGGTGCAGTGCCCAGTAAGGAGCCCAACAGCTCTCTTGATGCCAGTTCTACTGAGCCTGAAAAGTTCCTTTTGACGTGTACTAGGGCAATTGCAGTTGAGAATTTTCGCTTGCCTTTGTCCCTTAGTGTCATGCCAGTTCTTACATTGAAGCTTCCTGAAAATGTCATAGACAATTCTTCTAACAAGGTCATTGGGAATACCCAAGGCCAGCTCAGGGCCCACAAAAGGAGTACTTGAGCCTTTCCTAGCGAGTTCGTCTGACAATTCATTGCCAGGAATGCCCGAATGACCAGGCACCCAGTACAGAATGACATTATTATTGCTAGCGATTTCACAGAGTGCATTATAACATTCCCATACAAGGGAAGACGTCACAGTGAACTTCCCCAGAGCCATAAGAGCAGCCTGACCGTCAGAACAAATGAAAATCTGGCTATTCTTATACTTCCTGTCATAGCAAATTCTACAACGCATAAGGATGGCAAATACTTCAGCCTGAAAGACAGTAGCAAAATTGCCAAGCGGATAAGACAGCTCAGTGCCATCATCAGGACAACAAACACCAGCGCCAGTACTTGTGCCAATCTTCGAGCCATCTGTGTACCATACAAAACAGTTACGTTTATTGTAGGTGGGAGTCCTCTTCCAATCATCCCGCGAGGGGACATGAATTTCATAAGGCTTGTCAAACGTAAATTTGACATGGATGCCATCAGGTGGCATACAGAAATAAGGATGACTAGCAACATTACTGTTAAGTTCACCCCAAGATAAATACCTTGAGTAATCTTTCAAGTATTTCAGATATTTGAGTCTGTTCATGCAGATAAGTGCCTCTGCTTCAATACGCATGTAGAGCGGATGCAAACCAAGTAAAAGTTCAAGAGTTGCAGTAGGAGTGGTTTTCATGCATCCAGAGATTGCAATGCACACCATCCTTTGAAGCTTAACTAAATCAAGTTTAGCAGTTTCACATCTAATTCTGGATCACCAAACAATGGATCCATAGGAAATGATAGGACAGACTACCATCGAGTAAATCCAATGGATAGCCCTGGGATTTAAGCCCCAGGTTTTCCCAATAGCATTCCTACAAGACCAGAAAATTCTTCTGGCTTTAGTTGTGCAATAGTCCAAGTGTCTCTTCCAATTGAGTTCCTTGTCAAAGTAAATTCCCAAGAATTTAGCCTCCTTGGAGCAAATAAGCGAATATTCCCAAGATTAAGTATACGTTTCCTTGTAAACGTAACCAAAGCAGTCTTCTGCGGATTAACCGTAAGACCTGTATTTTTGCACCATGTCTCAACCCTCCTGAGAGCAGTAGACATCATGTGAGAGACAGTGTTGCCAAATTTGCCCCTAGCAATGATGACAACATCGTCTGCATATCCAACGCAAGAGACGCCAGAAATATTGATGCTTTCCAAAAGAGAGTCCACAACTAAACACCAAAGAATTGGTGAAAGCACACCTCCTTGTGGACAGCCCGAAAGTGCATGCACAGTCATACTATCACCAAGTAAAGATGCACAGATATACCTGTTATCTAACAGGTGCTTAATCCAATAAGAGATTGTGGTATCAAAACCTTTTCTGTCAAGAGCAACAAGGATGGTGTCGATGGGTACCTTATCAAAGGCACCTTCAATGTCGAGAAAGGTAGCAAGAGCAATTTCCTTGGCATTGAAATTTCTCTCCAAAATAAAGGAGAGACTGTAAAGAGCAGTGTCCATAGATTTGCCTAGTTGATAGGCATGTCGAAAATTAGACAAGGGCTTAGAGGCCAGAATCACTTCCCTTAAGTACCTATCAATAAGCTTTTCAATAGTCTTTAAAAGAAAAGACGTAAGGCTAATAGGCCTAAAAGATTTGGCCTCATAGTAATTGTCCTTTCCAATTTTCGGAATGAAGATTACCTTAGTATGCCTCCACGCTTTTGGTATGTGACCTAAGGCAATACAGGCTCTGTAGATACTGCAGAGAATGGGAGCTAGCACTTCAATTCCCTCCTGGAGAAGAATTGGAATGATGCCATCAGTTCCCGGAGTTTTATAGGATTTATGGGAATTAATTGCCCATTTGACCCTATCAAGAGTAACAATGCTCCTGGCAATGCTCCAACTATTGTCGTCAGAAGAGGACGTGGAGCAAGTAATACCACTGTCACAATGAACACATACCTGCCAACTTTTACGAATTTTTCGTAATTTTTACGAAAATTCTCTTATTTTACGATTTTACGCGCGTAATCAATTTCTTTACGATTTTTAATATTTTTTACTAATTACGCCTAAAAATTGCGCCAATTTGCCGATTTATCGCCAAATTTATATTTTTACACCAAAATGTCGCCAAGCATTTGGATTGCTTGTCACACGAGACTGTTCGCGTTCTCGTGTGACAAGCAATCCAAATGAACGCGGCAATGAACGCAGACGTTCTCGTGTGACAAGCTCTATTTATTCTGGTACTTCCAGCACGCAGCGTTCAAGAAACGGACGGCAGACAATGCTCGTCTTTCTAACCCGGAAGTGTAGGCATAAAATCCCCCACAGAAAGGAATCAAAAATAAGTTGTAGATTTTTGTTTCCGTAATCACCGTGATGTATGTTATCATATATATCATTAATACATATGTTGTCATTGGACTCAAAGGGGAAACAGAAGAAAAAACTTCGCACAGCATTTGAAAATATATGTTTTACTTTTACCCCTTTTTGTTGAGTCCAAAATTATCAGTTTGCATCCATTTTCTTCTTCTAATGATTTCATATCAGAACAATAGACCTAATTTATTTTTATAGTGCGAATAAATATAAAGAATTATTTTACTAAGCAAATTATATTTCGCTTAAATTTTAAGATGAGCAATTCAGTCTTTTCTTTTCAGGCTTTGCTGAGAGTACATAATTGCCTTTTTCCATCCATCTCCATCCCCTGATTATTACACATTAACTTTACTAAACTAGTTTATTTTTATATTTCAGTTGATTATAAAGGTCACCTTTTTAATTATTTTCATATAAATAGTAATTTTTTTTTTTTCATCTCTGCAGCGCTTGCTGAGAGAACGCTATTATCCTTTTCCATCGATCTCCATCTCCTTATTGTTGCACATTAACTTGATTAAATTAACTTATTTTCATATTTTGGTTGATTATAAAGGCAAATTTTTTTAATTATTTTCACATAAATAGTACGATCGTGAAATTCAGTTTTTTTTCACGGGCGTTTCCGAGATTACGCAATTATCCTTTTCCATCGATCTCCTTCTCCTTATTGTTGCACATTAACTGGACTAAAGTAGCTTATTTTCATAGTTTGGTTGATTATAAAAGTTAATTTTTTAATTATTTTCATATAAATAGTACGATCATGAAATTCAATCTTTTTCTATCTGAAGCCCTTTCTGACACATTTTTATGAAAAGATATTTTTGAACAAAATAAACATTTTCTTTAAAATATACTGCCACCAATTTTTATTTATGTGTAGACACTAGACAATGCACATTTTAATAATACATGATAATTTTATGAATGTGTTTAAAAATATACTGCAGTTTAAGAACAAAAAATTTGTGTCTTCCCAATTGTAAAAAAAATTTTTTTTTGTGAAATTAAGTTCATAAATCCTGACTATTGTAATGATTTAAATTCAACAAAACTGACAAAATAAAAGCATGAGTTATTATAGATAACAAAATCATAGTTTAGAATTAATATAAAGGAATGTGTTAAAATTAAATTTGCCCATGTATTTAAACAACCCTGTTCTTAAACGCAATTGTCAAACTTGCATTTTCTAAATATAATAGAATTATATCATTTTTCATCATTACATAACGAATTATATCATCATTACATAACGTAACGTTCTGTCAAAATATTTTGAGAGATGAAGGATACAATGTAAATAATGTACAAATGAACATGCATACAACTGTTTCCAAAGAGATCTCAAAACAGTTGTGTGTTTCACATATTTGTGCATTATTTACATTGTGTCCTTTGAAAATCAGATTTATGTCGATTTGTTCTGTAAAACTCATTTTACGCGCTATTCTGATTTTTTTTTCAAAAATCTTCTGATTTTTACTCCAAATAAGTTGGCAGCTATGTGAACATAAGGATAAGAAACCGGAAAGTGAACCCTGAACAGCTCAGTCAGGGTCTCTTCACCAGTAACAGTAAGGTCACCATTAGACATATTGACAGAGTTCAGATTACAATTTCTGTCTCTTGCCATCAACTTAACAAGTTTTGCTACGGCAGGGGCATCATTAATACCTTCGCAGTACATTCTCCAAGAATTCCTCTTGGAGACCCTGACTGCTTTATTATAGGAGGTGAGGGCAGATTTATAAACCTGCCATTCACCATTTTTCTTAGCTCTATTAAAGAGCTTCCTGCATTTCCCACGCAACCGGCTGAGCTCATTAGACCACCAAGTAACAATCCTTGGGGAGTCAGCATTTGTGGTTCTGCAGTTACTATGGAAAGATTGGATGATGGCCTGTTGCACAAAGTCAACAGCCAAATCCAGGTTTTCAATAGAGAAATACTCACCATTGTGACTAGCCAACTTGGCCCTGAGATCATCTTTGTAGGAACCTCACTTAGTGTTCCTAGGGTTCCTACCTTTATCAGCTATAGGCTTTACAGGACCTTTAACAGAAAAAGAAATTAATTGATGGTCAGACAGGGATATATCATCTGAAACCTTCCAATTAACAACGTTATCATAAGCAGAACTATTGCTTAAGCTGATATCCAACACTTCGCGACGATTTACAGTCACGAAGGTAGGAAAATTACCCTTATTGAGTACATAGAGCTTATTAAGAAGGATCTGTTCTAAGAGATCATCACCTCTACGGTTACAATTACTACTGCCCCAAACAGTGTTATGGGCATTCGCATCGCAACCAATGATCATTTTTTTGTCATTACAATACTCAGTAAGATTGATAATGACATTAGAAAGAGTTTCCTTATCTTCATAAGGAAGATAGGCAGAAGCAAAGATGTATTCCATCATATGTTCATTAATTTTAAGTTTCACACTGATGGCAACATTGTCACCATCGAGGAATTTAACCATATGAACAGCATTGAGCTTGTTGCTAACAGCAATACAGGCTCTAGGTCTGGTACAGGATGTGTCATAAAAGACATTGAATCCTTTGATCCCTAGACCCAAAATCTTTCCATTACAGGTCCAGGGTTCCTGAATGAGAGCAATATCAGCTCTACCATTGAACCGCCTTTTGCTAGGAATGGCAGAGGCAAAACGACTGTGGTGCAGATTAATTTGCACAACATTAAGACAGCCCATAAATAAAAACAAAAAGAGGGCAGAGAAAACCTAGGAGAGAGAGGCCCTCCTAGTAACATGACAATGATCAGCAACAAGCATAATATCATTGTCAAAATCCTTCATGCGTTTTTCCAACTCATCATCCGAAATCAGAGGCTTAGCATGAAATGTAACATCAGAACTAGAAGCAATTTCTAGATCATTAAGTTTAGGTATCATAGTCTCAAGACTACCAATACTTACCTGAGAGGAGGTCGCCCGGTCTACTGGCTGTTCCTCCATCTCCATCTTCCCTTTGGGCTTCTCGTTTGGATCTCGAAGAATCTTAAAGACTCCACGGTCCAAACCGGTGAAGGCACCAAGGTCAGCTTTGCGAATCGCTTCCGCAGCCTCCGAATCCACCTCGAAGATCCATCTTACAGAGTGGGGTTCCACAAAATTTTGCAGAGCACGCCACTCCTCAGACTTCAGCTCCAAGTTGAAACGGTTCAGCCGTTTCAGCAAAACACTCGGCTCCTTGGTGTACACATCTCTGGTCTTGAAGGCCACCTTGACAGGTTTGGGAAGGTCATTGGCACTCAAGACTATAAGTGCCTCTCCCAAAACCTGACTGTCATTATGGAAGGTTCTCTTGACCCATTCCACAGTATTTGCATCATTGCAATGAAGAACCAAAGCTCCAGCGTTTGAGCTGAAGCTATGAATCTTCGGAAGTTGCTCACCAGTGGGGATCTCATCTATCTTATCGAGAGTCACCATCTGGAAGATATCAACCTCTTCCTTGCTCAGCTTACTAGAAGGGAAGGAATTCTTGACGATTGCCATCTTAATTACCTGAACTGCCTGAGCATAAGTTCCAGGTTGGATGTCCGTCCTTGATCTTTTCTTGACGACTAGATCTCTTGGAGCGGGTGTGGCTCCTACCGACCTAAGTCGTTTGGTGCCTCCGACCTTCTCTGTGACAGTGCCAGCTTTTGCAAGCCTCTGGTCCAGCTGCTTAGGCGTGCACCTCCTCCTGCGCCTCTGTGCTTTGGTTAGTATACCCTGCGTCACAGCCATGGTTTCAGTGTGTCGGTCACCGAGGCTCACGACTCCACTTCCTTCCACAGCCGGACTGCAGGCTTCCTCCTTTTTGCCAAGATCCAACTCCATAGGGGTTGTTTCAATGGCTGATTGGGAAACTCCCGAAGATGAACCCAATCCTTTCAACAAACCTTCACTTTTACTGCTGCAGCACGAAGAACCAGGAAAACTCGGAAAAGTCTCATCTTATTGCTTATTTGGATGTTTAAATAAATATTTGAAAATAAATTACTGTATTTATGTAATCCTGATTTATTTTATTGATTCTGTTTCTGTTCTTTGTCTTCGGTAGAAAAATGCATTGTTTAGGACACACAGTTTAGTTTTGACCCACCCAGTCGTATTACTTAATGAAACTGTTTCGCTCCGTAAGTGCCCGAAGTGGGGGGGGGGGGATCATTTCTGACTTAGGGTAATTCTATGCTTTGTTTGTGACGAATTTCAATGTGTTTGACCTCTTAATTGTTTAAAAGTCACGAGAATTGTATTTATGGCATACCCGTGGATATTTTTAGTGACACTTTCAGAAATGTGTTGTCTGAAGGGATGGGTGGGTCTCTTGACTTACTCAGCTGTCTTACTTTTTCAACTATTTAGCATTAAAGATTGAAAAAATTATAAATATTTGTTAAAGAATATTAAAAATCAATTTTCAACCTGATACTTGATTCTTTGATCTAATTTTGTTTTCCTTAAAATATCCCCCCCCCCCCCTTCACCCGCGACTACTCAATCCCCCTGATTTTGCTTCTAATTTCATTGAAGACCAATATTGCTCCGATACTTCCTGGGTGTAAATTTTACTTGAGGTAGTCCTAAAATTTCTCATCTCGCTCCGTAATTAAGGGATTTTGAATCTATTGGTGGCTATAATCTCTGCACTATCTATACGTGTATCGCCTGGACATGCATATTTTTTTATTCAAACCCCCCTGAGCGTAACTTTTGGTTTAACTAGCCCACATGGTTTTACATATTGGTTCCTAAATTGAGCGATTTTGAATTTTCTGGTAGCTACAGCCTTTGTACCATCTGAATATGCATCTCCTTCATATCAATCCTCTGGGCGCAACTTTTACTTTAAGTAGTCCCCCTCTAATTTCACATCTCGACTCCTAATTGAGCGATTTTGGCTATAGTCCCTGCACCATTTGTACATGTGATCTGGATATACATATTTATTGTGTCAACTCCCTGGGCGTAACTTTCAGTTCAGTTAGACCCCCCCCCCCCCAAATTTCTTATTTCGCCTTCTCATTGAGCGATTTAGATTTTGCTGGTGGCAATCACTTAGATATACAACCTTATTATGTCAACCCCATGGGCGTAACTTTTACTTTAAGTAGCCTCAATTTCATATTTTGGTTTTACAAAAAATGCATCGCCTTGGTTCTTGAAATTTCCGTGTATGACATTTCAAGCCGTACGATGTTTACATTTTCCGCTATAGACTTTACGCACACAAACATCGTCTGTTATTATGTAATATGAAACAACCATGGTGGAAGAGGGGAAACCCCCCTCTTTTTCATATTTACATTTTTATCTATCTTACTGACTCTTGCTTCGATTTTGATGCAATTTTCATACTGTATTTTCTACTCTACAATGGACCCACTCGATTTGCTCACTCTAAACTTTGATCTACTTTTGTTACACCTGCGCAACTAGCTAACTACTTAATGCTATAAAAACCGGTTGCTATATATAGTGACTGCTAGCAGGCAGAACTCGCTAGTATGTATCACTTTAAAGACGAATAGAGATAAGCATAAAGCATAAGAATTTTCTGTAAATTCCAAATTCATTCTTAAACTTATTAAAAATAGTTCTTTCGTTTCTACTTATAAACGGCCGTAGATTTAGTTGGTTTTTGCTCTCTAATTATGTTATTGTTTGGGTTACAAGGACGATCAGGTACAAACTGTTAACCATAGAGTGTACATGAGAAAGATTGTGTGCATTTTGAGTGTAAAAACGTTTGCGCTAATCATAAAGAAAATACTGCACATGCATACAACTGAGAGTATCTAATTTTTACAAATTTGATACAAACTTATTTATAAATGTTTTCAAATAATTTCCATGGTTGCAATAGGATCTTATTCATTTTAAGGAAACTTGCACAACGTATATCAACGCAAGTAAAATAATAATTTGGCATACAGTTTCTAGGTAACGCCTGAACCAATTTATCAGTGCCAGACAAACGACGAACTCGAAGTCTAAAAGACTCAGTTGGCACAGACTGAGGGATATATATACATAAATACATAGATGAGCGCCTCCCTCTACATGTCGCTCACGAGCCGCCACTGCTTTAACCTTTCCCCACTAGCGTTGGAGATCAAACACAGATAAGTATAAAGTACTATTTCAACCTTTGAAAACGCTTTAATTAAGTTTTCTACACATATATATACGAATACAAACACTTTGAATCCACTTTTTGGGAGTCATTTAACAGGCAGGAGCTAGATATTGTTTTGATTGCACGGTGGGTCAAGCTTGAGACATGCGATCGATACCTGCGGGTGAAATCATTCAATAAATGTTGCTTCTTCTTTCTATATAATAAAAGGCAATGTCTGTCTTATACACTATAGGCTCAGCGACCGTGCGTCGCAGAGCTACGAAATTTGGCAATCGGAGACCCGGGGAGGTGGGAAGGTGACACGTGAAAACCTATTTTTAAAATTTGAATTCTTTTTCTTTTTGTTATTTAATGTTTTATGCGATTTCAACCATTTTTTCCCCTTTTTCTCCACCATCCAGACGTTGTAGAAAAAAACAAATCACACGACCAGAAAGAGCAGACAATTGCGAGTAGAAATACATCAATTTCAATTTCGATTTCTTTTAATTTACATTTTTAAAAAGCTCAAAGATCAGGCTTTCTTACAAGCCCAATCTGGTCAAGAAATAATAAAAAGTAGTCACACGATCCAGATTTTAAGGAAGTAATGATTTTCAATTCCTCGGTCAAAGCACGAAACCAGGGATCGATTTTTCACCCACATGCAGATGCGCGTTGTTTCTATGGTGATGGTTTTTGACCTGGGGACAATAAAAATCGAATTGGTGTTTGGTGGTATCTGGCTGATATATTTGGGCCATGCTCTTGATACCCATGCGAATATCCTGATGAGGATATTCGCATGAGTATTAAATTATATTTGCAAATGTCATCAGTGATTGCTTTTTACACGGTTTTTGGCCTAGGGACAATTATAAACCTAATAAGTGTTTTCTTTTTGTACGGTTTTTGGCCTAGGGACAATTAAAAACCGAATTAGTGTTTGCTTTTTATAAGGTTTTTGGCTCATTATGCTGGATTGAATTGTGGCGATGTATTGTTTACTTCGGGTGGTGTTTGGGACCACAATGAAAAAACTTAAACACTGAAGAAATAAAAAAATAAATAAAAAGAAAGTTATGGAGATTGTCGTGTTGCATTTATGCATTGGGTGGTGGTGGGGACAATCTTTAAAAAAAAAAAACTTTTTTCAATGAGCAGCATCGTTATTTTTTAAATACTGAATTCACATTCAACATCATCAATCTCAAAAATACTTTGATGTCATTTGCTATGCAATAACGGATACAGTTTCCTTTATGTAAAACAAAAAAAATAGAGGAACATACTTCTATAAAAAACATAGGAGTAGCTGATCCCGGCTGTCAGTACACATCAAAAGGATCCCTTTCCTAGGGTTACAGGTACAGAAATCCTCAGAATCACACAGTTCACAAACATTAGAATAAATTCACTTTACAAATCCATTTTCAGGAACATCCCCTTAGAACATTCCCATAGAACATTATTTTTCATCTTAAAATTTCATTATTAGTCTTAATGTCATTAAACTAAAACAAACACAGGGTTATGGCACCAGCGAGTTTGCCACAGTCAAAATTTTCAAAGGTAGCGAACAGGATGGTCACCGAAGGCGGCTAGTTAGTAATTAATTTTGCTTTAGTAATTGATGGCATGATGGTTTTTATAAATGACGATGACAGTGATTTTTATCACATGGGCATAAATGGGATTTCTGATATTTACATGACCCGCCAATGGTTTTTTAAACTATTTGACGAGCTTGACTCGGACTGTATGTATTATGACACATGAGCCTTGTCTCTCGTTCGTTTTGAGGATGCTGCATGCTAGGAGTAAAAGAATGCCTGGAGCATGTCACACAAGAATGAGTGTCCCCGAAACGAATAAGAGACAACTCTCGTATGTCAGAAGCCTACTTGCTTGGAAGTTTTTATTATGGAAATTAAATTTATTATATATATATATCTTCGTTTTCAAATGTTTTTGAATAATTTATTGAAAAAAATTTTTTTTTTCTCTTTTTTTGGGATTGACTTATACCTGAATTTTGGATTATTTTCTCTGAAAGTAGGGGGGAGGTCGACTTATACGCAAATATATGCGGTATTCATGTTTAAATCGAAATATGTTGTTTTCACAGTGGACAAAATTGAAATTGAAATTTTATGAAATAATTACCCCCCCCCCCCCCCCTCCTACAACCAAAATCATACTATGAGTCATTCCTATTCCATTTGCCTGCTTTTTGCTCATAAAGTATTGCTTTTAATACATATCTAATTTTAAGTAATAATTTATGAAATAAAAAATCTGTATATTGAAACAGGGTGGCTGGCCACAGACCTGGAAAATCTGAAATGCTTCTGGAAATGATGCTTCTTATGCTTCTGGAAATGTTAGGGAAACATCAGGGAATTTCGTTAAAAGTCGGAGGAAACTGCAAATTTCTGCGATTCCCCCCGACCTTACAGTTTTCTTTTAGCTGAATGAAGAATGCTTGATGATGTCACATTTTTCATCTTGCTTCACAAGACCCATTACTCATCTCCTTTAAATATTACTTCAAGCTGGAATGGGAGTTTTCATTAACAGGCGACGTGACCTCGATTAAAAACTTTTGAGGGGGAACGCTTCAGGGAATTTCAAAATGAATTTCTTGTAACCACCCTGTAAAAGCCACTTGAATTATGAGTGAGCTCATCACATATTGTTTTCATCTGTTAAAAGTTTTCTTGCATATTTTCTAAGCACTGTGTTGTATGTTCCAGATCCCCCTGGCAACCCGGCAGTGAGTGTTATCTTCTCCAACTACACCTCTATTGAACTTGCATGAGAACAGATGGATACAGAGAACATCATGCAAGGTAAGTGCGATTTAAAGCCTGTTGACATTGTTCTGCTTTCTGGTCCATGCAGCATTAACAAGATTTGAAATAGATTCAGGGATATAACTTTGACAAATGAGTGTCTAATGTTTGCAGACAATTTTTGCTAGATAATGGTACCTGTTTTTAGCTTCATTATTATTTCTATTCCGAAGCATTTCACTCATTTATGTCCAAATATTTGCACTTAAAAGATTGACTGTTTGTATCCCCTTCAGGTTTCATGGTGCATCACAAGTGGGAGCTCGGGGAGTGGTAAGAAGTGAAACTTCCCGCCACTGACAAATAGTATGCCCTTCATGACCTCAAGTGCGGGCCACGGTACCAATTGTACGTTTTGGCATTCAACATTGTGGCCAGGGGCATACCTAGTGACGTGGTCCGCTCAAAGACTGATGGGCGAGGTGTGTATAGCTTTTCAACATATACCCCAATTTCTAATCATTTTGTAATGAAATGTTTGTTGTTGAAGCTACTTAAATAAATTTGCATATTGGTGCAAGAAATGTTCTTATATATATGCATAACTCCTCTGGGTTTAGATGACGTTGGGGGCCCAAACTCCAGGGATTTATAGAGCCAGGGGGTACCTAGACCTCTAAAACCCTGACCCAACTTCCCCCTACTCATTTTCCGAGGGGAGGGGGGAGTCTGGCCAGGCATGCGCATATACAGGATTACCATAAATGAATTGAATATTAGCAAAAATAATTTGACCATTTTGTTTTTTTATGTCCTTTTTCTAAACAATTTCATTTATCAAAACAACAGGAGCCCCAGCCCCGCTGAAGTTTCTCAGAGGCGGCAAAGCCCCCTCTGGAAAATTTCAAGATATTTTTTCAAACTTCATTTTTTACTAAAAACCAGAAAAGCAATTTTCATTTATTAAAACAGAAAAAAAAATTTAAAAAAAAATTCCTACAAATGTAAATGTCCCATTTCAATTCAGTCTTGTTCATATCTTCCTTACCACAGGGCCATAAACTATCTCACACACAAACCAAGTTCCTCTTTACCCCAGGAAACATGTTTATGCTAATGACAAAAACACATGTCTACTAGAACCTTTTTGATTGACCACTTCGTTCAAAGAGAAAAAGGAATATTGACGGCCACGAGAATATGCGATCAGCATTTCCAAATAGTAGCTGTCTCCAGTAATAACTATAAATGAGAACCACGAAGTAGCCAGTACCACCTTTTTAGGTGGTACTGGTTACTTCACAGTTATTGTGTATAATAGTATATCTGTTTGAAGTTGCGAACCCCCACGGGTAGCTTTGCCCCTGTGAGTGCCGGACGTTTGCCAGCCATCAGCACCCAGTCGTTTGTTCCCAGAGAGTTAGAATTATAAATTATGAGAAAATAGAAAATACCAGATTCGTAAGAACTTCGTAGGAAAATGGTTGTTTATTGTTGGAGGATTTGGCATATGGTGTGGTTGGTCTCAGATGAGTGACGTTTCTAGTGTTGAAAGCAGTGTGATGGTTGGGTTCTGTTAATAAAGGTTTCATTTTAGTTTGTGATGAAAAAATAATTCGATATTTTGGTGCTATTGTAATTAAGAAAACATACTTATTTCTCAAAGATAAATTTAAATTAGAACAGTAAAAATTTCTTCTCGCATGAAAAATCTCCAAACTGCTGAAAGACCTACATATTATATTAAAATTCATGCAGATGTTGACCTAAGCACAACACTATATGGTAAGTATATATGTTATAATGGCTCTGAAAATTTGCATCGCAGTTTGCAAAATTGTACTGATGGGTGTTTTTGAATTAGATAATATATCTATATTAGAGCTTTCTTTCAAAGGACTTGGTAAAACATGGCAATGTTACAATTTTACCAAAAATGGGATTTTTCCAGAAATGGTAGCATACAGCTAGGTATCATTTGATGGGGAAAATCCCAGTTTGGTGAAAAATGTCGCTAATCGAGTTATTGCTCCAAGCCTCTCACTTGTACATTTATGTTTTCTTAATGAAACTTGTTTTTACATAGCTTATACCAGTGGTTCCCAAACTGGGGTCCCCGGACCCCTGGGGGTCCGCGACGAGGTTTTAGGGGGTCCGCGAACAACACGCAATATTTAACTAATAAATAGTTAACTTTAAAAAAAAATAAAATTCATTATTTTTCTCCACTCTTTTTTTCATTTTATTTTTTTAAATAAAATAATATAATGAAATTTCTTTCTAAATAACTTTGAAATTAATTTCATGAATGTATTTAATTCAAACTGATAGGTTATATCTTCAAACAGAATTAAATTATTTGGGAGTAGGTTTCGTTTCGGCACAATGCTATGATTAACGGTGACGATACTCTAGCTCGGACGTCAAAGTACTTGTAACTTCGAGCATTAATACTACTAGAGACCGGATGACGTCAGCTTTGAATAGAGGGGGGCTTAGCGAATATCTCCCGCCTCTCCCGCGGAAAGTCACGTGACATAGCTACTCAAGGTACATAGCTACTAGCTATGTCACGTGACGTTCTTCACTAACGTACTTTCAACCCTGCAGATATTTGTTAATTATTTGATAAAATGGATCGTTGGTTAAAATTAGGTGCTTCAAATTCATCAACCAAAGGTGCTTCAAATTCATCAACCACTCTCTTACACCACAAGAAGATTTTTTGGCGGATTTTTCATCGGATTGTTCTCTAAAATTAATGTTCTCACAAGTACAATTAGCTGACTTCTGGTTATCAGTAATGGTTGACTATTCTCAAATCGCAAGAAAGGCTCTTAAGTGCTTAACTCCCTTTCCCACAACTTACTTGTGCGAAACAGCTTTCTCCCACCTGACATATTTAAAATGTAAGTTGAGAAATAGACTTGAAGTTGAAAGTGATTTAAGACTGAAATTATCAGACATTAAACCAAATATTACTAAGCTAATTGCAAGAAAGCAGCATCACAGTTCATACTAAATTATGCTTGTTGTACATATCCAATAGAAACACGCCCTTGCAATATGGTTTTAAGGGGTCCGCGAAATTTATTTTTTCTCTGAGGGGGTCCGCGGACCCGAAAGTTTGGGAACCACTGGCTTATACAATTCATGGGAGGACAACCAGATTTATATAAATATATATGCGACAAAATCTTAAGGTTTTGTCACAAATCCTAACTCCAACTTTGATCTTTTATTCTTTTTCAACTTATTATATTTTACCCTCTATGGGTATGGGTAAGGCTCTGATAAAAGCTCCGAGAATGCCCCAGGAGAAACGAGCCATGAACGTCCTTTTCAACTTCGGCCGATCATGCGCGTTATTAATAACTGAAAAATTAAATGCAATGGAAATCTCCAGAGATCCCACCTGCCATATCCAGGTATAGTGTGGTTAATAAACAATATGCTGGAGAGCATTACGTGATGGACTGTAGTACCTTGTAGCCTCCCCCCCCTCCTTCTACTTTCAAGCCCCAATTGCTCTTCAAAATAAGAAATATTCAATGCGTAGACGAATGGTATCCAGTAAGTCAACGAGAGTGAGTTTTGGAGTCTAAGAGCTCAAGTTGTATAACTGGTAAACTAGAGTAGCGCAGGCCTAAACGGAGTTTTTGTATAACTTTATCGTACAATAAATAAAACTGCTGATTTCTTTCTTTCGACCCAGACCGTCCGACTTCTGTAAGGTATCTGTTTAGACTGCCAGGACAGTGCCACCCAATTTAGACCGGTATCCAGTGGAGGCGACATCCACAGGGACTTTACCCTCTTTTTCCAACCACCAACCGCTCAGGAGTTTCGAACCCACAAATTTAATATATTCGTACTTCGCGTGAACAAGAGAACAGTTTGAACAAAGCCGGGAATTAAACCCGGGTCCTCCACGTACAATCCCCTGACTGGGGATGTTATAGTAGCACTGGGCTCGTAAAATACTGCTGCTTGTAAAATATTAACTTACAAAAATTCCTTGAAGAAGCAGACATATATCAGTTAGGTGACTACAGCTGCTTCGATGGCATTAAAAGCCCCTTTCTTCAGGCTAAGATAACAGTATGCGTCCTTAGCAACCACTAAAAAACAAACTGCCATTCGTTAGACAGTTCGGTCTTAGTGGTTGTTAAGGGTGCATATTGTCCTTTTGGACTAAAGTAAGGGGCTCATAACTTCCTTGAAACAATTTTAATCACCTAATTGATACAATACTTCCTTGAAGAAAGCAAACATATAAGTTATTATATAAAATATTATACGTCAAGGAAGTATTGTAAGTTATTATATATTATATAGAATTCAACTTTGAATCTTCTGTATAACTTTATCGGATTGTGCCCCTCCCCCTGAGATTTTGAAAACTCGGCGCCTATGGCCATAAGAGCTTCTAAACATTGCAACATCGAATCAAAGAGAGTTTAGATGTGTTTTTGGGGTATTGCCTTCCAGGTTTCTTCGATCCTGATCCACAGTTCATTAGTGGAGACTGCTGTACTACTGTACTCCACAGTACATTACTGGAGACTGCTGTCCAGTCTCTGGTAACCATATCCCATACATGTGCAATTGGTGACATGGCTGGTGAATGGGCAGGCCAAGGAAGAAGTGGTATCTGGCAAGAAGTGGAAGTGGCTATGCAGTGAAAGAAGACTTGGACATTCTGGGTAACATGTAGCCAGATGTTGTCTTGTTGGAATAGCGCCAGGAGTGTGCTGAAGGAAGGGTACAACTTCGGCCTCTAAAACCTCCTTGATGTAACGATTGCTGTTGAACATACCTGCAATGCATAGCAGCCGGGATCATCTATGATAGATAATGGCACCCCACACACTCTTGGCAAACTTAACGTTCGTGAAGTATGACGCTCTAAAACGCATTCAGGAAGATGGCACTCACCACAATACTATCTAATGCCTGCCTAATCAGTGTAGCGGGAAAACACGATATGGTGCCAATCCGCATGCCATGGTGTATAGTCTTCAGCTCATTGTAACCTGAGGCGTCGATGGTTCAGAGTCAACGGTATCCTTCGCAAAGGAGTGCATGCATGCAGTTCTTTATTTAGCAGACGTGAAAGCCCATACTAAGATTCCATAATAAGATTCAGGCTTAAGGAACACACATTTCTGTCACCAATGAGAACTAAAAGAACAAGCATGCTCATAATGGATGAAACATAATTAAGCCTTGAAAACATACCAGAATGTAACTTTAAACAACACACCACAGCAGGCATCACCCTTAGCAAGCAAGTGAAGAAAAAAAAAGTTATTCATTTCTATATTTAAAATTGTATTTATTAAGAATTTGTTTATTATAGTTATCATAATGACAACACCCTATTTTTGTAATTATGCTATGGCAACAGTCTCGGTTTTGTTTACGAGATCAGATGAATGAGCTGTACATTTGTAACATTAAGCTTTGAATAAAAAATGGTTGCAGAAGAGCAGCTTTGTAATTACTTTATAAATATTGAAACGCATGAAATTGGGTAAATTTCTACCATGTTTCTTACATTTAGTGACACAGGCTCGATAGCAAAGATAGAAAGGTTAGTTTCTTTTAGAATTTTGTGTTAACTAAGCCTGTCGCTATTCTATTTTCATAATAGAATTGCTCATTAAAAAAAAAAGCCGAAAGCATCTTTCACAAAGTCGTAGAATATTTTGAGAACTTTAATAGATGAGGAACTAGACTATAAAATTATTCAAACACATTTGGCAAATAAGGAGAGATTAATGTTGAATTTAGCATAGGTAGATTACAAAATCTGTAACACTTTGCTTGGCGATCATTCAAAAGTGAAATAATATGAACATGAATATGGGGTAATAGAAGAATATTGCGATAAAATGTTTACAGCTAGGATTACCATTGAAATGCATATAAATAAACTCACAACCAAACAAAGTGCAATTTCTTCCCATGTTCAAGAGAAAACGAAACTGAAGAACGAAACTAAAATTGAATTTTTGAAATTCGGTGGTGAAATAAAAGGTTGGCTAGCATTTTCAGACCTGCCAACTGTTACGATTTAATCGTATTTAGTACGATAATACGATTTTGCCACCAAAAGTACGATTTTAAAAAAAATTACGTTTTTCCCTTTTTCAGACCGAAGTAGGGAATTTCGAGAGGCTTTGTTTTCTAATGTAGACACGTATTTGCAGTATTGCCAGTTTCACGATTTTCCCGCTCAATTGAGCTAGTTTTGGCGAAGCGAAGAGTTGGAGGAAATGCGGGAGTTTTGGCGAAGACCTAGCAATACTGGTAGCTATTGCCGTTATCTGCGGGAAGGAGCATCATGCGCGGAGAGACCACGTGACCCATGCGCGGAGAGACCACGTGACCCATGTACGGCGGGAGCATGTGATGTTTTGTTGATTTCTCCCGATGCTGTTTTTGCTGAGATCAGTTTAGTTTATATAGTTAATCAATTGAATGATGTCTACAAAGACGAATGCCCGATCTCAAACGTTTTCCGAAAAGTATTGCAGAGAGTTTGAATTTATCAAAGAATCAAGAATAAGTGCATCTCTTGCCTTTTGTGTTGTATGTAACTGCAATATCTCCATTTCTCATGGTGGACGTGCGGACATAGTTAAACATTCAAAAACGGCCAAACACGTTGATAAATTCAAGACTTCCAAATCTACGAAGTCTATAAATGAATTTTTAACTGTGAATAAAGAATTGCAGACTACTAAAGCGGAAGTTATGTTCACCTCATTCATTTTAGAACATAATCTTCCGTTAGCTACTGCAGACCATGCTCGCCCTTTATTTCAAGCGATGTTCCCGGATTCGAAAGAGGCAAAGCATTATTCCTGTGGGCGAACAAAAACAGTTTTTATTATTAAAGAACTAGCCAGTGAAAATCAAAAACAAATAATTGCAGCTACTAAAAATCCATTTACGGTGTCTACTGATGGGAGTCATTGTGGCGATGATCAATTGTATCCAATCGTTTTAACGTATTTTAAAGAATCATCAAATGGAGTGAAAACTGAGCTCTTGTCTTTGCCAAAATTAATGGAATCCCCTACTGGGGAAAACATTGCCAAATTAATAAATGAGGAATTTCAACGCTACGGAATTCCATGGGAAAACTGCCTTGCTCTATCATGTGATAACGCACCTGTTATGATCGGCAAGAAAAAAGGAGTTTCTGCATTTTTAAAAAGTAAGCAACCAAATTTATTTGCGTTTGGATGTTTATGCCATTTGATTAGTTTGGCAGCACAAAAATCTGCTGAAAGCTTACCTATACTAATTCATGAACTTTTAATTGACATTTATTATTATCTAGAAAAAAGTTTTAAAAGGAAACAGGCTTTAAAAGAAATTAAGAGTTGTGTGATGTTGAAACACAAAAGATTTTAAGACATGGCTACACTCGGTGGCTTTCTCTTGGTAGATGCCTTGAGAGATTATTACAGCAGTGGCATTGCTTAACTTTATTTTTTAAAGAAGAGTGTTCTAATGTAAATGAAAAAAAAATTGATTTCTCCCCAAGAATTTCTTTGTATACCATCCCAAAACTTGATAATTCAAAATCAGAAAGTTGTAAACCCAACGAAACAAAGAGGAAAATTGTGAATTTGACTTCTGTTAATAAGAAATTTAAAATGAATGCAGTTAACACTAAACATGATAAAAAATCTTCAACACATCTAATTAAAAAGAAGCAACAAGAACAGTCTGAAAAAAGTCTCTCAAGAGATGCTTTAAATAAGCAAGAGAGAATTTTCTTTACATTAAGTTCTACTGTGAATCATGCTTATGCATTATTTGTTTGTCATGTTACAAAAGTTTTTGAAAAATACAATATAATGTTTCAGCAGGAGGAACCTCGTGTGCATACACTCAAATCCGATATCGAATGTCTTTTTAATGAACTCTTAATTAAATTTGTAAAGGTAATTGCTATTAAGCAAGCAAAATCAACATTTTATGTTAAATATAATGAAATAGAAAACCAGAAAGAAAATGAAGAGTTATCAATTGGTTTTGAAACCAGAAAATTGGTTAAAACAGTTAGCACTGAGGAGCAGAAAGAATTTTTTTCTAAAGTTAGAAATTATTTTATTACTGGCTGTGACTATATAGTTTCTAAATTTCCATGGAATCTGGAAATTTTAAATCATGTCCAAGTTGCTGATATTTCTAGAAGAGAGCAGTTTAATTTTTCATCAATTCAGTATTTAGTAGATATGTTCCCATGTCTCCTTGTAAGATGTGAGAATGAAACATTTTCTGAAGCTGTTGATGTTGTAGAAAGTGAATTTCTAAATTTTCAAATTGCAACTTTACCAGATAACATTTTAAATACTAAAAGTATTAGTGAACAATGGCATTTATTATCAAAAGAAAAGAACTCTGATGGCAAATTTATTTGTAGCAAACTTTCTAAAGTCATGTTAGGCATTTTAACCTTGCCTCATAGCAATGCCTCTTGTGAAAGAGTTTTTAGTTTAGTAAAGAGAAATAAAACTGATGTAAGAGGCTCTTTGAGCACTTCAACACTTGAATCACTTTTGATTGCAAAATCCTGTATGTCTGGACCTTGTTTCCAGCAAAAATATTCTTCTGGGTTTTTAAAAAAGGCAAAGTCAGCCACATATGTTGGTTTAAATAAAAGTTAGATTTATTAATGCTGTTGTAATGTGCAAAAATTGTGTCCTTACCTTTCTTTTTAATAGAAATCAAAAATCCATGATGTGCATTATAGTTTTCTAATTGTTTTATATTGATGCATTTTACTAAAGAATTAATATTTTTATTTAATTTTAAATGTTTAATTTAAAAATTAACAACATAAAAATGTTTGTTGTGGATTGTAATAATTTAATTGGTTTCTCAATAGAATTTTGATGTAGGGAAAAAAAATCCCTACAGCCTGATTATCAAGAATTTATATAGTTGAAATATACCGCGCGTACATTATCTCGTGCGTCGTTACGCTTTTTGGCTCTGAGAGGTTGGCAGGTCTGCATTTTAGAGTCAGTTCAAGACAATCCATGTAGATAAATTGATGGAGGAAGATAAATTTCAATATTTAATATTATCTTTATGACTGTTGGCACTAGAGCAAGAGAAATTTGTAGACAGCTTCCCTCCTACTGCAGAAAGTTATTCAAAAGCTGTTGAAAGCCTTAAAAATAGATTTAGAAGGGAAGAGCTACTTCTTTGTCAGGGTTCTGTGTCAGGGAATTGCTTGGACTGGTTATTAAAAATGCAGTGTCTTCAAAATCCAAAGCAAATATGACTCAATTGTATGATAAGTTAGAATTTCATTTAAGGTCTCTTGAATCAATTGCTGAAGCAGGTTTTAAACAAAAGAAAATTATTCGAAAGGAAACCTCTAAAGAAACGGGTATGAATTTACTGACTACTATGGATTTATTTTTAGGGATAAATCCAAGTGAAAAATCCATTTGTGTATTTTGTAGAAAATTTCAAGAAAGTAAAGAATGCTTCAAAGCTTAAAAACTTCCGATGGAAGATATGCACGATATTTTGAAAAGAAAGAAGGGATGTTTCACTTATTTACAGATTGGACATTGTTCTAAACAGTGCAAATCAAATGTTTGGTGTATAATTTGTTCCAAAAGGCCAACTGACAGAGAAATAGTTGAGAAGAGATTGAATTCCACAACATCTAAACTCATGAAAGAAGGAAAATTTGAAAGCTACAATATTTTCCATGAGTGGTGACAAGAAGGAATGATCACAGAAAGTTCAGTGAATATTGGTCACTTTCTACCTCATCGAGGAGTGTTTAAGTGCAATTGATTAATTAATGTTAGACCTGTCTTCAGTGCTTCCTGTAAACAGAAAGGATTCTATTCCTTGAACGACTGTTTAGTAAAGGGACCAAATTTGTTGGAATTGATTCCCACAACACTTTTGAGAAAAATTTGTGACATAAAGAAGGCTTTCTTACAAATTTCACTTGATAAATGTGATCAAGATATTTTAAAACTTCTCTGGCGCAAAATGAAAGCCAGAATGCTATAAAGATTTTTCTACATTGCAGAGTAGTCTTTGGATTAAACTATAGTCCTTTTCTTCTTGGAGTAGTGATACAACATCATTTGGATAAATATTCATCTTCAAGTCAACATCACAGAAACCTAAAGCAGCATTTTATGTTGATAATTGTGTCTGTTCTGTAGACTCTGAAGTGAAATTGCAGGAATTTATCCAAATATCCACAAAGGTGATGGCAGAAGAAAAATTTGAGTTAAAAGACTGGGAACACACCAAAATAATGGATACTTGCATGAAGTCTAATCCATCAGCAGTCCTGGAATTGTAGGACAAACAAGAAGTTTTGTAACATCAGTTCGATAAACAAACCTGAAGGGACTATCACTAGGACTATTTGATCCATTGCGCAAAGAGTATTTGACCCTATAGGTTTCACTTGTCCAGTACATTGCATCTTAACTTACAAAGCAGGTAAAAGAATGTTTATTTTTGTAAAAAAAATCTATATCACATGTCAAAAAAAAAAGAGAAAATAAAGAAAGTAAAACAAAAATAAATGAATTCGATGTTGTTGATTCTTCTAAATCTACTACCGAAGAGTAAGGAGGAAGCTTATATACAGGAAGTGAAGAGAAATAAGGTGCTGGGTTCAGCCACTTCTGATTTTGAAATCTAAACTAGTTCTTGTTCATGTAGAATTTCAGTCTAATTTCATGCTAATTAGTTTAAAGATTTTAATGAATTAGTAAAAAGATTTGAATGATTTTAATGATTCAAAAGAAAGTAAGCCAGGCAAGCTATCATGAAAAAATTCAATTATTTCAATTAATTCAATTATTTTTAACTTTAGCTCCATTATCTTATGCTATTTAATCTAACTATCTAACTTTGGCTCCATTATATGCAAGGAAGTCAGTGAAACTATTGATGTGACTGACTGTGAAGTTCGCCAGTTCTGTAAATTATTAAAATGGGAAATTTATCTTTATCAAAGCCTAGAAAAGGAAAAAAAATTTTACAAGTGATTATACAATGCTGATGAACGCCAGGACAGAAGAATAAAGCCAGCGTTAATTTAAAGAGCAACAGTATCCATATATGCTAGTGAGAGTTTGTGATTTTAAATGATAATTTTTGTGTACGCAGTTTCTTTTATTTTTCATTAATAACTTTCATAATCCTTAGTCAAAAATATATATTTATTCTTTTTCTTTTCTGGTCAATCAGCTAGTAATAATTTCTATTTATTCATAAAACAAGCACTAACAATTTTGAAATCCTAGCCATTAATTGTGGAAATTATTTTGTATAAACATTTGTTTCATATTTTTAGGCTAATTTTTCTATTTTATTTTTATTCTTAAACATTTTTTCCCACATTGCCATATATTATAATAAAAAAACACTCGCTGACAATTTTGGATTTTTCCCCCCAGGAAAATTTCTTAGAATTCGATTTATTTATTTATTTTTTATGAGTATGAACAAATTTCATGGCCTTGCAGAAAATTATATATGAATTTTGGCTAACAAAAAACAAATTTTAGATCAGTTGATGGGACAATTACCTAATGCTACTAAATTTGATTTTGAATTGTGATATTAAAAGCAAAACTCAAACTACCACCTGTGAAACAGCGACCTAGAAGCTTATTAATGCTAATTAAAAAATAACTTAAGTCAATTTGAAAGTTATCAGTTGGAAATATTGAAATTCAGTAACATTTTTCTTTTCCTGAAATGCAATAAAACATTTCTTAAAATCGAGAATATCTTTCTTTCTAACATTTACAGATAAATAAAATGTTTTTATCATTTTAGTATTTACTCTGTAACATATAATATTTAGTTATCAATTTTATAGTTGGAATGAATACAAAGAAATATTTATATTTTAATTTACTGCATTTATAACTAAACTGCCATATTTTTATCATGTATCTTATATATAAATTTTATAGTTATTTAAACCAATAACAGAAAATGGTTTACCGTTATTGGTTTAAAAGCTATAAAATTCATATATATATATATATATATATATATATACACTGAGCTGCACAATTGCTAAGTATCACAAATTGTAATGTAGCACAACATTAAGTGAGAGTGGAGGCCCAGCAGGATAAAATATTGTTGCCACACTGTTCGGAGATTAGAATTAAGATCATTTATTGTTCTGGAAAATACAGAAGGTTTTGAAACATCTGAAAGGAAAAAAGTGTTCATTTGATGCTGTGTACGGAAAAATGGAAAAATGCATATGAACGACAGCACGCACCTTTGAGAAAGGTGTCAGTACAGGATATGGCTACCGTGGAGTGCAATGCAACATTCCACATGTCATTGGGGCAAGTTATCCCACACATCTGCAAGTGCACGGATGAGGGTGTTCTTGTTTGTTGGAAGATATTTTCGACCAGGAAGTCTCCTCCCCAAAGCATCCCAAACATTTTTAATGGGGGTTTAGATCTGGAGAATGTGCTGGCCATACGAGGCATTGAATACCCTCGCTGACTAGACAATCCTGAACAGCGAGTGTTTGATGACATAGTGCGTAGTCATCCATGAAAACAAATTTATCACTGACAGCACCACGGAAAAGGCAAACATGAGGCAGTAGAACTTCAACAATGTATCGTTGGCCAGTCATAGTCCTAGTAGCAACCACATGTAAGAGCGTGCGACCATTGATCATGATGCCAGCCCATACCATGATACTGCATGTCGGATATCAGTCCCTTTCCTGGATATTTTCTGGATGATAAGTAGTACCACTCTCACGCCAGATCAGTTGGTATCTACAATCTGATGATAGACTTGTTGGAAACTTGGTTCGGTTTTTGTCGCGATTCTCGTTATCGCGGGAACGTGTCTTCATTTTAAGAATTGTTTTACTGTTCCCAGGAACGACTCGTGACGAGAACAGAACATGCCATTCATGCAAATCGCCTTCTCGCCGCACGCGCATCCTGATTTGCATATTGTGAGGGCGCTGCCATCAACGGTTGTGTTCCAGAGCGTACCCATCACTGTGTATATATACTAGGACGCATTCTCTGTTACTTATGTCATGGATGTACGGTATAGATGTTTGAATTGGTCTTAACGTTGACTTATGGTTTGATGAAATGGTCTATGATCGAATAATCTGATGCTTAGTAAATACTCGGTTTGAGTATGTTGCGGTATGTTAGTGTTTTCGGCTAAGTTGCTTATACAAAAGTACGCATCAAGTTCCGATAGTTTTATTTCGGAAGGTGCGATAAAATGTTTCTAGTATTGGCTCTTTCAATTTTAAAGAGACCAGGTTAATTTTTCGCGGTCTTGGACTCTGTGTAATGCCATGACGTGTGACCTGACGGTGGTGTCTTCATAAACAAGTACGGCATTAGTGATAATGTAGCTTTTCTCTACTTACCAATGTTATAGTAACAGTATAAGTAACTGAGAGTGTGTATACCTAGTCATAAACTGTTTATCAACTCTTTTTCATGAGCTTGCTAGCTCATTTTTTGTACATACTGTTTGGCTTTGCAACTTTGTTACAGTGTTTTGTAACCATGTCTTAAGCAATGGATTTCACGATAATAAAAGTGATGTTTGTGTTTGACGAATTTGCCTTTTATTAAAGAACACTTTACAACTGCATCTTACCCTCTGCTAAACTTCCGCTCTGCTAACAGTGACATCAGCAAGATAAGCTATCAGGAAAGGGGAAACGGCGGCAAAATTTTTTTAAATACTCCACAGTCGCCAGCAACATTAGGTTATGGGCCGGGCCACCAACATGTTAAGCCCTAACATTTAATTAGAATCCTTATAGTGCAGCAAAGCAGCAGTGAAGTGTTGTGAATTCCATCGACGGGGGCCATGAGCGGCACCATTTGCATCAAACAGAAAGGTAAACAGTGCACTCTAGTCACAGTCAAAGTTTAGAGACTTTATGACTATGGAAGCGAGCAACGGCATTGAAGCGTTGAACAAGGACAATTAAGTCACCTGGCGTAACGAAATTTCTTTCCTCTTAAAAGGAGAAGGCTGCTACGGCCATGTCAACCGTACAGCATTCCCAGTCGACGAGTCTATGTCACGATGCGAGCGAGAGGAGTACATGCACAGCAGCGACCGTGTACTATCCATCCTGTTTCGGACCATATCGGCGGAATACCGAGAGTTACTCGATATCAACGACAGCCCGGCGGATGCGTGGGAGAAGTTGGAGGTGCATTTTGAAGCCCCAACGCTTGCCAACCTAGTGCGTCTGCTGGACGAATTTTTCAGTCTTCACCCGGAAATCAAGGAACCAGTGGATATCGTCTGTACAAGGATAAGGAAGGCGGTCACCACGCTAAAGAATGTGAACCATCCCGTAGAGGACGTATACATGGCATTCCAGGCCATCCGGTACCTGCCAGATGACTATCAGAGTATAATATAAGTCATCTATCGATGGAGTGACAAGGACTTGAAGCTTGATAAAATTCAGAAGGAGTTGTCCCAGGAAGAAGGCCGGATGAAGCAGTTGAAGAAAGATCGTAACAATTAAGTCTTAATTCATCTGTATACTTTTCTAATGTTAACTCTATATGCAAAAACGTCACTAAAGTAAAAAAATCTGTTAAAGTCATAGGACCATGCTTTTTTTTGTAATAAAACTGGTCATTTAAAGGCACAGTGCCCAAAGTTAAAAAAGTTGACTAGCTCTAATATTATTGAAGTATTTTCAAATATTAATGTTGAAGCTAATGCAGTTGATGATCCTGATAATAGCTGGGTAATTGACACCGTTGCTACGCATCATTTTTGCAATGACATAAAAATGTTTTCCAAATTTAGTAAATGCAAAGATACATCTATGTCGCTAGCAGTGGGTGATATTGAAAGCCCAGTTGAGGCTATTGGATCGGTAAACATGTATGTTAAATTTAAAGATCATACAAGTAATATTGTTCTAAATAATGTTATGTATTCACCAAAATTACGGCGAAACTGGCCGCATCTGTATTAGAAGAGCAGGGCTATTCTTTTAGTGCAGCCAAAGGTGTACTATGATTTAAAACTCGTGAGGGAGAAGATTTCTTTTACGCTAAACGTAAAGGACTGTATTTTTTAAAACCGCAGTACTCAACTAAAAATTTAAGTAGTAATGTTGAGGGCCGTAAAAGAGATCAGGATAGGGACAAAAGTTCTAAACAGGTTAGAAAATCCCCTGCAATACATAGTCAAAGTCAAAACAAAATTAGGCCTAACTTAAGTAATAGGAAAAACAAAACTGATATAAAATCAAAGTCCAAAATTGGTTGGTGTTTCAACAGTTGAAATTCTGAATAAAACTGAATTATGGCATAGAAGATATGGCCATATTAACTCAGACTACTTGCACCAAAGAAGTAAAGTTTCCGCGGCAAACGGACTCCCTAAGTTGAAGTATGCAAAAGTAAATTGCATTCATTGCAAACTTGCAAAATCTAAGAGAGTTTCGTACAAACCAATAGGCAGGATTATATCTACAAAACCTTTGCAATTACTGCACATGGACGTTTGTGGTCCAATGCCTATAGCTTCATTGGGAGGAAACAAATATTTTTTTTACTATTACGGATGATTTTAGCTGCAAGGTGTTTGTTTTTATTCTAAAACAAAAATCAGATGTGTTCAAAGTTTTTCAGGTTTTCAAGTTTGTCAGGAAAGACAATTAGGCAAAAAGATTTTGTGCATCCGTACCGATAACAGCATGGAATTTTGTCACGGTCAGTTTAAAGCTTTTTTGAAAAAAGTTAGGAATTAAGCATGAGCGATCTAACACATATACACCCGAACAAAACGGGGTATCTGAAAGATTCAACCTGACACCTTTAGATTATGTTAAAGCAACGCTTAATCAAAGTAAAATTGGTGACAAAATGTGGGCAGAGGCAATCCTTTGTTTCACTCATACAAAGAACAGGATTTGCCATAAATTTAAAGTAAAAACTCCACATGAGTTGTATTATGGGAAGAAGCCTGTGCTGTATCCCATCTCAGAATTTTTGGATGTAAGGCTTATACTGGTATGGCAAAACAACTCAGGAAAAGCTAGACCTAAGAGCTCAACAGGGAGTTATGGTAGGATATGCTGAAAATACCAGGGGCTATAGAATTTTTCTAGTAAAGGATAGAAAAGTGATAGAGACAAGCAATGTCCGTTTTGAGGAAATGAATGCAGCGGAAGGCGTCCTGGACCCTAGTTATTCTAGAAACTTCACCCCACAGACATCAAGATTTACTCGCTCGATGGATTCAGGATCGGGATGTTTGGATGGTGAGTCAGAGGAAGAAGCAGGTGAGAGCCATGACATTAGTCATACTAGTGAGGAAGAGGACTCTCCTGCTGATTCCAGTCTGACCCCCTGCTCAGACATCGACTGGGAACGGAAAGCCGTACCTAGGCCTGATGGAACTCGAACTGATGTTTACTATTCAGTGAAGTGTGATAGAAGAAGACTGAGAAGTCATAATGGCGTTAAAAAATTCTGTGCTAAGTCTAACATACATTATGACCAAAATTTTTTCAACTTCAGAGAAAAGAAAGATATCAAATCCAGGCCAGAGGCAAGCAACATAGAAATAATAATTCCCAAAAACTATAAGTCGGCAATTGAATCTCCGCACTCACAAAGATGACAAGAAGCCATGAATAATGAAATAGCAATAATGCAAGAGAGGGGTGTCTGGCACTTAGTGCCTGCGCCCATCTCACAAAAAATTAATCGGATCCAGATGGGTATACACCATCAAAAGGGATGAAAATGGAAAAGTGAAGAGATTTAAAGCCCGTTTAGTGGCTCAGGGATATTCTCAAGAAAAAGGGGATTCGTATGATGAAATATTTAGCCCCGTTATAAATTTTAGCTTAATAAGAGCTTTTTTTGCAATTTTCGTATGTTTGCTTAACTGGAAGCATTTTCAATTAGACATCAAGTCAGCATACCTTTATGCTAAATTGAATGCCAAAGTTTTCATGCAACAACTACCTAGATATGTCGATCCAAACAACAAAATTATGTCTGTTTGCTAAAAAAGGCAATATGTGGCCTACATCAGAGTGGCAGAGAGTGGTATAATGAGCTGGACACCACTTTGAGAAAATTAAATTTCTTCAAACTCAAATGGTGCAATTGTGCATATTTTTACCAAAACAAAGAAATTAATGTTGGTCTATGTGGATGACATAGTTTTATTCTCAAAACATTAGGGTGATATTGATCATGCAGTTTCTTTACTAAAGGAAGAATTTGATATCAAAACATTAGGAAAAGTCAAAAAACTGTTAGGTGTGAAATTTACTGAAACCAATAACAAATTTTTTATACATCAAAGGCAGTATATTGATAAAGTTTGCCAAATGTTTAAAGAATTCAAATATCCTATTTCTTCACTCCCTATTACAAAAGGAATCACATTGAGCAAAAATCATTGCCCAATGAATGATGAAGAATTAAAGCAAATGCAAAATTTCCCATACAGAAGTTTGATTGGATATTTAGCCTATTTATCAAGTAGAACTAGACCAGACATATGTTACGCTGTAAATATTCTGTCTCAATTCCAAGAGAATCCAGGCATTGGGACACATTACTTAAACTTTTGGGATATCTTGAAAAAACAAAGAATTACATGTTAAACTTATTGGGCATTGGTAACTTAAATTTAAATTGCTACTCAGATTCAGACTTTGCCGCCAATAGGGATGACAGAGTGTCACTCGGGGGTATGTTATTTCTAATAGATAGAGTACCCATTTCTTGGCGTAGATTTAAACACAAGTGTGTTAGTCTGTCAACGATGGAAGCAGAATATGTTTCATTGGCAGAAGCTGCAAAAGAAATTATTTGACTGTAAAATATCATTGAGGAATGTATGAAGCTAGGGTTAAAATGTAACAGAAATAATAGTATAATTTACTATAACAACCAAGCTGCAATTAATTTTTCGAATTCCCCTATTGAGAATAACGGAACCAAGCATATTGACATAAAATATTATTTTCTGAGAAATTTAGTTGAGAATGAATCTTTTAAGATCATCTTTGCAAATACCAAAGAAAACGTAGCAGACTATTTTACAAAGCTAATGACCAAGGATAGAGCATTAAAATTTTGTAATCAAATTTTCAAAAACACAAATGATTAAAATTGTAACTTCTAAAAATTTCTAACTCCTAAATATGGTTAGGATATCGTATAATTTACTCCTACCTCTTTGATACAGATACTTGTATCTAGAGTAGATATATGTGTAGAGTATATATATATGTAACTTTTCAAAAAATTTTCACATTACACTGAATGTATATATATATCCATGTTTTCAATTCTCGCATAAGACAACTATGCTTATGTGTATAACTTGTGTGTTTACTCCTTGTTGTCATACACTTGGTTATGATTCATTGATGAAAAACCACTTCTTTAAATTTTTATATGAATACAATACAGAAAGAAAAATCTTTCATTATCTGTGTCACTACTGTTAGTATTGATAATGTATACTGGTCTTGGACAGAGATAATGAACAACTATAACTTAAATTGAATATTTATAGTAAATTTTTTTTAATATTAAATATTGAATTTAATAGTTATACATAAAATTTTCTACAACTTGAATTTGATATTTATAGTAAATTTTTAATCTTAAATATTGAATTTAATAGTTATACATAAAATTTTTTACAACTTGATTTTGATATTTATAGTAAATTTTTAATCTTAAATGTTAAATTTAATAGTTATACCTAAATTGCTTGAAGACTTGAATTTGATATTTACAATAAATTTTTAATCTTAAATATTGAATTTGATAATTATACTTACATTTCTTGAAACTTAAATTTTGATAGTTATACTAAATTTTAAAATTTTTTGGAACTTAGTGTTTCTATGATATCTAAAAGCTTCTTTCAATGATAATTTTTTTTTTAGCTTAACATGAAAGTGATATATATACTTTGTCTTAGCTGTATAAAGAACTTGACATTTTTGCTGTTATGTTTTTTAGAGTAAATTCATTGATTGATAGCACGTGCGCCAAGATTTGGGGTTTTGCATGAGGAGGCCGATTATTGGAAACTTGGTTCTGTTTTTCTTGCAATTCTCGTTATCGTGGGAACGTGTCTTCATTTTAGGAATGGTTTTTGTTGGAAACATGGTTCTGTTTTTGTCGCGATTCTCGTTATCGCGGGAACGTGTCTTCATTTTAAGAATGTTTTTTCTGTTCCCGTGAATGACTCGTGACGAGAACAGAACATGCCATTCATGCAAATCACCTTCTCGCCGCGCGTGCATCCTGATTTGCATATTGTGGGGGCGCTGCCGTCAATGGTTGTATTCTGGAGCGTACCCATCACTGTGTATATATGCTAGGACGCATTCTCTGTTACTTATGTCATGGATGTACGGTATAGATGTTTGAATTGGTCTTAACGTTGACTTATGGTTTGATGAAATGGTCTATGATCGAATAATCTGATGCTTAGCAAATACTTGGTTTGAGTATGTTGCGGTATGTTAGTGTTTTCGGCTAAGTTGCTTATACAAAAGTACGCGTCAAGTTCCGATAGTTTTATTTCGGAAAGTGCAATAAAATGTTTCTGGTGTTGGCTCTTTCAATTTTAAAGAGACCAAGTTAATTTTTCGCGGTCTTGGACTTAATGTAATGCCATGATGTGTGACCTGACGATGGTGGTTTCGTAAACAAACACGGCATTAGTGGTAATGTAGCTTTTCTCTACTTATCAATGTTATAGCAACAGCATAAGTAACTGAGAGTGTGTATGCCTAGTCATAAACTGTTTATCAACCTTTTTCATGAGCTTGCTAGCTCATTTTTGTACATACTGTTTGGCTTTGCAACGATGTTACAGTGTTTTGTAACCATGTCTTAAGCAATGGATCTCACGATAATAAAAGTTCTTGCAAAATTTAAAAATTTGAATTTAAAGATAGCAAAGTACGCACTGGCATAGAGTCAATAAGTGTTGGCTGGGTCATGAAAGCACACAAGTCCAGTTTTAAAGAAAAACTTCGTTCACTTTATTGTGTGAAAACATAACTCTGCATATTACACGTACCTGGTAATTTTCCATGCCGTAAAACATCAAAATATACTATGTACAAAAAGTTTGCAGTTGTAAATGACTAGACAGAGATTTCTTGAAGCATTGGTAGAAAAATAACTATACTACCTCTATAACTTGCGTGTATTTGCAACTACCATTGAAGGTATCACACTTGGCAAAGGGAAACCAAAGGATAGAACATCAAAAAGTATTTAAAGCGACTTCCGAACGTTTGTAAGTAAATTTAACGTTCAATACACGCTGGTCTGAACTGACCACATCTGCATCCGTTTCGACTTAAAAACCGTCGTCAAACGATATCCCGCAGTGCTTCTGTCAATAACATTTCTGTCTGCCTGCATCAGACTATCAGTGTCTAATCGATCATCATCTGATCGATCGAATGTCAATCTAATTGCTTCAAAATACCTCTGCCCTATATATCCGAGAATGGACAGCTCCGGAAATGCCCCCGGATATGCAAATCAGATGCGTACGCATTGAGAACTGATTTGCATGAAACCTCATGTTGAAAAACGTCACGGTTCACGCCGGTGAACGGGAAGAGTCGTTCATATTAAATTTGCATAAACGCCCGTTCACGGGAACGTGAATCGCGATGTATTGATTTTTTCCAACAATCGGCTCCCTCATGCAAATCCTTAAGTCTCAATGCATATGCAAAAGAAAACTTACTCTGAGAAACCAAGGTATATCAATAAACACCAAGGTCCCCAGTATCCTATCAAACATATAATGAAGGAAAAATTTAAAGTATTATATCATTATTAAATTTAAAATAAAATGCATAAATACTTATAGCATCTGAAAAAACAGTTAAGTATTGTCGACAGTATTGTAACAACAACATTTCACATCAAGTAGAAATTTATATACAACACAACTTCAATGCTTAAGTATTAGCATTCAAAAATTTAAATTTTAGTTTAAGTTTAATTATAAGTATCCAAAATTTAAGTATAAGCATATTATCATATTAAACAAGTCAACTTTAAAAGATTAAGATTTTGTATAAGCATAGAATTTAAGTTTACTTTAAATTTGAGTATAAACACTATAATTCAAAAAGCTTAAAAAATTTTAGTCTATTAATACAATACAAGTATACATAATTAATACTATTAGACTGCATTGATATACCAAATATTTAAAAATACATGATGCAAGTAATTAGATAATAAAATTCCTTTATCAAAACTTTCAACACATACTTTTTACTAAGTTGAAAAATACAAAATTTTATACACATAAGCTACTATTTAGCATTATGCGGGTAATAGAAAATGGATGTATATACAAAGGTGTAAAGTGAAAAAGATTCAATATCACAAAAATTTATACTCAAGATATACTATCTTATATTAATGAGGTTTAAGATAAACAATAATGTATATATATGACATCTTTAAAAATTCCCAAGTTGTAAATTCAATTTAGTATTTAAAATTATTTAATAGTTATTTAGTATTTAATTTTCTTTAGACTAAACATTTAATCTCAAAAAGTTTGATTTAGTTTTTAAAAATTTTATTACAAAATTTAAGTATTATTTCCTTAGTCATTGGCTTAGTAAAGTGATCTGCTAAGTTATCTTTACTATTTACAAATTTAACATTAAAAGATTCATTGACTATTAAATTTCTTAGGAAATGATATCTAACATCAATATGCTTAGTTCTATTGTTTTCAATTGGAGAGTTAGAAAAATTAATGGCTGCTTGGTTGTCGCTAAAAATAACACTGTTACTTTTATTAAAGTTTAACCCGAGTAAATGACATTCTTCAATTATGTTTTGTACCCATACCATTTCCTTAGCGGCTTCAGTTAGTGATACGTATTCAGCTTCCATGGTTGATAAGCTGACACACTTATGTTTAAAGGTACGCCAAGAAATAGGTACATTGTCAATAAAGAGTATCATGCCTCCAAGTGAAACACGGTCATCTCTATTTGCAGCAAAGTCAGAATCTGAGTAACAATTTAATTTTAACTTCTGAATGTTAGATAAATTCAACATATAATTTTTAGTCTTTTCAACATATCCTAAAAGTCTTAACAATGCATCCCAATGCTTAATTCCAGGGTTTTCTTGAAATTGAGATAATATATTGATGGCATAACAAATATCAGGTCTAGTTCTACTAGATATAAAAGCCAAACACCCAATTAAGCTCCTGTAAGGAAAACTTTGCATTTGCTTTATTTCTTCACTTGTCTTTGGACAATCTATTTTACTTAGAATATTCCCTTTAGAAATGGGAAGTGAAGTAACTGGATATTTATATTGTTGAAACATTTGACATACTTTATCTATATACTGACTTTGATGTATAAAAAATTTATTGTCACACTCTTTAAATTCCACGCCTAACAGTTTTCTAATTTTTCCTAATACTTTGATATCAAATTCTATGCTAAGTAATGAAACAATGTGGTCTATGTCCCTTTGATACTTTGAGAAGAGAATTATGTCATCCACATAAACTAGCATAAGAACTTTGCTATTATAAATATAGGCACAATTACACCATTGAAGTTTTAAAAAATGTAATTCTTTTAATTTGGTGTCAAGTTCATTAAACCATTCTCTTCCACTTTGATGAAGACCATAAATGGCTTTCTTCAACAAACAAACATAATCAGGCTGTTCCTGATTGACATAACCTTGAGGCTGTTTCATATATACCTTTTGACTCAATTTAGCATAGAGATAGGCAGATTTGATATCCAACTGGAAATGCATCCATCCAAGCATGCATACGAAAATTGAGAAGAATGCTCTAATTAAGTTGTAACAACAGGGGTAAAAACTTCATCGTATGATTCTCCCTTTTTCTGACCATACCCCTGGGCTACCAAACGAGCTTTAAATCTCTTGATTTTCCCATTCTCGTCTTTCTTAATAGTGTAGACCCATCTATTGCCTATATGCTTTTGTGAGGTGGATGCAGGAACTAGTTCCCAAACACCCCTCTCTTGCATTATGGCCATTTCTTCATCCATAGCTTTACACCATTTTTCGGACTGGGAAGATTTAATAGCAGCGTTGTACCCTTTTGGTATATTTATTTCAATAGTGCTTGCTTCTGGTCTGCCTCTGACCCTTTTAAGACCTTTATTTTCCCGAAAATTAAACAGTTGCTGATCAAATTGTATATTTCTTTTATCACAATATTTCTTAACATCATTGTGCGACCTCAGCCTTTTATTATCTCCTTGAGCGTAATAATACACATCGGTTCTACTCCCATCGGGTCTTGGAACCGTCTTTCGCTGCCAAGCAATATTCGAGCAAGGAGTCATACTGGAGTCAGCAGGAGAGTCCGTTTCCTCACTGGATTCAGACGGATCGTCACCAGTGTCTTCACTCTCTCCTGCCTCCCCATCAGACTGCCCTCTCGGATATTCCCCGTCGGAGTATTCTGAAAGGTTATCTCTTGATATCCCTAAGGAGATATTTCTGGGACAAATTGGGTCCAGGATGCCTTCCACTACATCACCCTCATCAAACCTCACATTGCAGGTCTCAATTGTTCGTTTTTCCCCTGACAAAAATATCCTATATCCTTTAGTTTTAGTAGCATAGCCTACCATCACTCCTTCTGTAGCTTTCATGTCTAACTTCTTTCTGAGCTGATTGGGTTTGCCTACATATGCTCTACAACCAAAGGTTCTAAGATGTTTGACTGAAGGTTTTCTACCACTGTAGAGTTCATGTGGAGTTTTAGTCTTAAATTTGTGACATATTTGATTTTTAGTGTATGTAAAACACAATATTGCTTCCGCCCAGAATCTGTCATGCAATTTGCTGTCGTTCAACATGGCTCTAACACAGTCAAATGCGGTTAAGTTGAATCGCTCTGATACTCCATTTTGCTGTGGGGTATATGTGTTAGTCCTCTCAGCCTTAATACCGATATCCCTCAGGTAATTTTTGAACTTATCATGGCAGAATTCCATCCCATTATCCGTCCGGATACATAGAATTTTAGTACCTAATTGCCTTTCCTCTCTGGCCTGAAACTCTTTAAAATGTGAAAATACTTCTGACTTCTGTTTCATAAGGTAAACAAAAACTTTTCTACTATAATCATCTGTTATAGTTAAGATATACTTATTCCCACCATATGAGGCTGTGGGTAAGGGACCACACACATCCATGTGTAACAATTGTAATGGTCTAATGGACCTTATCCTACCGGTGGGTTTATACGATACTCTCCTAGACTTAGCCAATTTACAAGATTTACAATTTAACTTTTTGTATTTAAGCCTAGGAAGTCCGTTTACAGCAGAAACTTTGCTGGTTTGGAGGAGATATTCAGCGTTTATGTGGCAATATCGTTTATGCCAAAGACAGTTTGTACTGTTAAGTTCAGTTACTGAACTGCAGGTTTAGATATTAAACTATCCACATTTCTATTCTGCTTAGTTTTTGTTTTGTCAGATTTAAATTTAGTTTCTTTAAGATTAGGTGCTATTTTTACTTTGTCTATTTTTCTGGAAGCACTAGGATCCCTATCCTTGGATTTCTTATCCTTTTTGTGTTTCTTGTCTCCATCTCGATCCCCATCTTTAGATTGACGGTTTTCTACTTTATATTGTTCCTGGGTACTATACTTAGGTTTTAAAAAATATAACCCATCCTTTCTTTTTGCATAAAAGAATTTCTCCCCTTTGGGTGTAAAAAACCATAGAACCCCATTAGCTCCATTAAAACTAAAATTTTGTTCCTCAAGAACAGATGCAGCTAATAAATTTCTCCTAAGTTTAGGAGAATACATAACATTTTCCAATTTGATAATACTTTGTTTATCCTTAAATTGGACATACATTTCCACCGTCCCGATAGCCTCAACTGGACTTTCGACATCCCCTACTGCTAGCGACATTGAAGTGCCTTTGCACTCATTAAATTTGGAAAATAACTTAATGTTATTACAGAAATGTCGTGTAGCAGCAGTGTCTACTACCCAGCTGAGTCTATCGCTAGGATCGATTACAGTATTAGCCTCAATCTGTGGAGACCCAAGAAATTCCACAATACTAGATCCATTATTTCTACTGCAATTAGATTTAGTATGAAGTAGTTTGTTACACTTAAAACACTTAATTTTACTTTTAGAAATATTTACATTATGACTAGAAGTATTTACATTAGACACATTTGGAAATTTAAGTTTAGACACTTTTTTACTCTATTTACAAATTTCTTAGAAGTAAAATATGCAGAATTTGAACTCACAGTTTTGGAAAAGTCACTTGCTTGTTGACGAAGCCGGCTCTCCTTAGCTGATAGCTCTGCTTGTATTTTGCTGAGCTTGAAGTCCGAGTCACTCCAGCGATAAATCAATTGAACGATGCCACGGAATTCTTCCGGAAGGTACCGAATCGACTGGAATGCAACATATAGGTCTTCAATGGGGTGTTTCGCGTCTTTAAGCCTCGTCACGGCCTTCGCAGTCTTGAGCAAAAAATGTCAACAGGCTCGTCTTGCTCCGGCCGAATGTCGAAGAACTCGTCTAGTAGACGCACTAGGTTGGCTCGGGAAGGCGCTTGAAAATATTCTTTCAAGGTATTCCATGCTTGACTAGGTTCGTCGGTGACGTTTATCAACTCCTTGTATTCCGAGGATAAGCTTTGATAGATGATTGCGAGCGCTCGGTCATTCCTCCGAAAAAATCATCGTAGTCGCGGCGACTTGCATCTTCTTCCAAAGGCTTAGCACTTCCATCTACGTGTCCGAAACATCCTTCTCCCTTGAGGACGAATGAGATGTCGGTACACCAGGTGACGTAGTTGTCCCGCGTCAGCAACTCCGTTCTACTTGCCTCCATGGCCACTCGTAGATTTGAAGAAGCAGAAGCAAAAGTCTTTTGTACACTGTTTACGTTTACACTGTTGCGTTTCGTTGTTCACACGAACTTCAAAATGGTGCCAAGTGCGGCCCCCATCTGAACACTGGAACGATTTCTTTAAAAATACTTGCACTTATGATTCTATTGGGCGTTGAACTGGCCCGTAACCGTTTCTCTTGGAAAATTTAAAAATTTGAATTTGAAGATAGCAAAGTACGCACTGGCATAGAGTCAATAAGTGTTGGCTGGGTCATGAAAGCATACAAGTCCAGTTTTAAAGATAAACTTCGTTCACTTTATTTTGTGAAAACATAACTCTGCATATTACACGTACCTGGTAATTTTCCATGCCGTAAAACATCAAAATATACTATGTACAAAAAGTTTGCAGTTGTAAATGACTAGACAGAGATTTCTTGAAGCATTGGTAGAAAAATAACTATACTACCTCTATAACTTGCGTGTATTTGCAACTACCATTGAAGGTATCACACTTGGCAAAGGGAAACCAAAGGATAGAACATCAAAAAGTATTTAAAGCGACTTCCGAACGTTTGTAAGTAAATTTAACTTTCAATACACGCTGGTCTGAACTGACCACATCTGCATCCGTTTCGACTTAAAAACCGTCGTCAAACAATATCACGCAGTGCTTCTGTCAATAACATTTCTGTCTGCCTGCATCAGACTATCAGTGTCTAATCGATCGTCATCTGATTGATCGAATGTCAATCTAATTGCTTCAAGAAACCTCTGCCCTATATATCCGAGAATGGACAGCTCCGGAAACGCCCCCGGATATGCAAATCAGATGCGTACGCATTGAGAACTGATTTGCATGAAACCTCATGTTGAAAAACGTCATGGTTCACGCCGGTGAACGGGAAGAGTCGTTCATATTAAATTTGCATAAATGCCCGTTCACGGGAACGTGAATCGCGATGTATTGATTTTTTCCAACAAAAGTGATGTTTGTGTTTGACGAATTTGCCTTTTATTAATGAACACTTTACAACTGCATCTTACCCTCTGCTAAACTTCTGCTCTGCCAACAGTGACATCAGCACGTCTGGTTATAAGGAAAGGGGAAATGGCGGCAAAATTTTTCTAAAATACTTCCCTGTCGCCAGCAGTTTTACCGTTCCCGTGAACGACTCGTGACGAGAACAGAACATGCCATTCATGCAAATCGCCTTCTCACCGTGCACGCATCCTGATTTGCATATTGTGAGGGCGCTGCCGTCAACGAATGTGTTCCGGAGCTTACCCATCACTGTGTATATATACTAGGACGCATTCTCAGTTATTTATGGTTTTTTAAGTGGCTTCTGTCTTATGTCTTAATGTGTGTCTGATCGTTGGATTGATGACTGAGGTCTTATAGTGATCTAATGCTTAGCAAATACTTGGTTTGAGTATGTTGCGGTATGTTAGCGTTGTCAGCTAAGTTGCTTAAACAAAAGTACGAGTCAAGTTCCGATAGTTTTATTTCAGAAGGTGCGATAGAATGTTTCTAGTATTGGCTCTTTCAATTTTAAAGAGACTAAGTTAATTTTTTGTGGTCTTGGACTCTGTGTAATGCCATGACGTGTGACCTGACAGTGGTGTCTTCGTAAACAAGCACGGCATTAGTGGTAATGTAGCTTTTCTCTACTTATGTATAAGTAACTGAGTAAGCAACAATATAAGTAAATGAGAGTGTGTATGCCTAGTCATAAACTGTTTATCAACTCTTTTTCATGAGCTTGCATTTTTTGTACATACTGTTTGGCTTTGCAATGACGTTACAGTGTTTTGTAACCATGTCTTAAGCAATGGATCTCACGATAATAAAAGTGATGTTTGTGTTTGACGAATTTGCCTTTTATTAAAGAACACTTTACAACTGCATCTTACCCTCTGCTAAACTTCCGCTCTGCTAACAGCGACATCAGCACGATAAGTTATAAGGAAAGGGGAAACGGCGGCAAAATTTTTTTAAATACTCCACAGCCGCCATCAACAAGACTGAACCTACTCTCATCTGAGAATAGTACGCAAGCCCAGTCCTGTTCGATCCAATTGCGATGCTCACGACACCATTGCAAACGGGCGGTATGGTGCAGTCTGGACAATGGGACACACACAATAGGTCTGCGGGCGTATAGTCCTCCTTCTCCCAAACGGCTGGCTACAGTTTTTCGGGAGATCCACTGTCCTGTGGTGTCAAGAAACTGATTTGCCACCTGCTGAGCTGTGATGCGCAGATCCCTTTTTGCCAATAAGACAATGTACCTTTCTCCTGCAGGCATTGTACTTCTAACATGACCTCCCCCGTGACGCTTGCTACACATTTCAGTTGTTTGCCACAGCCGTGGGTGATGTGGGTGATGTCGAACTCCCTGCAACATCTGTTATTTTTTGTCCAACTTTGATCTTTCCAATAATACGGTCATGCATAAAATCATCTAAGTGATATCGGGAAGACATACCGAACATTTTAAATTCGTCAATTAAATTTTTCCCATAAAACTTTCACTTGGAACAACTGTCCACATATTTCAAATCCTTTAAATCTCACGCTATCACGTGACAAACAGGAGTGAAAATGAAAAATTTGCATACGCACACCTCTTCTTACTGTATCCTGCACTTATTCTAATTTTCCACATTTTGCTTCCTTTCATTTTGTGGTTGCTATGTGTTATATTGTCATCCGTCCTTAGCAATTGTCCAGCAGTGTTTATATATGATCAAAATAAGGTAGTTTAGTTTTTAATATGGTAAAATAAAGGAGAAATATTTTCTTGTATTTATAACTGCATTCCTCTTATAAAATTGATATGAATATTTTTAATTGTTATGTTTTTAATATATAAACTGTGATTAATTATTAATAAATTATTTAGTAGGTCAATTATTTTTATTGTTGACTTAATGAAAATACAGCCATTTTACAGCTTACTAAAAAAAAAATCTTACATTTTCCAAAAAAATCACACTAATTTTTTTATGGAAAGACGGTTTCTGTATAGCGAACATGTAAGAAAACATCAGGAAATTTAAATATGGAACTCATCTTGAAATAAATTGTTTTTGCTGAAATAAATTTTTTTATTCTTACATTTTTCCACTTTGAGACAAAAAATGATAAGGTTTTAATTAAAATGTTATTAAAATGCATGCTGTTTAACAACAAGAATATCGACAGAATTAGTACAGAATATCGACAAAAAAAATGACATGTTTCTGACAATAAGGGGCAGAGCAAGAAAGGATTTTATCAAACACAAAGTTTTCATTTCATGCATCTGCAGAGCAGCACCTATTGAATTCTCCATTTCTTTGAAAATGTATTGCTAAAAAACTAATGCATGAAATCAACTAAAATTTTGTATAGTAACTCTACGTACCTTTTTAAAAAATTTTTGAAACAAATCTAAGGGGGTGGGTGACATTTTTGCATTCTTTTCGTTGACTTGACATGGATTGACCCTATTAACTCTTTGGAAAATCAGACTCCATAGCAAATTTATCTGGCTCCGATTATAAAATAAACTTGGGAGAAATTCCTGCCCTTTAAGAGGAATGAATGAATTCACAAATTGAATGCACTTGACAGGGCAAATATATCATTTGAAAGCACTTGTAAACCATGATTTTTTACACAATCTTTATTTATTCCAGAGGGTACCACTGGCATGCAGGGTAAAATGGGGGAAAATCTCTAAATTCTATAAAAATTTTAAGGTTTTATCAATAAAAAGAGGAGGGGTCCCTTCCCCATCTTTTACAAAAATGCTTATCAGCTCTTCCAAGTAGAGGAGGAAAATTTCCTCCTCTTCATAATAGAAGGATGATGGGGCATATTGCATTGACTGCCAGTGGACTGGCCTCATTCCACCACTGACATTCAGTCATGCTATTGTAATTTGACTAAGAAAGATATAGCATACATAACCCTACAAATAGAAGTCCAGAGGTTAATAAAAGTTAATACCACACTGACATTCAGGCATGCTATTGTAATTTGACTAAGAAAGATATAGCATACATAACCCTACAAATAGAAGTCCAGAGGTTAATAAAAGTTAATACCACACTGATGTTCAGGCATGCTATTGTAATTTGACTAAGAAAGATATAGCATACATAATCCTACAAATAGAAGTCCAGAGGTTAATAAAAGTTAATACCACACTGACATTCAGGCATGCTATTGTAATTTGACTAAGAAAGATATAGCATACATAACCCTACAAATAGAAGTCCAGAGGTTAATAAAAGTTAATACCACACATTTTCATAGTAAATCTTTGATAAATTACCTACTATAGTCCTCAAAGTTATGTTAAGATTTCAGATATGACTTAATGGCAACAATATGACCTGTCAACCTGTTGTGCCAAACACCACACTATTAATTTATTAAAAGTCACTGCTAGGGGTAAATCTGTTTAATTCATCAACAAAAGACAGATTTGTCATCCCAATGAGCAATTCATTTATAATTTGAACATCTTTTTTTAGGATACTAAATTTCAAGTAGATTCTAGAAGTGTGGCAGATGGAAATGAGAACTTGCATAGTAAGATAGATAACTTGTTCATATATAAAATAAATAGGTAATTTGTTGTTTTATACCTTTGTAGGCATGAAAATCTATCCAAGTAGAAACAACAAAATGGCCGACTGACTGATTAAAAGATGAAAGTTTCAGAATCTCTATTTTTTAGCACGCATTGGAAAGTCTTGAGGATGCTTCTCTTCGTTTTTCGTTGGTTTCTGTGTTGGGAGTGTCCTGTGATTGCACTTACAATGACTTTTCTTGTATTGATAAAAATGCAGATCCAGAAATATTGTTGTAGACATGAAGTATGCAAACTGAGAAATGGCATTTGACTGTATGTATAAAAACTCCTACACTACCTACATCTGATTGCCGGATTGGATGACTCCAACCTAAACTTTGTTGCAGATGAATTTGTGAAAAAGTCAAATATTTAAAGCATGTTACTACTTGAACCACATAACCAACGATTTTTTTTTCCCCGTCTTTTAAATAATCAGCTGAATAAATACATTTTAAAAGTTTAACTTATTTGAGTATTTGAAAATTAAAAACATTTCCTATTACTAAGACTAATGTTTCAAAGAAGTGTTTAAGAAGCTGAATCTAACAGGATATCGACAATACCATAATGTTGCTTCATGAAGAAAGTTCTGATTGTTATGTCCTTTTCTATTCAAAAAGAACCTTATTAATGGTTTCAATAAATCAAATGACGGGTTTTTATGTTTGTAAATTATTTCATTATGCAAATAAGTTTAATCATTTAATAAACCTCAGGCACATGTACAGTTGAAGAACAGATTTTACTTTTTTACCATGGCAGACTCAAATAGGTATCGATGTAACTACAGCACTGCAAAACTTCTGCGATCAAAATTAATGTTTATTTAGATGTTATCAATTAGTATAAAGTATTATAAATGTTAAAACTTTTAGAAATTTTAATAAAAATCGTATTTATATGAATCTTTAACATTCATGCAGTAATATTAAGATACTCTAAAATAAATTCAGAATAACCCAAAGAATGTTCAGAAAAGATTGACTAGATTCGACTGTTTGAACACACATATTTCATTTTACTAGAATTTTAGAATGAAATTAGTATTATGATTAACACTTGAATGGTCGAGAAGACTAAAAATTTAGACCCTCTTCTTTAATACAACCTATCTCTCTCTGACTAAATGTTCAAACTCAAGTTCTACTATCAGAAATCCTTTTTCTTCCTGCAAAATGCAAGTCAGAATCTTACCTCAAGTATCGAAAAAATTAAATGTTTTATAAGATACAGTTTATATAAAAAATAATTAGAATGTTTGATTTCTATTCATATAATCATATATACACATATAATGATTTGAAAAAAAAAATGGCTTCCTAAAATTTAGAACTTGCAACTATCAGAATGTAAGTGAACTTGCAAGATAAGTCATCTTAAAAAAAGATATTCAATATATGTTATGCTTGAACAAAATATTTCAGGAATAAGAATTTTAATTGGCTGTTAATGAAAATAAAAATTAAGAATAGAAGTATCAAAGTAAAATTATATTTATTACCATAAACTTAAAGCAATGGTAGAGAATCTAATTCAGGGTGGTCACAGACCGGGAATATCGGGAAATGTCAGGGAAATTCATGAATCTGGAAATATCAGGGAATTTTCTACCAATACTGTTAAAAATAGCCAGATTATGCTAGAAATACAGGGGTCAAAAACCCAGGCCGTCCGACTCATCCGAAGATATAGAGCAGCAAAAATGGGCAGCCGGAGAAAGAAATACAGGGGTGGAAAATCTGCACCAAACTGCTACAATTTCCGTTCACTGCTACATCCTGCTACAAAAGCACCTAAAATCTCAATATCTGCGCCAAAAACGCTATTTTTTTACACTCGCAATGTTGGAAACTTGGTTCTGTTTTCGTCACGATTCTCGTTATCGTGGGAACGTGTCTTCATTTTAAGAATGGTTTTACCGTTCCCGTGAACGAGAACAGAACATGCCATTCATGCAAATCGCCTTCTCGCCGCACACGCATCCTGATTTGCATATAGTGAAGACGCTGCCGTCAACGGTTGAGTTCTGGAACGTACCCATCACGGTGTATATATGATAGGACACATTCTCAGTTACTTATCTTGTCTCTCTTAGATCTTGGATCTTAGGATGTCCTTTGATAGACTGGTTGTCTGATCGATAGAATGATCATATGATCTGATGCTTAGCAAATACTCGGTATGAGTATGTTGCGGTACGTTAGCATTGTCAGCTAAGTTGCTTAAACAAAGTAGGAGTCAAGTTTCCGATAGTTATTTCGGAAAGTGCGATAAAATATTTCTAGTATTGGCTCTTCTAAATTTAAAGAGACCAAGTTAATTTTTCGCGGTCTTAGACTCAGAGTAATGCCATGACGTGTGACCTGACGATGGTGGCTTCGTAAGCGTGCACAGCATTTGTGGTAATGTAGCTTTTTCCCTACTTACTAGTGTTATAGCAGCTGTACGAGTAACTGAGAGTGTGTGCCTAGTCATAAATTGTTTACAAACCTTTTTCATGAGCTTGCTAGCTCATTTTGTATATACTGTTTGCTTTGCAACGAATGTTACAGTGCTTTTGTAACTATAACTTATGCAATGGATCTCACAAGAATAAAAGTTGTGTTTGTGTTTGACGAACTTGCTTTTTATTGAAGTACACTTCACAACTGCACATCATCCTCTGCTAAACTTCTGCTCTGCTAATAGTAATACCAGCACGTCAGAATTATAAGGAATGGGCAAATAGCGCTAAAATTTTTAAAATACTTCCCAGTCACCAGCATCGCAAAAGCTAGAGTTCCGCACTGATCGGTCCAAAATACGAGAAGAAAAAATCCGGTTATAGTTATTCACGAAGCGTTAGAGACAGGGGCTGCTCCACTCGCGCAAAGTATTCTGGGATAGTTTGGTGAATGCGGCGAGATTTAAGGTATAACAAAATTGGTGCACTATCGCCTATATGGCTTGTAAAGTTTTATTGTAAGATCGCAGATATGCACCGTCAGTCAGTTCATTCGAAGGTGGGGCGAACGGGCGCATTTTCGCCTTGGCATCCTTTCACAGTTCTGCAGTTTCAGTTGGCTGTCTGATAAGATTATAATGCATTATCTAATAAGATTGTAATCACTTTTAAGAAAAATATCTGAATATCGGCCCGATCCAGACCTAAATGCTATGTATTCAAATGTTTTAAAAGCCCGAATTTGTGAATTTTATGTACAAAAATTTAGATTAAAGTTAACTTATTTTTAAACATTATCTTTACATAACTGAAATGAACCTGCGCTATTTGATAAGATTGTAATCACTTTTAAGAGAAATATTTTAAAATTTTGTCAAATATTTTATTTGATGACGTTGTAATTTAGAGATTCACTGCGAAGTAGCACTGTAATACATAATATAAAATATTTGCTGAACCTGCTTAAATAATCTACAGTTAAAAGATACTTTGTAATATAATTAGATCATAAACAGTTTGTTAAAAATATTAACCGGTAGCCTGTGGTAGCGGTCTACACGGGCTTGTGTCTGACGAACGGATAAAAGCCTGAACCAACCAGTGGGCATAATAGTCGGGTCAAACTTGTTGTGCTTAGATTGAAGAAAAATCTGGTCGGGCAGAACATATTTAATTTTGAAAACCTTTTAAATGAATTTTAATAGAGTACATGAAATTGTGTTGATTTCAGTTATGTAAAGACAATGTTTAAAATTAAGTTAACTTTAATCTTAATTTTTGTACATAAAATTCACAAATTCGGGCTTTTAAAACATTTGAATACAAAGCATTTCAATCTGAACCGGGTTGATATTCAATGCCCTTCAGGCAGCGACGGGCTCGGGTTCTACATCTGTAAATTTCTTCGGATGAAAGTCCAAAATTTTGGCCTCTAGCTAGCGGTTACCTTGCCTGGGGGGCTATTACATACCATCATTTTCTCAACTGTGGCATAATTACTCACGAATTGGCATTTAAATAGGGCTAATGCAGCATATAAAAGATGAAATTCAATGAAAGATTTCAAAATCATGTAATTTCATGTTTTCATTCTTTTAATGTAATTATAAAAATAAATTAAAATAAAATATGTAGTTATGAAACAAAAACATTTTTAATGAACTTTACTTTATCAACTTTATATTTGCGGATGACTGTGGGAATATCTAGGCAGTTTTTGTATTCACTGTAGTTTAAAAGACATTCACTAAATTTCCTTAAAATTTGGTAGCTATGTTGGTTAGGCACCGATTTGATTTTTGGTGAAAATCAAATGATATAAAAGAGAATAAAATGTTACTGCTCCCGCTATGCTCAAATTGAATCAATTAGTATAAACTGTTCTCAACATACCATCAGTTTCTCAACTGTGGCATAATAACTCACGAATTGGCATTTAAATAGGGCTAATGCAGCATATAAAAGATGAAATTCAATGAAAGATTTCAAAATCATGTAATTTAGAAAATATTATTTTGTAACAGTTTGATATAATATATTAAATCAAAAGCAATTTCAATCGGTAAAGTTTTCAAAAATATCTAGATTCAAACCTCTCAGAATAATTTAGGTAGAGTATTTGGAGGATACAAACCTTTGCTGCTAACTGTTAAAAAAACGTTCCCCCCCCCCCCCCCCCCAAAAGCAGAGAACTTTGCATCTTGGGATTTTTAGTGAATCAAAACGATTGATGCAGAAAACCGCATGTATATGTGCACATGCTATTTCCATCTAAAAAGTTAGGAAACAAATGAAAATAGATCGTCTGATAAGATCCACAGATATTTCGGACATATTTTATTTTATTTATATGTTACATAGCACACTGATTGGAGGTAATTCAGCTGTAACACTGATAACTGTTTTTTCTGAGTGAATGTTGGCACCAAAAATGTTGCAATACCATTGCTTTTTCCAAAAAATTGTTTTGAAGCATCAATTTCTCAGAATTTATCATAAATGGAGCTTAGATAAGGACTGGTATGGATCTAGCATTAAATTCTGGAGGAGGTGATAGGGAAGTTCACTAAAGATTCTCATATCAAGTTATGTTTCCATTTCCAGTTCAAAATTTCCTCTTTTCCTTAAAACATCCATTTTTTAAGTTTGGTGATAACTAATATGGAATCAGCATCGAATTCTGGATTCAGAAAGAATTTTTATTTCCTATTTTTTCCCACTTCCGGTTCAAAAATTTCCCTTGAGTCATCTATTTCTTGGAATTGGCTAAAGATAGAGCTTAGACAATGATTTATGCAGTATCAAATTTCAAAGGGGATAGAGGAAATCACAAAGAATTTTAACTTCTGGTTGTGGAGATGTCACTTCCATTTATAAAATTTGCATTTTCCTTGCAGCATCTATTTTTTAAGGATGGGCTTAGATGATGACTGATATAGATTCAGCATCATATTCAAGAGGAAGTAGGGAACCTTCTGCCCCCTCTGGAATTTAGTTTTCTAAGGATTTCTACTTGCAGTTTCTCTTCTTACGGTTCAGAACATTTCCTTAAAACGTATATTTTGATTGACTATAGAGTTTAGATGATGACTGATATGAAATTAGCATCGAATTTCAAGAATGCTAGGAGATGGGGATTTACTAAGGATTTTCACTTCCAATTCTTTTCCCAATTCTGGATAAAAAAAAATTTCATTTTCCTTCAAACATTTATTTCTCAAAATCGGCCATGGATAGAGCTTAAGTGATGACCGATATGTATTCAGTATAAAACTGCTTAGGGGTTAGGAGATTTCATTAAAGATTTCTACTTCTGATTCTACAGATGTTACTTCCGATTAAAAATATTACAATTTTCTTTATAATACCCATTGGCTATAGGAATAGCTTAGATGATGACTGATATGGATTAAGCATCGAATTTTGCAGGGAGTAGGGGTCACTAATGATTTATACTTCTGGTTCTTGAGATATCACTTCCGATTTTTCCTATAATTCATATGACTATGCGAAATACGTGTGCAACTGAGTACAAAAATATTTCGTTGAAAATGTAATGTACACAACACTTTCCGTCATATGAACGATCTTTTATAGACTTTTATTTTTCTGTGTTATATTGTGTTAAACCTTGTACTTGATATGTTTTATTAAATTCATTTTTACCCCAAAATAATATATAAAAGAAAAAAAGTGGTACCCCTTCCCCTTTATTTTTACCTAGGGCCCGCAGCTTGACTTAGTACCCGGGCCCAAAATAGAATGTGGGGGCCTGGTACTAGCCAAGTTGATGCTTTTCTGCTGGAAAAAAAACTTGAGTATCGATCGGACGATTATAACGCAAGATATTCAAGGTCTTTCTTTTCTGGCCCGTCTACGTTCCAACCATGTAACGTGGATGTAACTTTGGTACATTCCAAGAATGTAATAATGCTTTGTTCTGGCGATGTAGCTTAAGTACATTCCAATAATGTAAAAATATATCCTGGTGATGTAACTCCTATACATCCAAGTAAAATAACAATACGATGTTCTAGCGATATTTCTTTGGTATAATCCACGAACATTACAATGCGATATTCTGGCGGTATAACTTTCGTATGTCCTACGAGTGTAACAAAGTTATGTTTTGGTGACAACTTTGGTATGTACCACGCATAAAACAATACGATGTTCTGGCGATATAACTTTGGTACATCCCAAGAATGTAACAATGCGATGTTCCGCGAATGCGAAATTGATACATCCCAAGAATATCGCAATGCGATGTGCCGTGAATGCAAAATTGGTACATCCAAAGAATATTGCAATGCGATGTCCCGTGAATGCAAAATTGGTACATCCAAAGAATATTGCAATGCGATGTCCCGTGAATGCAAAATTGGTACATCCAAAGAATATTGCAATGCGATGTCCCATGAATGCAAAATTGGTACATCCCAAGAATATCGCAATGCGATGTCCCGTGAATGCAAATTTGGTACATCTCAAGAATATCACAATGCAATGTCCCGTGAATGCAACATTGGTACATTCCAAGAATGTAACAATGCGATGCCACACCAGGCGGACATTCGGCTGTGACAGGGACATTACTGCGATATCGCCGTTGCATTACGAGATCTCCCTGCGACATCTCATTGCCCCATTGCGATGTTCTTGGGATGTCCCAGATATGTTTCGGTGCTGTTAGGGTACTTCTGGTTGAAACTAGAAAAATCCATTCTAAAAATTCAAACTTGTTACGTACTCCCGTCGATTAGAGCAAATGGAAATTTTATAGAGTTAAAAGGAGATAGTGCTCTGCACGAGTGTGGGCTGAACTTGAGTGGCTAGACTTGAGTTTTCTACTGTTTCGGGCCAGGTTGAGTCTTTCTTTTTAATTAAATGTTTGTTACGACTGGGCCGAACATATTTATTCTGAAATTCTTTTCAGTGGATTTAAATTGAATACATGAATTTAATCCGTTTATTTCAGCTACGTAAAGAGCAATGTTTAAGAAGAAAACAGACTCAAGTCTCCACAAAAAAATTTCACAAATTTGATTTTAACATATTTGAATACAAATCATTTCGGGCCCGTCGAGATGCAGTTATCTTCGGGCCGAGTTCCATTCTACATTTATAAATTTCTTTGGGCTTGGTCCGTGTTTAAGTATGGGTCGGGTGAAAATTGGCACATCGAGACCATGTATTGCGAGCGCCGTGTAGCATTTTGCGTTCGATCAGCGGATTCAATGGGTGGACGATGAGGGGGAGAGGAAATAACTAGTGACTGTGCTTGCAATACAGACCCGAAGGCTCTCCTAGAAAGGAGGCGTTGATGATGCACACTCGAGTTATTTAGAAAGTTTGTGATTAATTAGTAAAATGAATTCCGTTATATATTGCATTACAATAAAAGTTTTACATTTTGTATTTATGATATTTTCTTTTTTAGGAATCTGGTTTATAACAGGTGACGTTGCTACATTTTTAACATGTATAATTTTAACTTATGACTGCAATTCATTCATTATTCCTTTATAGGTATTTATGTTTCATTTTGTAAAATAAAATATATTCAACTATTATTACTGTAACTTTTAAAGACAACTTTTTAAAAGAGTTATGTGTTACACGAGCATATACTAAAATGAAAATTGTTTCGCTGGCAAAATGTTTAGATATTGCTACTGTTTGTGCAGATTCTAAAGCGAAATGCAATAAATTTGTATCCGAGCAATTTGTATTATTCCCGTACATCATTGATTTGTGGGCAGTTTGAAATTCTGCAGAACCAATGGTGGAATTCTTTAAGACTGAAGATCCCAGTAACAATTTAAATTCAAAAGTATGATGTGGTAGCACACAACTTGCCCTATATAATGCAATTAATTTATCTTTTTTACAGTGAAAAAATGATGTATAACATCCACACACTAGGTTTTTAATACTGGATTGTACATTTGACATTTGAAGGGTGGCTTTCGTCATAATTTTACAATGACAACTGTTATTATTTTTTTTTAAGGAATCTTTTATCTTGAGGCCGTCCGAGAGGATGGCAACTTACGAAAATTTGCCATCCTCGCTGAATTTTAACCCGTCGAGGATGGCCGATATTCGGAAACCTGGTCAGACCCGTGCACCCTTTGAAGGATTTGCAGAAGTGGAAGTCTTTTCTATCACAAATTTACATATATGAGAACTCTGAACAAGTCGAAGTAAATGCCCACAAAATTTTTATTAATTAATTTTTACTTTTTATTTATTGTTCAAAATGTTATCCATTAAAAAACATATCTGTCTAATATGCACTGAATTAAGTGAGTGGACAATGTATCCAAATGATCAAGCACGTTCACTATAGCTAGGATATTGGTTTGAATGTCATTCAAATCAAGAATAACAGAAAACTCAAAAACGCTTTGCCTAATGACCGAGCGCTTCCACTTGAGTTAGAATCTTGGTTTGGCTCACATCTTCTGGGTCAGAGGAAAAATCTAATATTTCAAAAAATTTGAATGAGGGATGATGATGCAAAGAAATAATTAAACAATTTAAAACAATGTTTTAGAGTATTTTACTCACGCGAAAATCTTGATTTTGCTTTCATTCGACCTGTCTCAGTTTCCAGATTAATGAAAAAAAAATTAAAAATTTCAATTAGGTTGTGACGATACAAAGGTATTGCAAAAACTTGCATCATTTCGGTTCTCAAAATGTGCACAAATTCATTTTTTTTTTTTGTTTAAAATTGAAACAGTTTTTGATATTCTGAACTTCTATTGTGTGTAGATATCATATTGAGTGGCCACTAGCTATTAAGAATGGCTGAAGCATGGGTAAAATAGCTGGTTTTAAAATATGCTCAGCGTAATAATCATTAGAAAAGCTGAAATATTAAATATAAAAACTTTGAAATTCAAAGTATTGCATGAGAATGTTAACTATAAGAATAATCTTACTTCAATCATTATTAACTCTCATAATATTTGGTTAGTAACGCACAATATTTATCTAAAATTAAACAAAATATGAAAATCTGATGTGGGCAACACGTGACTTATATAATGCAATAAATTTTCTACTTTTACAGTTAAAAAAAAATGTTATTCTTATAGTAGATACTTATATTCTTTCAAAAATATTGAATTTTCTTGAATTAGTCGTGATTTTCATTGATTTAGCGTCATTTTTATCCATTTGGCGAGATTTTCGTTCATTTGGCAGCATTTAAAAATGTCGCCAAGTTGGCGATATTCCGCTTAATCTAACGCCAAAATCTCGCCAAGCGTTATGGATGGAGAAATAAGTTATTCTTGCAGCGGATAAATGACTATTGGCGTTCAAATACAAAAGTATTACTCAAAGTACGTTTTCTCGTGAATAGAACGAGTTAGATCCACCAGAATAATGTCACCCAATTTATAGCATGATATTACATATGAAAAGTAAACATGTTTCTTAACAGTTAATATATTTTTTTTTAATTTATGGGATTTTTTGATAAATTTATTTGAAAAATGTGCAATATCTCGAGAACGGTTCATGCTAGCGTTCTAAAATTTATGTCATTCGTTTTCTAAGACAAAATTACATAAGAAATGCCAATTTGCACAACTTTATTAAAGCTTTTGATTTTTTGATGATTTTTTTAAAATTTCACTCGAAAATTTAGGAGGGTTCTGAACATTCGATTGTGTTTTAAAACAATAGGCTTCCAGTATTCATAGATTGTGATTTTTGTACCCAATTTCATTCGAATCGCTCCATTCGTTCGTGAGATATCGTCTCCACAGACTCACTGACACACACACACACCATATCAAAAATATTCGATTCGTGATCAGCGATGCTTGAAACGTGCTCTCCGGTCGAAAACTCGAATTCGAATTTTCGACCCCGTCCCAATACTTTCCTTATACATTATGTATATAAGGAAAGTAAAAATACCTGTGTAGTTTGCATATTCTGCAATAATTAAAAGATGGAGATGGATGGAAAAATATGCTTGTGGACTCGATTCAAAATGAATTGTGCAATCCCACCATTTATACACAAAATTATTTCGTGTAGTACAACTTTTATTCATTTATCCTGGTGCACCTGATGATAATATTTGAAATGTGTTACTACTTTAAAAAAAATTCTTAAGCAATTCAAATTTTCAGAACTTTTTACTTCAAATTCACACCAAACAAAGAATAATTGAGCAAAATTTTGTTTTTGTAATGAGAGCGAAACATAAGTAAATGTATCAGGTGGAAAGGGAAGTGCACTACATTAATCCACAATCTTCCAGTTTTTTCTACTTTATTATTTTTTTTTTTCAGGAGAAGTAAAAAGGGTGTTTTGTTTCTATTTTTCTTCTACTTTTGATCCCACTAATGAAGTTCGGATTTGGGGGCAAAAGAAATTAAAAAACAAACAAGAACAATCGCAACTTTTATTTTGATAATATTCCTTACAGTGCCGATTTCGAACCTTCAGATTTTTGCCTGGTTTCCAATTCGGCATTGGAATGGCAAAAATTTTAAAAAGTTTTTAAGGAGAATTTGGGAAAACGAAGGAGTTTGGGGAGATTAAGGAGGGCCCTTAAAAGCAAAATGTGAATTTAAGGACCGTGCGAACCCTGTTGAACAGAATAGATGATTAACTTGAATGTAAAACCTCGTCAGATATATTCTATAAATCTAATTTACATACCGAAAAGCAAGTTTGTAAAATAATTTGATATAGTCTGTGGTCGATCTATCCAAATGAAATTGGGGTGAAAACTAAAAGTGCTAGCTATAGCTATAAATAGTTATCAAGTCATTAGTAGCACCTTCAATACACTCTAGTGTGTTATTCACTCAAAATCGTTTTGGCTTCAGTGAACTGGAGCTACCGCCAATTTTTTAAATTACATTTTAATGTGGTAAGTGCAAGAATCATTGAGCTTTTTCACAATTTTATATGCGTTCTTCCGAGAGGTTGGTGGTAGGGGAAGGAAGGTACGGTCCTTGTGGATGCCTCCCCCACTGGGTTCCGGTCTAAATTGAGTGGCATTTCCCGGCCGTCCAAACGGCTACCTTACACCTTTCTGGTAGGTCGGACGGTCTGGGTCTCAACAGCAACAACAATTTTATATGTATTGTCTTAATGTGAAACATATTAAGAATTCTGTATACAAATATTTTCCTTACTGTACCTTATAATGTACTTAATAACTATGTAAAAAGGATGTTCATCCTTAAAGCTGAACAGCTGTTTGGCAAGGAAGTACCCCTTTTTTTAATTTTAAACGTGTTAAATAAATTACGCACTACATCTACAAATTCATCCGTTTCAAATGCATGGAAACTTTTCATAGTTCATAATTTGTACATAAGCATAAACTTGTCTGTGTTTCCCCAACAGGTGACTTGAAGTACACTAGTTCTAGATTTCACACTCATGTGAGATTTTTATCCTGACACTCTCCCACACTTGTTCATCTCACTTTTAAGTGCCACCTAAGAGTTATCTGCTAGCACGATTGGTTGGTAAATGAATAGGGAAATGTCACACAATTGGAAATGGCTAAATGATGCAGCCCATCCCACCTTTCTGGATGATCCTGGTGATCACAAGAATCCACACAAATCAACTAAAATCCCTCCAAGGTCTTATTTTCTTTTGGATTCATGACGGAAGGGCTATAGTTTCTGGCACTGGTTTTGGTTTCCCTTCATGCACCGTCCGATGTCCACCAGGTACACCTGATTGGCCGGGCAGTTCAGGACGCGACCTTTCAATCTCGATTCGCTGCGGGAGACGGGAGCACACAATACAAACTTGCTACACTCGGACGGATGAATGAAAACACCCCGCCTGTGACACACAATCTCACTGTCAGATGAGACTTCCACTGGAGGGCCTTCAGCATTCTCGTCAAGTTTCAATGCCGGACGGCTTGTTGTGGTGGACAGACCCCTTGGACTGGTAGTGCGTGGGACTGGAGTGATGCTGACTGACCTGAAATGAAAAGTGCATTAAGTGAATGAAAAAGAGGATCAATTAATAATCACGGGAAATGAGAATTACATTGCATGAAATTGTTCCCATCCATCATGAAATGAATGTTGATGGGTCAACACCTATTTCTTCCAAAACATGTGTGGACAAAATCCTAAAAAGCGCCAGTCAAACAGTGTAATAGTCATGTTGGTCAACTGATGCTTGATCTCAACGCAAATGTTCGAAAACCACAGAAGGCTTTAACTGTTCGAAACACTGTGTAAACAAACTCGCGTATCTGCTTAAAGATACGGTTAAAATCTAAAGGTTAATTTCATCACAGTTAACTGTCTAGAATTTGGAAAGTTTGTTTTGTGTCTCATCTGTTTTTAACTTGAATTCCTGCAGATCGTAACGTAATATGAACGGGATATGCGCATTTTCATTCAACTGGAAATTTGCATACTCCGGGCCTAACTTGTAAGTTAAACCAATATATATACCCCGGTGTAGGGGGATATCAGTGTCGTACTATCGTACTATTCTCTTATCTCTTTCGATGACCTTCGGATCGTAGCCTAACCGTCTGATAGAGAGTGAATCTCTGCTGTGATTTATATACTATGTAGTTCAACAACTGTTTGGCCAGTTGTGGCCTTGTATCTAAGTTACGATGTCTTTCAAGTTACATTACTTAATATTTGACTAATGTTAATCAACGCATTGTCGGTTTGGACAATGTTAAATTGCTTTGTATCAGCCTTCTTCTAAAAAGGCCTCAAAGTTAAAGATGCGAGTTCTTTGTTCTGTTCGTTAAATGCTTTGTTTCGTGAGAAATAAAATTACGTTATTTTGTTTAATGTCTTGATGTGAGTATTTGCAAACTTTTCGTGTGAAACACCCTCTACACAAGATCTGCTACTTTGGCAATTAAGTTTTCGATCCGTGAATTTCCACATCCTCATTTGCCAACATTAACAAACAAAAAATATTAATACATAATCTGCATGGATGCACACATGACTAGATGCTGTTGCACTGTAACTCAAGAAACAAGGCTGTTGCATTTTTTAAGAGCTCTAAGATGCTATAGCTTTTTCAAAGCAGCTCTCGACCATGTAGAAAATGTGTCTGACATTGCTCCGGATTTAAAGCAGGGATTAGTTGAATTCATTCATTCACTTTTTTTTTAGAAGCGTAGTCGCGGGGAAGTAGAATATGACTTAAATGAGCATTTAAAATTTGAGCCCAGTTTTTAACTTTACAACTTTGTTGAAAGTGAATGACTTTGTTCCGTCTGTCTGTCTGTCCGTTCGCACAATAACTGCCATAAAAATGACTTTATCAAATTGAAATTTTAGTATGTTGTTCAGACAGTCTGTGGGACCTATGGGAATATAAATGAATAATATTATCCAATTAGTTTTGGATTGAACCAGGGTTGAATGGGTCGAAAACCCAGGCCGTCCGACTCATTCGAAGATATAGAGCAGCAAAAATGGGCGGCCGGGGATTGAACCAGGGTTGAAAAAATGAAATACACTGAAGCATATGGGACCTAATTTTTCAAGCATTTTTAAAACGAATTTAAAATACACAATTTGTTTCAAGAGTTTTAGGAAATATTAAAATTATCCCATAAAAAATAATTTCAGCAAAATATATTTGGTAGTTTTTTAAGTAAAAATTAAAATAATAATTACACCCATATCATATGAAGAGATCACGTGACCCACTTCAAAATAAAATAGGGCATCCATCGTGTGTCAAAATCGTGATTTTTAAAGTTCTTTTTAATTTATATTTCGTGTAGTATCTGTCCTAAAACGCTTTATTTTTGTTTAATTTCTGTGCATCTGTATTCTGAAACAATGCAATCAGAATATATTTGTGTTTAAATGATCATCAAGCTTTGTTTATTTCTACAACGAAGCTTAATTTTCACTTATGGAGAATGCAAACACATGAAGCTGTAAGATGAGTTGTATAAGAATTTCTTTAATGCAAAATTATTTAGCTCTGGAGTCTGCAATGTAGCTAATATGAATGAAACATTCATTGATTTCACATAGAGATGTAGACGATTTTATAGCAGACTTTTTTGATGAAGTTTTAAGCATAGAGTTAAATTACTTTTACCTCCATGCTTTTAAGTTTTTAAGTAAAATAAATTATGGTAGTATTGTGATGAATGAAAGGAATGGAAAAAAGTGTATGAATGTAATATTTACTGCTTTTGGTTTTTCATAGAAAGCCAGGCAATTTATATTTCAATGACATCATTTGAATAAAGTTCATTTTTTTCGATAAAATTTTAAGTTTTCAAATATAATAAATTATTGTAGTATTGTGATAATTTTAAAAATATTACTACTGAATGTATCGCATTTTAGTGATGTTTAAATAAAAATGAATTGCATTTGGAAAGTGTTTCATAATCGATGCTTTATGCCTGATCGATTTTTCTTGTTTTAATGTAATTTATATTTGTTGTGAGACACATATTTATAAAATAAAAATATTTTGCTACCTTGCAAAAGAGAGCACAATCTCAAGCTTATAAAGTTGTTTTGAACTACAGAACATTTTAAACAGGGAACAATAAATTTTGTGTTTATGCAATTGCACAATAAAGCAAATGCAATTTCACAAAAATATATACAAGACAATAGAAGAATAGTGCAAATGATGCTTTAAAACATGCTTTTTATTAGTTGATTAATTTTGCTTCTGATTTCAGCGATTCTGTTTTCAATTTCTTCTAACTTAGTGCATTTAACTACATGCAAAAAGCTATATTTTTTTTTTATCTCTCTTGTAAAATCTTATCCTCCACTTTGAGGAAAAAATTTTGAAATTCCGAGGTGTCTCCAATCCCTTTGAATTGGGACATTTTACCAGAAGTGGTACAATTGAAAATGTTTTGGCCGTCCCTTGTAACTGCTCTACACCCTTTGGGTGAGTTGGGCGATCTGGGTAAAGAGCAAAAACAATGTTAACGGTATAATCCGTTATAAAAGTAGTACAAACAAATGGAAATATAATAAAAGAAACTTCGTACATTTCTACTTTTAATTCAAAATGAATGGAAGCAATTATTAATTATTTAGAAATATACAAGAGCCTTTCTCGAGATATCAGAAACTACTTCTTTTATACATTTAGCACTATGTCTATGGAATAAACAAAGCAAAAGTAATAACATTTTGTGCGATTTTTTACAAATAACAAATGCCAGTTCAGTGAGTGGGGAAACTGAAGCCACGGAAACACCTTTAATGTGTCTAAGATTTATTAAATTAAAAAAAATATTAAGATATAATTATGTTACAATTTATTGCAAATCATCATTGTATGTGTATTTATTTTTTATTTAAAAGCGAATAGCATAACTTTCAGAATAATATCATATGCCGTTCTTAAGCTATTGCATGTTTTGGGGGAAAATCTTGTTCAGTAATTACCATGTAATCAGTAATAACAATATACCTAATGGTTCTCTTCTCAGCAAGATTATAGCGTAATTGGTATGGTTCTTTTCTCACTCATTAAAACTTTATGAATCTACAGGGTCCTGTGTTAGGAACATGTTTATTTTTATGAAACTACAAAAGAAGAGCTGAGGAGCACTCATAAAATTTTGCCAAATTATCAGGTCACGGCCCTAGGGACTAGTATTTTTAGATGTCATAAATATACATAAATTTGTATAGGTGGAAATATTATAAATATATATATATGCTCATTAGTATATTTATAGTATATTATTATAACATTCGATTTAAGTAACAATTTATATTCATTTTAGTTAAACTATTGCTATAGTACACTCTTGAATATGAAGTATCACCTTGACTTATAATATGTAAATGTTGATAAACATCTGTCTAGCTACTTCCCTTTTTATTTCTGCCTTTGCAGTTATCCCAGCTCATGTCCCACAATTCAAGGTGCTCTGAAACATATAAAACAAGTTATTCAATATCTACAACCTCCATACTATTGATTAGAATGATTCAAAAAGCGCAATCTTCCATCAAGGTAACCAATGCGTATGGCCGTGATACTATTCAGCAATGTAATTAAGAACGGTGCCAAAAAGCTCGGTCTGAAAAAGCTGCATGCTGAAAAATTTCCGATCCATGGACCTTGAATCAATTATCACCGGGTGTTTTCATGTTATGAGCATCAGGCTTTCTTTTATCGGACAGCAAACAGTGTTTCCAAAATGGAAGATAACGCTCGTCTGTCATAAGCCTAAGTGAGCAATATCTTTCACAGAAAATCCCCATTACTCAATCATCGAGCCCTCATCCCCTATTACCTTCCGATATCTGACAAAAAACAAATGAGAAAAGGGAATATCGGTTAGTGCAAATTTGTGACATTTTAATTAATTTAAACAGTTCGAATGTCCTCTTTTCTTTATGTTAAGAACAATTGCTATGTTGTAAATTAAAAATATGGTAATGGAAGAGTTTTGTTATGGCAACAGAACACTGTAAGTTACAGTTCGAATGTTCTCTTTTCTTTATGTTAAGAACAACTGCAATGTTGTAAATTAAAAATATGGTAATGGAAGAGTTTTGTTACGGCAATAGAACACTGTAAGTTACAGTTCGAATATTCTCTTTTCTTTATGTTCAGAACAATAGGTATGTTGTAAATTAAAAATATGGTAATGGAAGAGTTTTGTTGTGGCAATAGAACACTGTAAGTTACAGTTCGAATGTACTCTTTTCTTTGTGTTAAGAACTATTGCTATGTTGTAAAATAAAAATATGGCAATGGAAGAGTTTTGTTATGGCAATGGAAGAGTTTTGTTATGGCAATAGAACACTGTAAGTTACAGTTCGAATGTTCTCTTTTCTTTATGTTAAGAACTATTGCTATATTGTAAATTAAAAATATGGTAATGGAAGAGTTTTATTATGGCAATAGAACACTGTAAGTTACAGTTCGAATGTTCTCTTTTCTATATGTTAAGAACTATTGCTATGTTGTAAATTAAAAATATGGCAATGGAAGAGTTTGGTTATGGCAATAGAACACTGTAAGTTACAGTTCGAATGTTCTCTTTTCTTTATGGTAAGAACTATTGCTATGTTGTAAATTAAAAATATGGTAATGGAAAAGTTTTGTTATGGCAATAGAACACTGTAAGTTACAGTTCGAATGTTCTCTTTTCTTTATGTTAAGGAAAATTGCTATGTTGTAAATTAAAAATATGGTAATGGAAGAGTTTTGTTACGGCAATAGAACACTGAGTTACAGTTCGAATGTTGTCTTATTTTATGTTAAAGACAACTGCTGTGTTGTAAATTAAAAATATGGTACTGGAAGAGTCTTGTTATGGCAATAGAACACTGTAAGTTACAGTTCGAATGTTCTCTTTTCTATATAAGAGTCTTGTTATGGCAATAGAACACTGTAAGTTACAGTTCGAATGTTCTCTTTTCTATATGTTTAAGAACAATTGCTATGTTGTAAGTTAAAAATATGGTAATTGCAGAGTTTTGCTATGAAAATAGAATACTGTAATTTACAGTTCGAATGTTCTCTTTTCTTTATGTTTAGAACAATTGCTATGTTGTAAATTAAAAATATGGTAATGGAAGAGTTTTGTTATGGCAATAGAACACTGTAAGTTACAGTTAGAATGTTCTCTTTTTTATGTTAAGAACAACTGCTATGTTGTAAATTAAAAATATGGTAATGGAAGACTTTTTTATGACAATAGGACACTGTAAGTTACAGTTCGAATGTTCTCTTTCTTTAAGAACAATTGCTATGTTGTAAATTAAAATATGGTAATGTAAGAGTCTTGTTATGGCAATAGAAAACTGTAAGTTACAGTTCGAATGTTCTCTTTTCTTTATGTTAAGAACAATTGCTATGTTGTAAATTAAAAATATGGTAATGGAAGACTTTTGTTATGACAATAGGACACTGTAAGTTACAGTTCAAATGTTCTCTTTCTTTAAGAACAATTGCTATGTTGTAAATTAAAATATGGTAATGTAAGAGTCTTGTTATGGCAATAGAACACTGTAAGTTACAGTTCGAATGTTCTCTTTTGTGTTAAGAACAATTGGTATGCTGTGAATTAAAATATGGTAATGGAGGAGTTTTGTTATGGCAATAGAACATTGTAAGTTACAGTTCGAATGTTCTCTTTTCTTTGTGTTAAGAAAAATTGCTATGTTGTAAATTAAAAATATGGTAATGGAAGAGTTTTGTGATGGCAACTGTAAGTTACAGTTCTTGCTGTAAGTTACAGTTCGAATGTTCTCTTTCCTTTATGTTAAGAACAATTGCTATGTTGTAAATTAAAATATGGTAATGTAAGAGTCTTGTTATGGCAATAGAACACTGTAAGTTACAGTTCGAATGTTCTCTTTTGTGTTAAGAACAATTGGTATGCTGTGAATTAAAAATACGGTAATGGAGGAGTTTTGTTATGGCAATAGAACATTGTAAGTTACAGTTCGAATGTTCTCTTTTCTTTGTGTTAAGAAAAATTGCTATGTTGTAAATTAAAAATATGGTAATGGAAGAGTTTTGTGATGGCAACTGTAAGTTACAGTTCTTGCTGTAAGTTACAGTTCGAATGTTCTCTTTCCTTTATGTTAAGAACAATTGCTATGTTGTATATTAAAAATATGGTAATGGAAGTGTTTTTTTATGACAATAGGGCACTAAGTTACAGTTCGAATGTTCTCTTTTCTTTGTGTTAAGATCAACTGCTATATTGTAAATTAAAAATGTTGTAATGGAAGAGTTTTGTTATGGCAACAGAACACTGTAAGTTACACAGTTCGAATAATCTCTTTTCTTCATGTTAAGAACAACTGCTACGTTGTAAATTAAAAATATGGTAATGGAAGAGTTTCGTTATGGCAATAGAACACTGTAAGTTACAGTTCGAATGTTCTCTTTTCTTTATGTTAAGAACAATTGCTATGTTGTAAATTAAAAATATGGTAATGGAAGAGTTTTGTTATTGCAATAGAACACTGTAAGTTACAGTTCGAATATTCTCTTTTCTTTATGTTAAGAACAACTGCTATGTTGTAAATTAAAAATATGGTAATGGAAGACTTTTGTTATGACAATATGACACTGTAAGTTACAGTTCGAATGTTCTCTTTCTTTAAGAACAATTGCTATGTTGTAAATTAAAATATGGTAATGTAAGAGTCTTGTTATGACAATAGAACACTGTAAGTTACAGTTCGAATGTTCTCTTTTGTGTTAAGAACAATTGGTATGCTGTGAATTAAAAATATGGTAATGGAGGAGTTTTGTTATGGCAATAGAACATTGTAAGTTACAGTTCGAATGTTCTCTTTTCTTTGTGTTAAGAAAAATTGCTATGTTGTAAATTAAAAATATGGTAATGGAAGAGTTTTGTTATGGCAATAGAACATTGTAAGTTACAGCTCGAATGTTCTCTTTTCTTTATGTTAAGAACAATTGCTATGTATTAAATTTAAAATATGGTAATAGAAGAGTTTTGTGATGGCAACTGTAAGTTACAGTTCGAATGTTCTCTTTCCTTTATGTTAAGAACAATTGCTATGTTGTATATTAAAAATATGGTAATGGAAGTGTTTTTTTATGACAATAGGGCACTAAGTTACAGTTCGAATGTTCTCTTTTCTTTGTGTTAAGATCAACTGCTATATTGTAAATTAAAAATGTTGTAATGGAAGAGTTTTGTTATGGCAACAGAACACTGTAAGTTACACAGTTCGAATAATCTCTTTTCTTCATGTTAAGAACAATTGCTACGTTGTAAATTAAAAATATGGTAATGGAAGAGTTTTGTTATTGCAATAGAACACTGTAACTTACAGTTCGAATGTTCTCTTTTCTTTATGTTCAGAACAATTGGTATGTTGTAAATTAAAAATATGGTAATGGAAGAGTTTTGTTATGGCAATAGAACACTGTAAGTTACAGTTCAAATGTTCTCTTTTCTTTGTGTTAAGAATAATTGCTATGTTGTAAATTAAAAATATGGTAATGGAAGAGTTTTGTTATGGTAATAGAACACTGTAAGTTACTGTTCAAATGTTCTCTTTTGTTAATAACAATTGCTATGTTGTAAATTAAAAGTATGGTAATGGATGAGTTTTGTTATGGCAATAGAACACTGCAATTTACAGTTTGAATGTTCTCTTTTCTTTATGTTAAGAACAATTTCTATGTTGTAAATTAAAAATATGTATGTTTAAGTTTAGTACATGGAATCTAATTTAACCCGTCCAGGTTTTCCGAGTGAAGTAAGAATAATTTTTTTTCTGCAACATGTGCATTCACCAGGCTACTCCAGGCACTTTTTAATACTAGTTCTATCGTGGCAAAAAACTTGTATTATAAAAACTTTGCTTTAAAATACCTCTACCATTATTATAGAAATACATGTGTGGTACTGCAGTTTGAGGCACCTGATTGCACCATTGTTTTTTAAACATAAGCCTTGAAAACGTGTTTTTTTTTTTAAACTATTATTTGTATAATATCATCAATGAAATACAGATTAAAAAATTAATTTCCTTTAAAAAGGGCTTTGTACTGTTTGTATTTTGTCCAGAGTTTAAATACTGAATAGATGGCTTATCTGTACTAAATGTATCCAAAAATATATCAAAAGACATTTACGAGGGTCACACTGAAATTTTTGAGAAGGGGGTAGACGATATGCGCTAGAAAAAAATTATTGGTCGGTTATTTAAATTTGAACTCTTACATATGCAGATGATAATGTGTGGCAACAATTACAATTTAGCTATTGTAGAATAAATTTTAATGCAAAAGAAAATGGAGTTACACGAGAGCATTATCGAGCTATGATTTTCTATAATTTTAAAGTGGGGTTAAATCATGGAAAATGTCTTCAATATCTACAATTAGCATTTGGATGATGCTCCTGCTCCATCTTATGCCACTGTATTTGGATGGTTTACAGAATTTAGAAGAGGTCGAAATTCTTTCCTGGATGAAGAACACACAGTAAGACCTTTGTCAGCTGTAGTCCCAGAAAATGGGTCGGCCATTTGAAAAATGTTAATTGATAATCGCTATACCTACCAAATGATACAAAAAGAACTTAACATTGGATCCGCAGCTATACATAAAATTATTCATGTAGAACTGCATATGAAAAAAATCTGATGTGGGTAGCACATGACTTTCTTTATATAATTCAATAAATTTATTACTTTTACAGTAAAATTTATTACTTTATGAATTTATTACTTTTACAGTAAAAAATATCTGATGTGAACAGCACATGACTTTCCTCATATATTACAATAAATGTACTACTTTTACAGTAAAAAAAAAATAAATTATTTTTATAGTAGTTATTTATATTCTTTCCAAGATATTGAATTTTCGTCAATGAGTCGTCATTTTCCATGTCATCATCAGCAATGAGTCATTGATTTAGAGTCATTTTTATCCATTTGGCGAGTTTTTCGTTAATTTAGCAACATTTTAAAAGTCGCCAAGTTGGCGACATTCCGCCAAATTCGTTGTCAAAATCTCGCCAAGCGTTATGGACGAAAAAATAAGTTATTCTTACAGCAAATAAATGACTATTGGCGTTCAAATATAAAAGTATTACTCAAAGTATCTTTTTTCATGAATGGAACGAGCTAGATCCACGAGAATGATGTCACCCAATTTATCGTATAGTATTACATATGAAAAGTGAACATGTTTCTCAATAGGAAATATTTTCTTATTTTATATGACTTTTTGATAATTTTTTTAAAAAATGTGCAATATCTCGAGAACGGTTCATGTTAGCGTTCTAAAATTTATGTCAATCGTTTCCTAATGAAAATTTACATAAGAAATGTCTATTTGCGTAACTTTATTAGCGTTTTTGATTTTTGACGATTTTTTCAAAATTTCACTCGAAAATTTAGGGGTTTCTGAACATTCGATTGCATATAAAAGCAATAGACTTCCAGTGTTTACGGATTGTGATTTTTGTACCAAATTTCGTTCGAATCGGTCCATTCGTTTGTCAGTTATCGTCTCCAAAGACTCACTGACACACACACAGACATCACTTCAAAAATGTTTGATTCGTGATCAGGGATGCTTGAAACGTGGCCTCTGGTCGAAAAGTCATTCGAATTTTCGACCCCGTCACAATACTTTCCTTATACATTATGTATATAAGGAAAGTAAAAACAGTTGGTCATTGAGTCCCCAATAATTTAACAGAACAAGGGTAAGCTGAGTAAGGAAGAAGTTGACCTCATACAGGTGGAGATTCTCAATAAAATAGGTGAGATCCCCACTGGTGAGCAACTTCCGAAGATCCATGGTTCCGGCCTGTTTGCTGGAGCCTTGGTTCTTCAGTGCAATGAAGCTACTACTGTGGAATGGGTTACCTTCCACAAAAACAGACAGGTTTTAGGCGAGGCACTCAAAGTCATGAGTGTCAATGATCTACCTAAACCAGTCAAGGTGGCCTTTAAGACCAAGGGCGTATACACCAAGGAGCCGAGCGTTTGCTGAAACGGCTGAACCGTTTCAACCCGGAGTTGAAGTCTGAGGAGTGGCATGTTCTGCAAAACTTTGTGGAACCCCTCTCTGTATGATGGATCTTCGAGGTGGATTCGGAGGCTGCGGATGCGATTCGCAAGGCTGACTTTGGTGCCCACCACAGGTTTGGACTGTGGAGTTTTCAAGATTCTACGGGACCCAAATGAAAGGCCTAAAGGGAAGTTGGAGATGGAGGTATAGCCAGAAGATCAGGCAACCTCCTCTCAGGATACTATATTACATAAGCTTGATGAACTGGAAATTGTTTTCAGGTCTGAAAGTACTCTACATGCTAACTCACCATTATCTGATGTTGATCTGGAAAGACATATGCAGGATTTCGAGAATGACGCTGTGTCTGACACTGATCATTCTCATGTTACTGGGAAGATAACTTCTTTCTAGTCTTTTCGCTACCCTTTCCTTGTTTTTGTTTATGGGTTGCCTTAATGTTGTGCAAATTAATCTGCACCATAGACGATCTGCCTCTGCTATTCTTAGCAAGAGGTTGATGAATGATAGAGCTGATATTGCTCTAATTCAAGAGCCCTGGACCTGCAATAGCAAAATCTTGGGTCTGGCGATCAAGGGCTATAACGTCTTTTATGATGCATCCCGTATCAGACCTAGAGCCTGTATTGTTGTAAGCAACAGGCCCAATGCCTTTCACCTTGTGAAATTCCTTGATGATGATAATGTTGCCATCAGTGTGAACTTTAAAACCAATGAGCATAAGGTTGAGTATATCTTTGCTTCTGCTTACCTTCTTTATGAAGAAAAAGAAACTTTTACCAACGTCACTACTAGTCTCATTGAATACAGGTAGTGGGGGTAAAAGACTGATCATTGGTTGTGATGCTAATGCCCACAATACTGTTTTCGGGCAGCAGTGACTGCAACCGTCATGATGATGATCTCTTGGAGCAGATCATTCGCTTCAATCTTTTTATTCTTAACAAAGGCAACTCACCTACCTTTGTTACGGTAAATCGCCGCGAAGTTATTTACTTGAGCATTAGTAATAGTATTGCTTATGATAATGTAGTGAACTGGAATGTTTCAGATGATTTCCCTGTCTGATTAGACAGGGATATATCATATGAAACATTTACATCTGTTAATTACTTTTTCTGTTAAAGGTCCTTCAAAACTGACAACAGCAGAAGGTAGGAATCCCAAACAAACTAACTGGGGTTCCTACAAAGATCTTTGTGCCAGCATTGCTAGTCAAACTGGTGAGTATTCTTCAATGGCTAATTTGGATTTGGCTGTTGACTCTGTGCAACATTCCATTATTCAATCATATTTCAAGAACTGTAAGGCCACTAAAGCTGACTCCTCAAGGATAGTTCCTTGATGGTCGAATGAGCTCAGCTGTCTTCGTGGCAAGTGTAGAAAGCTCTTTAATAGAGCCAAAAAGAGTGGTGAATGGCAGGTTTATAAATCTGCTCTTACTATCTATAATAAGGTGGTTAGAGACTCCAAGAGAAACTCCTGGAGAACTTACTGCGAAGGTATTAAAGACGTTTCTGCTACTGCGAAACTTGTCAAGCTGATGTCAAAAGACAGGAATTGTAACCTGAATACTGTCAGGTTGCCAAATGGTGGTTTTTCTGGGACTGGGGAAGAGACCCTGGCTGAAATGTTCAGGATTCATTTTCCGGTTTCTGATTCAAATGGCCACAGCAACATACCTGATGCTTGCTCCATTTCTACATGTGATAGCAGTAGGTGGAGCATTGCTAGGAGTGTGGTTACATTGGATAGGGTTAAATGGGCAATTAATTCTCATAAACCCTACAAAACTCCAGGGACTGATGGCATCTTTCCAATTCTTCTCCAAAAGGGAATTGAGGTGCTGGCTCCCATTCTCTGTAGAATATAATTGTCTTTAGTCACGTACCGTCTGCCTGGAGGCATACAAAGGTAATCTTTATTCCAAAGATTAGCAAAGATAATTATTATGAGGCCAAATCCTTCAGGCCTATTAGCCTTACGTCTTTTCTTCTAAAGACTATTAAAAAGTTTATTGACAGGTATATTAGGGAAGTGATTCTGGCTTCTATGCCTCTGTCTAACTCTCAGCATGTCTATCAATCGAGTAAATCTACGGATACTGCCCTCTATATCTCCTTTATTCTGGAGAGAAACTTAAATGGTAAGAAATTGCTCTTGCCACTTTTCTTGACATTGAAGGTGCTTTTGATAAAGTGCCCATTGACACCATCCTACTTGCTCTTGATAGGAAAGATGTCGATATGACTATCTCCTTTTGGATCAGGAACCTGTTATCTAATAGGCATATCTGTGCATTTTTACTTGGTGATAGTATGATGGTGCATGCTCTAGCAGGCTGTCAGCAGGGAGGTGTACTTTCACCAATTCTTTGGTGTTTAGTTGTTGACTCACTTTTGGAGAACATCATTGGTTCCGGTGTATCCTGTGTTGGATATGCTGACGATGTTTTTATCATTGCTAGGGGCAATTTGGCAATACTGTATTAGACATGATGTCCACTGCTCTTAGGAGTGTTGAGACATGGTGCAAGAATGCCGGTCTCTCTGTTAACCCACAGAAGACTGCTATGCTAAAAAAACGTATTCTCAATCTTAGAGACATTCGCTTCTTTGGTCAGAAGCTCACTTGCTCCAAGGAGGTTAAATTCTTAGGAATCTATTTTGACAAGGGACTCAATTGGCAGAGACACTTGGAATACTGCATAACTAAAGCTAGAAGAATTTTCTGGTCTTGTAGGAATGCTATTGGGAAAACCTGGGGTTTGAATCCCAAGGTATTCATTGAATTTACTCTATGGTAATCTGTCCCATCATTTCCTATGGCTCCATTATTTGGTGGTCTAGAATCAGATGTGAAATTGTTAAATTAGATCTAATTAAGCTTCAAAGGATGGTGTGTATTGCGATCTCTGGATGCATGAAAACCACTCCCACTGCAATCCTTGAACTTCTACTTGGATTGCACCCTCTTTACATGCATATTGAAGCTGAGGCTCTCATCTACATGAACAGACTTAAATATCTGAAACACTGGAAGGACTACTCAAAATATTTATCTTGGAGTGGTCTAAACAGTAATACTGTAAATCATCCTTATTTCTGTATGCCATCTGATGGCATTTATGTCAAATATACGTTTGATAAGCCTTATGAAATTCAGGTCCCTTCACGGGATGACTGGAAGAGGACTTCTACCTACAATAAACAGAATTGTATTGTTTGGTATACGGATGGCTCGAAGCTAGGCACTAGTACTGGTGCTGGTGTGTGCTGTGCGGTTGATGGTCCGAAACTGTCTTACCCTCTCGGCACCCCCCGGGGACCAGTGAAAAATTAATTATATTATTGTGCTATAATTGTGTTATAAACGAGTGTGAAGTTGTGAAAAATTCTTTATTTTCTTTTGTGAAAGAAAACTTGTTAAGTCTGGTCCGGAAGTCGATACCTTGGCATGGTCGGGAGGCTCCCCTCAGAATTCATATCTGAGGGGTGAAATCGACTTCTGAAAAGTGCCCATCACGACTCACATTCTAAGCTTTAATTACGAGCTTTGTGATATAGACTGATATAGGTAGTATTCTACCTTAGTCATAATGACTACAGTGGAGGATTATCCAAGTACGGATATTACGATCGACGATACCATTAAAGACTTTAATGAATATATAATTCATGCTCTTGAAGTTCAAGAGAATATTATTTCAACTTTGGTATCTTCCAAGGTAAATGTAGGACCTCAACTTAAAATTAGAGAAGAAATCAGCAAGTTGCTGAAAATAGTAATAGATCAACAAAAAATAATAACTGTGCAACGGGACAGAGAAGAGAAAAGTAGAGGCAGAACAAGAGCAACTTATGCTCAGCAATTGAAAGAGGGAGTCAGACAAAAAAGTAGTTCAAGAACTAGATCAAAGAGTAGGGTACAAACCTTTCTTGCAAGTATATATCCAAAAGAGATAAAATCTTCGGATAAAACTAAGCAGGAAATACAAGAGTTTATAAATCCCAGACAATTAGAAATTTCAGTAACTGGAGTAAAAAAGATTGGAAGAGGAGGGATTTTAGTAGAAACCTCCAAGAAAGAAGATATAGATAAATTGATAGAAAGTTTCAAGGAAAGTGATAAACTAAATAAAAATTATACAATTCAAAAACCAATTAAGAGAAAGCCTCAAATAATCATATATAACGTGGAAACTGGATTTACAAAAGAAACTTTAAAAGTTGCTATATTAGAATTCTGAATTATCAGAAGACTCTGAAATAGAAGTAAAACAAAATTTCAGAGGAAAAAGGGGTGAGAACTGGATAGTGGCCTAAAGCCTTTAAAATAATAATAAATAAAAAGAAACACTATTTGGGTTGGAGTAGGGTCGATCTCAGAGAATATCTGAGACCAACTATTTGTTATAAGTGTTTCAAATATGGGCATATTGCGAAGTATTGTAATAGTGACAGTTGCTGCAGAAAGTGTGGAGAATTAGCTCACAAAGAAACAGAGTGCGAAAAATCGCTAAACTGTAAAAATTGTTTATTACATAACAATAAATTTGGTACCAAATATAATACTGCACATATTGGTACAGATAGGAATTGTACTATCTACCAAAAGGAGATAGATTTTATTCGTTTGAAGACGGATTATGGGGAGTGAAAGGAATGGTATTTTTTGTGCATCGATTAATTTAAATCATGCCAAATCTGCCAACTTACAGCTATCACAAGACCTTATCTCCAATAAACTGAATTTGTGTATAATAAATGAACCTTATTTTTGGGAAGGAAGGATTGTTGGTTTCCCAAATAATTTTAAGATTTATTACCAAATTGGAAATCCTAGAGCAGGAATTATTATATGCAATTTGAACTTTAAAATTAGAAAAATTGCGATTGAAAGAGACATTGTGGTACTACAAATTGTTGTAGGGAATGAGGAATATTTTATTATTTCTATTTATTGTCCACCATCTGAGGAAATAGAAGGTAAAATTAGTGAACTTGAAAGAATAATTAATAGTTTTATTGACAAGAAAATTTTAATTGGAGGAGATTTTAATGCAAAGTCCCCAGCTTGGGGGCCCAGGAACATGGATGTGCGGGGAGAACTCTTGACTGAATTTATTGAAACATATGATTTGAATGTTGAAAATGATACGAATAGTTTACCGACATATTCAGCCACAAAAGGAGAAAGCTGGATAGACCTAACCGTAACCAAGAACATGGTATATTTGATTAAAAATTGGAAAGTGACTGATCTTATCACCCTTGGTGATCACAATGAAATTAGATTTAGTATTAATGAAGAAGAAGTATCAAAAGTGGGACTCGTAAATGGAGAATTAAAAACCTAAATTGGGAAAAAGCGAAGGAAGAAATTAAGAAATTAGTGGAAAATAATATTGATGTGGAAATAAATAGCGACAATTTGAATGAATTTATAAGTAAAATGGTAAAAGAGTTAGAAGCAATCTGCTTTAAAAATCGTAAAGTGAGTAAAAATGCGAATAAAAATAACGCAATTTGGTGGAATGAAAAGTTAAAAGTAATGAGAAGTAGAACTAGAGCATTAAGGAGACTCTTCCAAAAAGAGAAACACGAGGATATGAGAAAAATTAAAAGATCGAGATTTAATAATCAATTTACTATCTATAAAAGAGAAATAATGAAAGCTAAGAAAGATAGTTTTCGTAATTATCTTAATGGGGTTATGAGTAACAACACTTTTGGAACTCACTACAAAATAGCAAAGGATAACTTTAAACCCATAAATATTGATGATAGTATAAAGAAGGAGGATGGAAGAGAAACTAATTCTCCTATAGAAACTATCATAGAAATACTATCATAGAAATTTAAAAATTTCATTTTAAGAGCGAGACCATTCCTGATGGTGACCGGCTTGCTTCCCCCCTAACTGACGATGGGGAGTGCAGCTTTGTCTGCCCTCCAGACTCGGAAGAGGGGGAAGCGGACTGGGGGAGATCCCGCCTTCCTATTACGGAAAGCTCTTCTGACTTAATTGAGGGGTCCCAGGGAATAGGCCTAGCGCTGGGCGTCACCCCCGAGACGCACCCTTGTGAGGCAGTCGAAGGTATCCATAGGAGGTTCACAAGTCAGAGAACAAATGTTCTTGCATTAGCAGAAGAAGAAATAAATGAAAGAGAAAATGGAGAAGGAACCTGGGAAAATGTTCCCTTTACAGAGTACGAGTTGAGCAAAGTGGTGGAAAGTCTGAACGTTAACCATGATGGACTGACTATTGAAATAATTAAAGAAATGTATTATGTAAATAGGCAATGGTTTTTAAACATAATGAATAAATGCTGGGAATGTTCTATCTTCCCAGAAGTTTGGAAAGTAGCTAAAGTGGTTTTAATTCCTAAAGAAGGCAAAGATCGTAAAAAAGCGAGTTCTTATAGACCTATTTGTTTACTACCGGTCTGGGGAAAGGTACTAGACAAAATGATTACAAATAAGATGAGCTTTTGTCTTAATAACCAGTTAAGTGTAAACCAATATGGATTTAGGAAAAATAGGAGCACAATTGATGCATTAAAATCTGTTGTGGAAAGTAGATTTGTAAATAAAAATAATAATAAGATTACTTGTTTAATATCTCTTGATATACAAAATGCTTTCAATGCTGTTAGGAAGAAAGATGTGGAAAAACAGATGAACAATTACTCCTTACCTTTGAAATTAAGGAAAATAGTAAATAGCTTCTTAAATGAAAGAAAAGTCTATATCGAAGAATCAAATACCTATTTGAGTTATGATATGGGAGTCCCTCAAGGATCGAGTTTGGCCCCGATATTGTGGCTTATCATCATAGATGAGGCTCTAAAAATAGATTTTGATAATGATGAAGTCAAAATACAGGCTTTTGCAGACGATATTGCAATTATAATTATGTCAAGAGCTTTCTATCTATTGGGAGGAACAGGAACCTCTGCTATTAAAAAGCTGGAAACTTGGGCTGCTAAATTTAGCTTAAAATTTAGTAGCGAAAAGTCTAAATATATAATTTTCCCTTACAAGAAAACGATTACATGTTTTCCAGATATAAAATTATATGGGAAAAGAATCAGTTACGATAAAAATCTTAAGTATTTGGTTGCGCAATTTGACCCTAAACTCTTTTGGACACCGCATTTGAATGAGGTAAAGAACAAAGTGTTGAATTTTCATGGAAAATTAAATAGGATTGTAAGAGCAACATGGGGACTTAAACCTGAAATTAGGAAAGAAATATATCTGAAGGCGGTGGAAAAATTCATCTCATATGGAGCTGAAATATGGTATAGGGACATAAGGAGGATCAATGATAAATTGAATCAGATCCAAAGAATAGCCTTGTTGTCTATAACAAAGTGTTATAGAACAACATCTAACATGGATCTTCAAGTCTTAGCGGGATGTTTGCCACTAGACTTGAAATTAAAAAGAGAAACCATTCTTTACAGAGGAATTCATTGGGAAGAAAATATCTTGATAGGAGATGAAATTATTGAATATACAGATATGGAACATTTGAGCTATTCGAAGAAATCTCCCTGGAAAGAACAGATTTTGAGTTGGAATGATGAGATTCCAACTAACGAACAAAGGACCATCTATACAGATGGATCAAAAATTAATGGAAAAGTGGGTTGTGCTTTCGTAGTGTACAAAGAAGGTGAAATTCAATATCAAGATCAATACAGATTAAATGATACTACAACGGTGTACAATTCGGAACTTTACGCCATAAGTAAAGCAACTAAATATATACTAAAACAGAATCTTGACAGAACACATATTTGTACAGATTCAAGGTCGGTGTTACAGGCCTTATGTTCATAAGAAAATAATAATGAAGAAGTTTTAAGATTAAAAGAAGAATTGATACAAAATATGGAAAGTATCAAATTACATTGGGTAAAAGCCCATGTTGGAATAGTTGGAAACGAAAAAGCAGACGAACTTGCAAAAGGTGCAACAGGAAAAATAGAAATAAGTTACTCCTTTAAATGGAGTAAACAGCAAATAAAGAAGTTGTATATGGAATCAATCAAGAAATGGCAAGAAAGATGGGATGAGAATCGAGTGGGGAAGAAGTTACATAATGAAATTGGAAGAGTTTCAACGAAAAGACTATGTGGAGATTTTTATTTGAACCAAGTGTTGACGGGACATGGAGCCTTCAAGGATTATCAAAGTAGATTCTTTGGAAAAGATAAAAGTTGCCAATGTGGAAAATCTGATGGAACTGTTAAACACACGATTTATAAATGTGAACTTTGGGACTTCATTAGAAGTACTTATTTTCCTGTTAATTATATCAATGTAAATATTTTTAATTTGTGCTTGTTACCCAAATGTAGAAATGGAGTTAGAGAAATCATGAGAAATGTTTTAGCATTAGAAATGAATTAGGAGTAAATTGTATAGAAGGATGTTTTAGACTGTATTGGATTAATATTGTAAATATGCCTATGATATTTTAGGTAACTTGAATTTGATGTTTTTATATACTTCTGTTATTTTCGTTAATTTAACAATCAAGTTGATTGTATTCGTTTTAGTAACCAGGAGTTACTTATTATGTATATATTTTATCTTTATGTTAAGAAAGTATATTTTGTTCATCTTATATTTGAAATGATTGTATTAAATCGATGGAAGATTATTGTAATATCAAAGTTATCCCTAAATGAAGGGAATTGTATTATGTAATGTGAATGGAATTTAATAAAGTTGAGGGACCCATCAGAGGATGCCTCTCACCAGATGGCAGAACGCGTTTGCCCTGGGATTTGCTGTTCTTTTGGTTTGGTGCCCGCCTTCCTCTCGGCTTGTTTTGGTGTGTTGTGTGGCTAGGATGGTTGGCTCGGGTCTCGGGGCCTCTTGGCCTCGCCTTGTTGTCTTGGGTGCGCTATCGCAGCAACGGAGTATCTTTCCCGTGTACCTTCGGGTGGGTCGGTGTTCTTTTTGAGAGTTACCCTCTCGGCAGTTATGCTACTGCCTTTCAAGCTGAAGTTCTTGCCATTCTCATGTGTTGTAGAATTTGCTATGACTTGAAATTACAGGAGCAACCAAATACTTATCTGTTCTGATAGTCAAGCTGCTCTTATGGCTCTAGGGACGCCTACTATGACGTCTTCCCTCGTCTGGAAGTGCTTTAATGCACTTTGTAAAAAATTGCTAGCAATAACAGAGTCATCCTATACTGTGTGCCTGGACATTCGGGCATTCCAGGAAATGAGTTGGCTGATGAATTCGCTAGAAAAGGTTCTTGTACTCCTTTTGTTGGTCCTGAGCTGGCTTTGGGTGTTCCCAATGAACTTACTAGAAGAACTCTTTATGACATCTTCAGAAAGCTTCAGTACAAGAACTGACGTAATACTAAGGGTCAAAGGCAGGCGAAATTACTTAACTGCAACTGCCCTAGCATACGTCAGAAAGAATTATTTAAGGTCAGTGAAACTGGCATCAGAAGGGCTGTTGGGTTCCTTACTGGGCACTGCACCCTTAAAAGACACCTAAATATTATGGGTGTCACTAAGGATTCGCTTTGCAGAGGCTGCAATTATAGCGAAGAAACTGCTGCTCACAGTCTTTGCGAATGTGAGATTTTCTCAGCCCATAGGTTTGAACACATAGGTCGACATGTGATTGAACACTGGGAACTCAATGACATTCCTGTCAAGTGCCTGCTTATCTTGGCTCACAGTCTTTGCGAATGTGAGATTTTCTCAGCCCATAGGTTTGAACACATAGGTCGATATGTGATTGAACCCTGGGAGCTCAATGACATTCCTGTCAAGTGCCTGCATATCTTAGCTTCGGCTACTAGTCTCTTTTCATAGAGATCTTCACTTTTGGGGTAGTACAATAGGCCTCTGGTTGATGTGCTGGGCTGTCTTGGAGGTGATAAGGCAGAGTGTATGCCGATTCAGAACATTCAGAAGTAATCTCTCATGGCACACGCCAAACATCGTTTTGGTTTATTCTGGGTACACGTGCAATTGGAGGGGAAAAACGAATTGTTTAATAAAGAATATTGTTCAGAATTTGATTGCATATCAGATTGCGTGTGAAAATGTCGTTAGATACATTTGTATCAGATTACTTAGAAGATTATTATTTGTAACAGATTATCTAGAAGATTGTTTAGAAGATTATTTGTATCAGATTATTAGGGAAGATGTTAGGAAACTTATCAAAGTATACAGTAGTATTTCAAAAAAACTGGTTTGATTATTTATAAATCAAATAACAATCCGACTAATGTGGTTTTCAAGTAATACTATTAAAATACATGTATTTAAAAACTTTGTGTACTGCATATGGATTGTTTGAAATTAGTTAAAGAAATGTTCGACACACATACATATAATTTATTATTTGAATAAAACGATTCTAAGATTTCGTAGAACATATATGTGTAGAATCCGTATAATATTCAATTCTTATATAGTACAAGAATCTGTAACGAAATTTGAAGATTATTTGAAAGGAGGAAATAATAAAATATTTGTCATTTTAAAAATGCAAAATTTGTAACATTTTAAAGAAATTTGCTTGACATTTTTCAGTTTGTGGGAGCAATGTTGCTTTTCCGACACACGTAGGATAATGCAGCGTTTTTCAAGATGTGTTTGTTCTGCGGAACCCTTGGGGTTCTACGACATGATAGTTTCAAGTAAATTTTCTTAAAAATTTAAAAACGGGTAAAACTTTAATGCTTTTATACTTTTAAATTATTTTAATTTTAAATATTTTATTATTAAATTGAAGAATTTTAAATGTTATTGGAAAATAAATAAAAATATTTCCAAATTTAAATATGGTAAACAAATATCAAAATTTATTGGACTTTGCATTTAAAAATTCTCTGGCCAATTACATTTCCAGCAACTTACGTTCATCTAAATTAGTAATATATTTTACAATTATTTTTACGTCTAAGTTTGGCAAAATTGAAATTTTTAATACAAAAAATTAAAAAATATGAAAAAGCCTTTATGCAATGGAAAGTGATGTGTACACTTCAATTTCGAAATAACTATTAAGTATTTCTATACTTTTTAGCACACTTATTTCATGCAGTCATATGAATTATTGGAAAAACCAGAAGTTACATATTCAGACCAGTAAATTCTTAGTGAACCCTACCAATCCCTCCGGAATTCAATGTTTAATCTATATCAGTCTTCATCTAAGCTGTACCTAAAGCAAAGTCTGAAAAACAGATGTTGAAATTAAAATATAAATTTTTGAATAGGAAGTGACATCTGTCTCCTGAACAAGAAGTGGAAATCCTTCATGAACCCTACCTCCTGCGTAATTTTATGCTGCATCCATATTAGTCACTATATCTTTTTAAACATCTAAATCCTACGAAATAGATGTTTAAAAAAATTCGTTAAAAACAATGGCAAATTGTAAAATTTTCCCACCAAAATCTGCATTTCAAAATTATTTAGAGTAAAATTATATTATTTTTTGTACACACATGAGATAAATTGTCTGTGACTTACAGTTTTAAGTGGGTTGTGAACAATATACATTTACACTCAGTTTTATCCGTCACAGAAATGGATCTAATACAACAATTATAGATATAAAGGACTAAATAAACTTTAATTGTTGTATACCGATTTAAAGGTATATTTATGCCGTAGAATGTAAAATCTCACTAATTTGATATTTATGGATGTTTTTTGTGAAATATATATATATATATATATATCATATACGTATAATATATATATATAATATATATATATAATGTATATATATATTAATAATATATATATATATATATTAATATATATATATATATATATATTAATATATATATATATATATATATATATATATATATATATATATATATATATATATATATATATATATATATATATATATATATATATAGGGTGACCAGAAAAAAACGCCCCAAAAGTAAAATGAAACGACAAAAAACGGGTGAATAAATATGTTTTATTCCAATTACAGAAAAAAGATATATATTCTAAATTTATGAAATCACAAGTTTGATATGTTTGCCATCACCTGCAATGGCATTTGGTTGTCAGTATTTCAGTATTGTTTATTCCCAAAGTTTGAACGATTTATGTACAGTGGTTTTCGAGATATTGCAGTTCTTTATTGGGGTGCTTATTTCTGGTCACCCTGTATATATAATATATATATAAATATATATATATATATATATATATATATATATACATATATATATTGACAAGTCAGGAAGTCTTCATAATCGCAAACTATAAATTGTTATTTTTTCCTTGAAGGAGATGCAAGTTCCAAATAAAGGTTTAAACTATGTTAGTTTTTTTTAGCATTTTGCTAAAAGAAATCTTATTTTGCTAATACATGTTCTAACATCAAGCAACAGGTTTCCGGTTTTCCCTAATTGTAATTTTGTACTAAATTTCATTCGAATCGCTTCATTCGTTCGTGAGATATCGTCTCCACAGATTCACTGACACACACACGCGCTCACACATGCACACTCACACATGCACACTCATGCACTCACATATGCACACACGCACTCGCATGCACACACACACTCGCATGCACACACATCAAACACATACATGCATGACTTTAAAAACGTCTGATTCGTGGTCAAGGTTGCTTGAAACGTGCTCTCCCGACAAAAACTAGAATTCAAATTTTCGCCTATATATATGAAAGCAATAATCAATCCATTGCCTTAGAGCTATAACTTTAAAGCATTATTCAGTTATAACTTGAAAGTAAATGCGAAGTCTTTAATGCATTAAATTAATCAAATCCGAAGTATTTGACGCTCTCCATCATTCATTCAGATTTTTTTGGACCCAGTTACCACACTATATTTTGATCGTTCTATATTTCGGCACACACAAACACACACACTCTTTCTGTCTCTCTCTGTGTCTCCCTCCCTTTCACCTGTATTCTAATCACGTTAATTACATGATGATCTACCTAATTCTATTTTTTTTCAGAATGCAGTTACATATAGAATTTTGTGGCTGTACGTACTCTCTCTAATTTAAAACCTCTAATTTCGAATAATGTTTTAATTCCATTTATTACAAAATATTCTACCTGTTTCTAATTTTCTATAGAATACATCTACATATAAATTGCCGTAGTGATACGTGCATTCACACCCCACAGATACACACACACACTGATGGAAATATTTCCCAAAATTTTCGAAATGTGTTCATGATGTCTTTAAGTGTATTTTTTCGTCTAAATGTCGTGATTATCCGTGAACTTCCTGTATACAATAGCATTAAAAAATAATAAAATGATTCTTTAATTGAGTCAATACTGAATTAATTTAATTCATTTAGAGATGGAATTAGATGGAATAGAGATGGAATTTAATTCATTTAGATTTCTAAGAGATAATGCATTTAAAAAGTGTCTATATTGCTTAATTGTAAGTTATATATCGGCTTTTTTAATCTAATCAATATTGAATTAACTTAATTCCAATCTAAGAGATAATCCATTTAAAACGTGTGTTTATATTGCTAAATTGTAAGTCATGTAATGAAAAAATAAACCAAATTGCGAGAGTCCTTTCTCTTGATGTGGCTGCTATAGTAACCTTGAGAGAGGAGCGCTCCTTCGCCTATCACGCTGGCGATAAAACAACGTTTGGCGTCTGATTTGAAAGAAGGCTCTCTGGCTTAGTATACTTTCTGGCCTTCCGCGTCTTGGAGCCACCCTCCTTCATTTCATTCATTCATTCAAATGGAGTTCACGCGACAGCATTATCGAGCTATGATTTTCTATGATTTTAAAGTGGGGCTAAATCAAGAAGAATTAATTCTACAATTTTTCAATATCTACAATTAGCATTTGGAAATGATGCTCCATCTTATGCCACTGTATTCAGATGGTTTACAGAGTTTAGAAGAGATCGAAATTCTTTCCTGGATGAAGAACACATAGGAAGACCTTTGTCAGCTGTAGTCCCAGAAAATGTGTCGGCCATTTGAAAAATGTTAATTGATGATAATCGCTGTACCTACCAAATGATACAGAAAGAACTTAACATTGGATCCGCAGCTATACATAAAATTATTTATGAAGAACTGCACATGAAAAAAATAGTTGGTTATTGGGTCCCCAATAATTTAACAGAACACCAAAAAGCAGAGCATGTCAGAATCAGTAAAGAAACCCTAAAATTACTTAATGATGGTGGACACTGCATTATTTCTAAAATCATAACTGGTGATGGTACATACCATGTTTTGACGTTCCAACACGTCAAAAAAGTAAAGTATGGGTCTTTGAAGATGACCTCAAACCAACAATGGTGAAAAGACAACGAGCAATGAAAAAAGTAATGTATGCCATGTCGATTCCAAGAAATGGATGGCTTGAGACATTTAATCTTTGGAAAATTCATCTACGAAAGTGAATTTATGTTGGAGGGGAGTACTTCGAACACTCCTAAGATTTGGTAAGTTTAACTTGTACCACTTAGCCATATCTCAAAAATTTCAGTGTGACCCTCGTATCAATGTCTTTTAAACAAATTTTCAAACATAGCAACAATTTTATTTTCTTCACTTTCATCACTATGAGATTCATTCATTTAATTGTTGCAATTTATTTTCAGAAATAAATTTTACTCTTTTCAATATGATTATTGCAACATTCATCTGACTAAATACTCATATGTACTCCCTCTGACTAAATATCTGACTAAATAGCTCATATGTACTCCCTCTGAAAACCAGCAATAAGAATTCTCAGACCTAATTCTCTTTTAAATGTAGCACCCAAAACCCTCATCATTAAAATAAACACAGAATGACTGCCATGAAAGAAACCATCCCTTTAAATCTTTCAGTCGACATGCCTTTTAAATCAGAACCACCACAACTTGTGCTTGTGTTTGTTTATACAATCAACTTTGTCAGCAAAACAAATGCATGCAAAACAAAAACCGAAGCTAAAATGTGAAGATCAATGATTCAAGTAACCAGCTTCGCAAAATCTATAGGCTTCTACCGCCATCTAGTGTCATTAAACATATTAATGAAACTCCCCAATTCTACGTTGCAGATTGGCATCGGTGGGCTTTAGCAGCCGTCCGCATCGCATAGTGAATAAGCATCAGTGGGCCGGAGAAGGGTTTCCATTGTGTATATGCATCAGCGGTCCTGAACAGATTAAATAAAACATGTTTTATTGTGAATGTTCATTTGATACATAGCTGAAGTGGACGACATAAATTAAAATGGTTCATGACAAAAACTTGCTAATCTCAGGTCCTTTTACGAGGAAAATACAGAAACAAAAATGGGTTTTTTTTGCTAGTGTCTAGATATTGGATAATTCCACATTTCGGACGTCCAGATTTGAGACGTTATACTGTATTAACAAGAAAAGGTGCACTTCCCCAAATAATTGACCTTCTGTATTTCCATAGTAAGAGGACCTGAGATTAGCAAGTTTTTGTTCGCACTTGATCGTCCAACTATTTGCCCATGAACTGTGAAATATAGTCAAACTCTTTTAATTCCTTTTTCGAACCTTTCTGGTAGGTCGGACGGTCTGGGTCTCAACAACTCCTTTTTCGAAAATACAAAAGAACTTAGCTACTAGTAGAAAGGGAAGGAGGCTCCGACAGTCACCTACTAATCTATTTTTAGGAGCAATGGGATTCCCATGAGTTTACTCATTGATTTAGGGAAGAAAAAGGGATTGATGAAAGGAATGCATGGGCATGAAAAAAATAAACAACCTGCGTAGTAGAATGCGCAGAAACGTAAGGATAAAAGCACATTATTTTTACCATAGTGTGTAATGGTAAATGGACAATGATGGAACATAAAAGTTGAACCCATTAAACTTCGAAATTTATCTTTGTGATGAAATAAGTTATTTAAAATACTTGAATAACAACATATATTTAAAGATTTCATTTCACTTAAGGTGCACTTTAAGTGATTATAAGTGAATGTACACTACTACTCATTTTTACCATAGTCACTCACTAGCGTTCTAAAATGTATACATTTACTAACAAATTCTGCAATGTATATGCGAGCGAGAAGGGAAAGAAACATAACGAAAAAACTCTGTATATATTTTAATGAAAGTGAATATTTTACTTTTCAGTTAACTAAAAACATCCACCAAAGAAGCCAAATTTAAACATATCCTACTAAAATGAGAGGTTAAACGATTGTAAGTTTTTAAAGTAACCGTTATTAATACACAAATAATGAAAATCTCCATACTGCTAAGCAAATGAGTATTTTGTTTTGGAATCGTAATATTTGTGATCCGTGTGACATCACGTGCCCATGATCTATGCTATGACGTCTCTCCTGCAAAATCGGTTCAGCCTTGGTTTAAAATGATTGCTCAAGTAAAGTTAGCCTTTGAAAAGAAAAAACAAAAATGCAGGCTCGTTCTATTGTCTATCTGATTTTCAAACAGTAGTGCATGCTTTCAAATCTTTATCTTTGCATTTGATTTTATTCTTTAACAAATATAAATCATGTCATTGTCATTGTCAAAGACAACCAGTGAAACCGTTCAGACAATGGAGGTGCGAAAATGTGCCATTAACAGTGCCTATGTTAATGGAACAGGCCAGACTTTTTCGAAAAGATCTGAACATAGCAACTGCCTGTGAATGTTCAACTGGATGGCTCACCGAGTTCAAAAGACGACATGGAATTCGGCAACTATGAACGTGCAGCAGCTGATTTGAACAATTTGTGGATCAATTGAGCCTTCAGAAGAGAATCTCACCACAGAACAGATGAAACATCTTTGTTCTGGCCAGGGGTGTAGTAGTAAATTAAGCCATACCAGAGCGCTCTGACGTGTGTGGTACCACCCAGATCCATCAATCCCCCTTCCAACAATACCACTGGTATTGTTGGGAGGGGGAGGGTTTTATGAACAGAATGCATGTAAAATCGTGACATGGGCAAGTAAGATAGAAATTATCATGGGTTTTCAGAATCGAAACATAAAATACATCAAAATGTTTGTAAATTTAAATTTGCAAAAATAGTGTCCTCATCACTTGTTTCACGTGTTCTGGTGTCATGAGTAGAACGATGTTTTCTTAACCAGATTTTGATGCATGGTTCTGCATTCCAATGTCTCAGGTCAGTTCCGCGGAGTTTTATAAACATAAGTGACGAAACGTGTGCCATTGTTAATCTTGTCAGAGATATTATGAGTTTCATCTGACTGAATCCCCTCTCACACTCAGATGAACCACAAGGAATAAGTTTTGTGCAATTGAGCAAATTGTTTAAGTCTTTTGGAACACGTGAGCTGTATTTCAAGTAATCGTGGTATGCATTTTTTGTTTTGAAGACTTAAGTTTGAATCTCCGGCAAAGTCTTTCAATTCCACACTCTCCAAAACCAGGGGGCTTTCTCGAAGACCAGATCACTTTTAAGCACTTTTAGTTCATCCATCCTCCTCTTGTTTTCTGTTGGTCTCCACTGCCGTAGATTTCTTTTTGTTGCTTGAAATTGTGGTTAACAGCCTCTTTTCACAAATTGTTAATTACACTTGTCAACAGTTGTTGCTAGTTGATTCCTGAAGTCTTACTGTTTTCAATTAGCGCAATTCTGCAAAAATTATCCACTTTAATAGTAATTTCAACTTCAGGACACTTAGTTCTAGATTTTTCTATGAATCTGATACTTCTTTGGATTATTTTGTCAGCACAAAATCTGTCATGTTACTGCTCTGCATGCTTTCTGAGAGCATTGCTAAAATATCATACATAATGGCCAAGTCCTTTAAAAATTGAGGGGATGAGAATCGCTTAATGAATCCACTGCACATAGCTCGATCAGTCTAATTTCCACTTTCATTCTGTTCAGATGATGTGAAATGGTTAAATCATGAGTCGTATCCACGCCAAACCGCCGAAACAGTTCTGAATGAGCTAGCGACCCATCTTGTGCTTAGTATTCTTCCAATTTTATTCAATTGTTGGTCTAACCCTAAAGCACACACTGCCGGTTCACGTTGGTTCTTCGGTGATTTACTGTAGACAGTCAAAAACCCAGACAGTCCGACTCGTCCTAGGACATGAGCAGCTGTTTGGACGGACAGGACTTATTGTAGACAGTGTATAACTTATCCATAAATATCTGAAAATGGTTCACACCACCTACCTCTGGGCTTTCAACACCACCTACCTCGTCAACACTATCTCCAACCTGTTATTCATACAGTGCCACACAATAACGTTTGGATATTTATTAACTAGCTGCCTTCGGCGACCAGCCAGTTCGCTACCTTCGAAAATTTTGACCGTAGCAAATTCGCTGGCACCATAACCTCGTGGAGTTAACAAAGTTTCTTTTAGTTTAATGACGTTAAAACTAATAATGAAATTTTAATATGAAAAATAATGTTCTAGTTGGGGTTCTTGAAATTTGATTTGTAAAGTGAATTTATTCTAATGTTTGTGAACTGTGAGATTCTGAGAATTTCTGTACCTATAACCCTAGGAAAGAGATCCCTTTGATGTGTACTCACAGCTGGGATCAGCTGCTCCTATGTTTTTTATAGAGGCATGCTCCTCTATTTTTTGTTTTACATAAATGAAATTGTCTGCATTTCTAGTATTGCATCGCAAATGAGATGAAAGTATTTTTGAGACTGATGTTGAATGTGAATTTAGTATTTAAGAAGGAACGATGCTGCTTAGTGAAAAAAGTTTATTTTTTTAAAGATTGTCCCCACTACCACCCGATGCATAAATGCACAGCGACAATCACCATAACTTTCTTTTCATTTATTTTTTATTTCTTCAGTGTTTAAGTTTTTTCATTGTGGTCCCAACCACCACCTGATGTAAACAATACATCGCCACAATTCAATCCAACATAATGAGCCAAAAACCTTATAAAAAGCAAATACTAATTCGGTTTTTAATTGTCCCTATGTCAAAAACCGTACAAAAAGCAAACACTTATTCAGTTTTTAATTGTGCCTAGCTCAAAAACCATATAAAAAGCAATCACTGATGACATTTGCAAATATAATTTAATACCCATGCGCGCGAATATCCTCATCAGGATATTCGCATGGGTATCAAGAGCATGGTCCAAATATATCAGCCAGATACCACCAAACACTAATTCGGTTTTTAATTGTCCCTAGGCCAAAAATCGTCATCATAAAAACACCGTGCGTCTGCGCGCGCATGTGGATGAAAAATCAATTCCTTCTTTTGGGGAAGAAATTGAAAATCATCCGGATCATGCAGCTACTTTTTATTATTTCTTGACCAGATTGGGCTTGTAAGAAAGCCTGATCTTTGAGCTTTCTAAAAATATAAATTATTAGTCGAAATTGTCGGTACTTTTCCCAAAGCGAGGATTAAAAAACAAAAGTATGTTTTTTTGAGCCAAAAGTGACTTTTGTTTTAAAATCTTTAAAAATATTAGAATTTTTCCATGAGATTTGAAATTGATATATTTGTTGGAAAAAAATCAATACATCGCGATTCACGTTCCCGTGAACGGGCGTTTATGCAAATTTAATATGAACGACTCTTCCCGTTCACCGGCGTGAACCGTGACGTTTTTCAACATGAGGTTTCATGCAAATCAGTTCTCAATGCGTACGCATCTGATTTGCATATCCGGGGGCGTTTCCGGAGCTGTCCATTCTCGGATATATAGGGCAGAGGTTTCTTGAAGCAATTAGAAGATCGATCGATCAGATGAGATCGCAGACCGACCTCAAAACACACTCAGACTTGAGATGATGACTTGAGACAACGATCGATTAGACACTGATAGTCTGATGCAGGCGGACAGAAATGTTTTTGACAGAAGCACTGCGGGATATTGTTTGACGATGGTTTTTAAGTCGAAACGGATGCAGATGTGGTCAGTTCAGACCAGCGTGTATTGAACGTTAAATTTACTTACAAACGTTCGGAAGTCGCTTTAAATATTTTTTGATGTTCTATCCTTTGGTTTCCCTTTGCCAAGTGTGATACCTTCAATGGTGGCTGCAAATACATGCAAGTGATAGAGGTAGTATAGTTAATTACTACCAATGCTTCAAGGAATCTCTGTCTAGTCATTTACAACTGCAAACTTTTTGTACATAGTATATTTTGATGTTTTATGGCATGGAAAATTACCAGGTACGTGTAATATGCCTAGTTGTGTTTTTCACAAAATAAAGTGAACGAAGTTTTTTCTTTAAAACTGGACCTATGTACTTTCATGACCCAGCCAACACTTATTGACTCTATGCCAGTGCGTACTTTGCTATCTTCAAATTCAAATTTTTAAATTTTCTAAGAATATTTTGACTCGTAATTGTCTGCTCTTTCCGGTCATCTGATTTGTTTTTTTCTACGACGTCTGGATGGTGGAGAAAAAATGGTCGAAATCGCATAAAATCAGTTTTCACGTGTCACCTACCCCATCCCCGGGTCTTCGATTGCCAAATTTTGTAGCTCTGCGACGCGCGGTCGCTGAGCCTATAGTGTACAAGACAGACACACAGGCATTGCCTTTTATTATTTGAGTCTTTTTTGCAACCCCGGAATTTTTACCCAACATTACACTTGCATCATCACTTGCAAATGAAATTAAATGCTCCTTTAAGTGATCATCGTGAAAACCATGCTTGTCCGAGCAATTTAACAAAAATTCAAGAACTGTCTCAAATTTTTGATCGGGTAATCAATTAGGTCCCAAAACAGAAAATGTGGTGGTGGGGAGAGAGGAGTTCTTTGCTAACTTCACACTTTAGATACACAATCAAAGTAGATTTGTCCCCTAAAGTTGTGGATTCATCGATAATAACAGAAATGTTCCCCGAAATTTCCAAAATCTGTTGTATTCTTTTTCTCTTCATTTCTTTGGAAATATGAAAGCGATCCCAACACCAGTGTCTACATCATTTAATTTTTCCAGTTCCAAAATGGTCAGAATAAGGTCTATTACTTTTAGCAATATCATACGAGGGCCTAAATACTGATTTTGTTATGGTCAGATGGGATGCTTTTATTGAATCACACACTTTTTCAATAGTTCGTAATTTTGCTTCAGAAATTATTTTTTCTGCAGTTAAGTGAGCAGTAGACTGTTTATGCCCTAAATTCTTTTATTCGAAGAGAAGTGAGTTGGGTGGACCTTGATGATCCATAAAATGTAACACTGTATGAAAGTCACTCTTTTGAAATAGCAATTCGCTCTTTTTTAAAAGCACCTACATGGGAAACGTCACTACGTATTTTGCAACCAAGTTTCCCATTTTTACTGTCTATCCATGTAAAAGTTCCTTGTTTCCAATTCCACATTTCTCCAGTCCACACAAAAGGTCATTGTGTCTCGGAATCCCTTTCTAAGGAGCACGAATTTGAACCAAGTAAACACTCCAAACCACTATTTAAATCCTCCATACCATGATATTTTACGTTTCCGTCATCTTCCAAATCTGGTAATAAGATTCCGCGAGCGAAACTATTTCCTTCACCCCTTCCCGCCACCCACTCCCACCCAATATGTTACTTGAAGTAACGTATTGGACGCGCGCGCGCATGGAGGTATTATTGTGGTAAAGAAGTAACTTACTTTCTCGCCACTGTCACCCTTCCACAATGTGCTCCAACCTGATGACTCAATTATTTCTCAGAGAGAATGTAGTTATGTAATTACATAATCATTATTCTCGTAATTAATACTTTCTGCAGAAACTACAGTGTCTTATTACTTTTATTAATATGACATACCAATCCTATTTTCGATGGTAAGGATAAGTTTGCACTGTTTTAAGGAGGTATTTTACAGTAGGTATTTTACAGGAGGTATTTCCCATAAAAAAAAGCAGTGCTGGAACGGCATTCCAGCTCTACTACACCTCTGGTTCTGGCGGTACGTGAAAATAAAATTATAAAGCAAATAAAAGTGCAACGGTAGATGAAGATGCTCTTACAGGTGTGAAAGATGCCAAAGAAAGTATTATGGCCTGTGCAAATGCTTCTGGTACACATAAAGTTCCTTGTAATTGAAAAAAGCAAAAATCCACAATCATTTAAGGGAGTAAAGACATTCCTTGTGCTTTATAAAGCAAATGAAAGAGCATGGATAACACTAGAAATAACCAAAGATTGGTTCAAGAATCACTTTGTTCCATAAGCCTAAGTACTTGTAATTGAAAAAAGCAAAAATCCACAATCATTTAAGGGAGTAAAGACATTCCTTGTGCTTTATAAAGCAAATAAAAGAGCATGGATAAGACTAGAAATAACCAAAGATTGGTTCGAGAATCACTTTGTTCCAGGTACATTGCTGAGCTGTCAGACTTCCTGAGGGTGCAAAACTCTAAATTATTCTTGATAATTGTTCTGCACATCCACCTGCTGACCAGTTAGAGAAAAATAATGTTCGGATCTTATTTTGGCCCCCTAACACTACTTCAATTCTCCAACCCATGGACCATGTTCTAAGGTCATTAAAATGCCGCTATAAAGCCCATTTTTTAAAAAATCTGTTGAACTTTTCAGCGAGGGTGAAAATATACAATTACATTAAACAGTGTAACGTTAAAGATGCTATGTGGAGTATAGAACGTTCATGGGAAAGTGTGAACGACTGCATTTTAAAAAATGCATAGCATAATCTGTGGCCGTAAACTTTACTTACAGACCACAATACAGAGCCTAATTTCGAAGGTTTCAAATGCTTTAAAACAACAGTCTTTAAACACGAAATTTCAGAGCTGTTGGAATATACCAAAACTGTGTTTTTAAATTCACTACGTCTGGAGGAAGAGGATATTCAAGAGTACTTAAATGTTGATAATGATACACCCATCATAAATACACTTAGTGACGGAGAAATTAGGGAAATGGTCTTGCATCAAGAGGAAGAAAATAGTGACGAAGATAGTGATCGTGACAATGTTGATGCTAAAGAAGAGAAGGTTTCCTTGGAAAATTTAGAAGGGTTACTGAACAATGTTACTAAAGGACTGGAACAAAGTAGATTTGTGACAGAACAAGAACTTAAGTTTATTATTAAAATTAAAGAAAAAGTTACTTTGGAAAAAAACAAAATGATGAGACAGTGCACCATTACAGAAATGTTTTCTAAAAGAGCTTAGATTGCATAAAAGATGTATTATAAATTAAGAATTTTTTTGTTTGATTTTTTTATTTACTTCGCTTTTACTTAACTGTTCAAATTTCTTTTTGTAGTGCAATTAATTAGGTATTCAAGTGATGTCAAACTATGGTGTGGAGAGGGTGTAAAAATACGTATTTATTTTTTTATTTTTACAAAAGTGACCTAAAATCCAGAAAAGTCCGAAATTCGGAATCTTGTACTGTACATGTTTTTAATTATCTATATGATCATAACTTGTTCATAATGTTATTTATATTCACTATAAGAAATAGTGAATTAATTAGTTATATCTAATACAGTATACAAAGGTTCTATATCTGAATTTTTTTTTATTGAAAACATTAACTTCAATATATGGAGGTTTGACTGTATTTAGTAGTATCACTTCTACCTCCAATAACTAAAATGGGTGATTTTAAAGTCATTTGAGAATTGAACAAGGCAAGCTTCTAAAAAAATACTCACGTTGTGGGTTGAGGAGTGACAGGTTTTCTTCGGTTACTTAGTGAAGGCCTGGTGTTAGGTATTCGAGTGGTGGTTGTGGTACTTGATGTTGAAGTCGAAGAAGTAGTCTCATCTTCATATTCATCATAATCGTACTCATCATCGTACTCATAAGAGGCATTTAAAGTTGCATTGTTTGAGGGATCATAGCCATGAGGCTCTGGAGAGCTCGGGGTGGTGGTTGAAATAGATACTGTCACCTTTAAATATAAAAAATATTCTTGTATTCATTTACCAATGAATATAAGCATTTCCTATTTCATAATTACAATGATATAGCAATGATAAATGAGTTCCATTTAAAAATGATAAATGATTTTAAATGAGTTCAATTTAAAAAGCTATAATATGCATTGAACTGACTGACTGAAGTGAGTGATTATCAAGCACTTCCACTATAAACAATCAGAATTTCAAGTGTCTTACTTCATGAGGATATCCAGAAATTTTCACCAATTTTTACTTTTTATTTATTGTTTAACATGTTATCAATTTAAAAAGGTATAATATGCTTTGAACTGACTGACTGAAGTGAGTGATTATCAAGCACTTCCACTATAACAATCAGAATGTCAAGTTTCTTACTTCATGAGGATATCCCGAAATTTTTACTAACTAATTTTTACTTTTTATTTATTGTTTAACATGTTATCAATTTAAAAAGGTATAATATGCTTTGAACTGACTGACTGAAGTGAGTGATTATCAAGCACTTCCACTATAACAATCAGAATTTCAAGTTTCTTACTTCATGAGGATATCCCGAAATTTTCACTAACTAATTTTTACTTTTTATTTATTGTTTAACATGTTATCAATTTAAAAAGGTATAATATGCATTGAACTGACTGACTGAAGTGAGTGATTATCAAGCACTTCCACTATAACAACCAGAATTTCAAGTGTCTTACTTCATGAGGATATCCAGAAATTGGGGTAAATAAATAATAATAGTAAAATTGGGGATACATTCCATGTAATCCGAAAACCATGTAAGATGAAATAAAGAACTATATTTAGTTTAAAAAAAAACATGTAAAAAAATGCTGAAAACTGTAAAATTTCTGATATGCATCTGAATGATATATACATACATATGCAATTTTATTGAGCAATAAAACTTAAAATACATAATTCATAGGTAAAAATAAATAGAGCAAGCAAAAAAAAAAGGAATCTGTTAATCCAAAATTAAGAATAGAAAACTCAAAATTAAAAATAGAAATAATGAAATAATATTTAATTACATAATTATTCGTCGCTACTTGATAATAATCGTAATTGTTTGCGACGAACCGGACCAAAGTCGTTATCATCACTAGAGATATCCAATATCCGTCAAGATCTTTAGCCAAACTGTTATAGGCAGTTGAATTTTTGGTTTTTAAAGTTCTTTATACAACTCTTGATACCGAGCCAAACAATTCTTCATATCTTGTTCGAATTTTAGGGCACGTTCCATGTTTAGATCGATTTTAAAAAAATGATTCACCATACATTTCCCAAATGTTAGACCCTGGCTAATTAAACTAGCAGTTAATTGACATACTTCAGCGTCTTTCTCGTTATCGCTATTATGATCCTTAGCACTATTACCGTCATCTGTTATTAAATCAATCAGATCATCCACATTTAGAGGTTTATCTATCATTAATTCGTCGATGTCTTTAATTTGTAGGTCCTCAAATCCTTCTCCTCCAATTTCGTGTGCCAAGGCTATAATTTTAGAAAACTCCATCGTTGTTTGGGGCACTGAGTTACCACTCTTGACGCATTTTGGCCAAAGTGCTTTCCTGAAAGCATTTAATGTTGATACCCTTAACTTCTCTTTGCCCAATGAAGCATATGTAATGCAATCCATAATCTAATATTTTTTCCATGCATCAATGATTGTGAGGTTGTCCTTCTCTACTGCATCCAAATACGTTGGAATGCTCGTTGAGTATAATACAGCTTAAAGGTAGCGATTATACCCTGGTCTAATGGAATCAAGGAAGTGGTATTAGGTGGCAAAAATATTACTTGAACATTTGGATGCTCTAATACCGGATGATTGGGTGCATTATCTACGACCAAAAGTACTTTAAAATCAAGACATCGTTGCTCCATATATTTTTTAACTTTAGGAACAAAGCATTCTTCAAACCATTCTGTAAATAGACCTGCTGTCATCCAGGCCTTTTTATTCGCTCTCCAATGAACCGGCAGCAGTTGAATGTTATTTCCTTTCAAAGTACGTGGCCTAAATGATCGGTTGATTAAAAGAGGATTTAAAATTTTGTCACCAGAAGCGTTGCTACACAATGAAAAAGTCACCCGATCTTTAGCAAATTTAAACCCACTAGCAATTTTTTCAGATTTTGCTATAAAAATTCTAGCAGGCATTTTTTTCCAGAATAGACCCGTTTCATCGGCATTGAAAATTTCGTCGGGAACATAGTGATGTATCCTCTAATTATATGCGTTAAGTGCGTTATAATCATGTAAGAGACATAATTTCGTTGTGCAGATTGGAATGTTGAATTCACAACTGCATAGCAGAGTGAATTTTAAAAATAAATGTCCATGGTTGTAAAGAAAGACTGATAAACTAATCACTTTTATCAGTGAATGAAGAATCCATGACCAAAATAGCATTACATCACTTGGTAACATTTTTATGTTGAAGCAGTAATATGTACAGTATGAGCAAATATGCTCAAAAGATTTTCGTTCATTGCTTTCCGGATCCATAAAATTGTTAGTGTCCTTACAGACAATGGCATGGAATTTTATCACAATGAATAACGAGATTAGAAAAGCAAGCAATTAAAGCTGAAAGAACAATAGCTATACCCCAGAGTAAAATGGCATTTCTGAAAGCTTTAAAGTGATGGTTTAATGCTAAAGCAGCTCTTGACGGCATTAAAGTAATGTTGATTTCTGGATAGAAGCCCTTCTCTGTTTTGCCTACATGAAAAATAGAATTTGCCATAAATTAAAAAATAAAACACCTTTAGAATTGCATAATGGCAGGCAAACCTCTGTCGGTGACTTTTGTAGGGAAACCCGAACCACCAAGGGGCAAGCTAGACATGAGGGCTCAGGAATGATAATGGTAGGTTACGCCCTTCAAACTTAAAGATACCGAATTTAGTTATTAAATTAAATAATTAATGTTAAATTTAACAAGAATAGCACAGCAGAGGATGGCAGTCTGGGACATAAAGAAATTAAAAATATAAATTCAATTAAAATTGAAAATTTAACTTTTAAACCTCAAAAATTAGAAATCCTCGACTCTACTGACAAGGAGGACATGAGTAGGGAGGCAGGCGAAGCAACAGAAGAAAATGGTGGAAGCAGCGAGAAAACTCAGTCTTATGTTGAACACTTTACGAGTGTCATCCCAGAAGAGCTGGATTAAGGATAGATGTTATATCAAGGGGAAAACCCATAGACTTAGATATGAAACATTTTTGTGAGTCAAATAATTTAAAATCTGAGAAAAACTTATTTAATTTCAAAAGAGATCTTTTCCCCATGCATGACAGTGGTGGAAAACCTAGGCCACTCGACTCACCTTAGGCTAAGAGCCATAATTTTCCAAAAAGTAACACAAATTATTTTTCAGATAATTGAAATTCCCCTTATTGATATTTATTATTTTTATAATCCTTCATGGTTTTAATTATTTTGTCTCATTATTATAGAAAAATATAGGTAAAGATTATTCAGATTTTATAAAAACTTATTTAATGCTTTACAAAAGTTTGACTTTTATATTGCGTGCTTTTATTTTGGTGGTGATCGCTTAGTGAGAAACTACAATTCTTAAATTTTAATCTATTTATGATATTTTTAGCCTAACTTTGCTGATTTGTGAATGCATGACTTACACCCAAGGGCTTGTTCAGTTAACATATTGTATTTTTACTATAAGCATATTTACTTCTAGAAATTGTATTCTGTTTTAAAAATTTATTTGACCTGCTACAAAACTACATTCTGTTGCTCTAAAAATATATTTTACCTTCTCCAAACACGTGTTCTGTTGCTCCAAAATTGAATTCCCAATTTTCCATCACTGCCTTGAGTTTACACCCCGGAAGTTCTATGGGCACCCATGGCTTAACTGTTCTTTATTCTACATTATGATTGGCTTTCTCAGGTGGACCCTGAATTCAAGAGTTTGGTATATTTGCTCTTAAAATTTTTCCATGTGTGACCATTTTGTGCTTTTACTTCAAATCTATCTACCATTGAAGAAAGGAATCCAACATACCTTTGAAACTGTTGTGTGCTGCATTGCTTATTAATTTGTGCGTAATTACGTTTTTTGTATCCTTTGCATAAAGTATTTTTATTTATTGATTTCCAATGTTTTTAAGTCGGTACCCAAAATTGCTTTATCACACCGAGCACTGAATGAATAGATGACGAACAGTTAGTGATACCTTCTCACCTCTGACATTATAGGCCTTCTCTGAATTGTGACATAATTGCCAAGATCATCCTTCGTGGGAGTCGGATGCCTGGATACCAGCCTCAAGCCTTGGCCAGCTCGATTCTCCTTTGTGACTCCGTCATTATAGACAGGCCGCCTGCGGATGGCAACCCTAGTCTCCCCCGCTCTTCCAGAAGGATTGGCTGGAAAAGAAAAAATTATTTTAGGAAATGGAGATTGTGGGATTCATGACACCCCAAATACAAAAATAGTTGCTCTCATACTTTCAAAAATTTGCTATTCGTCAAGTCTAATTCAAATCAAGTTGCCTATTTTAAGAGGTGAGATTACCAGGGTGAGAATCCCACTCGCCACTGGCAAGTGCAGTTTTTGATTTCGCGAGTTCAATTTATTTGAGTCGCAAAATTTTGAAATTTTAATCCAAAAACCTTGATTATACAAATTAAGAGTCTTCCCAGTGGCTTGACGCACATGGCAGATCGCACATTCTGGCTATAACTTAGTTTCAAAATTGGCTGTGAGCAGCCGTCCTGGATGCCAAAATCGGTTTACGCAAAAACCACCTGGATCTGTGCATTGTACATCGCATATAAGAAGGGGCCTTTACCAAGGCTATCTAAAACATTCTAGGTGGCCTTGCTTATTCTAGGTGGCCTTGCCTTTACTCACGGAGAATACAGAGCTAACTCTTTCCCCGCAACTTTTCGACGTCTGTAATGCACTTAAGCATCTGTCAATCATAGATTTAGTGCATCACTGATGCACTTAAAGCTATTGGCAATAATTTTGTTAGCCAAGCATTGTCCAAATTTAAGGAAACTTTTGAAATTTTTCATATTATTTAACAGATTAGATAACAGATTTAGCAAATCAAGGTGAAAATTTGTTTTTATAGCAGGTAAGTGTAATTGGCACAACTTGCACAGGTGCATAGACCCTGCACATGATAATGATTTTAATAAATAATTCTTCTTTAAAAATTTTTTAGCATTTTAATCAATAAAAATGAAATTTTGGAGAGGGAGGGGGTAAAGGTGATATTCCTATTAATCCAAGGAGGATGCATCTTTAAACTTTTTGTAATGATATTTAAAAGTATTTGCATTTTTATGCAATCAATAAAATAGGAAGTCATTACTCAGCTTTGTATTCAAACAACATGCTGGAATAACGTTAATGTGAGAAACTACACACAGATATTCTATGCAGCATCGGGCGCGGTTAGTACTTGGTGGGTGACCACCTCGGAACACCGCGTGCTGTTGGCCATCTCGGGTGCGGTATCCCCGTGGTTTGCGCGCTAGATTTGCACGCTACCACAAAATGCTGCCGTGTTCATGCGGAGTACGATCACGTTAAACATGTGGGTCCGTAAGTCCTTCCGAGAGGTTGGTGGTAGGGGAAGGAGGGTACGGTCCCTGTGGATACCTCCCCCACTGGGTTCCGGTCTAAATTGGGTGGCACTTCCCGGCCGTCCATACAGTTACCTTACACCTTTCTGGTAGGTCGGACGGCCTGGGTCTCAACAACAACTCAACAACACAGATATTCTATGACATGAATCACCAAAAGTTCCTCGTAAGTTATATTCTTTATTGGGGGGGAAGTCACGGCAATTCAAACATCCAAGAATTCAACGACAATGGTTAGTATAATTCACGATAATGGTTAGTATAATTCACGACAATGGTTAATATAATTCACGACAATGGTTAGTTTTCCACATGTGGATACACCATGCCACTCATACCTCTCGAAACCTGCAGGGTTGATTCCGATAGTTTCCTCTCATCTCTTATTATATCCTTCGCCCCAATAACCCGGGGTTCTTCGGCGGTGGGTCCAAAAGCGCCGTCCGTCATCCTGTTGCTTCCCACAGGTCGCACCCGAACTAGGCGTCGACGACCTCCGGATCCAGTTTCATTAGTGCTACTGCCTAAAATGGAAAATCACTATCATCAGCTTCAAGAAAGTGAGCTATTTCCAAAGATTTGAGCAGAACCTGCCCACCAAAAGTAACATGCGAATAGAGTTGCGTTACGTTGATTTCTTAAGCAAACCTAATCTGCTCTTGAGTTAAAGGTAAATAGACTTAATGCTATTTCAAAGTTAATATATTCTATAATTTTAATTGCTCTTATTTAAAAGATGAACAAATTAAAAAGTAAACTGCTGAATGAATATTAATGATTCTCATATAACGAGAACGTAGAATTAATCTTATGCTTACTTACTCTAGTAAATTGCTCAGATCAATACCATTATTCAATCTCTGAAAAAGTGAAAATATCTGTTTACAACAGGACTCTGATAATTTTAAGTAATACTGAACAGACCTCCAACATGTAAAGTGGTCTGCAGGAAGTTTGCAAACAATTATGTAACATCAAAAATCCACAAATTGTGCACTGCATCTTTTTTACACCCAGGGTAAGGAGAACTACTGTGTGTCATGTCAATGCAAATGCTTTAAACATTACAACATGTGGAATTTGCTGAAAGCCAATGATAAATGAAATATTTAGGCACAAAATTCCTATTTTTACACCTCCTAACAAATACCCTAAAAGTACTATTTTCAACATAGTGGCCTGAATGACATGATCTTCGAGCGTTACTGGAATATAAACAAGGATATAGGGTTGCTAATTGCAATAGTACCTGTGGGCACATGGTAGAAAGTTTCGGCAGATCCAGTTTTGTCATGACCACTACAACATAGTGGGTGGTCAGACCCTTGGCGAGCTAGATTCAAATTGGCATGGCCAAGAGAGGTTGCAAGATTGAGACTTTGTGCCAAGCGCTCTTCAATATCAATTGGGTTCGTAACATGGACTTTGCCAGTTGTGTTGTTTGTTACTCGCTCTTGGGGTAAAAAACCTGTAAGAAGTTAACTGTTTCTATAGAGAAACAGGGTGCAGTTCTCGTTCTTTTTCTTTGAAAAGGTGCCCACTTCTACAGCAGAGATGACAAATTAACGCTACTTCTCTCTTTCTCGAGATTCAACGCTCAATCACCGGACATCCTTTTTTTGACTTACGATGCCAAATTGAAGCTGGCAGTGAGAGACTTCAGATGACATCACCTTCTCTCCATACAAGCGGTCTAGCTTATGCCCTGAAATAAGGCACTGCTCTGCCATATGAACTGGCAATGTATCGCCAGATACTGGTCAATCCATTGCATACAGACTTCCAAAGAATTTTTTGGCGATTTCATGCAGAGCAGTCTATTAAAAGTTATAGATTACTAACTGTAACTTATGGCACAGCTTGTGGTCACAGTTTTTAGTAATCAGAACGTTACATCAGTTGTCACAAGACAACAATTTAGTGTTTCCGGAAGCGGCATGGATAATCCTTGAGGAATTTTTACATTGATGACCTTCTGACGTTGAGGAAGCTACACGCTTGGTGGCTGACTTAAATCATGTGATGAAGAAAGGTGGTTCCACACTTTAAAAGTAGTCATCAAATGTTATACTGAAATATATACTCTATATGAATATACCTGAAATACTCTATAATATGCCCGGAGTCTGCAATTCAAACTGTAAATATAGATAATGATGTTTGGTTAAAATTCTGGGTTTGGTTTGAAACCCCACGGAAGAAAGAGTTGGGCAAAATACATTGAAAATATATTTTCGATACAAAAGACATAGGTTTTAGAGCATTTTTAGAGCATACTTTTCAAATAAAAAAATTCCGAATACAAAATACAAAATAGATTTTTAAAAAAATTAAACACTGCTCTGTATTGAACTGAATTGAACTTTCAATGCAAAGCAACATTTGTTTATACATTTTAACATTTTATTGGAAATAAACAAATCTCATATTTGTTAAATATCAATATTGGCATTTTAAAAAGATTAGAATGTATTTTAAAAATATGATTTAAAAGACCCAACTCTTCGAAATTTAAAATCTCCAAATTAATAAAGTAAAAATAAATTAATCTATGAGGAGTATAACAGACAAAGACCTTTGGCACCTAAATGACTTTATTCAGATCCCTCCATTCAAAATCCCGAATTTGATGGTCGAGACTCAAGCACCAAATGAAAGCAATTAAAAATAAAGCACTAATGTCGCACAAGTTAAAATCATTCCGGAATTTTTAAGCACATTTTTAAATTTTACGAAGCTAGTAAGTATTTTGACATTCTGTCATCGTTTTCTTCATAATTCCAGGAACCCTGCTGCAGAACACACAGGGAATCTAAGCGCATCAGAGCTGGCTAATTCGATTCAGAGCTAGCTAGCGATTGTGTGTGGTTAAGATTATTCAAGATATTATTAAGATTATTCATACATAGGTTGTCCATAGGTACATAGATTATGCATAGGTGTCGACTTGAAAAATTATTGGGCTTTCTAGAAATTTTCAATCGAAATGCATTTGGCACAATAAGACGTCTCAAATGCTGAAATGAAGCAAATTAGAATTCCCTCTTGAGTTAAATACAAAAAAAAATACTTCTATTTCATTTATTTTGCTCTTGTAGGCGCAACATTATACACAAGTACTGTGAATTTCTAACTCGAGTATCATTATAAAAGTAACAGAAAAGAAATGGGAAATTTATATTTAGGTATTTTTACCTATATTAAAAATGTTAATAAAAAATGATCATTTCTGAGTTAAAACCTTGAATTCAGAATACAATAAACAGTCTGAGGGATCAATTTCTACACACAAGTTACATGTTGCAGACAGGGAATAAAATGAACAATAAGAAACGAAGTGATAATAAAATATATGAGTCCATTTTCCCCACTCAATGCGCACAGCAATATTAGGGGTTCAACTCTGCCTCTGAAAAAGGCTTTAAGAGTCTTTACTTACGATGTCTTATCAGCTTGTGCATTTTGTTAAACTCTTTCATAATTGCAGATTACATTATTTTGTATTTGTCATCTAGATTATCCACCTACCTTGCTAGAAACAATGGTGCCTGTTGGAATCTCAGGCCCAGCAGCCAATATTTAATCATTGAACATTTTCATGGATGACTTCGATTATCATAGCATCCATTCTTGGCACCCAAAAGGTCATTTCATTACGAGCTTGATCATTAAACACTATCGCGAAAAACATTTTCATGCGGGTGCACAACTAGTGTTCTCCCTTAATCGATAAAGGTTTCGGTTTGTTGGTGGATGTTCACCCGTACATCAAATCTTCATCATCGTACATCAAGTGTATTTTGTGCCAAAGAATCAAAGCTCAATCTCGCCAGCAAAGTATGGACAATTTGTCTGCTCATCGAATCACACCAGTACGTCTATTCTCAAATGTGGGACTTGATTTTGCGGGTCCATTCATAAGCAAGCTAAACGCTCCTTGAAGCAAAATCAAATTAAATCGTACATTTGTGTCTTTATACACATGTGCACCAAAGCACTACATCTAGCAGTAGTTTCAAATTTATCTGTGCAAGCCTTACTCGCAGCATTGCAAAGATTTATCGGGCGTTGAGGCCTTCCTTCCGACATTTATTACGGTATTAACGATGCGGTAGTAATTATGCAACAATCGTGCATTCCGAATTTCTCTGCACTCTCCTATGAGTCTATGAAAAACTCTCCTATGAGTCACTGCCCTCCTGATGCTCCGGACTATCAGTGTATTGCATCATCCAAAAATATGCATACATTTTTGTTCAATGTTTATCTCTCGTTTCTCGCAGCTCGTTTTTTACAAAAAATGATGCTTTTCAGAAATAATTCTGTAACGCGGATTGTTTAAAACTGTAATGTAGGACTTTAAGTTGAAAGTGTTTTTTGTTTTGTTTATTGAAGAGAGTATTTAATAACTGTGTTGGGGGTTAAAGAAAAAATCAACTCAAATAACGGGCAGAAGCCAGATACTGTTTTGATTGGTCAAGGACTCTTGAGAGACAGGGATGCGCGGTCTCCAGTCCGTTTTAAGGGCGCTGGGAGTAACAGAATGCCTTAAGCTTGTCACACGAGAACGAGCGTCCCCAAAACGGACGGGAGACAACGCCCATATGTCATAGGCCTACATGTTTGGAATTGGACTTTAAAGGGTTCCAATGAGGCTTTTATTATGGAAATTAAATTTTATTATTATTATTATATACATTTTTTTTTTTCGTTTTCAAGTGTTTTTGAATAATATATTGTAATTTTTTTCTTTTTTTGGGATTGACTTATACGCGAGTTTTGGATTTTTTCTTTGAAAGTAGGGGAGTCTACTTATACACAAGTATATATGGTAAATACTATTATAACTACTGGGGAATGAATGACCTTATTGAGCCAGTCAGAATCGTTTCAAGCAGAAAGGTCTTCATGCAGTAAATAAAATTTCTATAATAAAAATAAAGATTACAGAAAGGTAATATGAAAACGACTCTATGAAGATGGTATTGTTTCTTAGCTACTGCACAAAAATCAGAGTACGAAAGAATCTGATACAAAAAAAAAATGAAAGAAAATCTTACAGACAGAGCAATAACATTTTTTAGAAAGAATCTTTCCATAACCCTCCTTTGAGCCTTTTCACTGTTTCTGATTTCACTGAATGTTCCAGAAGAAGCAGAAGTGCTGCTTGAATTTAGAAATGAAAACATTGAACTTTTACTGTGTATCAAATAGAAGCCATGTCTCAGGAATAGTCAAATTTTAAATTAAAAATTCAGAATATTGTAAAATGCCAGAAAAAAAAATATTCGCTTATTGGTCTTTGCTAAATAATTTTCCAATACTGACTTCAAAAATGTTCTTCTAGCTGTAGAACGCGTGATAACTCTTTCATCCACTACAGCTGCAGTGGAAAGGGGATTTTCGAACATGAGTATTAAAAAAAACTCCAAAAATTAAGCAAGCTGTTTTAAAAGCCATAATGCAGATCTGTGCAAATGGTAATAGTGTAGATAAAATTCATGCGGCACCATCCATTGATCACTGGTTGAATCTAGGGTCATCGCCATAAAACAAAAGAGTAAAATAAAGCATTTCTTCGATAATTGTTTTGTTTTAATATTCACCTAAAGTGTGTACATACAGACATGCAGTTGGTTCTAATTTATTATTGTTGTGCAATGTATTTATCAATACAATGTGAAAAAAAATTATTAGGAGGTTAGGTCTCAATAGCCATCTCAATAGCCATCCTTGTGGATGGGCTAGATTTTACAACTAGATTTTAGCTTTCCACAAATGTCAAGAGTCTGGGCTAAATAATTTTCCAATACTGACTTCAAAAATGCTCTTCTATACTATATAATAATGTGCGTGATAACTCTTTCTTCCACTACAGTTGCAGTGGAAAGGGGATTTTCGAACATGAGCATTAAAACAAAAACTCCAAATATTAAGCAAACTGTTTTAAAGGCCATAAGTAGGGAATAGTAGGGGGTTCTGGACCATGCGCTGCTATACTTTAACATGGGGTCGATTGTGGTGCTATCTCTCTCATGTTAAAGCATAGGCGCACCCCATGAGGAAGGGTGGAGCTTCTGTTGGAAACTTGGTTCTGTTTTCGTCGCGATTCTCGTTATCGCGAGAACGTGTTTACATTTTTAGAATGGTTTCACCGTCCTCGTGAACGACTCGTGACGGGAACAGAACATGCCCTTCATGCAAATCGCCTTCTCGCCGCGCGCGCATCTGATTTGCATATAGTGAGGGCGCTGCCGTCAACGGTTGTGTTTCCGGAGCGTACCCATCACGGTGTATATATGATAGGACACATTCTCAGTTATTCAGATCTGATCTTATCGCAGACCTTAGTGATCTCGGAGTTAGTCAGTGAGACTCTCAGACCATGTAGTAGACATGAAAGACCTTTATGGAAGGCAGACCTTGATCGGTAGAGAGTAGTCTAACTTCCAAAGCCATGACGTGTGACCTGATGATGGTGGCTTCATTAACGTGCACGGCATGTGTGGTACAGTAGCTGTTTTTTCTACTTACCGATGTTATAGTAACTGAGAGTGTGTGCCTAGTCATAGACTGTGTAAAACCTTTTTCATGAGCTTGCTAGCTCATTGTATATAGTTTTGCTTTGCAACGAATGTTACAGTGTTTTATTTTGTAACTTTATCTGATGCAATGGATCTCACAACAAATAAATTGTGTTTGTGTTTAACGAGCTTGCTTTCTTGAGAAAACACATCACTACTGCGTATCATCTGCTACAAATTTTTTCTTACCAGCACTTCAGATATGGATATGGCCAAACACTGCTAAATCTGCAAATGACTTTCAAATTTTCTAGTCTAGTCGCTCAGCTAACATAGCAAAGAGCATTTCAATAGCAGCCGACATTTGGTTATGGGCCCTAGTATGTCAAGGCCATAACTTTTATCCGTGATAAAGCAGCAGTGAAGAGTTGTGAATTCCATCGACGGGGGCCGCGACCGGCGCCATTTGCATCAAGCAGAAAGGTAAACAACGCACTCTAGTCACAGTTAAAGACTATGGAGGTGAGCAACGGCATAGAAGCGTTAAACAGGGACAATTACGTCACCTGGCGTAATGAAATTTCATTTATCCTGAAAGGAGAAGGATGTTACGGCCACATCAACCGTACTGCGTTGCCAGTCGACGAGTCTACGTCACGGCGCGAACGAGAGGAGTACATGCGTAGCAGCGACCGCGCACTTTCCATCCTATTTCGAAACATCTCGGCGGAATACAGAGAACTGCTAGACATCAACGACAGCCCGGCGGATGCGTGGGAGAAGTTTGAGGCGCATTTTGAAGCCCCAACGCGCGCTAATCTAGTTCATCTGTTGGACGAGTTTTTCAGTCTTCGCCCGGGAATCGAGGAACCCATCGACATATTTTGTACGAGGATACGGAAAGCAGTAACCAAGCTCAAAAATGTGAACCATCCCGTGGAGGACGTGTACGTGGCATTCCAAGCCATCCGGTATCTACCAGATTCTTTCCAGAGCATCATCCAAACTATTTATCGTTGGAATGATACGGACTTTAAATTGGATAAAATTCAGAAAGAACTTTCTCTGGAGGAGGGCAGGATTAGACAGTTGAAGAGGGATCATGACAATAACAATGTAAGTTCCAATTCATCTGTATATTTTTCTAATGTTAACGCTAAATGCAAAAATGTTACCAAAGTTAAAAAGTCTATTAAGGTCATAGGACCATGCTTTATGTGTAATAAAAATGGTCATGTAAAGGCACAATGCCCAAAATTGAAAAAGATGACTAGCTCTAGTATTATTGAAGTATTTTCAAAAATAAATGTAGAAGCTAATATTGTTGATAATCCTGACAATAGGCTCAGCTGGGTGATTGACACCGCTGCTACGCGACACTTTTGTAATGATGTTAAAATGTTTTCAAAATTTGATAAATGTAAGGACACATCTATGTCGCTAGCAGTGGGTGATATGGAAAGCCCAGTTGAGGCTATTGGAACGGTGAACATGTATGTTAAATTTAAAGATCATACAAATAATATTGTGCTACAAAATGTTATGTATTCACCAAAATTACGGCGTAACTTGTTGGCCGCATCTGTATTAGAAGAGCAGGGCTATTCTTTTAGTGCAGCCAAAGGTGTTCTATGGTTTAAGACTCCTGAGGGAGAAAATTTCTTTTACGCTAAACGTAAAGAAGGATTGTATTTCTTAAAACCACAGTACTCAACTAAAAGTTTAAATAGTAGTGTTGAGGGCCGTAAAGGAGATCAGGATAGGGACAAAAATTCTAAACAGGTTAGAAAAACCCCTGCAACAAATAGTCAAAGTCAAAACAAAATTAGGCCTAACTTGAATAAAAGGAAAAACAAATCTGATTTAAAATCACAGTCAAATAAAATTAGTGGTTCAACAGTTGAAATTCTGAACAAAACTGAATTATGGCATAGAAGATATGGCCATATTAACTCAGACTACTTGCACCAAACAAGTAAAGTTTCCGCGGCAAACGGACTCCCAAAATTAAAATATGCAAAAGTAAATTGCATTCATTGCAAACTTGCAAAATCTAAAAGAGTTTCGTACAAACCAATAGGCAGGATTAGATCTACAGAACCTTTGCAATTACTGCACATGGACGTTTGTGGTCCAATGCCTGTAGCTTCATTGGGGGGAAACAAATACTTCTTGACTATTACAGATGATTTTAGCCGTAAGGTGTTTGTTTTTATTTTAAAACAGAAATCAGATGTATTTAAAGTTTTTCAAGATTTTCAAGCTTGTCAGGAGAGACAATTAGGCAAAAAGATTTTGTGCATCCGTACTGATAACGGCATGGAATTTTGTCACGGTCAATTTAAAGCTTTTTTGAAAAAGTTAGGGATTAAGCATGAACGATCAAACACTTATACACCCGAACAAAACGGGGTATCTGAAAGATTCAACCTGACAGCGTTAGATTGTGTCAAGGCAATGCTTAATCAAAGCAAAGTTGGTGACAAAATGTGGGCAGAGGCAATCCTATGTTTTACTTATACAAAGAACAGGATTTGCCATAAATTTAAAGTTAAAACTCCACACGAATTGTACTATGGGAAGAAGCCTGCTGTATCCCATCTCAGAGTTTTTGGATGTAAAGCTTATGCTGGTATAGCAAAACAGCTTAGGAAGAAGCTAGACCTAAGAGCTCAACTGGGAGTTATGGTAGGATATGCGGAAAATACCAGGGGCTATAGAATTCTTGTGAAAGAAGGAAAAATATTAGAAATAAGCAATGTCCGTTTTGAGGAGATGGAAGCAGCGGAAGGCGTCCTGGACCCCATTCGACCTAGAAACTTCACCCAAAGGAAATCGGGTTTTACTCGAACATCAGATTCAGGATCGGGATGTTTGGATAGTGAGTCAGAGGAAGAAGCAGGTGAGAGCCATGACACTAGTCATACTAGTGAGGAAGAGGACTCTCCTGCTGATTCCGATCTGACCCCCTGTTCAAACATAGATTGGGAAAGGAAAGCTGTACCCAGGCCTGATGGAACTCGAACTGATGTTTACTACTCAGTGAGGGGTGATAAACATAGGCTGAGAAGTCATAATGATGTTAAAAAATTCTGTGCTACGGCTAACATACATTATGACCAAAATTTGTTTAACTTTAGAGAAAAGAGAGATATCAAATCCAGGCCAGAGGCAAGCAACATAGAGATAATAGTTCCCAAAAACTATAAATCGGCAATTGAATCTCCGCACTCGCAGGAATGGCAAGAAGCCATGAATAATGAAATAGCAATAATGCAAGAGAGGGGTGTTTGGGACTTAGTGCCTACACCCACCTCACAAAAGATAATCGGATCCAGATGGGTATACACCATCAAAAGGGATGAAAATGGAATAGTAAAGAGATTCAAAGCTCGATTAGTGGCTCAGGGATATTCACAAGAGAAGGGGGATTCGTATGACGAAGTATTTAGCCCCGTTATAAATTTTTGCTTAATAAGAGCTTTTTTTGCAATTTTTGTATGTTTGCTTAACTGGAAGCATTTTCAATTAGACATCAAGTCGGCATACCTTTATGCTAAATTGAATGCCAAAGTTTTTATGAAACAACCACCTGGATATGTCGATCCGAACCAACAAAATCATGTCTGTTTGCTGAAAAAGGCAATATATGGCTTACATCAGAGCGGCAGAGAGTGGTATAATGAGCTTGACACCACTTTAAGAAAATTAAATTTCTTCAAACTCAAATGGTGCAATTGTGCATATTTTTACCAGAACAAAGTATTAATGTTGGTATATGTGGATGACATAGTTTTATTTTCAAAACATCAAGGTGATATTGATCATGCAGTTTCTTTACTAAAGGAAGAATTTGATATCAAAACTCTAGGGAAGGTCCAAAAACTGTTAGGTGTGGAATTTACAGAAATCAATAACAAAATTTTTATACATCAAAGGCAGTATATTGATAAAGTTTGCCAAATGTTTAAAGAATTCAAATATCCTATTTCTTCACTCCCTATTACAAAAGGAATCACGTTGAGCAAAAATGATTGCCCAATGAATGATGGAGAATTAAAACAAATGCAAAATATCCCATACAGAAGTTTGATAGGATGTTTAGCCTATTTGTCAAGTAGAACTAGACCAGATATATGTTACGCTGTAAATATTCTGTCTCAATTCCAAGAGAATCCTGGCATGAAACATTGGGACGCATTACTTAAACTTTTAGGATATCTTGAGAAAACAAAGAATTACATGTTAAACTTATCAGGCATTGGTAACTTAAATTTAAATTGCTACTCGGATTCGGATTTTGCCGCCAATAGGGATGACAGGGTGTCACTCGGGGGTATGTTATTTCTTATAGATAGAGTACCCGTTTCTTGGCGTACATTTAAACACAAGTGTGTTAGTCTGTCAACGATGGAAGCGGAATATGTTTCATTGACAGAAGCTGCGAAAGAAGTTATTTGGCTACAAAATATCATTGAGGAATGTATGAAGCTAGGGTTAAAATTTAACAGAAATAATAGCATAATTTACTGTGATAACCAAGCTGCAATTAATTTTTCAAATTCCCCAATAGAGAATAACCGAACCAAACATATTGATATAAAGTACCATTTCCTGAGGAATTTAGTTGAGAATGAATCTTTTAAAATCATCTTTGTAAATACCAAGGAAAATGTAGCAGATTACTTTACAAAACCAATGACCAAAGATAGAGCATTAAACTTTTGTAATCAAATTTTCAAAAACAAAAATGATTAAATTTGTAACTTCTAAAATTTTTTTTTTCTTTCTTTTACAAAATATGGTTAGGATATCGTATAGTTTACTCCTCCCTCTGTGATGCAGATAATTGTATCTAGAGTATATATATGTGTATTGTTTACAATGAACTTTCTAAAATTTTTCACATTACACTGAATGTATATATATATCCATGTTTTCAATTCCCGCATAAGACAGTTATGCTTATGTGTATTACTTTGTGAGTTTACTCCTTGTTATCATACACTTAGCTATGATTCATTGAAGACAAACCACTTCTTTAAATTTATATATGAATACAATACAGAAAGAAAAATCTTTTCATTATCTGTGTCACTGCTATTAGTATTAATTATGTATACTGGTCTTGGACAGAGATAATGAACAGCCATAAGTGAAATTTTTTAATCTTAAATGTTAAATTTAATAATTATACATAAAATTTTCTACATAATTGAATTTGATATTTATAGTGAAATTTTTTAATCTTAAATGTTAAATTTAATAATTATACATAAAATTTTCTACATAATTGAATTTGATATTTATAGTGAAATTTTTTAATCTTAAATGTTAAATTTAATAATTATACATAAAATTTTCTACATAATTGAATTTGATATTTATAGTGAAATTTTTTAATCTTAAATGTTAAATTTAATAATTATACATAAAATTTTCTACATAATTGAATTTGATATTTATAGTGAAATTTTTTAATCTTAAATGTTAAATTTAATAATTATACATAAAATTTTCTACATAATTGAATTTGATATTTATAGTGAAATTTTTTTAATCTTAAATGTTAAATTTAATAATTATACATAAAAATTTTCTACACAAATTGAATTTGATATTTATAGTAAAATTTTTTAATCTTAAATGTTAAATTTTAATAATTATACATAAAATTTTCTACATAATTGAATTTGATATTTATAGTGAAATTTTTTAATCTTAAATGTTAAATTTAATAATTATACATAAAATTTTCTACATAATTGAATTTGATATTTATAGTGAAATTTTTTAATCTTAAATGTTAAATTTAATAATTATACATAAAATTTTCTACATAGTTGAATTTGATATTTATAGTGAAATTTTTTAATCTTAAATGTTAAATTTAATAATTATACATAAAATTTTCTACACAACTTGAATTTGATATTTATAGTAAATTTTTTTTTAATCTTAAATGTTAAATTTAAATGGTTATACATAAATTTCTTGAAACTTAAATTTTGACTAAAATTAATTTTTTGGAACTTAGTGTTTCAATGATGTCTAAAATTTTCTTTCAATGATAAAAATTTTTTTTGCTCAACATGAAAAGTAATGTATATACTTTATGTTTTTGCTGGATACTAAAGAACTTGACATTTTTGCTGTTATGTTTTTTAAAATAACTTCATTGTTTGATAGCACGTGCGTCGAGATTTGGGGTTTTGCATGAGGGGGCCGATTGTTGGAAACTTGGTTCTGTTTTCGTCGCGATTCTCGTTATCGCGAGAACGTGTTTACATTTTTAGAATGGTTTCACCGTCCTCGTGAACGACTCGTGACGGGAACAGAACATGCCATTCATGCAAATCGCCTTCTCGCCGCGCGCGCATCTGATTTGCATATAGTGAGGGCGCTGCCGTCAACGGTTGTGTTTCCGGAGCGTACCCATCACGGTGTATATATGATAGGACACATTCTCAGTTATTCAGATCTGATCTTATCGCAGACCTTAGTGATCTCGGAGTTAGTCAGTGAGACTCTCAGACCATGTAGTAGACATGAAAGACCTTTATGGAAGGCAGACCTTGATCGGTAGAGAGTAGTCTAACTTCCAAAGCCATGACGTGTGACCTGATGATGGTGGCTTCATTAACGTGCACGGCATGTGTGGTACAGTAGCTGTTTTTTCTACTTACCGATGTTATAGTAACTGAGAGTGTGTGCCTAGTCATAGACTGTGTAAAACCTTTTTCATGAGCTTGCTAGCTCATTGTATATAGTTTTGCTTTGCAACGAATGTTACAGTGTTTTATTTTGTAACTTTATCTGATGCAATGGATCTCACAACAAATAAATTGTGTTTGTGTTTAACGAGCTTGCTTTCTTGAGAAAACACATCACTACTGCGTATCATCTGCTACAAATTTTTTCTTACCAGCACTTCAGATATGGATATGGCCAAACACTGCTAAATCTGCAAATGACTTTCAAATTTTCTAGTCTAGTCGCTCAGCTAACATAGCAAAGAGCATTTCAATAGCAGCCGACAGCTTCCACCAGCAGGTGACTTTCCATGAAGAGGTGATGTCATCATCAGTCAAATGTTTCAGATGTTCAATGGATCAGATGTTTTTAGTTCCTTTTTTTTTCTTTTTCTAAGTGTTAACATTTAAAAAATTTCGTAAATGCAAGTTTTTTTCTTATAATTTTTCGCAAATGTGATTTTTTTACTTTTCAAAAACCCCACATGTGCTAATTTCTCTATGGAAATTAACATAGGTTTTCGCACTTTTGCTATTTTTTAACGTTTTTTCACAAAAACGCGATTTTTACCAACAAAATTTCGAAAATGTAAGTTTTTTTTTTCGCAAATGTAAATTTTTACTTTTCAAAAACCAGACATGTGCTAATTTCTCTATGGAAATTAACATAGATTTTCGCCCTTGTGCTATTTTTTAATGTTTTTTCACAAAAACGCGATTTTTGCTAACAAAATTTCGTAAATGTAAGTTTTTTTCTTATAATTTTTCGCAAATGTAAGTTTTTTACTTTTCAAAAACCAGACATGTGCTAATTTCTCTATGGAAATTAACATAGATTTTCGCCCTTGTGCTATTTTTTAACGTTTTTTCACAAAAACTCAATTTTTGCTAACAAAATTTCGTAAATGTAAGTTTTTTTCTTATAATTTTTCGCAAATGTAAGTTTTTTACTTTTCAATAATCAGACATGTGCTAATTTCTCTATGGAAATTAACATAGATTTTCGCCCTTGTTCTATTTTTTAACGTTTTTTCACAAAAACGCGATTTTTACCAACAAAATTTCGAAAATGTAAGTTTTTTTTTTCGCAAATGTAAGTTTTATACTTTTCAAAAACCACACATGTGCTAATTTCTCTATGGAAATTAACATAGGTTTTCGCCCTTGTGCTATTTTTTAACGTTTTTTCACAAAAACGCGATTTTTGCTAACAAAATTTCGTAAATGTAAGTTTTTTTCTTATCATTTTTCGCAAATGTAAGTTTTATACTTTTCAAAAACCACACATGTGCTAATTTCTCTATGGAAATTAACATAGGTTTCTCTATGGAAATTAACAAACGCACGTGTGCTATTTTTTAACCTTTTTTCACAAAAACACATTTTTTACTTGTAAAAAGCTAACAAAAACATGTTTTTAAAGTAGCAGAATCGCGTGAATTAGTGTTTTAAAGTAGCAGAATCGCGTGAATTGGTGTTTTAAAGTAGCAGAATCGCGTGATCGACTCTATTCGAGGGTGTGTGTGTATACCCAATAATCGCGGAAGTCTGTTTATCTGGAAAACACTTAAGTGAGTAGTGTCATGAATCCTGCTTTCATTTCAGTCTTGGAATTTAAAAGGGTTGTTCAGGATGAAGCGAGTTAGATTTCGTGAGGAGGTATGCATTATAGAGATACCCAAAGATGAAGATGGCAAGGGATTCTGGGAAATTGATGGCCAGCATTTCAGAGAGCGCAATTTAAGATTTGGAGTTATTTTTAAATCTGTATATAAGAGAGGCAAGAAGAGAGATTAGTTTATTCGGAGTGATGTCTTCGATAGAGGAGGTTATCGTGACATGTGTCTATCTGATTACTGTTTTAATAGTATATATTACAACGGAAATTTTGATTGATCTAAATATACCAAGAGATTTTATTCTCCATTTAAACGAATCTGTGAATATTTCCATGATAGAATGATGGATGTGGCCTACAAAGTGGAGTCGACAACATATACTGTGCTCTTCAAGGAAAAGTACCCAAGAAGGATATCCAGGATTGGTTACAAGCTGTTGTTGTGACCCAGACCGTCCGACCCATCAGGAAGGTGTAAGGTAACTGTTTGGACAGCCGGGAAGTGCCACCCAATGTAGACCGGAACCCAGTGGGGAAAGCATCCACAGGGACCGTAACCTCCTTCCCATACCACCAACCTCTCGGAAGAACTAAGGACCCACATGTTTAACGTGATCATACTCCGCATGAACACGGCGGCAGTTGTGGCAGAGTGAAAATTCAGCGGGCTACCGCGCCCGAAATGTGCCAACAGCACGCGGTGTTCCCAGGTGGTCACCCACCCAAGTACCAACCGCACCCGATGCTGCTTGACTTCGGTGATCTAATGAGAACCGGTGTTATCAGCACAGTAGGGCCGTTGGCTTGGTTACAAGGTGTTGAGACCCAGACCATCCGATCTACCAGGAAGGTGTAAGGTAACTGTTTGGACAGCCGGGAAGTGCCACCCAATGTAGACCGGAACCCAGTGGGGAAAGCATCCACAGGGACCGTAACCTCCTTCCCATACCACCAACCTCTCGGAAGAACTAAGGACCCACATGTTTAACGTGATCATACTCCGCATGAACACGGCAGCAGTTGTGGCAGAGTGAAAATTCAGCGGGCTACCGCGCCCGAAATGTGCCAACAGCACGCGGTGTTCCCAGGTGGTCACCCACCCAAGTACCAACCGCGCCCGATGCTGCTTGACTTCGGTGATCTAATGAGAACCGGTGTTATCAGCACAGTAGGGCCGTTGGCTTGGTTACACGGTGTTGAGACCCAGACCGTCCGATCTACCAGAAAGGTGTAAGGTAACTGTTTGGACGGCCGGGAAGTGTCACCCAATTTAGACCGGAACCCAGTGGGGGAGGCATCCACAGGGACCGTACCCTCCTTCCCCTACCACCAACCTCTCGGAAGGACTTAAGGACCCACATGTTTAACGTGATTGTACTCCGCATGAACACGGCGCCAGTTGTGGCAGAGTGAAAATTCAGCATGCAAACCAGCGGGCTACCGCGCCCGAAATGTGCTAACAGCACGCGGTGTTCCCAGGTGGTCACCCACCCAAGTACCAACCGTGCCCGATGCTGCTTGACTTCGGTGATCTAATGAGAACCGGTGTTATCAGCACGGTAGGGCCGTTGGCTTGGTTACAAGGTGTTGAGACCCAGACCGTCCGATCTACCAGAAAGGTGTAAGGTAACTGTTTGGACAGCCGGGAAGTGCCACCCAATTTAGACCGGAACTCAGTGGGAGAGGCATCCACAGGGACCGTACCCTCCTTCCCCTACCACCAACCTCTCGGAAGGACTTACGGACCCACATGTTTAGTGTGATTGCACTCCGCATGAACACGGCGGCAGTTGTGGCAGCGTGCAAATCCAGCGCGCAAACCACCGGGCTACCGCGCCCGAAATGTGCCAACAGCACGCTGTGTTCCCAGGCGGTCAACCACCCAAGTACTAACCGCGCCCCATGCTGCCTGACTTTGGTGATCTAACGAGAACCGGTGTTTTCAGCACGGTACGGCCGTTGGCGGTTACAAGGTGTGGATGCCTATACATTACACAAGCCAGTTCAGCGGAAATTTAAAACCAACCGTGTTATAGTGTATTCTATGGATCAGCAATGGCAAGCCGATTTAGCTGATATGCCAATACTCAGCCGACAGAATGATGGATTTCGCTACATTTTAAAATGCATTGACATTTTATCCAAGTATGCATGGGCTATACTCCTGAAGCACAAGAGAGGGGTAGATATCGCGAATGCCTTTTGGAATATACTTAAAGAGCGCATTCCAAAATCTCTACAGACGGATCAAGGTACAGAATTTAAGAATCAGAAATTTGAAAAATTACTTAAAGAGCATCATATCAAGTTTTTTACAACGTTTAACATCACGAAAGCATCTGTTGTTGAGAGGTTTAACAGAACCCTTAAAACAAAAATGTGGAAATACTTCAGAATACGTATCGCTATTTAGATGTATTGGACTCGTTGATGGATAGCTATAATCATACCTATCACTCCAGCATTAAGAAAGCCTCTGTCAATGTGAATTCGGACAATGAGCAAGAAGTGCGGTTTACGCTCTATGGTAACCTACCTAAGGGTGTATCCAAATGTATTTTAAATGCGGGGACACTGTGCGAGTATCCAAGATTAAAATGACCTTTGAGAAGGGGTATGAAACAAATTGGTCGGAAGAATGATTTAAAGTGACAGAATGTGTGAAGCGAGAACCTGCTGTATACAGAATCCAAAATTTACTGGGAGAACCCATACAAGGTACCTTTTACTTGCAAGAACTACAAAAAGTGAAAATGAAAGAGGAATTTCCCATTGAAAAAGTGTTAAAGAAGCGTTTCAAGAAGAAGAATATGGAATACTTTGTAAAATATCTGGGTTACACTCACAAGTTTAACCAGTGGATACGTGCTTCTGATTTATCCGCCCTATAAAAGAAAGGGACGCCTGTTTCTGAAATCAGTTGATAAGATGAGTTTCTACGTGCAGGCCCGGTTTAAGGCGTGGGCGGCGTGGGCAATTGCCCACGGCGGCCATTTGGAAGTGAAATTAGGTGTAGTAAGAATGACTTTTGTGGTCGTATTTAAAAAAATTTTTGAAATTGAACCAATTTTGTGCCACTTTAATATAAATGAATTAATGTAATCTTTTAGATAGTATTAAAACATTAAAAGGTAAAAATCGTTTTTCTCCCATAATTACTAGATTTTATACATCTTGCAGCTGGGTGCAGCCTGCAATCCCTAAGGTTGACGATCTTGTTTCCCCCAAATACTGCAAAAAACCCAAGGGGCGATTCTCAGAATTTGTTCCTGCTTCCAAATTCAAATTGTAAACACATGGATGCGGTCTCTATGATCGCACTTCTAAAAGGACGGGAGGGAGGAGATTAATCCAGATGGTCATTATTTTAGTCATCTACCATTTTAGCTCATTTGGGCATTGAGTCTAGCAGGAGGCCATTGCAGTTGCAGATAACACAGTGATTAGAAGTAAAAAGCTGTTTCTTAGTATTCAGAGTGTTGTGTTCTGCTGCTGTGCAAGACTCACAAATTCATCTTCGTCAAATATGGCTTCTTTTAAGTATTCGGGTAACTTTTTTTTCAATTATTTAAAAATATTTTCGTAAAATTTCTTAATTGAATATGTCTTTTGTTGATTTTTAATGTGTTTTAATAAATAAAATAAATTTGATGCTGAATTTAGTCTATGACATTAGCCCTAGGGCCTAGAACAATACTGAGAAAAGAATAATTTTTTCACGTTTTCATCCAAAATAATATCTATAGGCCCCATGGCTGTTCTATGAAGAATTTGCAGACTCAAATAATTAAACAATGGTGTAAAATGATCTTAATTTTGTAATTTTTCCAGTTTCATTGCAAAACGAAAAAAAAAATTGTATAAAAGATTTTTGCGAAGCAAAATATTCCTTTATGAATATTTGCATAAAAGTGAAAAAGTGGTTTCTAAATTGTTAGAGCTGTTTTATAAATTAATAAATTTATTCTATAGCCCCAGTCTGCGAATTTGGCAGATTCTTTTGCTCATGCATACATATTTCTGTCTAGATATACTTTCAATAATCTGTAAATATTATTTTAATTTTGCATAATTACACTTTTAGTTATAATTATAATGCAATACACTTTTAGGTAAAATGTTAAGTAAACAATCTTAAAATTTGTAATATACATTTTGATATTGTGATTTTTTTTATTTCTACTCAAACAATTCATTACCCCTATCCCCATGTTCCAGTCAACTTAAAACATTCGAGTTATTATTATTATTATATAAAGTTTTATTGTATGATATGTGGTATTTTTTTGTCCATTTTTCTTTTTAAACCCAGAAAAAATTAAATATTGACTTTCCTCTTTTCCAACGAATGGAAAATTTTTATTAACCCACTCAAAATTTACAATTTTTAATTTCTACCCCCCCCCCCTCCCTTTTTTTGAATTAATTTGGAAGCATTTGGGTATTTTCCTGTGTTTCTGTTGGGCCCATGTATCTCTAAATTCTTTCCATATGTTTTCGTTTATTATTTTCTACAAAATTACTAAAAAAAATATTTCGTTTTTTTACCGCCTTGTCCTCCAATAATTGCAAATATGATTCCCTCCCCCCCCCCTCTTAGTTTTGTGATGCACTTTATCTTTTGGCAGAAAAATAGAATATTTTTCATTTTTATTCCCCTCCCCTTCCTAATTGTTATCCCCTTTTCTATTCTAAGTATTTTTCGTGCCTTTGGATTAGGTTTTGTATCTTCTAATATTTTTTTATGTATTTTCATTCACTTGTCAAAAACTCAGGAACATTTTAAACATTACATTTCTATCGTCTTCACCCCCAGTGAATCTATAATAAAAAGAAGAGAACCTGTCTGTTTGTCTGTCCACAGTACCACGCGATATCTACCGCACTGAATTTTTTCACACAGTCGCATCTATACCTGAACTAATGCGTCTCGAAGGCCTTTTTAAAAATATAAATTAGATTTTGTAACGAATTTTTAAATTCTAAAATCAGTTAATCTCTAGCTACCGATATGACTTAGCAGCTATATTCACGATTTAACAGTTACTGAACCTCCAGTCATCGATATGATCTAACAGCTACCGATACGATTTAACAGTTACTATAAGGTTCTAATGTCAAGTTCATCTCCTACAGGTTATTAATCTTTCATTCATTTATTTTTTGCATTACGGAGAGCCTGTATTTTCTTTTTGCTTTGCGGATAGCGTACTGGTAATTTGTCGTCGGTTTAGGATTTGAAGAAAATTGAGTAGTGTTATCTGCAAGTGTATTATTTAAATAGCGGGGGTTTATTTACGTCCCAGTCAATACTGGGTAATTCGTTCCAGTGATACAATAAAACAACTGTTTAATTCGTCAAGGTGTAAAACTTTCTTGTAATTTGGCTAGTATTCAATTATTCTGTATCAATGTCCCTGCAGTATTTGAATCAGATTTTAGAGGGGCTACAATGGACAGTAACAAACAGCTTCGAAATAGGATTCCAGGTTTTTATCTGCGAAATCAGAAACGCAATAAATTCAAATACTTTTGCGTTTTTAATCTAATATTTAAATATTAGCTATTTAAATAAATTGCTGATAATAACCTGTAAAATTCGGAATTGTCCTGTTATATTATATCTTTGCTTTTTAGAGATTGAAATGCTTTTCCTTTATCTCTCCCCTTTTCTAATTTGTTCATAAGATTATTTGTTTGATTTGTTTATAATGTTTCACTGCTAAGATGTACAAATAATTCATAAGATTTATGCAATTACAAATTCAAATTTTATTAGAAAAAATAATGGTGAGGGCAACTTTCATGGCACTACATGCAATGCAGTAAGTTACTTCTGACTCCTGATAAATTCAGAAAAATATAATGGCTACAGTCCAATGGAGCTGAAATTGTTTTACGTGAATAATATATTGGTAAGATAAAACTCCAGTAAAGTTCAATAAGTTTATTCGATTTCTTCAGATTTATTTGTTCCGTTTACAGGCTTGCAAAGCAATATAAATTACTAGCTAACTATTTATAGATAGCCAACGCTTTTAGTTTTCGCCCCGATTTCATCTGAAAACTCCGACCATGGACTCCACTTTAATATATTCGATTATTTTACTAACTCGATTTGCGGTATAAAAATTAAATTTATTGACGAGATTTATATTCTAGCTAATCTATAAACTTGTGGCACATAAATACGTACGTGAATACGTATATTTCCACCTATTCTGTTCAAATCTCGCCATGCATTAAACATCTTTAGAATCCCCATGTGCATCTAACTTTCTAATTATTTTTAAAACAAAACAAAATATCTCGTGGTTGTGTACCAATATTTCACAAAAGAGTAAGTAACCAAACTGAGTTGAAACAATCGTGGTATTTCAAATATTACAGCTTTTCCACCCATTGGAAAACTTGGATTTTGAAGTATGGTGGTTATAATTTCGATATGCTAAAATATCGAAATTATAACCACTATACTTCAAAAACCAGGAATGTGACCTAAAATCCAATTATATACAATTGTAGGATTATTAAATAGCAATAAATTCATGTTTATTGTTTATAGCTATCACTTCTAGTTTTTAGGATATAAGCATTACAAACTTGAAGAACGTCAAATTTTCAAACTTCTTTCAAAATGCGATTACTTGAAAACTATAAAAGCTTTTTTTAAATATACATATAAATTTAGAAACTAAATTTCCTCATACATATTTTTGTCGCTTACTAATTATATCGATCTTTTATACTTTCGAAGATATTTCAAGTGAAAGTCTTAAACATGGAAAAAAACTCATTTTTAAGTTTCAAAGTTTAAGTTTTTTCTCCCCCCTCCCTTCCCCTCTAAAAAAAAAGTTCGATCCAAAATCCAATTATATATGCTTGTAGGGCTTTCAAAGAGCTTCAAATTCATGCTTATTGTTCAAGGCTAGATCTTTTAATTTTTGAGATGTAACAAATTTGAAAATTGGAAAATTTTCAGTCTTCTTCAATTTGGCAAGACGATTATTCGAGAACTATAAAATTTTTTCGTCAAAACAAATATAGATTTTTATGCTAAATTATTTATATCTATATTTTATAGTTTAAAACGAAAACAAAAATAAAAAAAGCACTCGCTCTGACAGATACTTTTTTGTTTTCTAGAAAAAAGTTCTAAATATTGAAATTATTATTATTAGCGACCAAAGAGTTTACATTTTTCGTAACACTTCGTTGTCCGTGTCCCTTCACAGAAACCCTAAACATAGATGTTATTCACGTAAAAAAAAACAAAAAAAAAACCGCTTATATCCACGTCCTAGAATTTATTTCACAATAATATTAGCAATGTATTAATTTACGTAAACAGAAATTTATAGCATTATTGAACAAAACAAAATTGACTTGTTTTTTCTTGTGAATGAAACGCGCTATATATACGAGAATGTCGATAATATATATATCGTATAAATACTCTTTTATTAATTTTATGCATCATTTTTTATCCATATATTCGAAAAACATGTAATAGCATGAGAACGGTTCATGCTGTCTAAAGTAAATTCCATTTGATTTCTGCTGAAAACTTACATATAACAATATTGTTTATTTAATATTTTTGGATGTCGTTTTTTTTTTATGATTTAAAAGAAGTTTGAAAATTTGCGACTTTCTGAATGTTCTTTGCCCTTTAAAATCATAAATTTTATTCGCTTCATTCCATTCATTCTAACATTATACTCGCATACGCACAGACATCCATTTAAAAATAATTGATTCGGGTTGAAGGATGCCCAAATCTGTCGAAAATTCCAGTTTTCGACCCCATCAATATTTTCCCTATATATTACTTGTGTGCAGGGAATTACAAATAAAGTCAAAAATTCAGTTATGTATTATAAATTATTGCTGTATTATATATGTATATGTATGTAGAAATAAATGTAAAGCATTACATTTTCTAAACCGCTAATTAGAGCTATAAATTTAGATGAGAATAACATTTGATAGGTCATTGAAATAAAATAATTTTTGTAAGGTGATGGTGATCTTGTTTCTAAGGGAGATTAATCACCTCCTGCTCTTGCCTATCTAAGATGCTTTGCTCTTAATAGCTTTCTCGTATAAACATGAAAAAAGTCCAGATCTCATCCACACACTTATGTAGCAGTCATCAGTACTGAGAGAGACGCGGGATCATGCCTCTAATCGGACACTGTCTAGGCCAACCGAGTTAAACACCAATCCAGGCGGCTCTGCCTATGTTGAGGGGTAAGTGGTAGACGCGTTAATGGACGTCGACACTTAATCCCACCTTTACCCAGTCGACTTCGAATGATATACGTTTTCGAATGATACAGGATGCATGGGGATGCCAAATGTTTTCGATTGGCTAATAGCGACGCCATTGAAGTAGACATGGCTCCTCTCCTGACTGCACGATCCTCTCGAGCAGTTGTCTGTCTGGGGCGTTCTGAGCCTCTGCTACGGTTATGTATGTCTTCTCTGATCCACTGTTTTCATTACCGAGCAACTACAAAATCGCTCCGACCAAGATGGCGACTGATACGTCTGTTGGACCAACCAGTTTCTCTTGGGTCAATGATGCAACTTCTCTCAAAATCAGACAATTGTTCGTAGTGCTGTCGAGTACGTCTCAAAGGCATCTTTGTACACAATTTTCAGTATTAAAGCAGAAAATCCAGTTCCAGTTGCCCGTAAGAACCTTGGTTGTTTTAAATGCTGCACGATACGTCGTTCTCATACGCGTTGCATGAGCCCTCTAACGTCATTGGTGTTGACAGTTTGATCATTTGCATAACTCTTGAAACGAAATAATTTGCATGCCCAGTTTCATGGCTGTAGCTCAATGTATAACTCTATTCTTTCATTGGATTTTCATATTATATATATATATATATATATATATATATATATATATATATGTGTGTGTGTGTTAAGCACGGCCCCAAACAGTTTTGCCCACACAGGAAAATATCCTTGAACCGGCCCTGTCTACGTGACACTTCCTAGTGATAGCTCGATGAGCTACTTTCCTGAGAATGAAATTTCACATTTTATTACGAGATTACCCACCCCTATAGAGCTAAAGGAAAGCTGGGAAATTGAATAATTCCAATATTATTCGGAGTCCCCATACATGGTTGAATATCACTGCCGAGAACAATTTTATTGGATTTGATCTAGGGGGTGGTAAAATGCTTGTACGTAGAATCCCAGCAGGATATTACGAAACCATCCCAGATATTTTGAAAGCCATTTTGATTAAAGACCACCAAAACAAGATCTCCTTTCATTATAATCCTGTTACGAAACGAGTACGCTTTAAAGTAAAGAACAAGGCAAGAGTGATTTTAGACAAAGGAATGGCTCAAGTACTGGGTTTTGATCCCATGGTGATTCAATCGGACTCTCATTTGGAAATCAGTGTGGAAGGACCCTACGTTGCAGATGTAAACGCTCATTATCATGTACTGTTTGTGTATTCAGACATTGTAGAACCCTAAATTGTGGGAGATGTACTAGCACCCCTTTTACGCATAGTGAAAGTGGCCGGAAACGACGGTGAATTGGTTTCCCTAACATTCGACCGCCCCCACTATTTACCTGTGAGTAGAAAAATGATTGACACTTTGGAAATCGTTATAAGGACGCACACAGGAGAACTCACACCATTTGAACACGGACGCTCGTACGTGAAGCTACACTTTCGCCAAAAGTATCTCTCATGACATATATGCCTTATGAATGTTGCAAGAAATCTTTTGAAGACTACTATCTTCAGCAAACCGGTAATGGATTGGATTACTATCAAGAATCTGCATTTCAGAAAGGATATGGATTCGGAAGTTTGTTTTGCTCCTTTTTAGAGCGGCTGTACCCATCCTCAAATCGGGTGCCAAAGTCGTGGGAAAGCAAATATGGCAGAGTGGACTCTACTGGCGGATTAAAATCTTATTTTACATCTAAGTTGGATATTTTAGATATATATCGTCTTCATTGGTATACTCATGACCAATATAGGCCCATTACCATAATTGACTGGCCATGAAAAATTTTAACTTTTTACCGTGAAGACATAGAGCAGAGTAGCTGCAGCACAATGTTAAAGGCAGTTGCAAAAATACAAACATTAACTGTAGAGGAGTAAAATGTTTGTGAAAAAAGGCAATTCAAATTTAAATACTAATCACTTTATTGTGATGTGAATCCATTGTTTTTAGTTACATCAAACTACTGTAACTTATTCACAAAGTCAAAGACTATATACATGTCGAGCTCTTAAGCTCAAGGAAAAATATATTTCAGCATAGTTCCTCACTAGACACATTTTTGGTAGCTAAGCTTTGAAAATACACAGGTAAGTAAAAGAAGTAGTTTTAACTTACGCAAAACTTCGTGCACTTCAGATGACCACCATTAGCTGGTCACATGCTACGGCAAATACTTTAAACTTTTCCTATTTGCGTTCCTCAGAGTCCTCAACGCGAAAAACATAGTTTCTCAAACAGAAAACCATCATAGCACAAGATCCACAATTGCCAGGATCAAACTTCCGCGTTCACGATACACTTATCGAAACCTTCTAACTAACTAGTCGAACTAACTAGTACGAGATGGAGGCCTTGTGGAATTTAACATATCTGGAAGCGGAGATGAATATATGGATCTGGGTTCTTCCTTTCTGTACGTGAAAGCAAAGATTGTGAAATCGGATGGATCGCCTATAGCCGACAAAGAACCTGTGGCCCCTGTGAACTTATTTATATATTCCCTGCTCTCCCAAGTGAATGTGAGTTTAAATGACAGAGTTATTTCTGCAGCGACCAACACCTATCTCTGCAGAGCCTACATAGAAAGCATCTTGAACTATAGAGCCGATGCCAAGAAAAGTTTACTCAGCTGTGAATGTTTTTTTAAAGACACCCATCTGAGTAATACCAATCCTCTAGCAGAGAAGGATGCTAACGAAGGACTGAAACAAAGATATGAATTAAGCAAACAAAGCCAAGCTGTGGACGTGATTGGACAGTTTCATTCAGACATACCTCAGCAGAATCGCCTTAAATTAAACTTTGTGGACATGAAGATAAAGATGACTCGCAGCAAATCCGACTTTTGTTTAGTGTCTAGTGCTGACAAACCTGATTATAAAGTGATAATAGAGCATGCTTCCATGTATATTCGGAAAGTGAAAGTGGGTCCCGGCATGTTACTGGGACATATAAAAGCCCTGGAGAAGCACACGACCAAGTATCCTATCGACCGCGTTCTGTGTAAGATGTATTCTGTTTCTAAAAGCAGTTGGTCTTTTATGCAGGATAATGCCTTTTTGGGTGTTATGCCTATAAGAGTGGTCGTTGCCTGTTTGAACAATGCGGGTATGAATGGACAGTATGATTCGAACCCTTTCCTGTTAGGCCATTACAACTTGAATTTTCTATGTGTATACGTGGATGGACTTCCAGTACCCAGCAGACCCTTTGAATTGAACTTTAACCAAAACAACTATATCCGTGCCTATCACACCTTATTTCTCGAATTTAACCAAGACAAAGGAATTCATCTTACCCGAGACGAATTTGTAAAGGGATTTACCTTGTACGCATTTGATTTATCCCCCGGCATGTGTGATGGTCCTCATATAAATCTACAGCACCAGGGTAATTTACGATTGGAAATCAAGTTTTAGCAAGCTTTAAAGGAAACCATCTCCATTCTGCTGTATGCGGAATTTGAAAACGTGGTTGAAATTAACAAGTCTAGACATATATTGTGCGATTTTGCCAATTAATCATGGAAAGCCAGCAATTGGATAAAGCCCTCTCCAAGAATCCTATTACCAAGGATGTATTTCTGGGCGTTTTCTGAGTGATTTACTACCCCCTAGACATTGTGGCATTCCCAGCCTGTTTAGTTGCCAACGTGGACGCTTCGACCGATCCAGGAAGCCATTGGGTAGCCTTCTACCTACAAGATAAAGACTCGATAGAATTCTTTGATTCTTACGGACATCCACCTACAGCCTTTGCAGGACCCCGCTCGGACTTTGTTTCTACGTTTCCACGCCAAGAATACAACCCCATGCTTCTGCAAAGCAATGTAATAACTGTTTGTGGACACTATTGTATCTATTATTTATATTCCCGATGTCGGGGATCTTCTTTGAAAGACTTTTTATTACCCTTTGTACCCCACGATGTATGTAATGATATTAATGTATACAGGGTGCCCACTTATATCCATTACACCCCCCTTAACTTCTAAACGGTGACAGCTTAGGTCATAAAGTTGGTGTCTAGGTATAGTAAAAAGGCTATGCGCTACTCGATGAGACAACTTACAACGCCATCTATCGGCAAATTTTGGAATTAATGGTCTTATCTCGTAAATGGTGATAGATACGTGAAAAAAGTCAATTAGAAAGTTGTAGAGCACTCTCGATTTAGTACGAAAAGATACCTTGCGCACATTAATACTCAAAACAGAATGCAAAAAATGAACATTTATTTGATTGTGAAGCTAAGCGAAAAAAGACCACCTTTCGGACAAAATTCGAGCCTGTGTTGTAGCGCAGGGGAAACGCACGTGATTCGCATTCATGAGGACCATGGTTCTGTCCCCACTGATTGCGTGTTTTACTGAATGTCTCTACAAACCATAAAAACTTTCTGCTGATCTTGCAAAATCGTCTCTCCAAACACATAGCTCAACTCAACCATGTCTGATATAAAAATCACATGGATCTCATGTATTAAGCAAATGAGGATGGAACGTCATACCTGTTCACCAGAGACTACTACTATAAAAAGGATGTTTCTGCTGGGTTGTACGTTAAAGCGGAGAGTTATAGCAAAATTTGGCAGTAACGAGTATTGCAAGATGTTGTTAATTTACGGTGAATGTTCGCGTAAGGCAAAATCAGCTGCAAGGCTGTATCGTGAACGTTTCCCTCAAGGCCCGCATCCTACACGGCAGATCATCTTAAAAGTTGTAAAACGTTTAAGGGAGACGGGCTGCGTGACCGGCCGACCTCGAATTCGTACACTTCGTAATGTAGGACGCAAAGTGCAACCTGAAGATGTGCTAGCATACGCTCTCGCCCATCCTCAGAGCAGCACAAGAATGATCAGTGAAAATTGTGGCCTCTCAAAACGCCGCGTCTGGAAAATCCTGAATGAATCAGGTGCTCATCCATACTGATCCACACCTGTGCAGGGATTGCTGCCAAGAGATGCTGAGAGACGTTACACATGGTGCAACTTTGTGATGAATAACTTAGAGATCCACCCAACATTTCTGGCAGACATAATATGAACGGATGAGGCATGTTTTTCGAGGAACGGAATGTTTAATAGACAGAACGTTCATACCTGGTCGCTAGAAAATCCGAGATATGCCGTCGAAGTTCGACATCAACAACGCTGGTCGATTAATGTTTGGTGCGGAATTTTTAATGACTGGCTCATTGGACCAGTATTTTACGAGGGCACGTTAACGGGACAACGGTAGTTGCAGTTTCTGCAGGATGTAATAACCGACGTTGTTGAGAATCTACCGTTGCACCAACTCCTAAATGTATGCTTCCAACATGACGGCGCACCTCTGCATAAAATACATAAAAGAGCAGGTATATGCGACCCCTCCGCCAACATTGCAGGATCTTCGACGACGCATTACTGATGCTTGTGCGTCCGTAACACCTGCCAGGTTGCACAATGTGCAGCGAGAAATCCAGTCCAGAGAGCAAATGTGTATAGTGGCTAACGGAGAGCATTTTGAGCAATATACTATTGTAAATAAATGATCCTGAAGACAGGGAAGTGTCTGTTTCTTTCTTCCACTCTTTATGACATGACAATTTTCGAAATCGTGACCAAACAAATGTTCATTTTTTGCATTCTGTTTTGAGTATTAATGTGCGCAAGATATTTTTTCGTACTAAATCGAGAGTGCTCTACAACTTTCTAATTGACTTTTTTCACCGTTTACGAAATAGGACCGCTAATTCCAAAATTTGCCGATAGATGGCGTTGTAAGTTGTCTCATCGAGTAGCGCATAGCCTTTTTACTATACCTAGACACCAACTTCATGGCCTAAGCTGTCACCGTGTAGAAGTTAAGGGGGGTGTAACGGATATAAGTGGGCACCCTGTATAACTTTGTAACCAAGCGCTTTAACATAAGTGCAGCTTTTTATCAATAAATACTGATGTGAACATACTGATCTTGTTATTTACGATGGAGTTCCCATCCTTACAACATCGGGGTTATTTCGGGTCCCACAGGGTGTGGGAAGAGTTTCTTTGTGCGGGATATGATTAAACACAGGCGGGATATGTTTTCTCCTCCTCCGGACAAAATTGTGCGGTTCTATGGGATCCACCAGACTTTATACAATGAAATCCCGAACGTTCTGTTTGTGGAAGGACTGCCTAAAAACTATCAAGAGTATCTGGGATTAAATACTCTCTTTATTATAGACGGTTTAATGAGTGAATGTGGTAACGATAAGCGATTAACCCATCTGTTTACAAGAGAAAGTAATCATTTAAATCTGAGTGTGGTGTTTATTACGCAAAAAATTTTTCATAAAAGGAAAGAAATTACTCTGAACGCCCACTATCTGCTACTCTGCAAGAATCGAAGAGACATGAGCCAAATCATGCATTGGGGAAAGCAACTACCGCTACCAAACAGCAGTGCGGACCCTACCTGCCTCTCGGCAACACGGGTTTTAGTTTCCGCACTCCTGGAAGCCGCCCTTAGACGACAGAGCTGGGTCCTAGGATGAAAACATGAGTTTCTAGGCCAGTCCGAAGAACCATGTATTGACAACTTCAGAAAGAGGAAGATTTGGACCCTTGAGCCACACACATCACACCCTACGGCTCAGCGAAGAAGCTGGAGTCCAGAGCCAAACGGCCCCGGGAGGACAAGGGAGACTTCAGGGAGATTTCCCCAAATGAAGAGTCCCGAACAGCAAAAAGCACTGGCTCTGGGTTGAGAGCCGGGGCGAACATGAAGGACAGGAAGTGATGAATGTCGACTGCAGTGACTGCCTAATTTAAAACCAGACAAGACTCCCATAGAGGAACCAATTTTTGAATTTGAACAGGGGTTTCCGACTTTCTACCCTTCGGTAGTTATGCAGAGGTTGTATACAACTTAGAGAGGCGCTGTCGTTACCCGGTCTTATACCTGTACTGCCAGGTTAGCTTAATCCTAGAAAAGAGAACTAAAAAGAAGGAAAATTACAGTTAATTAGACGAGGAAGGAATAAAGAATAAGTACAAGGGCCGGGCAGAGTAGAAGAACAGGGAGTAGCTTAGAAGAGGTTTGCAGGTGCAGCAACTATAAATTTTGTTTAAACAGCATGCTGGAGACAAGGGATACCCAGGATAATCTAAACCGGCTAGTCTAAGTACAGGGGCAGAAAGCTGCCTAGATGAACTGATCCTACTCGCTGACTTCTCAGAAGAGTATTCCATGTTATCTGAACCTAAGGGCATACGCAGTGAGCTGCAGACCTGATGCCCAAAAAGAGAATGTATGCTAGGGAAGTAGCTGGCGATACAACCGAAGTTTAACCCACTCCCAGGCTACACAGAGGATTAATCTAAGGCAATGAGCTAGATAGGCTAGAGTATAAAAGCTAGAACTAAATACCAACTAATAAAACTAGGAACTAACTACTAAAACTAAATACAGGCTAGCAATAAAAATAAGACAGAAAAACTAGCTTAAAAAAGAAAACCGACATAAACTAATGTAACACTAGAGCGCTCGCGCCGGGACGCACTTACCCAAGCTCCACACCAAGGACAGAGGACTGGGGAAAGCAACTGTCTCCCAGACACCCGCCTTTCTTCCAAGAAGTGTACGAAGATGCCACTCGAGAGCCTTATTCTTATTCGTTTATAGACCTGCGCAGTGAGACTCCAGAAGAGATGCGTTTGCGCACCTCTATTTTACCAGATCAGACATAATGTGTCGAAAGTCCAGACCACCCGACTCGTCCGAGGACTTACAGCAGCTATTTGGATGGCCGGGAAAATTTTTGGATAGCGGAGACCATCCTCCACCACCGAGCGGCTGCTGGAGCGTTTATTAAAATTCAAAAAGAGGGGTTACATAGGTATGGGACTGGGTTACAAAAATGCCAAGTTTGAACATCTATTGGCAGAGGTATAAAACATAATTTTGATATATAGGATGAATCCTATGTTAACAATTTAAATAATAGATATGAAATATAATGGATGATAATATGACAGATGAATATATAATATGGTTGTAAAATGATAAGCTGTTTATGGTTATTTACATATGTGTGATAAGTAATATATACATTTTACAATAATTATAATGTTTTTACAGATGTAAATTTTGAATGATAATTTTCATTTATGTTAATTCTGATGATTTTTTTTTTCAATAATTAAGGTTGTTAAAATACCTATGTAGAATTTTAATGTTAAAATAGGTTTTTTCAATAATAATCCGTGCAAAACAACATAAAGAAAACAATACAAACGAGCAGAACAACAAACGGCAACATCAAACAACACTACAAACCTCGAAAGGTCCTCGAAAGATTAGACAAGGACAACGTGCATCATCAAACTTCCCTGGAACAGTGGGATGATGTTCATTGATCATCAAATGTTAAAAGCAGAAAGTCCCTCAGACTAGTCATTTTACCTTGTTTGAGACTTCTCTTGCCACAAGAATACAGTTTTTCAGTTTGTTTAAAAGCAGTTTGTTGGAACAAACGTTGGAAAACCAAGTCGCTGAAAACCCGGGAGAGGGTTTTTTTAGATGGTAGTCTTTGGTGAAGGGGCAGGAGTAAACGTAATGATCAACATCACCAAATGAGTTACAGGGGCAATTAGAGGTGGTTTTATGTTTAAAATAAAAGAGATAGTCCAAAAAGGGGCCATGGCCAGTAATAAAATATATGAGGTATTTATTGAAAATTTGAGTACGGGGGCTGACCAAAGGAAGAAAGGAAAGGATACGGGCAGGATCGTGAGATTGGGGAGAGACGTAGTCATTAAGCAAGGATTGCCAGGAACGCAGGAGAAGAGATTTACAAGAGGAGGAAAGGTATGAGTAGGGGAAGGGGACAGTTGTAGGAGTGCCAGAGATGGCAGCTTCCTTAGCGTGAGTATCAGCACCTTCGTTACCCAAGGTCCCAGCATGGGCCTTAACCCATTGAAGATTAATAATTTTGGACGTCGAAAAAGCCAGGAGTTTGATTTCACTAAGGATTTATTTCTGTTAGACCAGAATAGAAGACAGGCTGTCTGTGAATATGTTGACTTTAAAGTTGTTGCTTCGTGCCCATAGCATGGCCAATTTAATGGCTGAGATCTGAGCTTGAAAAACTGTATTCCCCTCTTTAAGTTTAAATGAGTGTAATTCTTCCAGGGTGCCATTTTTAAAGATGCATATGGAGTATCCAATGTTTTTGTCTATTTTGGATCCATCTGTATAAATGTTTAGATTTGAGAAAGTTGAAGGGTCAAAGATGGGTAAATTAACTGTGCGTTGACGAAGAATTAGAATCAAAACAAGAGGGGGGAGGGAGCAAGGGATCGAGAAAAAGATCTGTTTTATATTTCCAAAAGTGGAATTTCCTGTGCAGGTTATGTATAACTAAGTGGATAGGGGGAATTCCTGTAATGGAGTAAAGGGAAATGCTTGAAGTTGTTCTAAATCCGGTAGAAATTTTTAGTAGGAAAATCCTCTGAAGAGAAAGTAAACACGTTATCTGTTCCCCAGTCAAGTTTTTACCCCATACTCCGGACCCAAATGTAATTATTTTTTCAATAACAGCCAAGTACCAAATTTTAAGATAAGCTTTATTAATACCCGAGTTGTTGCCCGAGATTTTCCCAAAAGTAGAAGAGAGCTTAAAGCATTTCTCTTTCAAATAAAAAATATGGGGGCTCAAGGTTAGATTATCGTCAATTAGTATGCTCAGGTATTTCAAATGTCGAGTGATTTTAAGGGGTTTGTTATAAATTTTGATGCACGGATTTTGTCGGCGTTTTGAACGGGTTTTATTGAAAATGATACACTGGGATTTTTCAGGGGAGGATTTGAGATAAAGAGTGTTAAGAGAGTCTGAAACAGATGCAAGGATGGAATTTGTATTTTGGGTGACAGATTGAAGGGAGTCTCCAAAGGTTACCACTGCAAGATCATCTGCAAAAGCTTGTAAATAAAACAGGTCATTGTTAAGAAGCAATATTTTATTAAAATAAATGTTCCATAGAACAGGGGACAGGACAGATCCTTGAGGTGCACCTGAAGAAATAAGTTTTGAAGATGAATGTAAGCCGTCTGAATATGAGATTTGGTGTGAGCCGAGATACGAAAAGATAAATGCACAGTATTCAGGGGGTAAATTTATGTTTTGAAGAGCAAGAATGTTCCAATTCAGTGAATCGAACGCTCCGCAGATGTCCACAGTGGTAAGTGAGACAAAGTGCCCAGGTTTAAAATTTTTGATGGTGGTGACCAGCCTGTGAGAGGCATCCTCACAACTAACAAGTTCTCTGAATCCGAATTGTAAAGGATGAAGAGCATCACTGGTTCCAATCCAGTAATTTAATTTATTAATAAAAAGTTTTTCTAAGATTTTTCCAAATGTGGGTAGGAGGCAGATACGTCTATATGAGGTAACAAGGGAAGGGTCTTTGCCCGGTTTATTTAGGAAGAGGATTTTGGCGTTTCTTAAGCATTCAGGGAAGTAACAAAATTTAAAGCAGAGGTTAAAAATTTTTGAAAAGATAAAGGGGAAAGATTTATAAAGGGATTTCCAGACGTTAAAGTCTAATTGGTCAAGACCCGGGGATTTCCCGTTAGGAAGGTTTTTAATAACCAGTGATAACTCTTTATCAGAGATAGAGCCCAATCCTGAAGGTGAAAAAGATAAAGAGGGAAAGCCTGTGAAGGAGGGATCTTCTTTAAAGGTGTGGTCCAAAAGACGTTGAATCTTAGAACCATAATCAAGGCTAATATCTTCAGGAAATTGTAAATTAATGTTGTTAAATTTGTTTTGCTTCTGAAAGGCAAATTTAAATTGAGAACCAAATTTGGAAGAGCAATTTGTACAAAATTTATTCCAGGAGTCCCTTTTGGATTTGTTAATAAGTTTTTTGAATTTGGCACGGTTCAGTTTGTATTTAATCTTTTCCGCGGAGATTTCTTCCGTGGAGGCAGAGATTCTCTCGAGTGCTTTAATACGTTTCGAAAGGGCTGTGACAAAGTTTCGAAATTTTGCGAGTTCAGGGTTCCACCAGTTAAATTTAGGGCGTTTAGCAGTTTTCTTTCTTTTAATGTATTTAAAGGCACAGGACTGGGTGATTTCTATAAAATTTTGAATAAAAATGTTAAGGGAGAAGGGATCTGAAATTCTATCAATTTCAAGAGAAGAGGGAGGGATATGAGCTTTAAAGTTGTAAATAAATTTACCAAGGTTGTAGTTAGTTTTGGGAAAAAAGCAGGAATAAGAGGGTGGAAGGAGATCAAGGGTACACAATCATCAGGGTGCTCATATATATTATCTATAATATATATATTATCTATATGCATATACTATATATCATAAATATTATCTATATGCATATACTAGTATGTAGTTAAATAAGAATAAAAAGTAAAACTCATAGGTCGTTCATTTATGTATAAGAGTATAGTACATTTTCATACATACCGTAATCTATTACTGAGGAACAGCAAAAAATTTATCCAGCGTTGTTTGTGCTAACGAGTCTGTGATTAGTTTACGTACATCCATTTCTAAATCATAAAATAGTCCATAAACTTTTTCTGATGCCCCTCTATGTTCAAGAGTTTTTCTAATTATAGTTAGGGCTTCTCGCGACTGTTTGACTGTAGGAAAATTTTCTTCTTGTGGAAAGTCGTCTTCATTTTCTTCTTCATTGCAAACATTCTGAATTTCTGCCACTATGTCATCATCACTTTTTTCTTCAGATGTTTGTAAATTTTCGTCGATGTGAATCCATTCTTCGAAAGGTGCTTCTAATTCTTCTACTTCTTCTGCTGGTATGTCAACATTATTTTTCAAAAATCCTGCTTTACGGAAGCAATTAAAAATGCATATGTCAGAAACATTTTTCCATGCACCTGCGATCATATGGATAGCATCAAGGTTATTTTCTTGCTTATTTCGGAAACCGATCCTTTCTCTTCATCAATTGCATCCACTATTTTCTGTCGCAAATTTGACCGATACAGAGTTTTAAATGCTTTAATAATTCCTTGGTCAAGAGGCTGTATGATGGAAGTTGTATTGGGTGGCAAAAAACAAAGTTCAATGTTTGTCAGCTGTACTACAGGATGAGCCGAACAGTTGTCAAGGATTAAAAGAATTTTTTCTTTTCCCATCAGTTAGTTCCCTGTCCCACTTTAACAAAAAGTCTTCAAAAATTCTACTTGTCATCCAGGCATTCTTTGAATTTTAGTAGATCACTGGCAATTTTTTTATTCCACTTAAACAGCGCGGACGTTTGCTTTTGCCAATAACTAAAGGGCTTTTTTTACAGTTCCCGTCATATTTGTTGTTAACATAACTGTAACTTGATCTTTTTGTTTTTTTCCAATGGAGGATAGATCATTTTTGAACATCATTGTATACTCGGGCATCGCTCTAAAATAGAGCCCAGTCTCGTCAGTGTTAAAAATTTGATGAGGAGCGTATTTTTCTAATAGAGGTGGTAAGCTTTGCGTAATCCATGAAGATGCCGACTCGGAGTCCGTGTCCTGCTTCTCTTCATAATTTTTTTGTACACAATGTTATTTCGTTCTTTCCAGCGGCTTAACCAACCATCAGTCGCACGGAACTCTTTTTCTCCTAATTTTTCCCGCAAAATTTTCTGCTTTTTTCAGTAAAATTGCCCTACTGATAGGAGCGTTCTTTAATCTGGCGTTAGAAAACCATTGTAAGAGTGCTTCCTCTATAGCAGCTGCCTTTCCTTCTCGTTTCCGTTTTCTTTGAAGATTACAATTTGGCGTCAAAATTTCATTTCTGCCTTTCAGGATTTTACATAATGTTGAGTGCGGAATTTCTAATGCAGAAGCAGCTTCTCTTTGACTACACGGAGGTAGAGAATCATACTTTTAAAGTAAACTTTGCTTTTCAAGCAAAGTAAGGGTTTTTCTCTTTTGCGACATGCTTTCACTAGCAAAACATAAAATGACTAACTAAAGCTGTACGAATCTTATTTGAGTGCATAAGCAGAGATGCCTTTCTTATCAGTACGTTTCCTTAACTGCCAAAAGATTAAAACTCGTTTCTTACTGGTTTGGGGTTGTTCCCCCTAAGCCTTTCTACGGAGAAATTCTCTGTCATCCTTTGTTACATAGCAAACTCCCACACCCTCCCCGTACGCCCAGCGACAAGAGATAACAACTCGTCCTTCAGTTGACCTTAAACAAATCGATTTTTTTTTACACCCGCGTCGCAAGGAAATCAACAAATTTTTTTGTAGAAAACTGTTTCTTATAAACGGAATCGTGTTTCTTATAAGCGACACAATTTTAATGTTAAAACGAAGTTTGTATTTGTTTCTGTCGTTTTGGGTCTTATAAACGGCTGTTTCTTATAACCACTGAATCTTATAACCGGCGGCCACTGTACTAGTTTTTGGCGATTTTAAACAGGCCATACTAGTTTTTGGTGATTTTTAAGCTCATCTTCTGGCGAGTTTTTTTACAAGTGCCCTTTACTTTCTGCTTGATAGAGAGAGGTCTACTAACATCGTTGCTAACCATGTCTTGCAAACTTTCTTTAGCAAATGATACGGATGCCTCAGTACAAAGAGTATGTTGCCAGCAGGAATATATTACATTGGATTCCTTACCTCCCAGTCTGTTTCATCTGGGTGGTGATATATTTGCAGGTGTTGTGTATTTTATTGGACAAACACGGATACATATCCGGAAATTTACATCACATACTGATGGGAGTCTGAAACCCACGAAAGAGGGTGTTTCCCTGTCGACCACCGTATGGTTCGCTCTTCTCACCGAGTTGGAATCCCTAGTCAATCTTCTAAAAGAGGATATGCTGCATATCATAAAAAGAGATCTCTGTATATCCCGACACACAGTGCAAGGAGAGCCCAAACTGACCAGTGCCTGTTTCGAAAAAAAGATTCCTCTTTTCAGTTTGTTCCAGAACATGTGGTTCTAACCCTACCTGAAACTCTGCAATTGTGTGATTACATCGATGCTATTAACACTCAAGTACAAGCCAGTGTAATTTCTAATACTTTGGATTATTTTGTGAAACGAGAACTTAATATTTATGCAGTGCAAGTGAGTGTTTCCAATGGGGATCCTGATAACCCTCAAGGATTTTATGAACTCCAGTCTGCTTTATGCAGCCACTTAAAAAACTGTCTAATGGAGAAAATATCCGAACGTTTTGAATGCTTTGCCTGCACAGCTGGGTACGACGACACAGAGAACCACGATTATGTTTCCTTTACAGAATTCGATAAATATAACCAATATGGACAACAAGCCCTGTATGCCTTGGATTGGTACCATGTCGCCTACCAATTTACAAGAGACAATTTAAACAATCCTCATTTTAGAGAATTGGTGTTTATCCACGACTTTTTTCAAGTAATTCATATTGCTGAACTTTTTCAAACTATTCATAATCTATGTACAAAAGAAGAAGAATGTATATATATGTATATATTTATTTATTTATTTTTTTTTTAATAAATGTATGTTTTTTAACTCTGCCTCGTTTTTGGAAAACTACACACACACCTTTCAGGTATTTCAAGAAATACAAAACGCATAAGAATTTATTTTTCAGATATTAGTAAGAACTTGGTAAACATCTTTATTTTTCAGGTATTATTAGGAAATGCATAAACATTTTAAAAATTTAAATGGAAATGCGAAGCGCATTCTAAAAACTTAAATGGAAATCAGAACTTGGCAAACATCTTTCTTTTCAAGACATTTAAGTGGAAATGCATTAGTAAAATATTTAAATGAAAATGCAAAAACATAATTTTTTTTTATTTTTCAGGTGGTATTTTTATTTTTCAGATATTATTAAGAACTTGGTAAAAATATTTATTTTTCAGGTATTATTAGGAAATGCATAAACATTCTAAGAATTTAAATGGAAATGCATACGCATGATAAAAATCTTTATTTCAGGTAAAACTCTGAAAGCGAGTCTCTCTCTTACCACTCCCAGGCGAGAATATAATAGCATTTCGCGATGGCCCAACACACAACATTCTAACAGCTTAGAAAGCACAAGTGCGAAAACCTATATTAATTTCCATAGATAAATTAGCCCATGTGCGGTTTTTGAAAAGTAAAAAACTTACATTTTCGAAAAATTATAAGAAAAAACTTACATTTACGGAATTTTGTTAGTAAAAATCGTGGTTTTGTGAAAAAGCGTTAAAAAATAGCACAAGTGCGAAAACCTATGTTAATTTCCTTAGAGAAATTAGCACATGTTTGGTTTTTGAAAAGTAAAAAACTTACATTTGCGAAATATTATAATAAAAACACCTATGTTTTAAGACATTCTCATGTAACTCCTGGTGGTGGGATTCTCATAGTTAACTTCGTAACCGTCTTTAAAATAACTAGGGAGGTACTTTGGCATATACCCTTGGCATGCCTCTGGCACACGAATATTCATTTAATTAATTTAGAAAAAGAAGAAGAAAAATCTCATTAGGGGAGTAAATCACGAAGTATCGGCCTCAATAGTTCAGCATTCTGCTGCTAGGGAGCGCTGACGGCACTGTTCTTCTTTCGTAGGTGACGAGCAGATGCTGCCACCCCCAAAAAAGTTTCACCATACTTAGAAAAAATTCCAAGTTTCACCACCATAGTTCCCCTTTCCACCGCTATGAGGAACTGCTCTTCCTTCGTAGGTGAAGAGCAGGTGTTGGCACCCCCCAAAAAGTTTCTCCCATACTTAGAAAAAAATCCCAAGTTTCACCCCATAGTTCCACTTTCCACCGCTAGGGGCGCTGGCGGCACTGCTTTTTCTTCGTAGGTGAAGAGCAGGTGTGGCCACCCCCAAAAAAGTTTCTCCCATACTTAGAAAAAACTCATTCCAAAAAATTCATTTCTCTCTAAACCCCTCGCACAAGACTAAAAAATCGTTGCCACCTGAAAAAAAGTTTCTTAAAATTTTTCACCCCACCTTCTTTCATCTTTCTCTCTTTTACACCCCCGTCCAGGATTACGGAATTCAAGATGGCGGCCATATCCCATACCGCGCATACCGCCTCTGGCGCAAAACACCCCTTTTTCTTCTACTGCCATAATGCTGATCTGTGCAAACGGTAATAGTGTAGATGAATTTCATGCGGCACCAACCATTGATCACTGGTTGAATGTAAGGCCATCGCCATAAAACAAAAGAGTAAAATAAAGCATTTCTTCGATAATTGTTTTGTTTTAATATTCACCTAAAGTGTGTACATACAGACATGTAGTTGGTTCTAATTTATTATTGTTGTGCAATGTATTTAATCAATACAATGTGAAAAAAAAATTATTAGGAGGTCAGGTCTCAATAGCCATCCTTGTGGATGGGCTAAATTTTACAACTAGATTTTAGCTTTCCACAAATGTCAAGAGTCCGAACTTTGCCATTTTGAAATTTTTTTTCCGGGTGTTTTAACTTCAGAAATAGATGGGTCGTCCTAAAAGGCTTAAAAATGATACAATTTTGAATACAGATCTGTATTTTAATAATTACTGTAAGGGACGAACACACAATGTTTTCGACAGTGCTGAATCAATTGCCACCAAAATTAAGTCATAATTTTTATCAAATATGATTTTCAAAATTAATAATTAATATTAAGAATGTGCTTGAGAGTAGTATATATTTTGTTTGGGTTATTTAGTATCACAGTATAAAACAGGAATTAATTTATGTTGTGATAACGGCTGTAAAGTGAATTTAATAAAATGATATAAATCCAATTTACAACCCCCATTTCAACTTCACAATGAATACGTAGATCTACATTCACAGATTTTTTAGATTTTTATTAAAACAGAAAATTAATTTCACCAACTTTAATTGCCTTTATCAGTCAACAAGAATACAGTGCCATAAGACAAGGTTCACAATAAAAAAACAAAACTCCAGCAATCCGCCACATGTCCATAAAAAAAGTAAATGTCAAAGAGACCCCCCCCCCCCCCCCCCCCCCCCCCGAAGGAGGCTCTCACATAACACACCCTCACGTACGTCAATATTCGAGAGAAGAGAGTCAGCAAAAAAATTTCTCCCGCGCAACTCAAGCCTTCACAAGTTCGAGGAACAGATAACAGAAGAGATTAGACTAAAACCAAATGATCCAAGATTTCCGTTTTCTCCATAAACAAAAACCCTACCAACTGTCAGAAAGGGGATACTGCTATCCAGCCGTAGTAAAAAGGGGCGTTCACCGTACTGATGTAAAGCATGGATGAATAGCAGTGTGTTTGTAATTTAATTTAGAAAATGAGACAATTGGCCTATTAATGAATATAAAAAAATAAAAGCAATTTTGAATAATAAATTAAAACTAAAATAAAATAATTAAGTTTAAAATAATACAAAATCTTTAATGAATTATAAAAAAAATGTCAATTTTGAAATAATAAAATAATAACGTGTTATGATTGGATTAAAATATATAAATTTTATATGCATTTGGAACGCTTTGATCCAAAGAATCAGAATCTATTATCAAAAGTATTCGAAAAATTTAAGCAGCTGAACTTCGAATTTAATAATTTAATATGAAGTCGATCCCTTATGTTCATTTATAGCAGACCTTATTGATATATTTGATTTTACAATATGACTTCAGGAGTCAGAATAACGTGTGGTGTTCAAATTTTTTTTTCACCAGCTGTATGACTGATTCAGTGATTTTTTTCTCCAGCTTCATCTTCCTAGATATATAATCAGCTGAGGCATCTATTAGTCAGTGATATGTTAACTGTGTAACAAGTTACATATGATAATAATAATAATAAACTAAATTTTAAACAACTATGGTGTCATATTATGTAGCTCAATATATTTATTATTAGTAATTTATGTAATTGTGCTGCAGTCCAGTATTATTTATTTTACAACTATGCCACTGCCTGTGTACCCAATGTTATGCACGTACAAGCAAATACCTTACCCAGTGTCCCATTCTGGACTCTAACCACTCGTCCCACTTGCACTCGAATGGGAGTCCTGTAAGGGCCCTTGGAAGGGGGGCTTGTGGTAGTAACAGGTTCCGGTTGCAGTGGAGTATCCTCATTCACATAAATAACCTGTAAAACATTAAAGACATAAAAATCATCCAGTGTAATGAAAGTAAGACAAGCTGAATTGTTATATCTGTCATTCTTTTAAATGGTAAGTGTATCTCCTGAATGTAGTCACATGCTCAGACTCGGATCGCCTTAAGGCTTCTCATCACACAAAAAATATCCAGATTTCTTTCCGTCTGAGATCGGACCAACTAGTTTGCTTTCCCCCACAGGAGGACCGGCAGCTTCCAGGAACTGTGTGTGTTATGTTTAAAGTACCTTGCTGTGACAGAAAGTTATTAGTGTCAAATTCCCGTGCCTGGAGATCTTCCTCTTACCATTGTATGTGTCCCCAGAGTACTATATCACTTTGAGCACGCGCCTTCACCCGTCACCTCCGATGATGAGATCAACACACAAGGCCACAGGAAAGGGGAAAATGCATTCAGCAAGGTGGTGGAATATTGAATAAGAGCCATCATTGATTATTTTGCGTGCTAGTAAAATCTTTGTTTTAAAAAACTACAGAGGAAATAATTATTTTTTATTACAAATATTTTACAGTTTGTAATCCATTTTGAACATGAAATGGGATAGCATTCTATATCACCATGACTAGAGGCATAATAATAAATATTAATAATACTACTACTAATAATAATAATAACTTCCTATTTATGCAATTAGGGATTGCAATCTCGGATGTTTTTACAATCTCGGGATTTCGGGAATAGAAATTTTTCTAATCCCAATATCTGACAGAATTGGTAATTTAATATTACTTTTAAAATAAACCTAATTTATGTTCTTACATTTCAATTTTCACGTAAACGACAAAGTTTTAGACCATTTCATGCAATAAACTCGACATTCGTCCTAGGATTCAAAATATAGCAGACTTCGAACAAGAGGAATTTAAATTGTGGATGGATGTACAAATATGATAAATTCCCCCATATTATTATACGCTTGAAAATTTTATAATTTGAAAAACTGGTCATGATAGAAAGAGAATGATATTGAGGACTAGAGCCATGTACTTCGACGTGAGAAGCCAGCGATGTAAAATCATCATTGCTGTAGCTAGGGGTAATTATACACATCTTTTGAAAAATTTTCGATTCTTAATTAAATAGTTTATTTTATGTATGATACATAGGACAGGAGAAATAAAAAGTATATTTGAATTTTTATTAACAATAGTAAAATAAATCACACCAATCTTACTTCAACATCATATTTAAATTTATTACAAACAAGGATCACATTTGAGAAAATGTGTCAAACAAATCAAATATTTCTTCACTTTCCAACATAGTTGTAACGTGTTTATGACTTTGTCATTCTGTTTGTCCGTTTGCATGATAACTGCCGTAAAAATGACTTTATCAAAATGAAATTTTAGTATATTGTTGAGATGGTCCGTGGGATATACAGGAATGAAAATTACTTTCAGATTTAACCCGGGTTGAAGAAATGGAATAAATGCTTCGAATATTTAAGGCAATATTCTAATTATCATGTGAAATATGTAAAAAAAAATTTCAACAAAATGTGTTCGGCAGTTTTTAAAATAAAAATTGAAATAATAATTACAACAGAGGAATCGTTTGAAAGTGAATTAAAATTTAAACTCTGAATTTGATGGGAGATTTTTTGCGCTAATTAGTCACTTTCTGAAAACATGAATTGTTTGAAACATGATTTAAATGGGAAATCTATCTCCATGGTTTATTTTAAACAAGCTTTTACTGAACAATGAAAAGTATAAAGAAATCAAAATGGTTATTTAATTTCGCATTTTATGACGAAGATTCTATCTGATACCATGTTGCTCGGCAACGGAATGAAATTAGTGTGTTGTTAATATTTATTATTATTACTTTCCTTATATACATAATGTATAAGGAAAGTATTGTGACGGGGTCGAAAATTCCAATTCGAGTTTTCGACGGGAGAACACGTTTCAAGCATCCCTGATCACGAATCAAACGTTTTTGAGGTGATGTGTGTGTGTGTGTCAGTGGGTCTGTGGAGACGATAACCGACGAACGAATGGACCGATTCGAACCAAATTTGGTACAAAAATCACAATCCGTAAACACTGGAAGCCTATTGTTTTTATACGCAATCGAATGTTCAGAACCCCCCTAAATTTTCGAATAAAATTTTGAAAAAATCGTCAAAAAATCAAAACCACTAATAAAGTTACGCAAATAGACATTTCTTATGTAATTTTTCATTAAAAAACGATTGGCATAAATTTTAGAACGCTAACAGAAACCGGTCTTGAGATATTGCACATTTTTCAAAAGAATTATCAAAAAGTCATGTAAGATAAAAAAAAAATATTTCCTATTGAGAAACATGTTCACTTTTCATATGTAATACCATACGATAAATTGGGTGACATCATTCTCGTGGATCTAGCTCATTCCATTCATGGAAAAAGATACTTTGAGTAATACTTTTGTATTTGAACGGCAATAGTCATTTATCTGCTGTAAGAATAACTTATCTCGTCATCCATAATGCTTGGCGAGATTTTGGCGACGAATTTGGCGGAATGTCGCCAACTTGGCGACTTTTTGAAATGTTGCCAAATTAACAAAAATCTCGCCAATTGGATAAAAATGACGCTAAATAAATGAAAATGACGACTAATTGTCGGAAATTCAATATCTTGGAAAAAATATTAGTATCTACTATAAGAAAAACCTATTTTTTTACTGTAAAAGTAGTAAATTCATTACATTATATAAGGAAAGTCATGTGTTGCCCACATCAGATTTTTTTAACTGTAAAAGTAGTAAACTCATTGCATTATATAAGGAAAGTCATGTGTAGCCCACATCAGATTTTTTTTTCTAATTGAATAATAAATAAATGGATGTAAAAATATATTTTATAAATGAACAGATTGATTGTTCTTTTAATTATATTAATTGCGGACTGCGTACATCACTTTCATTTATTTTGGCAAAGAGTTTTCAAGTTCATATATTGTGTTTAGCTAATAAACTCATATATTGTGTTTACCCAATAAATTCATTTAGCCGATTGTTGAAGCAGAAAAAGAGTAGAACGGGTTGTTGTTGATGTTGTTGAGACCCAGACCGTCCGACCTACCAGAAAGGTGTAAGGTAACTGTTTGGACGGCCGGGAAGTGCCACCCAATTTAGACCGGAACCCAGTGGGGGAGGCATCCACAGGGACCGTACCCTCCTTCCCCTACCACGGGTGTATCTTCTAATACAATTTTAGTGTTTTCATTTAGTATATACAAACGGAATCAGGATATTTTATTCTTCAGATTTGCAAATTCAGAGCTACGAATTTAGCGGAATATCTCTAAATAACTTGGTTACTTTTCTTAAACTTTACCAAATTAGCGGAAATGTCTCCAAATTGATAAAAATGACGCAAATCAATGAAATTAAATTCGTTTTTTTAGAAGAGAGTGCTGAAATGATGTTTCGGTAGCATCTGTCGGTCAGTCCATCCATCCTACTTAGTAACACATTTAGCGAATTTTTTTAATATCACCAAATAGATAAAAATGTTTGTAAATCCGTAAAGATACTATGGAATTGATAAAATCGCGCTTAATAAATGAAATTAATTGTGTTTTGTTAGGGGATATTATTGTGATGATGTTTCGTCAATTTGTCGCAAAATGGGACTATCAGTTCTACGTTACTTGGCGATAAATTTAGCGATTTTTTAAAAAGTCTCTAATTTGACGAAAATGTCACCTAATGTTCCATAGAAATATAATTATTTAGACGATATTTTTTCTACCAATTTATTTGAAACAAATGATATCATGTCGCTTAGCAACGGATCCAACATGTTATGTGGCATACGATTTTTATTAAATCATTTCCGATTTGAATAATAAAGATATGTATATACAAAATGTAAGGCAATAATATATATGGGAAAAATATATAGTAACGTAACATTAAATGCACATGTGTATTTTGATATATATATTGACAAATGTAACTAGTTGAATTGAACAAATTGTATCTAAAATGTATAAATAAAAAGCATCATAATATAAAAAATGTGCAGACTATACTATAACCTCAAAGCTGTTGAAAGACGGGCACATAAAAACAGTTTTTTGAGTAGCCTCATAGGCAAAAATATTGCAACAAATGGCATTTGTATGAAATATGGAATAACTTTCGGTACTTATTCACGTGTGCAATGAACCCTGGATATACTAAAAATCATTGAATGATAGTGAACTGAAGTAATATACAAAAAACAAGGCTCATAGATAAAAAAAAAATTGCAACAAATGACATTTGTATGAAATATGGAATAACTTTCGGTACTTATTCACGTGTGCAATGAACCCTGGATATACTAAAAATCATTGAATGATAGTGAACTGAAGTAATATACAAAAAACAAGGCTCATAGATAAAAAAAAAATTGCAACAAATGACATTTGTATGAAATATGGAATAACTTTCGGTACTTATTCACGTGTGCAATGAACCCCGGATATACTAAAAATCATTGTCGATAGTGAACTGAAGTAATATACAAAATATAAGGCAATAATATAAATGGGAAAAATATATAGTAACGTAACATTAAATGGACATGTGTATTTTGATATATATATTGACAAATGTAACTAGTTGAATTGAACAAATTGTATATAAAATGTATAAATAAAAAGCATCATAATTTAAAAAATGTACAGACTATACTATAACCTCAGAGCTGTTGAAAGACGGGCATATAAAAAACAATTTTTTAGTACTCTCATAGATAAAAAAAAAATTGCAACAAATGACATTTGTATGAAATATGGAATAACTTTCAGTACTTATTCACGTGTGCAATGAACCCTGGATATACTAAAAATCATTGAATGATAGTGAACTGAAGTAATATACAAAAAACAAGGCTCATAGATAAAAAAAAAATTGCAACAAATGACATTTGTATGAAATATGGAATAACTTTCGGTACTTATTCACGTGTGCAATGAACCCCGGATATACTAAAAATCATTGAACGATAGTGAACTGAAGTAATATACAAAATATAAGGCAATAATATAAATGGGAAAAATATATAGTAACGTAACATTAAATGGACATGTGTATTTTGATATATATATTGACAAATGTAACTAGTTGAATTGAACAAATTGTATATAAAATGTATAAATAAAAAGCATCGTAATTTAAAAAATGTATAGACTATACTATAACCTCAGAGCTGTTGAAAGACGGGCATATAAAAAACAATTTTTTAGTACTCTCATAGATAAAAAAAAAAATTGCAACAAATGACATTTGTATGAAATATGGAATAACTTTCAGTACTTATTCACGTGTGCAATGAACCCTGGATATACTAAAAATCATTGAATGATAGTGAACTGAAGTAATATACAAAAAACAAGGCTCATAGATAAAAAAAAAATTGCAACAAATGACATTTGTATGAAATATGGAATAACTTTCAGTACTTATTCACGTGTGCAATGAACCCTGGATATACTAAAAATCATTGAATGATAGTGAACTGAAGTAATATACAAAAAACAAGGCTCATAGATAAAAAAAAAATTGCAACAAATGACATTTGTATGAAATATGGAATAACTTTCAGTACTTATTCACGTGTGCAATGAACCCTGGATATACTAAAAATCATTGAATGATAGTGAACTGAAGTAATATACAAAAAACAAGGCAATAATGTATATGGGGAAAATGTAAGTTGTACTTTGTTGTAAAAAGCAGAGAAACTTGAGGAACGTAATATTTGTCAAACAGATGCAGTTTTTTTTTTTACTTTCAATTTTCTTGATCCTTATCTAATTTTATTTTTTTCGAATTCCTTTTCTTTTCCATGGCATCTAAAATATATGACAGATCTCGAATAGGCATTGATCGGGTGTGCCGCGGGTCTAAAATTTCAGGCAACAGGCAGTCGTAATAAAATTTAGTGATTTTCTCTTCCATTTCTTTTTCCCAAAATCTGTCATCGCGCTCAATTTTTTCAACTTTTATACCTAATGGAGTCCAAAGGGCAAATAAACAATATTTCATTTCTGTTATATGTAATTGGCCTTGAACCTGGAAAAAATAGGAATGCTTTTTACTGATTCCGGTTATAACAGATTTACTTTTATCTGTCGTCCAAAAGGTAAATTTTTTCTGCAAGATTACTTCATTTGGAAATAAATCTTTGCAAGATGAAGGACATTTTACTTCAATGATGCAGTCTTCATTTTCTATTATACCGTCAGGTGTGGCCCCCCAAAAATGTAGATTTTTATCTATAAACAAGCCGCATTCTGAAATTTTAATAGCAGCATGTGTTTCTAGTGCCCTTATTGCATATTTTTCATGCAGCCGACCGTATCGAATACCAGGTGTATCTATATTATAATACAAAACACTTTTAACAATATTTGCACAAATTGAAATTACAGCAGAATATTATTAAATAGTGATTGGTAAAACTAGCTAATTCGAGAATGAAGAAAGAGACACTCTATATCGAGTAAGCATACTGAAATAAAAAGGTCCAGTCTCTAAACCGTTCTCCACTCCCAACTCGAAATGCCTTTCCACGTAACGTGAGAACAATTTTCACCCTCTACCCTTCTTCCTTTCATGACCGGCGGGATTAGTTCTGCCCCTTATCCTCCTCCTGACAAGAAATCCCGCCGCCTTCGAATAAACGCCCATAAACAACGTCTCCCCACGGGAGTCCTGTCAACCCCTGAAGGAAATAAGAAAGGGGGGGGGGGAAAGCAAAATACAATTTTTTTCAGATCAATATTTGCTTCAATTAAAAGTTGCTGGAAATCTATTTATGATAGCACAAAAATTTAAGCATCTATCGAAAGCTAGAATTCTATTCATGGGAATTGCGTTTTTCAAATTCGAGTATTATGAAATGCAAATTGATAAAAGACGGTTAAACTTTTAGTTTTGACTTTTCTTAGTGACTCTCAACTTCAATAAATTGTTAAAAATACTTAACAACAATTTAAACAAAAAGTAAAATCTAGAAGCCAACTTCAATATCTCTAGCTTTGAGATCCTGAAAACAAAATTGAAATAGGTTGATTTTTGGAGGAGCTATGCCATCTAGCAATAGCACTAAAACGGCCATAGATTAACATGGAAGGTGAAGATTGAAGCTTGCGACTGATGAGGCCCCTTAAAGGCTTAGAACGTTTGACTGTGCAGCCAAGGAAAGATTTCCCAACACGCCATCACAGACCTGTATTGTACAAAAGGCATCTTAATTGTCCGTAAAACTGAACTGCAGTGTGCCTAAGTGAAAGTCCTAAGTCCAAATCATCTACTAACAGGGTAGGAACAAAATATTACCCACATTTGGGCAAAACAATCAAATAACAAATATACCAATATAAAACAAATAAAATTAGCCATAAGTTACCAATCATAAATTCGCTTAACACCTACAATCATTACAAAAAAAAAAAAACTGAAAGACAAAGGAATATCCAACCCTGAAAGAGCCTAAATCTATGTTAAACAAGAAAGATCAATCATGCTCAAAGCATTGATTAAGAAACACTTTCTAACTGAAATGCAACTTTATTTAAATATCTCTAAAATGGGATACATTCAGTGCTGATACTTTTTAAATTATCACAGTAATACAGTAATTTGTTATAGTTGAAAACTTAAAACTTAATCAAAAAAGACAATGCTAGTTACACGAAATGAACTTTATTCAAATGACATCATCGAAATATAAATTGTCTGTCTCTCTATGTAAAATCAATGAATATTTCATTCATATCACTTATATTCCAGACTCCAGAGCTAATTAATTTTGCATGAAAAAAAAATTCAGCAATTCTTATGCAAACCTTACAATCACTTGATTTGTTTACATTCTGCAAATTAGGCTTCATTGTAGAAGTAATCAAAGTTTAGTGATCATTTAAAATAACAAATATTGTAATTGCATTGGTAGAATTTAGATATACAGATAATATGCAAAGAATAAAGTGGTTTTATGATGAATGTAACACTAAATATAAATTTAAATGATCTTTGCATAGCAGAAAAAAATGGATGCCATATTTTATGTTGCAATGAGTCACGTAATTTCTTCATATATCATGGGTGCAATTTTTATTTCAACTTTTATTTAAAAAACTACACAACACATTTAGCTGACATTTTTTTTATATATTTTATGTGATAATTTGAATATTTCCAAAAAATTTTGAAATATTTTATCTATTTTAACTTCGCTAAAAAAATATTCAAATTTTCAGAACATTTTAGCCCAGATCGACACCAAACAAATAATACTTGAACAACACTTTTATAAAGAAAAAGGAACTTGTAATGTATCGGCCAGACGGGGAAGCGCATAATTCATGATCTTTCCATCTCTCTTTCTACTTTATTTATTTATTTATTTATTTTTCAAAATAGGTTATAGGAGATATTTTTCTTTTTTCCTTTTCTACATTTGATTCGGCTAATGCAAAGCGAATTGTACGAGAAAAGATGCAAGTAAAAAAATGAGTAATGAAAATAGTAGGATTACGAGGCTGAAAATTGAACTTTATTTTAACTTTTGTACAAGAATGATTAATCATATCCGTTGCAATAACGAGAATTAATCAAATATAAACCCGATATGGAGAATACCCCCCCCCCCCCCCCAATCTTTGGAATTTTCTACTTAAATTATCTGGGCATCAAATTATCCCTTTTATGTAAACATACCTTTTAGGTGAACATTTTCGCGCATACATGAAAAATAGAGGGAAATATAAGCATCATACGGCCAAGAAATTTGGTAGACTGATTCGGAAGGACCCAGAAAGTTGCACCTCATTTTAATTTAATTTATTTATTAGTATTTTAGCTATTTTATGTTTCAAAAAGTCGGGATTAGTGTTCAAAAGTGGTTCGATTAGCGGAATGGCGTCCAATCTGGCAACTCTGTCTTCAACTGCAAACACAAAGTACAATATCTATACTACAAATCTGTCTAGGAATGATTCTGTTTAAGTCCCTGTTATGGCTTGCTTGTGGCCAGGGCCCCCACAAAGGCGGGAGGGGGGGGGGGGGGGGAATCAGTTGAGTCTATGGTACTGAGTCCCAGCGACTGTTAGGGCCCTGTGAAGATTACTGAGGATAAAATATTTATTATAGAACATCTCTGTATGAATTTATAATTATTTTTGCTAAAATACTTGAAAATTGTTTGATTTCCGAAATCATAAAATAAAGGCTCAAGGAAAGTTTCCTTAGTTCAATACAAGTCGTCTGGATAGAGATAACTTTACAGTATTGTTGTGTCAGTAGAATCTATCCATTATTTGCTGTTAAAAAAAGCAATGTCAACAAGGCAATAAAAAGAATTGATCACTACAGGGAAATCAAGAAAAAATGTTCTAGAATTGCACTGATAAAATAGACACTTTCATAACTCTAATGGGTAAGTTTACTCTCACTCATTTATTCCAATTTACAGCTTATGTCAATCCCATCTAGCTTGTCTACTGAGAAGATCCTTGTGTACAGGTTTCTTTTGTGAAATGATAAGTTTCGGAAAGGACGATCATCTTCCCTTCTCATAAACCAATTAACGCGACAGGGTGTCCGACTGAATGCAGAGCTCTAGAAAGGAAAATTCTAGTTTCTTTCTACAGTCTTGGCATGAACCAAAGAGCTATTATCAGATTAAATTGCTCCTCGAAGGCATGAATTTGATTCCCACCGTGATGTAATAACTCACATTTCCTTAAAAAAAGTGCAATAATATCATATGTGTTACCAGTGCTAGTGCATTTCCCAACATGCGACTAAATCTTATAAAAAAATAATTTGCTGAAACAATAGATTAAAGAGGCAATATTTATCCTAACACTATCATCTGAGATTTAAAGTATGTTTAAAATAATTTTCTTATAGTTTTCAAATATTATTTTTTGATATCTTAATCTTAAAACAAAGTTAATCTTAGAATAAATTAAATTTATTTTATCACATTTCTATACTGCATTGTAAATTTATTCCTTTAAAACAACTCTAGTTACCCATATAAAAAACTTCAGGCAAAATATTGAATTGTTAAAGGAATATGAAGGCTTTAGTGCTTATAATGCATTTTTAAACTTTCACGTTATATTATACGATTTTATATTGAACTTGGTAATTAGTAGGAACTGTGCTCATTGAAAGAGAAAATTCACACACAAACTCAAAATCAGCATTTTCTCAATTTTTATTTGAAACCTTTTGTAAAGCGATGCTTGAAAACTTTCTATAAAAGAATCAAGTCACTTATTTGTTTCAAACAAGTAACTTCATAATCTTTACATATAGTTTAAACTGCTGCTAAAAAAATAAAACTAAAACCATTAAAAGCAGCATACAATACAAAATTAATAGTATAGACTAGTTCCAGGGGCAAAATACAACCTTCTTTGTCAGGACACACAAGAAGTACAACCTTCACTTGTGTGACTTATGCAAACATAGCAAATGGGACTGAAGCAGAGAAATGGTGTTGCCAATGACGAGAGAAGAAAAAAGAGGGGGCATAATGAATGGACTACCAAAGAAGAAAATGAAGAGCAACAAAGGATTCAAATCACTTGTTCAGTTGTTCATAAAAGCTCACTTCAATTAAAACAACAAGAAAAGGATAAAAATTATCGAAATAAGAAGAAAGAAAGTGAAATCAAAAAAGTAAATCAGAGATTTCCAAGAAGAGAAGAAAGAACAATTATCATTAATAAGGGATTTTGACTGAGAAACTTTCAAGAAAGTTAAATTTACTCCATTTTCAAATTTTTTTACAAATTTTGGCACTTTCTGAATGGGATTCTTTTATTTCCCAGGTAATAACCTGAGCATGCAAGATGAAAACATAATAAATCCAGGAAGTTTCAATACTACCTCAGGCTTGACAGTGACTCCTCTGGAAGGTATGTTGTATGGGAAGCGAATATCGTCCAACGCTTCTTCTTCATCATCATCGTTTAAATCATCTTTGCCTGACACGGTATCAGACAGGAACTCGAAAGAATCTGCATGGGCTGAGGCATCATACTGGGGCCTGCGTTTCGGGATTTCGTATTCTGCTGGTCTAGGTGATGTTTCTGGGGTTGTCCTACATAAAGATGAACCATGAGACCATTAAGGTACAAGACAGACACACTAAAATCAGCTCTCTCTTTGGAGGAGGATAAGATACCAAATCAAATAATTTATATTCTGATTACTTGAGCAAGGTAAGAGAAATTCTTGTCTTTAAAGAGTAGCAGAAACTCATAAAACCAAACTTTCAAGCATGATAATATCATTCTACAATATTTTATTTTACTTATTTTCAAGTAAATAGAATTAATTATGTTAATAGCATTCAATTTCATACCTGCCAACCTGGGAAAATTGGAATGTGTAAAATTTTGCGTGATTGACATTTATAATGATTTTTTTTAAACTACACGCGCAAACGACATTTCTAATGAATTTAACTATGTACAAATACCTGCATTAAATATCAGGCATAGTACTGGTAGAATATGAAAATTCAGGACACCAATTTTATAAAATTTCAGGACAATAAAATATAAAATAAAAAATATATAAAGGTTTTATCCGGTGAAAATTACTTTATAATGAAAACAAATATTTATGTTTGGTAAAACACAGGTTTTCACTAAGAGTAACAAATATTGATCTTTAATAATAATAATAATAATTAAAAAAAAGAAAATAGCACCAAATTATGTTCCTGCCAAAATGGTTTCCTTTTCATTTGCCTAAATTATTGCTTTAATACCACTTATTGTAAAATATTCCTTCACAGAGTTCATACCCATTTTTCAAAATAGAAAAAATTGTATTATGCCAATATAATTAAAAAATTAACCTTAATAATTAGCCATAATATGAAAATAAGCTAGTTCAATCGATCTAATATGCAACATTTAAGTGATGGAGATGGATGGAAAAAGATATTAACATACTCTAGGCAATTCATGCGAAGTAACTGAATTGCGCAATAGCACTGTTCATGCGAAAATAATTAAGAGATTAACTGTAACAATTAATCAAAAAATGAAAATAAGCTAGTTCAATCGATCTAATATTCAACATTTAAATGATGGAGATGGATGGAAAAAGATATTAACGTACTCTCGGCAATTTACGCGAAGTAACTGAATTGCGCAATCGCACTGTTTATGCGAAAATAATTAAGAAATTAACCGTAATAATTAATCAGAATATGAAAATAAGCTAGTTTAGTCGATCTAATTTGCAACATTTAAATGGTAGAGATGGATGGGAACAAATACTAACGTACTTTCGGCAATTCACGCGAAGTAACTGAATTGCGCAATCGCACTGTTTATGCGAAAATAATTAAGAAATTAACCATAATAATTAATTAGAATATGAAAATAAGCTAGTTCAGTCAATCAAAAATGCAATATTTAGAAGATTGAGATGGATGGAAAAAGTTACTTTTGTTCTCTCGGCGATTCATAAGAACAAACTAAATTGCGCAATCGCAGTGTTTATGCGAAATTAATGAACAAAATAACATTTTAGCGATTTATACTGAATTAGACAACCTTTGAAGAAGTATTTATTAATTTCATAAAATAAGCGATCGAGATCTTCATTTACATTACACGCGACCGTAAATCTCCGTTAATTTGATTGGTATTACCCTGCATTTTATTATGGATTTGCTACGATCTCGGAAATGGTAGAAATCCGTGCTGAAAAAGCGAAAAATGGTGTTTCCGAGGAATTATGCCACGTCTGGTTAATTGATAAATTTCAAACAAAAAAAGCCGAGGAATTTCGCCGAAGATTGATTTCCTAGTAATGTTAAAAAATTCAAATAAATGCGGAAATGCGTAAAATATAGCAATATATGCGTAAAAGCGTAAAGAGCAGTTAAAATGCGTAAATTTGAAAATGATTGGAAAATCGCAAAATCATAAAGCCTGCTGGGTTTATTACTGTCACCTGTAAGCCTCTTGAGGATGTCAGCAAGACGTCGTAATCACTGTCCGTTGATTGGAAAATCGCAAAATCATAAAGCCTGCTGGGTCTAGTACTGTCACCTGTAAGCCTCTTGAAGATGTGAGCAGGACGTCGGAATCATTGTCCGTTGATTGGAAAATCGCAAAATCATAAAGCCTGCTGGGTCTACTACTGTCACCTGTAAGCTACTTGAGGATGTCAGCACGACGTCGGAATCACTGTCCGTTGATTGGAAAATCGCAAAATCATAAAGCCTGCTGGGTTTATTACTGTCACCTGTAAGCCTCTTGAGGATGTCAGCAAGACGTCGTAATTGTTGGAAATAATCAATACATCGCGATTCACGTTCCTGTGAACGGGCGTTTATGCAAATTTAATATGAACGACTCTTCCCGTTCACCGGCGTGAACCGTGACGTTTTTCAACATGAGGTTTCATGCAAATCAGTTCTCAATGCGTACGCATCTGATTTGCATATCCGGGGGCGTTTCCGGAACTGTCCATTCTCGGATATATAGGGCAGAGGTTTCTTGAAGCAAATGAGAAGGTCGGAGTCGATCGAGATCAGACGTCTGAAGAAGTCAGACGAGATAGACACTGATGGTCTGATGCAGACAGACAGAAATGTTTTTGACTGAAGTACTGCGGAATATCGTTTGACGACGGTGAATAGTCGAAACGGATGCAGAAGTGGTCAGTTTGGACCAGCATGTATTGAACGTTAAATTTACTTACAAACGTTCGGAAGCCGCTTTAAATATTTTCCTGATGTTCTATCCTTTGGTTTCCCTTTGCCAAGTGATGGTGGCTGAAATACACGCAAGTGATAGAGGTAGTATAGTAACTTACTACCAAATGCTTCAAGGAATCTCTGTCTAGTCATTTACAACTAAAAAATCTTTTGTACATAGTATATTTTTGATGTTTTACGGCATGGAAAATTACCAGGTACGTGTAATATGCCGAGTTGTGTTTTTCACCAAATAAAGTGAACGAAGTTTTTCTTTAAAACTGGACTTGTGTACTTTCATGACCCAGCCAACACTTATTGACTCTGACAGTGCGTGCTTTGCTATCTTCAAATTTTCAATTTTCCAAGAGAAACGGTTACGGGGCCAGTTCAACGCCCAATAGAGTCATAAGTGCAAGTATCTTTAAAGAAATCGTTCCAGTGTTCAGATGGGGGCCGCACATGGCACCATTTTGAAGTTCGTGTGAACAACGAAACGCAACAGTGTAAACGTAAACAGTGTACAAGAACTTTTACTTCTGCTTCTTCAAAACTACGAGTGGCCATGGAGGCAAGTAGAACGGAGTTGCTGACGCGGGACAACTACGTCACCTGGCGTACCGACATCTCATTCGTCCTCAAGGGAGAAGGATGTTTCGGACACGTAGATGGAAGTGCTAAGCCTATCGAGGAAGATGCAAGTCGCCGCGACTACGATGATTTTTATCGCCGGAAAGACCGAGCATTAGCCATCATTTATCAAAGTTTATCCTCGGTTTACAAGGAGCTGATAAACGTCATCGACGAACCTAGTCAAGTATGGAATACCTTGAAAGAACATTTTCAAGCGCCTTCCCGAGCCAACCTGGTTAGATTACTAGATGAGTTCTTCGACGTTCGGCCGGAGCCAGACGAGCCTGTTGACATTTTTTGCTCAAGACTGCGGAAGGCCGTGACGAGGCTTAAAGACGCGAAACACCCCATTGAAGACCTATATGTAGCATTCCAGTCGATTCGGTACCTTCCGGAAGAATTCCGAGGTATCGTTCAACTTATATATCGATGGAATGACTCGGACTTCAAGCTCAGCAAAATACAAGCAGAGCTAGCAGCGGAGGAGAGCCAGTTGAGGCAGCAAGCAAGTGACTTTTCCAAAACTGTGAGTTCAAATTCTGCATATTTTACTTCTAAGAAATTTGTAAATAGAGTAAAAGTGTCTAAACTTAAATTTCCAAATGTATCTCACAATGTGTCTAATGTAAATACTTCTAGTCATAATGTAAATATTTCTAAAAGTAAAATTAAGTGTTTTAAGTGTAACAAACTAGGTCATACTAAATCTAATTGCAGTAGAAATAATGGATCTAGTATTGTGGAATTTCTTGGGTCTCCACAGATTGAGGCTAATACTGTAATCGATCCTAGCGATAGACTCAGCTGGGTAGTAGACACTGCTGCTACGCGACATTTCTGTAATAACATTAAGTTATTTTCAAAATTTAATGAGTGCAAAGGCACTTCAATGTCGCTAGCAGTAGGGGATGTCGAAAGTCCAGTTGAGGCTATCGGGACGGTGGAAATGTATGTCCAATTTAAGGATAAGCAAAGTATTATCAAATTGGAAAATGTTATGTATTCTCCTAAACTTAGGAGAAATTTATTAGCTGCATCTGTTCTTGAGGAGCAAAATTTTAGTTTTAATGGAGCTAATGGGGTTCTATGGTTTTTTACACCTAAAGGGGAGAAATTCTTTTATGCAAAAAGAAAGGATGGGTTATATTTTTTAAAACCTAAGTATAGTACCCAGGAACAACATAACGTAGAAAACCGTCAATCTAAAGATAGGGATCGAGATGGAGACAAGAAACACAAAAAGGATAAGAAATCCAAGGATAGGGATCCTAGTGCTTCCAGAAAAATAGACAAAGTAAAAATAGCACCTAATCTTAAAGAAACTAAATTTAAATCTGACAAAACAAAAACTAAGCAGAATAAAAATGTGAATAGTTCAATATCTAAGCCTAGCAGTTCAGTAACTGAACTTAATAGTACAAACTGTCTTTGGCATAAACGATATTGCCACATAAACGCTGAATATCTCCTCCAAACCAGCAAAGTTTCTGCCGTAAACGGACTTCCTAGGCTTAAATACAAAAAGTTAAATTGTAAATCATGTAAATTGGCTAAGTCTAGGAGAGTATCATATAAACCCACCGGTAGGATAAGGTCCACTAAACCATTGCAATTGTTACACATGGATGTGTGTGGTCCCTTACCCACAGCCTCATATGGTGGGAACAAGTATGTCTTAACTATAACAGATGATTATAGTAGAAAAGTTTTTGTTTACCTCATGAAACAGAAGTCAGAAGTATTTTCACATTTTAAAGAGTTTCAGGCCAGAGAAGAAAGGCAGTTAGGTACTAAAATTCTATGTATCCGGACGGATAATGGGATGGAATTCTGCCATGATAAGTTCAAAAATTACCTGAAGGATATCGGTATTAAGGCTGAGAGGACTAACACATATACCCCACAGCAAAATGGAGTATCAGAGCGATTCAACTTAACCGCATTTGACTGTGTCACACACACAAGTCCAGTTTTAAAGAAAAACTTCGTTCACTTTATTTGGTGAAAAACACAACTCGGCATATTACACGTACCTGGTAATTTTCCATGCCGTAAAACATCAAAAATATACTATGTACAAAAGATTTTTTAGTTGTAAATGACTAGACAGAGATTCCTTGAAGCATTTGGTAGTAAGTTACTATACTACCTCTATCACTTGCATGTATTTCAGCCACCATCACTTGGCAAAGGGAAACCAAAGGATAGAACATCAGGAAAATATTTAAAGCGGCTTCCGAACGTTTGTAAGTAAATTAGAGCCATGTTGAACGACAGCAAATTGCATGACAGATTCTGGGCGGAAGCAATATTGTGTTTTGCATACACTAAAAATCGAATATATTCGAATATATAGAAGTATTTTCACATTTTAAAGAGTTTCAGGCCAGAGAAGAAAGGCAGTTAGGTACTAAAATTCTATGTATCCGGACGGATAATGGGATGGAATTCTGCCATGATAAGTTCAAAAATTACCTGAAGGATATCGGTATTAAGGCTGAGAGGACTAACACATATACCCCACAGCAAAATGGAGTATCAGAGCGATTCAACTTAACCGCATTTGACTGTGTCACACACACAAGTCCAGTTTTAAAGAAAAACTTCGTTCACTTTATTTGGTGAAAAACACAACTCGGCATATTACACGTACCTGGTAATTTTCCATGCCGTAAAACATCAAAAATATACTATGTACAAAAGATTTTTTAGTTGTAAATGACTAGACAGAGATTCCTTGAAGCATTTGGTAGTAAGTTACTATACTACCTCTATCACTTGCGTGTATTTCAGCCACCATCACTTGGCAAAGGGAAACCAAAGGATAGAACATCAGGAAAATATTTAAAGCGGCTTCCGAACGTTTGTAAGTAAATTAGAGCCATGTTGAACGACAGCAAATTGCATGACAGATTCTGGGCGGAAGCAATATTGTGTTTTGCATACACTAAAAATCGAATATGTCACAAATTTAAGACAAAAACACCACATGAACTCTACAGTGGTAGAAAACCTTCAGTCAAACATCTTAGAACCTTTGGTTGTAGAGCATATGTAGGCAAACCCAGTCAGCTCAGAAAGAAGTTAGACATGAAAGCTACAGAAGGGGTGATGGTAGGCTATGCTACTAAAACTAAGGGCTATAGGATATTTTTGTCAGGGGAGAAAAGAACAATTGAGACCTGCAATGTGAGGTTTGATGAGGGTGATGTAGTGGAAGGCATCCTGGACCCAATTTGTCCCAGAAATATCTCCTCAGGGATATCAAGAGATAACCTTTCAGAATACTCAGACGGGGAATATCCGAGAGAGCAGTCTGATGGGGGGGCAGGAGAGAGTGAAGACACTGGTGACGATCTGTCTGAATCCAGTGAGGAAACGGACTCTCCTGCTGACTCCAGTATGACTCCTTGCTCGGATATTGCTTGGCAGCGAAAGACGGTTCCAAGACCCGATGTGTATTATTACGCTCAAGGAGATAATAAAAGGCTGAGGTCGCACAATGATGTTAAGAAATATTGTGATAAAAGGAATATACAATTTGATCAGCAACTGTTTAATTTTCGGGAAAATAAAGGTTTTAAAAGGGTCAGAGGCAGACCAGAAGCAAGCAATATTGAAATAAATATACCAAAAGGGTACAACGCTGCTATTAAATCTTCCCAGTCCGAAAAATGGTGTAATGCTATGGATGAAGAAATGGCCGTAATGCAAGAGAGGGGTGTCTGGGAACTAGTTCTTGCATCCACCTCACAAAAGCATATAGGCAATAGATGGGTCTACACTATTAAGAAAGACGAGAATGGGAAAATCAAGAGGTTTAAAGCTCGTTTGGTAGCCCAGGGGTATGGTCAGAAAAAGGGAGAATCATACGATGAAGTTTTTAGCCCTGTTGTTAACTTCAACTTAATTAGAGCATTCTTCTCAATTTTCGTATGCATGCTTGGCTGGATGCATTTCCAATTAGATATCAAATCTGCCTATCTCTATGCTAAATTGAGTCAAAAGGTATATATGAAACAGCCTCAAGGTTATGTCAATCAGGAACAGCCTGATTATGTTTGTTTGTTGAAGAAAGCCATTTACGGTCTTCATCAAAGTGGAAGAGAATGGTTTAATGAACTTGACACCAAATTAAAAGAATTAAATTTTTTAAAACTTCAATGGTGTAATTGTGCATATATTTACAATAGCAAAGTTCTTATGCTAGTCTATGTGGATGACATAATTCTCTTCTCAAAGTATCAAAGGGACATAGACCACATTGTTTCGTTACTTAGCATAGAATTTGATATCAAGGTATTAGGAAAAATTAGAAAACTTTTAGGCGTGGAATTTAAAGAGTGTGACAATAAATTTTTTATACATCAAAGTCAGTATATAGATAAAGTATGTCAAATGTTTCAACAGTATAAATATCCAGTTACTTCACTTCCCATTTCTAAAGGGAATATTCTAAGTAAAATAGATTGTCCAAAGACAAGTGAAGAAATAAAGCAAATGCAAAGTTTTCCTTACAGGAGCTTAATTGGGTGTTTGGCTTTTATATCTAGTAGGACTAGACCTGATATTTGTTACGCCATCAATATATTATCTCAATTTCAAGAAAACCCTGGAATTAAGCATTGGGATGCATTGTTAAGACTTTTAGGATATGTTGAAAAGACTAAAAACTATATGTTGAATTTATCTAACATTCAGGAGTTAAAATTGAATTGTTATTCAGATTCTGACTTTGCTGCAAACAGAGATGACCGTGTTTCACTTGGAGGCATGATACTCTTTATTGACAATGTACCTATTTCTTGGCGTACCTTTAAACATAAGTGTGTCAGCTTATCAACCATGGAAGCTGAATACGTATCACTAACTGAAGCCGCTAAGGAAATGGTATGGGTACAAAACATAATTGAAGAATGTCATTTACTTGGGTTAAATTTTAATAAAAGTAACAGTGTTATTTTTAGCGACAACCAAGCAGCCATTAATTTTTCTAACTCTCCAATTGAAAACAATAGAACTAAGCATATTGATGTTAGATATCATTTCCTAAGAAATTTAATAGTCAATGAATCTTTTAATGTTAAATTTGTAAATAGTAAAGATAACTTAGCAGATCACTTTACTAAACCAATGACTAAGGAAATAATACTTAAATTTTGTAATAAAATTTTTAAAAACTAAATCAAAACTTTTTGAGATTAAATGTTTAGTCTAAAGAAAATTTTAAATACTAAATTGAATTTACAACTTGGGAATTTTTTTAAAAAGATGTCATATATATACATTATTGTTTATCTTAAACCTCATTGATATAAGATAGTATATCTTGAGTATAAATTTTTGTGATATTGAATCTTTTTCACTTTACACCTTTGTATATACATCCATTTTCCATGACCCGCATGATGCTAAATAATAGCTTATGTGTATAAAATTTTGTATTTTTCAACTTGGTAAAAAGTATGTGTTGAAAGTTTTGATAAAGGAATTTTATTATCTAATTACTTGCATCATGTATTTTTAAATATTTGGTATATCAATGCAGTCTAATAGTATTAATTATGTATACTTATATTGTGTTAATAGACTAAATTTTTTTAAGCTTTTTGAATTATAGTGTTTATACTCAAATTTAAAGTAAACTTAAATTCTATGCTTATACAAAATCTTAATCTTTTAAAGTTGACTTGTTTAATATGATAATGTGCTTATACTTAAATTTTGGATACTTATAATTAAATTTAAACTAAAATTTCAATTTTTGAATGCTGATACTTAAGCATTGAAGTTGTGTTGTATATAAATTTCTACTTGATGTGAAATGTTGTTGTTACAATATTGTCGACAATACTTGACTATTTTTCAGATGCTATAAGTACTTATGCATTTTATTTTAAATTTAATAATGATATAATACTTTACATTTTTTTTCTTCATTATATGTTTGATAGGATACTGGGGGCCTTGGTGTTTATTGATATACCTTGGTTTCTCAGAGTAAGTTTTCTTTTGCATATGCATTAAGACTTAAGGATTTGCATGAGGGGGCCGATTGTTGGAAATAATCAATACATCGCGATTCACGTTCCTGTGAACGGGCGTTTATGCAAATTTAATATGAACGACTCTTCCCGTTCACCGGCGTGAACCGTGACATTTTTCAACATGAGGTTTCATGCAAATCAGTTCTCAATGCGTACGCATCTGATTTGCATATCCGGGGGCGTTTCCGGAACTGTACATTCTTGGATATATAGGGCAGAGGTTTCTTGAAGCAAATGAGAAGGTCGGAGTCGATCGAGATCAGACGTCTGAAGAAGTCAGACGAGATAGACACTGATGGTCTGATGCAGACAGACAGAAATGTTTTTGACTGAAGTACTGCGGAATATCGTTTGACGACGGTGAATAGTCGAAACGGATGCAGAAGTGGTCAGTTTGGACCAGCATGTATTGAACGTTAAATTTACTTACAAACGTTCGGAAGCCGCTTTAAATATTTTCCTGATGTTCTATCCTTTGGTTTCCCTTTGCCAAGTGATGGTGGCTGAAATACACGCAAGTGATAGAGGTAGTATAGTAACTTACTACCAAATGCTTCAAGGAATCTCTGTCTAGTCATTTACAACTAAAAAATCTTTTGTACATAGTATATTTTTGATGTTTTACGGCATGGAAAATTACCAGGTACGTGTAATATGCCGAGTTGTGTTTTTCACCAAATAAAGTGAACGAAGTTTTTCTTTAAAACTGGACTTGTGTACTTTCATGACCCAGCCAACACTTATTGACTCTGACAGTGCGTGCTTTGCTATCTTCAAATTTTCAATTTTCCAAGAGTAATCACTGTCCGTTGATTGGAAATTCGCAAAATCATAAAGCCTGCTGGGTCTAGTACTGTCACCTGTAAGTCTCTTGAGGATGTCAGCAGGACGTCGGAATCACTGTCCGTTGATTGGAAAATCACGATAAGAACACCCTTCCTACATTTTGTGCTACTACAGTCTACATTTGAGTTACGGCTGAAAGTTCGTGTTTGCCACCCCTTGTACCAGGTTTTTGAATTTCCTTTTATATGAGCTCATTTAAATCGAATTGGGTTGACGGGCCCTGAAGACTTCTTCTAATTAACTTTTATTTTTCATCTCATGTTAAATTTAATGACAATCTGTAAAGTCAGAATGATGTAGCATATCAGGGAATCCAATTTGGATCTCCCTGCAACTGTGGAGCAAATTATGAAGGGGTGGGTAAGTTTCAACTAAATAAAATTGTTTTCTTTAAATTTAAATTTGCTTCTGTGTTCTCATTATGTCCAGTTCTTCAACGTCCACATTTTTCTTACCAGGGGGATTGTTAAATTCATGTATGTTTCTTAAGATAAAGGAAAACCACAATGCAAATTGTTACATTAAAGTGAGTTAAAACTAACCACTATACTAATATTAATTCTAAAATAAAATAAAGTTTAAAGTTAAGAATAATTGGTCAAAGATGTAATGTTTAAAGTGTTTTTAAGGTTTTATTGTAGTTAGTTTAAGTATGAACAAGAAAGATCAATCATGCATAAAGCATTGATTATGAAACATTTTCCAACTTCAATGCAATTTTATTTAAACATCTCTAAAATGCGATACATTCCTCCGAAATATTTTTAAAATTATCACAATACTACATTAACTTATTGTATTTGAAAACTTAAAACTTCATCGAAAAAAATGAACTTCATTCAAATAACGGCATTGGAATATAAATTGCTTGGTTTAAACATCTCTAAAATGCGATACATTCCTTGGTAATATTTTTAAAATTATCATAATACTACAATAATTTATTATATTTGAAAACTTCATCGAAAACAAATGAACTTTCCCAAATGACGTCATCGAAATATAAATCGGCCGGCTCTTTAAATAAAAGTAGCATTTCATTCATAAACATTTTCCCATTCATTCCATTCATCACAATACTATAATAATTAATTTTATTTAAAACTTAAAATCATGGAGGTACAAGTAATTTAACTCTATGTTCAAAACTTCATCAAAAAATCGTTTGCTTCTTTGTAAAATCAATTATTGTTTCATTCATATCAGCTATATTGCAGACTCCATGAGCTAAATAATTTTGCGTTAAAGAAATGCAGCAATTCTTATACAATTCATTCTACATCTTTTGGTATTTACATCCTCAATAAGTGAAAAGTAGGCTTCGTTGTAGAAATAATCAAAGTTGGATGATCATTTAAACTCAACTATATTGTAATTGCGTTGTTTCAGGATGTAGATGCACAGAATTTAAGCAAAAATAAAGCGATTTTAGGACGGATACAACACTCAATATGAATTAAAAAGAACTTTAAAAATCACGATTTTGACACAAGATGGATGCCATATATTATTTTGAATTGGGTCATGTGATCTCTTCATTTAATGATCACGGGATCTCTTCATATAAAGGATGTCATTATTATTTTAATTTTTATTTAAAAAACTACTGAATATATTATGCTGAATTTTTTTTATAAATATTTTATGGGATAATTTGAATATTTTCTTAAACTTTTGAAGCAATTTGTGAATTTTAAATCCGCTTAAAAAATGTTAGAAAAATTAGGTCCCATAGGGTTCCATGTATTTCATTTTTTCAACCCGGGTTCAATCCAAAACTAATTGGGTGATATCATTCAATTATATTCCAATAGGTCCCATTGACCGTCTGAACAACATACTAAAATTTCATTTTGATAAAGTCATTTTTACGGCAGTTATTGTGCTAAAGGACAGACAGACAGAATGAACAAAGTCATAAACACTTTTCAACTATGTTGTAAAGTATTAAAAATTAGATGTAAAGATTTAAAGGTAAGGATAATGTAAAATTCTTTGTGAGCAGAAAACGGCGTCACTTATTAATGATTCAATGTTAAAGCTCCCTTTACTGATGTCGAAAAAGGCACAACACTGTTAGTCCCCACAGACTGACGTCGCGATTAATGTGTTAAGAATGAAATATAGATTCACACCAAGATTCGGAAGAAATCTGCAGGCGTCATTTACTACCTTAGTGGATTGATTTGGGCTTACCTGTGAGGTAATGGTCTTGGCGTCACTTCTGGATTTCTGGAGGTCTGATCCTGGGCCCCCAGGATGCTCTGCAGCCGTTCCACACCTCCAATAGCCTGCAAGAGCCGAAGGAGTTCTGCAACATTCTCGCCTGCGTTGGGAATGGGGCTCTCCGCATTCTGCTCTTCAGTCACTTCTACAGAGAAAAGTCACATGATCAAACGGTTTTCATTTCATTCTATGAAGGAGACAGAATTAGCTGCTTTCTTAATGCACTTTACTATAATTAAATTTACTGTTATAATGCTGTTTGAGTATAAAAATAGAATACTAATGAGTTGAATACAAATACTAAAAATACAAAAGTTCCTTCACCACCTCAGCTGAAACACATTGGCAAACAGATTAGCTCTGTGAAATTTGAAAACTATAGAAATATAGACATTTTAAATAAAAAAATATTAAAAGGTACAAAGCTACATCGCTACGCAGTATCTAAAGTGCTCTACAATCTACCACACCAGTATCTAAACTGCTTTGTGTAGGAATTCAAAAATTGGATCTATATTTGTAAAAATATGAAAAATACAAAACTCTTGCCACACAGTAGAAACTCTTTATATAATGAAGATATAGTAAATTGTAATGTAATGTATTGTATAATCATCAAAGATATATCAAAATTTTGAAAGTTCAAGTTTATAGTGTATAAAGTTTATGAGATTTATAAATTAAATTTTTTATTACATAACTCTTTACAAAATTTAGAAATTCTATCTTTAGTCATAGGTTTAGTGCAATTATCTGCTAAGTTATATTTGCTATTTACAAAATTTACTTATAATGATTCTTAATGATTCTTTAAATGACTCTTCTGCGATTTTTTATTGAGGAATTTGAAAAATGAATTGCAGTCTACTTATCACAAAAAATCCTACTGTTAAAGTTTTAGCCTAGCTGATCACATTCCTCAATTATGTTTCGCATTCAAATCATTTCCTTGGCAGCTTCAGCAAGTGAAACATACTCGGCCTCAATTGTGTGACAGACTCACGTATTTGTGGTTGAAGGTATGTCAGCAGACAGGCACAAAAAAACATGCCACCTAGTGACTCTGCTGTAAAATCTGAATCTGAATAGCAATTTAACTTCAGCTCACTAACATTTGATAAGTTTAACATATAATTTTAGCCTAATAGTTTCAATAATGCATCCCTGGATTTCCCTGAAACTGGGATAGTATATTTACAGCATAACCCGGATCAGGTCTAGCCCTACTAAAAGCAAAAGATGCAATTAAACTTCGATGGTGAATCCCTTGCATTTGATTTAATTCTTCACTTGTTAATGAATAGTCAACTTTACTTAAGATATTGCTTTTTGCAATGGAAGTGAAGTGATATACTTAAGAGTTTCAAGCATTTGACATACTTTATCCATATATTGGTTTGGATGTATGTAAAACAGGGTTTATGCCCATTTTTCAAAGTGAAATTCCCCGAATTTTCCATATTTTTTCTGCTGTTTTTATCAAAATGTCAGGTACTGTGTACTACTATTTTAACGCCAATTCCAAAAAATAATTTTAGATGTAACTGATATGTATTTACCGTAAATACATGACAGTTAAAAAAAAACATTAAAAAACCTCCAAATTTTCTATATTTGTATACAATTTTATTTGTGTATGTAGTACAACCTCAAACATCTGGATTTTGCCAATTTCGGATTTTAGAATTTTCCAAATTATAGAGTTTGGATAAAATTCAAACCTAATATCAACTAAACACATTATAGAACATAACTTTTAGTAAAAATAACGATAGTTAACCTATTAAAAAAAGTATTTTATACAAAAAAATGGAAAAGAAATTTTAAGAAAAAATATACCTATACAAGAATTAAAAAGAAAAAAAAAGTTTACACTTTAACATTTTGTTTAAACATTTGAACTAATATTTGTTGTTTCATTAATTTTGGTTTGTGGAAAAGTAGTTTTTCTCTCATCCTGTAGGTAGATGGGCATTACTTCCTGCTTGGTTACAGCATTCCTGACCTTTAATTGCATGATCAACTGTTTGTACATGATTATCAATAGGTATTTTTGCTAGAGGATAAGTCGACCTGTGTGCACAAGTAAATTTACATTGGCCTTCACAGAAGACAATTTTTAATAGAAACTATGCAAATTCCTTAATTTGTGGTATTGTAATTCCTTAATTTTCCGGTAGAAACTACAGAGAATCGGTAGTAATCGGCATCTCTGTTAGGTAGGCAAGTTGAAAATTCACTGATTTTTCCAGAATCTTGAACAAAAAATCGATTTTCCCTGACAGTTTAGTCCACTTTCAAATTCCCTGTAAATTCTTGGTTTTCCCAATTTCCAGAGTGTGCACGAAGCCTGCTATGTTCGAACTCTACGGCGAGCAGTTTTTTTAATTCTACTTTCATGTCACATTTATCACTTAGCATTGAAACAATACAGTCTATAACATTTGGAGAATAATATAATATCCTCATCATAAATCATTACAAGTACTTTGTCATTGAATAAATATGCACAATTACACCACTTAAATTTAGCAAACTTTAACAGGGTTCCCACGGTCCTTAAGAACTCCTTACTTTCAGCTTTCCTTTTTAAGGGCCCTTAAAACTACTTTTAAACCTTTTATTGAAACATGATCAGGGTTCTACCTAGAGCGCGATTCCCATGCTAAATTTCACTCAGAAAAAAAATTACATGTGTTAATTTTTAAAATCCCAATTAATTTGGAAGTTAGGGTAGGATAATCCTACCTATTTTTTTATCCTAGGGAGAAACCTGGTGATCGAATTTCCCCAGTGATGCAATCACTTTTCCATTTTCTACCTATATTCAAGCTTTACTGCCTGATATCCCAGTGTTACCAGGTGGGTCTTTTCCAAAAATCACGCCCCAAAATTGGCGAAAACTAGCCCAATGTTTAGTGTTGTGAGATTTTTGTTAAAAATTGTGGAAAAATCAGGGAATTTAAAATTTACCGATCACAGAGATGCCGATTACTACAGATTCTTTGTAGTTCCAAGGGAACTTCCCCATACTGTGGATTACGGAATTTGCATCCTTTCCTGTGGAAAATTGTCTTTTGTGAAGGCTAATGTAAATTTACAGCCGTGTGCACGGTAATTTCAACGAAATCAACGTTTTTGTATTTTAGGAATTAGCATTGTTTAAGCTGTCTCAAAACATACTGTATCTAAAATGGAAAAAAAAAGTGAAAGTTGTGATTTAGTAAAAAAAATCAAATTTTTATTTTAAATAAAAATCACAATTTTGATAATGTTTTTAATTGATTTTAATTATGTGATTAAAATCATTGATACCCTGTCACTCCTTTTTTTTTTTAAGAATGAAGCATATGGATTTCCTTAATGCTAAAAAAGGAAGCCACTGTTTAACTAGCTTGTTTTTACAAGCGTCAATTTCTGGAAATTCTGGAGCATCAACTTCCCAAGACTCTCCAACTGATATTGTTGATTGCCAACCTCTCAAGTCTTATGTTTCTGGCGATCCAGTTTTCGATGCCAAAATTCTTTGGGCTTTAAAGTGCGTCAAGAGTCATTACTATTACAATTTGTGCGAAGGAAACAATAAGTTATTCGCAAGAATGCTTCCTGATTGCCCAATTGCAAAACAGTTTTCATGTGGAACTGCAAAGTGAGCTTACATTTGTTGCTTTATTGGCACCATACTACGAAAGTGTGTTGTTGAAATGTTTAGAATCTTTATGCACTACTTTTTGAAGAAAAATTTAAATAAAGCGACACACAGGCCCGGCTCTAGGTTTTTTTGGCCGCCCAAGCAGAAAACAATGTGGCCGCCCCTCCCTGAAATTCATTTTTCTGTTAACCTTTATAAATGCAATAGAATAGAGAAACACTGCTAAATCGCCCCTTTTTAGTCAATTTTGTTCCAAATGTTTCTCAAGTGAATGGATCTGTCGTGGGATTAAATTTTTTGATTTTTTCCATTTAAAATAAAACCAGAAAGATCAATCATGCATAAGCATTGATTATGAAACACTTTCCAACTGAAATGCAATTTCATTTAAAAATTTCTAAAATGTAATACATTCAGTGGTGATATCTTTTACATATCACAGTGCTACAGTAATTTATTATACGTAAATATTTAAAACTGTATCGAAATATAAATCATCTGATTCTCTATGGAAAATCAATGAATATTTCATTCATATAACTTTTATTCTAGACTCCAGAGCTAAATAATTTTGTGTGAAAAAAATTCAGCAACTCTTATGTAACTCACCTTACAATCGCTTGAGATATTTGCATTCTGCATAAGTTAAAATTGGGCTTCGTTGAAGAAATAATAAAAGTTTAAGGATCATTTAAAATCACAACTATTGTAATTGCATAGGCACGGAATTTAGATATGCAGATAATACACAGATACACAGAAAATATATGTGTGTGTGTGTGTGTACGTATTCAAAGTATTGGAATCGAGCCGAAGATCGGAACTCGAATTTTCGAAGGATCTACACGTTTTGGGACTTCTACAACACGAAAAAGCTATTTTTAGGAAGACGGCTGTGTGTGTAAGGGTGTATCTGTGTATGTTTTTGCGTGTCTGTGAGGATATTACATCCACTCTATTGAAAAACTAATACACCGAATTTCATAAAATTTGGTGGGTATGTTTCTTGTGGGAAATCCTGATGTTCATTAGATTATAGTATGATTCGTAATAAAAGAATCGGAATTCTTTGCGAAATGGCCGGCAGAAATTGCCTTTATCTACTTTAGCTAAAAACTAAAGGTACAAATTTAACAAAATTTGGTGTATAATATTTCAATAACCTACAAGTGATTTATATACCAAATTTAACAAAATTTGGTATATAAATCATTTGTAGGTTATTCTAGTACGATTCGGGAAAAAGGAACAGGCTATTTTTGCGAAATGGCCCGTAAAAATCGTTAAATATAAAAATAAAAGACTATGTGTGCTCAATTATATCAATTAAATTCCTATTTTACACGTGATTTTTGACAACAAAAAGAATAAGACTAACCCCATTACTCTAGGATTAGCCGTTCTTGAGATATTCTAGTTTTTTCGCGTTTTCGCTACGCCACCTTTGACAATAAGTCCAGCTATCAAATGAGAACCAAATTTAAGTTTAACGTGCAAATTCAATGTCATTTAAAATACTTAGGGCTGTTATTTTGTGCAGATAAACTCAAATTATTATTGAAGAAATAAAGAGAATGTGAATATGAGACTGCAGGGAAAGACATGTGCTGTCCACATCAGCATTTTTAACAATATTACAACAATAATTTATAGAAGTGAACGTGGATTATTTGCAGGCCATTTCGAAAAAAGTGTATGATCTATATTTAAAGATCCACCAAATTTTTGTAAAATAAAATGTTCAACAAATTTAAACTGCGTACCAAATTCTAACTCTCTAGGACGTAGGAAAGTGCGTTAAAAATGCCATCAAATAAGTATATCATGAAGAGTTATACAAAATTAAAAAAAATTTGATAAATTGTTATCTACCAAATTTATTTTAAAATGTGTAACCTCTCTCATATACAAAATGATTAAACTCTTGGAAAGATATTTATTATATAATATATCTCTTCTTTCTGGAGGATATCTCAAAAGTCAGAATTTAATTGAATTTGTTTTTTTCCTTATTTTAAATAATTTTTAATTAAAAAAATACTTAATATATTTTACTGAAATTTTTTTTATATATTTTATGGGATAATGTGAATATTTCCTAAAAATTTCGAAGCAATTTGTGAATTTTAAATTTGCTTAAAAAATGTTTGAAAAATTAGTTCCCATACGGTTCAATGTATTTCATTTTTTCAACCTGGGTTCAATAAAAAAACTAATTGGGGGATATTATTTATTTATATTCCGATGGGTCCCACAGACCGTCTGAACAACATACTAAAATTTCATTTTGATAAAGTCATTTTTACAGCAGTTATCGTGCTAACGGACAGACAGACAAGACAGACAGAATGAACAAAATCATAAACACTTTTCAACTTTGTTGTAAAGTGTTAAAAATGTGCAATGTCTCAAGAATGAAATATGTTAGCATCATATAAATGATGCTATTCAATTTTAGATTTAAAAAAAATCTATTGTCAAATACATGCCTTTCCATATATATTAATAAATTTTATTATTAAAAGCTTTTATTTACCTCATCATGAATTGTGTGTGTTCCAACTTCTTTGTCATTTCAACATACTTTCCTACATCCTAGAGAGCTGAAATTTGGTACACAGCGTAGTCTAGTAAAACATTTTAATTTTTTAAAGTTTGTTACATCCTCAAAAAATAGAACTGGTATTTTTTTCTATGAAATGGCCTGCAAAATCCCATTGTTGTAAGATAGTTGAAAAAGACTTGAGGGGCTGTACCGAAGATACGTCCGCAACGTAGAATACGTCTTGCCACACGGGGGTTTGGAAATAAAGCAACGGTTTACATAAACATTTCATTTATTTCTACAAACTGCCAACAGTGGATGATTATTAAACATTTCTAATAAGTGATATGATTCAGTAATATTCAGTGATATGATTAATTTTCTTTCATCCTGGCCTTTATAGTAGTATGACAGGTATCTGCTGTTCAACAATACATCTGTTGCAAAAAATTTCTTTAACTGTTATGAGTTATTTGATAATTTGGAAGAATCTACAAATTTTCTGTAAATTTTAATTGTTTTACTACTCAGAGAAGGAAAAATTATCCATAGACCCAATAACTAAAAGATTTGATGTATCTAACACCAAAATTCCTAGAAAATGAACATATTTGATACCCATAAACAGTAAAAAATCAGAACTTCCTTATGACGCAAACACGCTGAAAATAAACAGGCCTTATGTTAACACCAATTACAATAAGCATACCTAATCGCATAAAAAACCCCTATCAAATTTAATTATAAAACTAAGAAACAATAATTTCCTAAGACGTTTAAAATATATTATCCCTCAGCAAAATGTTTAAAAGTCTTGAATTTATAATATAACTTTATTATAAGTTTTATTATAAATTCAAGTTTTAGCAGCCAATTATCATTATACACAAACACATGTACAAACATATTTTCAATTTATGTATATATATATATATATATATATATATATATATAACATGCTTTAATCAGCGCCCCTCTCTACGTATTGATCACGAGCTGCCACTGATATATACGCCAAACTTTTCTGTTTTGATTGAATTTTGAGATTGGCGCAGGTCGGCGCAAAATATACGGAAAACATAGATTTGATGTAGTTTGGCACAGGTGAAAGCTACATCTATGTATATTAAAAAAAAAATTGGGTTTTAAAAGAGACCCAACAAATATGTAGACGTGTTTTGGATTGATGTAATGTGTATAAAATCTGGATGTATGTGCTGTTCAGCAGAAGTTCAGGAATGCGGATTCAGCATCAAATGCTAGAGAGGATAGTGGTTTAATTAGGATTTCCATCTCTGAGTCTGGAGATGTCACTTCCGATTTTTCCAAAAATTCATATGACTGTATAAAATAAGTATACCAAAGAGAGCAAAAATATGTAATAGTTCCGACAAAAATTAAGTGTGCACACTGCTTTTCATCATGATATTTTTAACCAATTTCTACATATTAATATCAATCCATTTTATGTGATTATTTCTTAGTGTAGAAAAAATCCCCCAATTTGTTTCACGATACGAATTTAGAAAACCTGTGAAAAGTTAGAATATCAGTCTTATAATATTTAGCAAGAAAATTTCCTTTACAAACACCTATTTTTCATTGTAAACTCACCAGATTCTTCGGTTGTTGTAGTAGGGGGTTCATGAGTAGTGGTGGTGGTGGTGGTTCTTGATCTTGGGCGAGGTGTCACTTTTGCGGGTGAAGCTCCAGTTGAACCAACTGGACAAACAACATTCTCGGGGTAATCGCAAGACTCACTTCCGGAATTAAAGTGGAGACCTATTGGGAAAGGACTGGCTTCTTTACTTGGATAGGCTCAATCAGAAAACAAAATATTTTTAAGGATAAGACAGATTCTCACCGGAAGGGCAGGTAAAGGCATGTGCAACAACTCCAAGGTTCGCAGGTCCGCTGTCCAGGCACCAGAAATATTTTCTGCAGTCCCGGGGATTGTTAAAGAAGCCTTCGTCAGAGCATTCGAAGGTCGTCACACCTGGATCAGGAGTTGGAGGATGGGCTGGCGTAGTTGCCACAGTGACAAGATTGTTGTCCTCGGCACTCGTGTTAAGGCGACGACCTGCAGCCTGCCTAGACATTAGAAAAGAATATACATGATTACAAATCACAATTGCTGATATAACATTTTTTACAAAATCAGAGATGGCTCCAGTCAAATGGTTTTGCGTGAATAACATTTCACAATATAAAACTTCAGTAAAGTTCAATGAGTTTGTTCGATTTTTTCAGTCTCAATTATTTTGTTTACAAGCTTTCAAAACTCTACAAATTACTCTCTGACTAGCTTCATTTTTTTTCACTCTTAGTTTTTATTGCGATTTTAACCAGGTACTTTGATTATAAACTTCAAATTAAAATATTAAATTAATTTACTAACTTGTTTTTTGTTATATTATCATTTTCTAATAGGCAGGCGCTTGATACATTCAATCATTCGCCTACACATCGACTAGAATCGTGAACCATGTAGCCGTGGCAAGACATTACCCCGATGCACCAATGGGTTCAGGACATACTACACCTAACAACACAAGATCCATACCTGCAGGTGAGACTCGAACCCACAACCCGGCAGCTGAGTGAGCGTGAGGACCTTGACCGCTCAGCCACCACGTTGGTGCTTTTTGGTATATAAATTAAACTTATACACCATATCTGACGATGGCCACACAATTTGTTACCATAAACCCCTGGGTTGGTCGTGTGGTCTGGGCCTTCAACCATATCTGACGAGATTTCACATTCAAGTTAATCTATAAACTTGCCACATAGATAGGTACTTAAATACATATATTTTAATCTATTCTGAGGTTTAAACCTCACCAATTATTAAATATCCTTAGAATCTGAAAGCTCGTTTAACCTCTCATTTTATTGCTTTTTAAATAAATTATCTCGTGTTTATGCACCAGTATTTCACAAGTTAACAAATTGTGACATTTAAAGTTTTGCAGCTTTCCAGATTAAAATGCTAAAACCCAGATTAAAATACTAAAATATCAAAATTATGACCAATATACTCAGAATTTTGATGTTAAGATCATTTCTGACACTTTGTAGAACGATCAAAATTGCTTGTTTTTGAATGAAACCTTTGTTCATGGACCCAAATCTCTTGACACTTCTTTTGAAATTCAGAATGAACAAAATTGGTGTTATAGCATATACATTATATTGGCAGTTTTGGCAATTTCCCTCAAAGAAGAAGACAGAGACGAAGGATTTCTATGGTTTGAAGATTTTCCTACATAAGAATAGGAAGTATATAGAATGACTAGAGTAACTTTCGGTGTAAGTTCAAGCTCTTTTTTTTTAGCCGGCGGCAATAAAGCATCATACCAAGAAATATGAAGCATCACATCCATAAACCTTCAAAATCTTAAATGAAAATCTGTATGTAGATGACTTAATTTTGGGAGCAGATAATGTTATCAAAGCTGAAATCATTTTGGGAGCAGATAATGTTATCAAAGCTGGTCTATCAGAGGATGCCAAATTTATTTTAAAAGAGGCAAATATAAAAAGGCTCCTAAAATGGCGAACAAACTTTCGCATATTTGGAATAGTACAAATTTTAAAAATGAGATCCAAGTTTTTGAAATGATGGGAAACACTTCAACAGATGAGTTTAAATATGATTTATTATCACTTATAAGAGCACTTGAAGATTGCAATAATACTAAAAGAAGTGTTTTGAAGTTATCCCGATCCTATGGTATTAATATCCCCTTTTGTGATAAGGATCAAGAATTTATTTCAGGAATTGTTTAGAATGGGACAGATGACTTGAAACTTAAATGGAATTATTGGTGAATAGAACTTCTAAAAATACTTGATTAATCCACTGAAAAATGTTACTTTTTGAGTTAAATTACTTCCGACCCAAATCACATGTTTCACATTTTTGTGGTAAAGCTGCTTTCATAACCAAGGCACATGTACATTATAGGATGTTATAGAGAAGGAAATAGAGTCGACGTCAATTTTGTTACTTCAAAAGTATGAGTAGCTCCCGTAAAAAAATGAACTTTTCCAAGGCTGGAGTTAATAGCTGGGCTATCTTAATAGGAGCAAAATTATAATACTCCCTGAGAAATTTATTTAATAGGTGACAATTACATTATGTTGACAGACTCTACTGTAGCTATTGGATGGATGCGTGGAAATACAGAGAAACTATGTGTCTGCAATTGAGTAACTGAAATTCAAAATTTCAGATCCACAGAGTTGGAGATAAATGAAAATCCTACTGACATAACTTTCAAGAGGGTGCTCAGCAGATGAGTTTTTAAAATCTAAAAAGTGGTGGAAATGACCTAAATGGTTAGTCAAACAAATGGTTAAGATAAAAAAAATGAAAGAAATAATTAAGCAATCAAGAAGAGTTATTATAGAAAATTCAAATAGCGGTGCTAATGAAAATTGTAAAGCTGAAGATCAACTTCTTGATTTAAACAAATTCAATTCCATAACGTAAATTTTTAGGATAATAACTTGGATATGGAAATTCATGACAAATTCAAGGATAAAACCCAAGGAGAAAAGACTGACATCTGAATTAACCGTAAAAGAAATTTTGGCTTCGAACCATTTTGAATACTCAAAACTCAAGTTTCCTTATAGAGATAAATGTTTTCGAAAAAACAAAACATTGCCTAAGGGTTCACGTATTGGAGGGATAGCCCAATTTAAGGCCTGGAAATGCCACTCGAAGGAGCCGAGTTCGATTCCCGGCTCTACCCAAACTATCCCTGTATTTACATGAAGTAGGGATCTATTAAATTTGTGGGTTTGAAAGTCCTTTCCAGAGATTGGTGGCAGGGGCCAGTGGGGGCGAGTCCTTCTGGATGTCACCCCTACTGGGTTCTGGTCTCAATTACATGGCACCTTCCTGGCCATCTGAACTAGATGCCTCATATTCTCGGAGGAGTAGGACAGTCTGAGTTGGCAGAAAGAATGGCTCACTCATGATCTCAATCCATCTATGAATGATAAAGGACTGATTCCTGCAGGAGAAAAATTCCAAAGGTTCAATATAAAACACCCTTTCTTATTACTTACAAAGCACCCACAGGGCTCACAACAAATTTTTATTATATTCCAGGGAAAAAAGGGACCATTTTCAATTTTAAAAAGGACCCATAAACAGGTCCATCCGGGGGAGAAGGTATAAAATTACCGAGCACTGATAAATGAAATTTTTTGCTGGGAATGAATTCATCATTGAAAAAGCTATTTGTATATAAAATATTTTTATAGTCTTGAGCAGTTGTGTTCATTAACAATTGCAGTTATTGAATTTATATCATTTTAGAATTTATTAAATTTGCAAAGGAGAATATTAAATTGCTTTTTAATATTTTCTCATTCGTTAATGAGGTGTGAATGAGCTCACAGTGACAAGATAAATGTAAATGTTAATAATATTATTCAATTGTTTGTTGTCATATATTAATTATAAAGATATTTTTCTGAACACACATACATACATATATATATATATATATATATATATATATATATATATATATATATATATATATATATATATATATATATATATATGCTGCATTGCGCATTTCATTTATATGATTTTTATCTTGAATCTTTTAATTTTTTAATGTTTTATCAATTTTTTTATTATATATATATATATATATATATATATAATAGTAAAAATTGAAAGATTGGACATGAAGTCAGTCAACAGGTAATACATAAAAGGCTTAGGGGGATTGTGACCCCTAGTTCCCGTTTACAAGTCGACTTTTCCACCAATGGCAACACTCACGGAGCCATGCATTACCTGCGGTTAAATTCAGTACAACGTCGAAACAGAAGACGCCCATACGAAGTATATATCAAACGTAAAACGTGGTATACTTTCGATTTATTGATGACATCCTCATAGCATACGAAAACATAGGAGACGGGTATGAATTTGATTTTTCCTTTTATCCAGCTTGCTTGAATCTTATTGAGAATATCTCAGATAAAACAAAGGCAATCAACTATCTGGATATAAGTATACATTTAACACCTAGCAAAACAACGTATTATACTATTTATGATATAAGAAGACAATACAGTTTTAGAATACATTATATAATTAACTGGTATTCTAATTTAAGTATCAGGATATTTCGCAATATAGTCATTAATCACTTTAAACGTAGTGAAAGAATGCATTCTTATGGAAAGGATAGGATCAAAAGTGATTCTATATTTATTAAGGAAGCAATAACAAAAAATTATCCTTTAATATTTATTTGTCAGTGTTACAATGTGGTACATAGTAAAGTTTTCGATGCGTTCAGTAGGGATTTTGGCAACACCTTTATTTCAGGAAATAAAATGGCATCGATACAGCGAGGAACTATTTTAGCGTGTAAAATTGACGTGACTGATTTGGATGGATGTAAGGTATTTGTAGTTCGTATATTTTAAGTAGGTTTAGTCTTATGTGTCATTTCAATTATTTTGCTCTTATGTTGGGGGATTTTTTCCTTTTACGTTTGATATATACTTCGTATGGGCATCTTCTGTTTCGACGTTGTACTGAATTTAACCGCAGGTAATGCATGGCTCCGTGAGTGTTGCCATTGGTGGAAAAGTCGACTTGTAAACGGGAACTAGGGATCACAATCCCCCTAGGCCTTTTATGTATTACCTGTTGGCTGACCTCATGTCCAATCTTTCAATTTTTACTATTATACTATTCTAGACTACTTCAAGCTGCATTGCACTTATTGGTCTAGATAACTGTTTTTGTACTGTTTGTACTAAGGTAGATTCTGTTATATGACATTCTATATATATATATATATAGAAATAATCTATCTATTTCTTCAGAAACATGCATTTTTTGTGTTTGCTTCATCAAAATGCTTGGACTTGAGGACGAATTTTGTGAAGTGAACATTTCCATATTTTAGGCTTAGCCCTTTTCCACGTGTATAGCGATTTAGCTTGAATTTTTAAGATTTTCTTTATTCGTCTCCATACAATTGAGTTTTGTTGATTTTCTATATCCTGATTACTAGAGTTTTGTATTTTTTTCCATTTGATTGATGATTTGCTGTTTTATATTTTATTTTGTGGGTGTTTTAGAAAGTTAGGTTTATCGTGTTACAGCTTCTTACTTTTCGTTCATTGGACTTTCAAACTACTATTACATATATATATATATATATATATATGTAAATATTACTATATAAGTACCCTTCCTTCCAGTCACACATACTTAATAATCAAATCTATAATTTACATAATACTAACCTTAAAATCTTATCCAATAAAATATCAGCCAAATATAAGCAAATCCATCTAAAAAATAGTTGTAATAACATTCCATATATTGTTTTAGTACCGATGTTTCATAAATCCCCTGTTGATTTTGGAACTATTACTAGTGGGCATATTTCTTACATTACTAATGCTGGTAAATTATTATTAAAAATATTACATGAAGTATCCTTGTCAGATGAGATCTCTAATAATTGTCATATTGTGAAAAACAGTTTTCAATTAGTTAAGAAATTAAAAACTCTTACTAATATTCATAGTATTTATACTTATGATTTGAAAGATTTGTTTAATAATATTGATATAGATGATCTGTATAGAATTATTTTAGGAATTTTTGAAAAATATAATATCAACCTAAAATATTCAAATTTTCTTTTTAAAAAATTATTAAATTTCACTTCTCATTCAACATGGTGGTACCTTTTTTAAACAACAGTTTGGTATCCCACAGGGGGGGGGGGGGGGCTCATCATTGTTAGCTAATCTGTATTTATTCTTCTATGAAAAGAACATTAATCCAAGCTTGCATAATATGCACGTTTAGATATTTAGATGACATATTATGTGTATCCCTTAATAATATCCCTATAGTATTTAACTTTTATCCTAATAATTTACAATTAAATGCAAGTAATAATGACTCCAATGTTGCAAACTTTTTAGATTTAAATTTAAATTTACAAAATTGTAATATGGTTATAAACTTGTATGATAAAACACAAGATTTTAAATTTAATACATCAAAAATTCAACATTTTGACTCTTGTCTGCATATATCTGTTTTTAGAAATATTAAAATAAACCAGGTTCTTAGAATCAATAAAATTTGTTATGAAAATTATAAATTAGCACATTTTATGGAATTATTGAGTACAGCGACTAATAATGCATATCCCCCAAATTCGTTATTAAAATTATCAACTCAGTGTATCAACTTCCCCTCGATAACATCCAAGAAAACTTTCCCAATTATAGTGGCTAACAACAAAAAAAGATAATATATATATATATATATATATATATATATATATATATATATATATATATATATATATAATTAGTTATTAATTATATAAAAAAATAAAAATGAAAAATAATAAAATAAGCTTAAAAAAATAAATAAATAAATTAGAAAAATCGCAAAATAAGATACATTAATGTTTCCAATTTTATTTTCGCTAAAAAAATTGTAACTTTAGCCAGTTTGAAACTATGATTTGAGGGCCCTTATAATGGTGTATAGTGGCATTCTCGATTATCCATTTCTTTAATGAATCTCTTGTTTAGTAAGAATTTTCATCTTTGCTTCATGTTCATATTCCTTTTTGTTTCTATGGGTAATAGTCCTGTCTCCTGCTCTGACTCACTGGACGGGTCTGGGAGTGTAGCTGTGGATGTTCGTACTGCCTCCCAGGCTGGATTTCGACTTGTTCATATTCCAGTGCTTCTAGTAAATTTAAGTTGTTGAGGTTGATCCTATATACACGCGGTGAAAAAAGAAGGGTTCATGCCATATGGCAATACAAATTTTCTTATATTCATTTTTTCATCTTTTGATGCCTGTAGTCTGAGTTTGAGCATTTATAGTAATGTACTATTGCTCAATCTGAAACAGGCATTTGTTTAGGTTAATTAGAATTAAATACTCAGACTTGAAGATGAATTTAATTCTGATTAATCATCGAATTTGGGCCGGTGCTGTTCTTTTCTCTTATCGGCATTATGACCGTGGATTTGCTTCTCTGGTGATGTTAATATTACTCGTGTTTTTTATTATATATATATATATTATATATATATTTTTATATATATATTTTATTATATATATATATATATATATATATATATATATATACTGCAGGACAATTGCTAAGGACGGATGATACTATCACCCATAGCAACCCCAAAATGAAAGGCAGCAAAATGTGTGAAATTACAATAAGTGCAGGATACAGTAAGAAGAGGTGTGCATACGCAAATTTCCCATTTCCATGCCTGATCGTCACGTAATAGCTCTGATAAGAGATTTAAAGGATTTGATGAATGTGGACAGTTGTTGTTCCAAGTGAAAGTTTTACGAGAAGGTTTAATTGGCGAACTTGAAATTTTAGGTATATTTTTCCGATATCACTTAGATGATTTTACGCATGGCCGTATTATTGAAAAGATCGAAGAAGGGCAAAAAATAACAGATGTTGCCAGAGAGTTCGACATCACACACAGTGTTCGTTTCACGGCTGTGGCAAGCATTTAAAACAACTGGAATGTGTAGCTAGCATCACGGGGGAGGTCGTGTTAGAAATACAACGCCTGCAGGAGACAGGTAGATTGTCCTATCGGCAAAAAGAGACCGGCACACACCACAGCTCTGCAGGTGACAACTCAGTTTCTTGCTACTACAGGACAGCAGATCTCCCGAAAACCTGCAGCCAGACGTTTAGGAGAAAGAGGATTATACGACCGCAGACCTGATGTGCGTGTCCATTATCCAGACTGCACCATACCTCCCGTCTGCAATGGTGTCGTGAGCATCGCAATTGGACCGAACAGGCGTACTATTCTCAGATGAGAGTAGGTTCGGTCTGTCATCAGATTGTAGATGCCAACGAATCTGGCGTGAGAGTGGTACTGCTTATTGTCCAGAAAATATCCAGAAAAGGGACTGATATCTGACTTGCAGTATCATGGTATCAGGGCTGCTACAGGAAGCATGCATTGAAAATAGTTGCTTTAGTAGCATCATAAGCTGAAAATAGTTGCCAAAATAGTCTCCATTTTAGTTGCAATTTATCATCAAAATTTGATAAATGTTCCAATGTAAAAAAATTACCATAACTCTAATATTGTTAAGTAGAGAAATTGAGCAATCAATGGTACTTACATGTTATCACAATATAAAATAAAACCAACTACCTAATAACAGTACTCCTAACACTGAATTTAAACTATAATATTTACTCAATTTAGTATATGAATCAGACAAAAGCAGAGATGATAACTACCATATAAGTATTTGAAACATCTTCGAGAGTACATAAATGCTATTTGGGAGCAGGTCTACAAGGTTTAGGAGGAACATATTAACAAACTACTTTCTATTTTCTACCTCGTACTCATTAATTTTTCACCAACATAAAAAAAATACATTTTGCAATATATAGATGGATTATTATGGGGCAGCCCTAAGTAGACTATGTTGCATAATTTCATACAAGCTTTAAGAAAGAAAATTTATTTTTAATTTATTTAAATTTACAAATCCAAAAATAAATAAATTATTCCTTTAAAAAACTAATTTTAAAATAAATTTGAAAAACAAATTCCCATATCTTGAGTGACATAGTTATGGTTTGTATACTACTTTTACACAATTGCAATGGATTAATATTTTAGAATGCACACAATAATTAAAATACTGATCATGAAATGTGTCATGCTGGAAAAATGTTTTTTGAAGCAGCTTGAAAAGACATTCATCACTGATGACAAATATTTCTAAATTTTACATTTCGGAGTAAGGTGGGAGCAAATTTCACACAGTAAGAAGCCTGTTTTGGAGCAGATATGTTGTATTGGAGCAATGGAAGCAGAATTAACTTCACTGTAAAAAATCTGTAATTTTAAATTAAAGGGATTTTTTATAATGATATTGTACAGAATGAAAATAGTGACTGAAATTCACTACATACTGAAATTAGTTTCAAATCCAATATTTTATAATATATATGTTAAATTGTGAAATATTAGGATTTAGGCTTCTTAGTCAAGAACGAGTCGATAAGGCTAGACTTTCGCTTATTCACTGTTCTGTTCAATTTTTCTTCCTTGTTTTCATGTTCTCGCTCTTGTTTTCTTAATTTTAATGTCCCTTCCATCATTCCTTGTGCCACTCGAATTCCATCAAAATCTTTATTTTTAATTGCCAGCTCCAATTTGTCATTGGCAACATTGAATAAGGTATCGGCAGATTCTGGAACCTCTATTTTTTCCTGTAGTACATGCTTAGCTTTTTTTTCTAATATTTCTACTGATTCTTTTAAACTTAAAGCCTTTTCCTCTTTCAATTTCTAGAGTTTAAGTATTTCTTCCTTCTCTTTTTCTTCTTTTAATTTTATTCTTTTAATTTTCTTTCTTCTTTTAAATATAGTTCATATGACTGTCGGGCATTGTATGCCAGATTTAAAAGTTGCTTTGAAATTTGAACTTCACTAACATCTGTATAGTTTTTTAGTTCATCCCTAATCGTTAATCTGTCATTTAAGACTCTCTCTGACATTGATGCTTTATCCTCAGCAAGGATCCTACGGGACAAAGAAAATCCTCTTTCAACATCACTGTTTCCATGTGATATTGCGAGAGATGCCTTAATTACTTTAATCAATGTTGGATATTGATAATACCCAGACTCAGTTTTCTTAGCAAAAATATTTCGCCAAAAATGTTCAATCCTGTTTTCTTTTTCAAAACTTTTCACTTCATTTTGAAGTAGCCTCCATTCATCTTTAACTTCCAGCTCATTAATACCCTTCAATTGTAAGAGCTTCGCTACCTGAGAAATATATTGAATACTTTTTGATTCACATATTTTTTCATAATTCAGGCACTGCAAATAAAACATGACATTGTCAATTTGCACTACATTATTTTTTACTATGTAATGGTAAGATGCAAGATAATGTTGCTGAATTTTGTGGTATATAGGCATTCTGTCTTTTTCATTCAATAACTCCAGTTGAATTCTTGTTTTTTGCCTAATATCTATATCAGTCACTCTTAAAAGGTGTTTGCTTTCAATAAGACCTTCAACATTAATTGCAGCAGGCTTGCAAATTGTTCCTGCAAGTTTTCTTAAAATAACTAGCAGTTCATTACTCAAAACATCCCATTTTTGGAAGAGTTCCATGAACCGTGAATATATTTCACAACTATCTAAGATAAAAGTGAGTTCAATTTTTATATCAATATACTTGTTGGCTTTTACAATATGTTTGTACTTTGATGTCTGCATCAACTTTTTGTCATTTGCAGGTACAAATATCAAAAAGTAATGCTCAATTGCATCCCACTGTTCTAAAACACGAACTGCTGCAGGCCCTACAGTGAGCCAACGGTTTGACACATGCTTTAAAAAGCGATGGTGAACAACATTCTTTTTAGCCTGACAATTTTCAAAGTCTTCCCACCTAGAGGAACATTTTTTAAAATAGAAATAAAGATCTGTTTTGAGTTCGCAAACTGAATCCCCATATTCAACAAGTCCTTTCAAAAAAGAATTGTGAATAATATGTAAATAATATGTGAATAATATGTAAATTGCATGAACCGATGTCCAATAAACCATGGCCTCTTTCTTCTATCAACAAAGTATTTAACAATCTCCATACTTTTTTATTTACATCCGATCCCAACATTAGCAAATTACTAGTCGATAAAAAGGCTTTATTTAGCACTTGCTGAATTTGCAATAAAATATCTACTGCAGTAAATGTCCAAGAAATACAGTTTGTAAATGTCTGCAAACAATTTCATTGGTTTTTGGAGACCAATATCTGATTTTAAATTGGAGCTCCTTTTTGTCAGCATTATTGGTTGTTTCATCAAACAACAAAGAATAGTATGCATTCTGAGCATCATCAATAAACTGTTTTCTAAAATAAGGCCCTAATGCTTCAGTGATGAAATAAGTTATTTTCGTTCGGCCTAAACGAAAGTTTTCTGTGATATCAGAGCCTGGAAACATTACTTTAAAAATAATTTTCAAGTCATCAAATACTGAAATTTTACACATGCTGTGTTTGGCATGGGGAGGGGGGAAGCAGAAAGTATCAAAAGGTACTTAAAATTGCAACACTGCAATTTCTCTATGTTAATAAATCACCTTTTCCCCTATAATTTATTTGTATACATAATATATGTATTCCTCCGTAACAGATTAATTTTTTTATAAAGTACAAATTGCTACTTTTATTTTAGACACATTTATCCGTTTTTATTACAAAAACTATTACCACCTCAAATGAAAATTATGAACGTTCATTGCATGACTAAAATTCATGCATTTTCGCGCTAAATCGGCAGCTCAATTTTACCCCTCCCCCTGGTTGTACCTAATTTTCCCTTCTGCTTTACCAGCCTGAGCTCCCTCAGCAAGCCAGACATCCGGCCCACCGACTCGTTGGCCATATCGGGTTTGGCATTTTTTTTTTTATTTAACACTGTTTCGGGACGGCAGCGTTAATTTAAAAAAGAAAGGATACAGCTGGGCAAAACGAATTTGAAAATATTTTAAGTGAATTTTAATTTAGTTACATAAAATTATTATGTTTATTTCAATTATGTAAAGATAAATGTTTGGCTAAATTTAAACGTTTAATCCGATATTGGGTTATAAACTTTGTTACATGTGATGCAGGCAGACCTCTAATTGTAACACGTGTACAGACATGCCACCTTTCCAAACAGAAAAAGCAGGAGACTATTTTGTCGCAAATATATTGTTTACTTATGACACTTAATGTTTGCCTAAAACATTAAAATACTGTATACCATTTAAGTACCTTATGCTGTAAACTTATCTGAAAAAAATAGTTCATGAACTATCTTTTGAATTAAAATAGTGTTAGTAACAAGTTATAAATAAAAAATAACTTTATAATATTAATTCTTGATTAATTTATAAAATCTTAATGCCCCCCTCCCCCGAAAAAAATACTGCATTAAATATCAGGCATAATACTGGTAGAATGTGAAATTTCAGGACACCAATTTTATAAAATTTCAGGACAATAAATTATAAAACAAAAAAATATATAAAGGTTTTATCCGGTGAAAAATACTTTATAATGAAAACAAATATTTATATTTTGTAAAACACAGGTTTTCACTAAAGAAAGTAACAAATATTGACCTTTAATATATATATATATATATATATATATATATATATATATAATAATAGAAGTTTGAAAATCCAATGAACGAAAAGTAAGAAGATGTAACACGATAAACCTAACTTTTTTAAAAACACCCACAGAATAAAATATAATACAGCAAATCATCAATCAAATGGATAAAAAACACAAAACACAAGCTATCAAGTTACAGAAAATCAACCAAATTAAAAGGTATGGAAACAAAAAAAGAAAAACTTAAGCTAAATTCAACTATCTAACAGGCTTACAAAACAAAAGTAAAAATCAACTAATCCTCAAGCAAATGGGAAAAAAATAAATAAAATAAATATCGAATCAACAAGTCAATGAAAAATATAAAGGTATGGAATCGAAATAAGTATAACAAACGAAATCAAGCACAAGCGCATTACACGTGGACGAGGCTCTAAGCCTAAATCATGAATTGTTAACCTCTACAAAAATCTAATCATGTCCAAGTTTTTTGTAGAAGCAAACACAAAAATGTATGTTTCTGAAGAAATAGATAGATTAAATCGTCCAAGTAGAAATAGTTTATAGATTTAATCTATCTATTTCTTCAGAAACATACATTTTTGTGTTTGCTTCTACAAAAAACTTGGACATGATTAGATTTTTGTAGAGGTTAACAATTCATGATTTAGGCTTAGAGCCTCGTCCACGTGTAATGCGTTTGTGCTTGATTTCGTTTGTTATACTTATTTCGATTCCATACCTTTATATTTTTCATTGACTTGTTGATTCGATATTTATTTTATTTATTTTTTTCCCATTTGCTTGAGGATTAGTTGATTTTTACTTTTGTTTTGTAAGCCTGTTAGATAGTTGAATTTAGCTTAAGTTTTTCTTTTTTTGTTTCCATACCTTTTAATTTGGTTGATTTTCTGTAACTTGATAGCTTGTGTTTTGTGTTTTTTATCCATTTGATTGATGATTTGCTGTATTATATTTTATTCTGTGGGTGTTTTTAAAAAAGTTAGGTTTATCGTGTTACATCTTCTTACTTTTCGTTCATTGGATTTTCAAACTTCTATTATTATTGAAAACATTTTATTTATGAGCTGCATTTGCGCAATAAATTTAATGTATTTTGCATTATCAATCCATTTACTTAATAACTTTAAATTCTTTATTTAATAATATTTGCATAGTATCCTTCATATTTTAGTAAGCTATAGTATCTATATATATATATATATATATATATATATAGCATATAAATTCAAATAGTGAAGTTCAAGAATGAATCTATCACTCATACAAATCTCGAGGAAACCATTGCACTACTCAGAAAAAGGCACCATGCCGCTCAAGACTCCGAAGCAGAAAATAATTAAGGAAATACAAAGGAAATACGAAGAAAAGGGGATAACCAAATGCTTTGCATATAATGGTTGGGGAGGATTGCGACTCCCCCTCCCGTTTAAAGCAGCTTTACTGCCTAGGTACCAATACAATGCTCACGGTATCAATACAAAGCAAAGGTAGGTCCCCCATGCGTGCAAACTCGAAGACACCCGGAAACGATAAGATAGAGTGTCGGGATGATTTTTCATTTGGTCTGGTGTCCTTCTGTTTGGTCGTTCCTGTTCCTCCGTTTCCGGGTGCCTTCGAGTTTGCACGAATGGGGGACCTACCTTTGCTTTGTATTGGTGCCATGAGCGTTGCCTAGCCAGTAAAGCTGCTTTAAACGGGAGGGGGAGTCGCAATCTTCCCCAACCATTATATGGAAAGCATTTGGTTATCCCCTTTTCTTCGTATTTTTTTCGTATTTCCTTAATTATATATATATATATAATTAATTATATATATATATAATTTCCTTAATTATATATATATATATATATATTTCAAGGTAATAAATTATACTTACAAGTCTCAGGTGTTCCACAAGGTGGCTGTAGTAGCAGTATGCTAGCTAATTTATACCTATATCAATATGAAAAATTCTTTACTTCAACAGATTATAAAATTTATAGATATGTAGATGATCTGATTTGTCTTGTATTTAGTCATAGATATAGATTTCTATCCGGATAATTTGGAATTAATACCTAATGAAACTTCTATTAGTAATAATATTTATTATTTGGATTTAAATTTAATTATAGAACCTGCTCTTGGGATAGTTACTAATTTATATGATAAAAAAGATTTTTTTAAATTTAATATTAATAAATTATTACCTTTTAATTCCTGCAGATCGATTCAATTGTTTAGAAATATTATACTTAATCAACTTTTTAGAATTTATAGATTATCAGATAAAAAATTTCATGCTATGCACATTAATAACCTCAAAATTACCAGTAAAATGTATCAATATCCTGCTTATTTAGTAAATAGTATAGTTAATAAGTTTCGATTAGCCTAAATTCTCTTATTCTCCCCTTATTATCTTATTTTAGCCGTACTTCTTCATTCTCTTGAAATTATATTTTTATCTTTTTATCTTGAAGGGATATATGGACCCGAAGAGAATTTTTTCGAAATGAACGTATCGTAAGCCTAAATCTCTTCCATGTGCAAGCTTTTTTGCTTGATTTTTTTGTTTTCTTATTTGCATTCCTCATTTTTGAAATTTGTTGATTGTCTTTGTCTTTATGACCTGCATTACCCTTTATTATTTCCTCTTTATGTCTTAATTTCTTATATTTCTTTGTATTTTGTAGAAAATTTTGGAATAGTGTATTATGCGTTACTACATACATTCTAACTTTGGATTTACTAATTTATATTTATATATATATATATATATATATATATATATATATATATATATATATACTGAATTATATTCCTGCCAAAATGGTTATAGAAAAATTTGTATTATGCAAATATAATTAAAAAATTAACCAGAATATGAAAATAAGCTAGTTTAGTCTATCTAATATGCAACATTTAAACGATGGAGATGGATGGAGAAAGATACTAACGTACTCTCGGCAATTCAAGCGAAGTAACTGAATTGCGCAATTGCACTATTTATGCGAAATAATTAAGAAATTAACAGTAATAATTAATCAGAATATGAAAATAACCTAGTTTAGTCGATCTCATATGCTAGATTTAAATGATGGAGATGGATGGGAAAACATGCTAATGTACTTGACGGAAATATGTATCATATCCGTAAGTTATATATTGAAAATTAACGTATAATTAAATTTCTGATGAAGCTGGTGATAGAATAACTATGAGCCACGAAATTCTGGTTCCACAACTTCGTTGAAAATTTAAAACAGAGTGTTGCAGCTATAACAAACGTTAGATAGTAGTTGTAGGAATACAAGTAGCTGTAGAAGTGTTAAATGAGAACAGTTCCAGTTTAAATCAAAATCACTTTTATTGAAGAGTGAATCCATTGTATTTGCTTACAGTATATATCATGAAAACAGGTAAGCCAAATAACTAAAGCATACTATTTACAAAACATGAGCACTACAGCTCATATGAAGGTTTTTCAGTGTAAGTTCCATGCCTAGACACGTTTCTGGTTAACGTATTATTTACACAAGTAAGTGGAATAAAAAGCATTTCACACTTACGTGACCACGTGCACTTTCCGACGCCACCACTAGCTGGGCACACGCTATGGCAAAAACTTTAAACTTTCCGGATCAGCACTATAAAGTCCACAACACGGGAAACATGGTCTCCTTAACTGAGAACCATCAAAACTACTAAGTTTAGTTTAAATATCCGCGTTCACCGATAAACACTTTATCGTGACTTTCGACAACATCGAAACATGACTTTACGAAGATCCGTCTGCCCGATCTAGATCCTTCCATCGATCAGTATAAGCAAGCTATCCAACGAGCTTTCCAAGCGATCGATCCGTCGATCAAAACGATCTACATTAAAACCAGAGCGATCTACTGACAAAGCGATCTGACTTAAAACCAGAAAAGTGTCTAGCCTTTATACCCGAAGATGGGTGCGTTCCGGAACATAACCGTTGCCGGCAACGCCCTCTGGATATGCAAAACAGGATGCGTGAGCGGCGAGAAAGGTGATTTGCATGATCAGCCAAGTTTTGTCCACATCGCGATTCGTTCACGAGAACGGAATAATCATTTTAATAATGACGTCACGCTCCCGCGAAACGAGAATCGCGATGTAAACAAAACCAAGTTTCTAACAATCGGCCCCCTCATGCAAAAACACCAACTCTCGGCGCCCATGCTTTCATCCAACAAAAGGTTATTCTAAGAATCAAAGTTCTTAGTATCCTAAAAACATAATGTATGCATACACAAAATTTTATACATTAAAGAAATTTATAACACTTATAACATTTAGAAAGTGAATAGCCTTTTCTCAAAATGGCAACAATCAAATGAGTACACTTATCTATTATGCAGATCGTAAGCATTCTTTAAATTACATGTTTAAGGATAACATAGTCAAAGAAAACAGTATAACCATACTATTGCCCTTTCTTAAGTACTAGCTCATACTGAAGAAAGCTATTTCTTTACTATTTTGAAAATTTATAAACAAACATTAAGTTTAAAATTTAAAAGTCTAAAGATATCAAAAATTTTAAGCTCTAGAAAAATTTTAGGTATAGTTATCAATTTTAATCTCAAATGTTAAAAATTTAAATCTAAACATCAAATTCAAGTTTGTAGAAAAATTTAATGTATAACTATGAAATTTAACATTTAAGATTAAAAATTTAAATCTAAACATCAAAATCAAATTGTAGAAAATTTAGTGTATAACTATGAAATTTAACATTTAAGATTAAAAATTTAAGTCTAAACATCAAATTCAAGTTTGTAGAAAATTTAATGTATAACTATGAAATTTAACATTTAAGATTAAAAATTTAAGTCTAAACATTAAATTCAAGTTTGTAGAAAATTTAATGTATAACTATGAAATTTAACATTTAAGATTAAAAATTTAAGTCTAAACATCAAATTCAAGTTTGTAGAAAATTTAATGTATAACTATGAAATTTAACATTTAAGATTAAAAATTTAAGTTTTATTATCTTAGCCCATGACTAGTATACACACTAAATACCCAATACAATGGCAATGATAATAAAAGATACAGAAGGTAAATATACATATGAGATAAACACAGATTAAAAATTTTATGTTTCATGTGAATTATATCAATAATGTACATTCAGATAACATTTTATTCACATAAGCGAAAATGCATTATGCGTGTAGTAAAAATGGATATATATATTTTTTTTTTCAAGTGTAATGTGAGAAAAGTAACAGTTCATTGTCACATAACAATATATACTCAAGATACATTTCATTTGTATCAATGAGAGAGGAATAAATTATAAAATACCCTAACCATTTATACTTTGAAAATATGAAAAAAAATTTAAAGTAAAATTTTTATTTGAACAGTTAAATTTTATATTTTAAAGATATCATTACTAAATTTTAAAACTCTATCTTTAGTCATTGGCTTCGTGAAGTAATCTACTACGTTATCTTTAGTATTAACAAAGTTAATTTTAAAAGACTCGTTTACAACTAAGTTCCTTAAAAATTCCACACCCAAAAGTCTTTTGACTTTTTCCAATTCTTTGATATCAAATTCTTTACTCAAAAGTGAAACTGTATGGTCTATATCATTTTGTTGTTTCAAGAAAATTTTATCATTCAACTTTGCATAAAGATATGCGGACTTAATGTCCAGTTGAAAATGTTTCCATTTAAGCATGCAAACGAATATGGAGAAGAAAGCTCTGATTAAACTAAAATTAATCACAGGGCTAAACACTTCATCATATGAGTCCCCCTTTATCTGGGTATATCCTTGAGCTACTAGGCGAGCTTTGAATCGTTTCACATTTCCCCTTTCATCCTTCTTAATGGTATAAACCCATCTACTTCCTATAATTTTTTGTTGTGAGATGGGTGCAGGCACTAAGTCCCAGACACCCCTCTCTTGCATTGTAGCTATTTCATCATCCATGGCTTCTTGCCATTTATCGGACTGGGGAGATTCTATTGCCGATTTATAGCTCTTGGGTATCAAGATCTCAACATTGCTTGCTTCTGGTTTCCTTTTGATATCACTTACCCCCTTTTTCTCTCTAAAATTAAACATTTGCTGATCATAATGAATGTTAGCTTTTCCACAAAACTTTCTGACATCATTATGAGATCTCAGCCTTTTATTGTCACCTTTTACTGAGTAGTAAATATCCGTCCTACTCCCATCAGGCCTAGGTACTGCTTTCCGTATCCAGTCAATATCTGAGCAGGGTGTCAGACCAGAATCAGCAGGAGAGTCCTCATGCCCACTAGATTTACTAGTGTCACGGCTCTCACCTGCTTCTTCCTCTGACACTCCTCCCAAGCATTCTGATTCCGAGTCAATCGACTGAGTAACGTTCGATTTCCTCAAGGTGATTCGTTTAGGGTAATTAGGGCCCAGGACGCCTTCCGCTGCCACTCCTTCCTCAAACCTTACATTAGAAGTTTCCTCAACTTTCTTTTTACCCGCTATATAAATCCTATAGCCTTTGGTGCTTTCGGCATATCCGACCATGATTCCTATTTGGGCTCTCATATCCAACTTATTTCTAATTTGTTTGGCTGTGCCCACATAGGCTTTGCACCCGAAAACTTTGAGGTGAGCAACGGCTGGCTTCCTTCCATAATATAACTCGTGTGGAGTTTTGGTTTTGAACTTATGACATATTCTGTTCTTGGTGTGTGTAAAACACAAAATCGCTTCTGCCCACATTCTGTTATCAACCTTGCTTTGATCAAGCATAGCTTTCACACAATCTAGTGCAGTCAGATTAAATCTTTCAGAAACCCCGTTCTGTTCGGGTGTATATGCATTTGACCTTTCTGATTTAATCCCCAATTTATTTAAGTATGCCTTGAACTGGTTGTGACAGAACTCCATACCATTGTCCGTACGGATACACAAAATCTTTTTGCCTAGCTGCCTCTCTTCCTTACCTTGGAATTCTTTAAATATCTTAAACACCTCTGATTTTTGTTTCATTATATAAACAAACACTTTCCGGCTGAAGTCGTCAGTGATTGTCAAAAAGTATCTGTTTCCGCCCATTGAAGCTGTAGGTAAGGGACCACACACATCCATATGGAGTAATTGTAAAGGTTTAGTGGACCTTATCCTACCAATTGGCTTAAAAGAAATTCTCTTAGACTTTGCTAACTTACAGTGTGTACAGTTAATTTTTGCATATTTTAGTCTAGGGAGTCCATTAGCCGCGGAAACTTTACTTGTCTGATATAAATAATCAGAGTTAATGTGGCAATATCTCCTATGCCAGAGTTCTGTTTTATTCAAAACCTCAGAAACCGCACAACTTGGTTTCTCATTAACCTTTTCTTTTGACATCGACTTCACCTCAGAGTTACGTTTACTTTTATTTATTCTAGGCAAATTTTTCATTTTGTCAATACTGTTTTTCTTATTTAGGGGTTTTCTATCTTTCTTAGAATTTTTATCCCTACCCTGATCCTTTCCTTTAGTTTTACGGTCTTCAATATTGTTATTTGCAGTCTGAACTTCGTATTGAGGTTTTAAAAAATATAACCCTTCTTTTCGCTTAGCATTGAAGAATTTTTCTCCCTTTGGAGTGTAAAACCACAATACCCCATTAGCCCCTTTAAAAGTATACCCCTGTTCCTCAAGAACAGATGCGGCTAATAAGTTTCGTCTTAACTTAGGCGAAAACATTACATCAGACAAAACAATATTACTTCTTATGTTCTGAAACTGAACATACATTTTGACCGTACCGATAGCCTCAACTGGGCTCTCAATATCACCCACTGCTAGCGACATAGATGCACCTTTGCTTTCCTTAAATTTTGAGAATAAATTAATATCATTGCAAAAGTGCCGCGTAGCAGCGGTGTCAATTACCCAGCTGAGTCTATCGCTAGGATCCTGCACAGTATTAGCTTCAACTCTAGCAGATGAATACAATTCAATTATATTTGAGCTAGACTTAAGAATAGGGCAATTATTCTTTAAATGACCTGCCTTCTTACAAAAATAACATGGTCCTATGACCCTTTTAACTGGTTTAACACTTTTAAACACTTTGTTATTTTTACACTTTACATTTACATTACTCTGAGACAAGAATACAGATGAATTTTGACTTACATTGTTTCTATCACTACGGAGTTGCCGGATACGTCCTTCTTCCGCAGACAATTCATGTTGGATTTTCTCCAAAGTGAAATCTTTGTCCTCCCATCTGTAGATTAGCTGAACTATTCCTTGGAAGTCATCAGAGAGGTATCTTATGGCCTGGAATGCCACATAGACGCTTTCCACCGGGTGCTTGACGTCCTTCAATTTGGCGACCGCCTTCTTCAAACGCGTACAGAAGATATCCACCGGTTCATCTGGCTCCGGACGTAGGCTGAAGAACTCATCCAGTAAACGCACCAGGTTGGCGCGAGTCGGCGCGTCGAAGTGCGTATTTAACTTATCCCACGCATCTGCCAGATCGTCGTTAATGTCAATTAACTCTTGGTAATCAGATGAAACATTCTGGAACAGGATTGCTAACGCGCGGTCCTTTCTTCGCATGTGATCTTCATAATCACGGCGTGACGTTTTTTCATCCACCGGTAACGCTGTTCGGTCTACAAATCCGAAACAGCCCTCTCCTTTAAGAGCGAATGAAACTTCATTCCTCCAAGTGACGTAATTGTCTCTAGTTAATGCAGCAATTTTATTTGCCTCCATGGCAAGGTGGCCTTTTGGAACTGAGCTGAACAGACCTTTTGTTTACGCTTTCGTCGACATGCAAATGGCACCGTCCGTGGCCCCCGTCGACAGGATTCGTTGCTGGAACACTAACACTTCTAAATTTTTAACGTTGTTATGGGGAGCACAGGCCCGTAACCTTTGACGGAAATATGTATCATATCCGTAAGTTATATATTGAAAATTAACGTATAATTAAATTTCTGATGAAGCTGGTGATAGAATAACTATGAGCCACGAAATTCTGGTTCCACAACTTCGTTGAAAATTTAAAACAGAGTGTTGCAGCTATAACAAACGTTAGATAGTAGTTGTAGGAATACAAGTAGCTGTAGAAGTGTTAAATGAGAACAGTTCCAGTTTAAATCAAAATCACTTTTATTGAAGAGTGAATCCATTGTATTTGCTTACAGTATATATCATGAAAACAGGTAAGCCAAATAACTAAAGCATACTATTTACAAAACATGAGCACTACAGCTCATATGAAGGTTTTTCAGTGTAAGTTCCATGCCTAGACACGTTTCTGGTTAACGTATTATTTACACAAGTAAGTGGAATAAAAAGCATTTCACACTTACGTGACCATGTGCACTTTCCGACGCCACCACTAGCTGGGCACACGCTATGGCAAAAACTTTAAACTTTCCGGATCAGCACTATAAAGTCCACAACACGGGAAACATGGTCTCCTTAACTGAGAACCATCAAAACTACTAAGTTTAGTTTAAATATCCGCGTTCACCGATAAACACTTTATCGTGACTTTCGACAACATCGAAACATGACTTTACGAAGATCCGTCTGCCCGATCTAGATCCTTCCATCGATCAGTATAAGCAAGCTATCCAACGAGCTTTCCAAGCGATCGATCCGTCGATCAAAACGATCTACATTAAAACCAGAGCGATCTACTGACAAAGCGATCTGACTTAAAACCAGAAAAGTGTCTAGCCTTTATACCCGAAGATGGGTGCGTTCCGGAACATAACCGTTGCCGGCAACGCCCTCTGGATATGCAAAACAGGATGCGTGAGCGGCGAGAAAGGTGATTTGCATGATCAGCCAAGTTTTGTCCACATCGCGATTCGTTCACGAGAACGGAATAATCATTTTAATAATGACATAGCTGCCAACCCAGAGAATAAAAAATTAGGAACACTGTACGCGAGAAAAATGACACGCAATAGTTGCACACAAAATATATATACATGGGTATCTCCAACATGGGAGTACTTGCTTCCCCCCCCCCCCCATTGAATTGCATGTCAGTATTTCTTAGCCAATGTATTATGTATTGACAGTGATTTTGCACACACCCCCCCCCCCCCCGGAAGGAAAGATGGTGAAACGCATATATATATATATATACTATATAATTAATCTTAATAAAAAAAAATAAGACCTCATGAGATAAGAATTTTGAAACATACATGAAAACTATTTTCATATTTGAAAAAAAAATGTCATTACACAATTTAAATACACTATTACAAAGTAAGTAAAACAAAGACAAATTAAGAATCTTTTTGGTTTATTGATACATAGGTAGCAGATTTGGCCTTTTTCAAGAAAGTGGCACCATGTTTGTTCATACCAAGCACCATTTATCTGATTATTTGGCAATTAAAGTAGACTGTAAAGTCAAAATACTCATGGAACTTCTAAAATCAGTTTTGTTTCTTTTTACAAGACTAAAAATTCGCTCACATGCAGCATTACTATGGGGGAGTGTTAGTATCCCCAACATGATACTACTCAATTTACCATACAAAAGTTTATACATAGGATCTTTTTGCTTTCCTAACTTAGCCCACTGAACATCAAATTTGTATTTGTATTATGCAAATATAATTAAAAAATTAACCTTAATAATTAGCCATAATATGAAAATAACTAGTTTAGTCGATCTAATATGCAACATTTAAATGATGGAGATGGATGGAAAAAGATAATAACGTACTCTCGGCAATTCACGCGATGTAACTGAATTGCGCAATCGCACTGTTTATGCGAAAATAATTAAGAAATTAACAGTAATAATTAATCAGAATATGAAAATAAGCTAGTTTAGTCGATCTAATATGCAACATTTAAATGATGGAGATGGATGGGAAAAGATGCTAACATACTCTCGGCATTTCATGCGATGTAACTGAATTGCGCAATCGCACTGTTTATGCGAAAATAATTAAGAAATTAACAATAATAATTAATCAGAATATGAAAATAAGATAATTTAGTCGATCTAATATACAACATTTAAATGATGGAGATGGATGGGAAAAGATACTAACGTAATCTCGGCATTTCACGCGATGTAACTGAATTGCGCAATCGCACTGTTTATGCGAAAATAATTAAGAAATTAACCATAATAATTAATCAGAATATGAAAATAAGCTAGTTTGGTCAATCAAAAATGCAATATGTAGAAGATTGAGATGGATGGAAAAAGATATTATTGCACTCTCGGCGATTTATGAGAACAAACTGAATTGCGCAATCGCAGTTTTATGCAAAATTAATGAACAAAATAACATTTTAGCGATTTATGCTGAATTAGACAACCTTTGAAGAAGTATATTTATTACGTTCATAAAATAAGCGATCGAGATCTTAATTTACATTACACGCGGCCGTAAATCTACGTTAATTTTATTATAGAGTTGCTACGATCCCGGGAATGGTAGAAATCAATGCTAAAAAAGCGGAAAATTGGCGTTTCCGAGGAATTATACCATGTCTGGTTAATTGATAAATTTCAAACAAAAAAATCCGGAGAATTTCGTTAGTAATTCGGAGGCCGGAGAAGTAATGAAACATCCGGAGTTTCCGGCCCAAATCCAGAGAGTTTTTTACGTCTGATCTGTAATCTTATGAGCGTACTTTTGTTCAAATATAGAAAAATTTCCCACTTAGCTAAAAAATCCCTTTTATAGGGAAAATTTTGGGGATATTATCCTTAAACGTAGGGATTTTTTCAAAAAATCGTTAAAATCGGGAGATACGTCTTCAAAAGCGGGAAATCGGGATAAACACTCAAAAATCGGGAATCTCCCGCCAAATTCAGTAGAGTTGGTACATATGTAACTTTTATGGTTGCAGAGGGGGAAATATGGGGTAAAACCGGAATATTTTCAAAAATTCGGATTTTGTGGAAAAAATTCGGATTTTCGGAACAGACGTAAAAATTCGGAACGAATCCGGAAAATTCGGAACGGTTGGCAGCTATGTAATGACGTCACGCTCCCGCGAAACGAGAATCGCGATGTAAACAAAACCAAGTTTCTAACAGTACTCTCAGCAATTCATGCGAAGTAACTGAATTGCGCAATCGCACTGTTTATGCAAAAATAATTAAGAAATTAACCATAGTAATAAATCAGATTATGAAAATAAGCTAGTTCAGTCAATCAAAAATGCCATATTTAGAAAATTCAGATGGATGGGAAAAGATACTATTGTACTCGAGGCAATCCATGAGAACAAACTGGATTGCGCAATCGCAATGTTTAGGAGAAATTAATGAACAAAATAACATTTAGCGATTTATGCTGAATTAGACAACCTTTGAAGAAGTATATTTATTACTTTCATATAATAAGCCATCGAGATCTTAATTTACATTACACACGGCTGTAAATCTCCGTTAATTTGATTGGCTTTACCCTGCATTTTATTATGGATTTGCTACGATACCGGGAATGGTAGAAATCAGTGCTAAAAAAGCGGAAAATAGGTGTTTCCGAGGAATTACACCATGTCTGGTTAATTGATAAATTTAAAACAAAAAAAAAGCCCGAGAATTTCGTTAGTAATCCGGAGACCGGAGAAGTAATGAAAAATCCAGAGTCTCCGGCCCAAATCCGGAGAGTGGGCACGTCTGCGTGTATTCATGTAGCGAAATCCTTGAATTACCTTGGAAATGATATTAGCGTAAAAGATAGAAAACTTGTACTTACATATATTAGTTGTAGAATTCTTCCTTTACAAATTCTCCAAACGGAAGATCTCTGAAAGAGACTAAAATAAAAAGTACCTAGTAAACCAATTCGAATGAATGGATTGCGAACGTCTTTGCTCGAGGTCGAGGTCAAGGTCACTTCACCATGTTTTCCATCTGGCACTCCCATAATAATCGCGGAATGAATAACATTCAGAAGTGTTTTCACTCTATGGTTATTGTAACAAGAATTTTTAGTTTCAGTTCACCCCCTGCATGGACCTGGTTGAGGGGAGATACGGGTCTTTATAGTTTGCCGTGCTGCATGGGTTAGTTACGTAGCATACGGAATGCTATGCGCAGAAGATCCCCCCTGTATGAGTGTCACCAGGCACTTGCAGCTAAATTCTAGATTTCAGACGCCGTCTGACGTTGGGCATGACGTCATGATGCAAGCATTGATTCTAGTGGTTGAATGGGAAAAAACAAAACCTGGACTTTTCTTTAAAATAGTCGCCACAATCGAAAAAAAGTAGCCACTTGCGTGAAATAGTCGCTTTTTGGCCCTTTTTAACTAAAAATAGTCGCCTGTGGCAGCCTTGTATGTGCCGGCATCATGATCAATGGCCGCACGCCCTACATGTGGTTGAAACTGGAACTATGACCGGACAATGATACAATTGATGAAGTTCTACTGCCTCATGTTCGCTTTTTCCGTGGTGCTGTCGGTGATAAATTTGTTTTCATGGATGACAATGCACCATGTCATCGAACACTTGCTGTTCAGGATTGTCTAGTCAGCGAGGGTATTCATTCAATGCCTCATATGGCCAGCATGTTCTCCAGATCTAAACCCCATTGAAAATGTTTGGGATACTTTGGGGAGAAATTATCCTCCAACAAACAAGAACACCTTCATCCGTGCACTGACAGAGGAATGGGATAACATGCCTCAACAGCTGCTGGATAATGTTGTGCAAAGCATGACACGACGTGTGGAATGCTGAGTCGCACTCCACGGTGGACATATCCCATACTGAGACCTTTCTCAAATGTGCCTGCTGTCATTCATATGCATTTTTTCATTTCTCCGTACCCAGCATCAAATGAACATTCTTTTCCTTTCAGATGTTTCAAAACCTTCTGTATTTTTGAGAACAATAAATGATCTTTATTCTAATGTCCTAACAGTGTGGCAACACTATTTTATCCTGCTGGGCCTCCATCCCCACTTAATATTATGCTACATTGCAATTTGTGATCCATCCTTAGCAATTGTCCAGCAGTGTGTATATAGTATATATAATGTTTGTCAGAAAATAAATGTCAGCTTCAATTTCAAAGTACTATATACCTGCCAATAAACAGAAGAGAAAACTCGGTTTAAACAAGCACATAAAATCCAAAAAAGCTTTATAAAATCCCACATAATATTTTGATGAGCAGTGTCCATATGTGGTAGCGCAGGTCGCATGCTCCTTCAGTCCCATGCAACAGATTTGTGTTAGTCACGAACCAGCATAGCGGACAAATCAAAAATTGTTCAAATTAAATTATCATTATAACTTGTAGTGTTTCGCATCAATGATCACAAGACTGCCCAATCGTCATCTCCTTCTTTATTATAAAACTCGTTCTAGTTACAACCTTCAACTTATCAGCCACTGTCACAGCGAAGAACTGATGTTCTTTTATCCGTCAGAACAAGAATGCGTATCTGCCGCGCTGTACTTGATTCTTGGCAGATGGCCAAGAATTGAATACGCGTTGAATGCCATACAAATATCCCCCCAGTGAACGAGGGGTTCCGAGAAACGATCTCAAATATACAATATATACAATTACACAATATATACAATATATACAATTTAAAATACACAAATTAAATTAGTTTAGGAATGCGCATCGAATCTATATTGATCTTACATGTATTGTACTAGTCTTTCGGGAAATCGTACCATCCCACCACTCCTGGATTGAATTTTTGAATTGACACCACTGAATTTTCATTCGATGTATTAAAAGTCATAAGAGGCTTATGTTTTACTGCTTCTTCACATATGAGGAATGAGGGCTGCACTCGATCTAAAGATACAGTTGTTTTATCTTTAAGTTCAATTTTTATAGTTTTTTTATTTTTTTCGATCACTCTGTGAGGTCCCGCGTACCCGCGTATTTTTGCCATGTCTTGATGTTGCTACGGGATTGAGTGTTCTCATTTTTTCTCGTAAATTTGTCACCCATGTTGAATCGTACGATTGTTTAGGTATGAAATCATAAAACATGTGTGAAGGTAAAGTTAATATCTTACCATATACCAATTCAGCACAGGAGGCTTAGATGCAATTTTTGAGAGCTGTTCGTATTCCTAAAAGTGTGATAGGAAGTGTGTCTGTCTAATTGGCATTTTCTTCTGCTTTTAATGCACATTTTAGATGGCTGTGGAAACGTTCAATTATCCCATTTGAAATAGGGTGGTATGCTGTAGAACGAATGCGATTTATACCCATCATTGTATAAAGTTGTTGGAAAAGAGAGGATTCCAGTTGTCTTCTTTGATCTGTTGTCAAGGTTGCTGGTACTCCGAAACGCGAAATCCAGGCAGAAAATAATGCTTTACACACAGTTTCAGCTTTTATATCTGGAATTGGTACCACTTCAGGCCATCTCGCGAAGCCGTCGATTATTGTTAAACAATAATTGTTACTGTAATGCCAGAAATGTAAAGTAATAAATATTTGGAAGGATTAAAAAATAATGGAACCAGGAATGCGGGCGGATTATCCCCACGCTAAGCAGATGGGCGATAATATACAGGTGGCCCCATATCTTACATACCACGCCCATGTTTACATACCACGTTAAGCCGTTTGGCGGCAACCGAGACGGCGACGCCATGTCTACGGATTAGCCCTCAGCTCTAGATTTCAGCACGTGGACCGCCGACCGAAAAAGGGATATAAGTGAGAGTTGATCGAAGTGGGGGTCAGAATTGGTCAAGGCAGGCTGTTGGAGTTAGACTAGTCAAGAAGAAGCGACGGTAGCAGAGTTAAGAGTTGTGTGTGCGTCTCTGATATAGGAATTCGAAGGAGAGCTCATGTTCATCTGGTATTGCAAGTGTAAAGTGTGACAAAGCATCGGTGTTACCCAAGTTATATGAAAGAAGATCAGGTACCGTACAATTAAACTATATGAGGATAACCTCTTTGTCTAAATTTGTGTTTTTAAGGAAAAGCTAATTAATGCATCCCACCACGTGCTCCAACCAAATATCAATTCATCTGGCATTACACCCCCCGAACTACCATTGAGATGTATTCCACTATGTGTGATATTTATTTAATTTGTAAAACTAAAGAGTGTAAATTGAGTATGTGATAAATAAATGTTTGTTCCTTTACTATTAACCTTAATTTTTAGTTTGTTAACTTAGTATCCCGTTAAGCACAAATAGGTGGGTTTTGCGGCCACCAACGCAATGTACACAGCAGTAAGTTAGAACAGATTACATGTATAATTAATATACTAATAAATAATTAATTTAATGTAAAATGCATTTTTGACAATATTAATTTTAATCAACAAAAATAATAATCGGCACATTTGGTGCTCGTGACTTTAGCAGTAACGGGAATAAAATAAGGATTTATGAAATTAATAAAAATAAAAGGAATAATAATAATAAAAAATAAATATTGATAAGGTTGGACAACTGGTGGCGACATAGATGATTGTGAAAATATTGTGCACAATTCTCATTTCTCCTTATGTTATATGTATGATTATGTAAAGTTTTATCAATGAAATGGAAAAAATGGTTCTTCTAAATGAGGTCGAAGGTATAATTAGAAAAATGGGATATAGGAATGGGACCAGTTAAAAAAGTGGTGAAAAGTTCAATTATAATAAGGAGTTCAAGTTTGAAAGAAGATTCAAAAATATCAAATAAAAATTATAGTAAATTGGATAGAAATAATAAAAATATGGATATTCCAGTAATGCAGATCCTGCCATTATTTAGTGGGAGTAAGGAGGAAGATATAAATTTCTTTATAAAACAATTTGATGAATTAGCGGAGTTAGCAAGTTGGAAGGAAGAGCATAAAGTGGCTATCATTAAAACCAGATTAAAAGATAAGGCTATGCAGTTTTTAATTCAAAACCCTGAATTACAAAACGAAAAGGAGTTTGATAAAATAAAAATATTACTAATAAAAAAATTTTCAAACAGAATAACGATATCACAATAACAAGGTATACTATATTGATAGCCAAAATAAACTGTTAATGGTAAAGAAGGAAAATAAAAGACAAACGTATAGGAAAATAAATGAGAATAAGATTGTAATACCGCACTCGCTAAAGGGAAAGATAATAGAGATAGCACATTTCCCTCATTTCGGAGTAAAAAAGACATACCAATTACTTTCAAGAAAATATTTTTGGATAGGGGCTTTCCAAGACGTGGAAAATTTTTGTAAGTCTGGTAATCAATGCTTATTAGTAAAACACAAAAATATACCACCAGCCAGACTTCAGGCGATGCCAGAAATATTAAAACCAGGAATATATTTACAACTGGATTGCGTAGGAAAACTACCGCGCAGTAATGGAGGAAATAATTTTGTAATTACAATTGTAGACATGTTTTCACGATACTTTGAGGCCTATGCAGTCAGAGACATTACTGCTAAAACAATAGTGAATAAGCTAACAAACTTCGTGACAACTTATGGAGTTCCAATTATTATTCAAAGCGATAATGCTCAAATTTTTAAAAGTAAAGAATACATAGATTTTACAAATGCATTAAATATTGAAAGGCGATACAGTTCGGTTTATTTCCCAAGTTCTTTAGGTCGTTGTGAAAGAATACACAGAGACATGAAACAATGTATAATGTGTTTGTCAAAGACTACGTTTGAATGGGATGAATCTTTAAAATGGTTTAAGTTTTATGTGAATAACACTATTAACAGTAATACAGGATTTGAGCCTTCATTCCTGTTCTATCTTAGAGATTTATCATTGCCATTTGAAAATATTAAACAAACAAACATACCAAGTAAGGAAGAAATAGATATAATGTATAGTGATGTAAATAATTATAAAAATTATGTGGCACAGCATTTAAAAAATATAGATAAAGTCGTGAAAGACGCATCGGAACAACAAAAGCTGATAAATGACAAACAAATAAAGAAATATAAAATAGTGAGAAAAAACGATATATTTATAGGAGCGACAGTGTACCTAAAAAAGTTCCTAAAACCAAGGGTATTAGAGGATCGATATGATGGACCATTTAGAATTACGAAATTAGTCCGAAATAATAATGTTATAATATGTCTTAAAAGTAATGAATGCTGTTATGTAATGATATGTCGTATGTAAATAATTATGTAAAAGGAGAAATGAAAATTATGCATTGCAAATAATATATATCAAAATTTACAATTTAATAATAATGTGAATGTTGGTAATCCTCATGTAATTTATGGTACATTATGTCAATTATGAATAATGGACTAACTTGACAGGGAACTATCAAGAAACTACAAAGAACTATCAAAGCTATGAGTTGTACGAGGCTAAAAAGTGGAACTCAGCCTTTCTCACGATGGATGTGTTTGCGAGGAACCATTGTGAACTTAATTTCTTACCACTGGGGTGAAACTGTGGGAGAGTAACTTTTGGACTTTTTTTTTTCGCGGGGGGGTGAGAATGTAATGCCAGAAATGTAAAGTAATAAATATTTGGAAGGATTAAAAAATAATGGAACCAGGAATGCGGGCGGATTATCCCCACGCTAAGCAGATGGGCGATAATATACAGGTGGCCCCATATCTTACATACCACGCCCATGTTTACATACCACGTTAAGCCGTTTGGCGGCAACCGAGACGGCGACGCCATGTCTACGGATTAGCCCTCAGCTCTAGATTTCAGCACGTGGACAGCCGACCGAAAAAGGGATATAAGTGAGAGTTGATCGAAGTGGGGGTCAGAATTGGTCAAGGCAGGCTGTTGGAGTTAGACTAGTCAAGAAGAAGCGACGGTAGCAGAGTTAAGAGTTGTGTGTGCGTCTCTGATATAGGAATTCGAAGGAGAGCTCATGTTCATCTGGTATTGCAAGTGTAAAGTGTGACAAAGCATCGGTGTTACCCAAGTTATATGAAAGAAGATCAGGTACCGTACAATTAAACTATATGAGGATAACCTCTTTGTCTAAATTTGTGTTTTTAAGGAAAAGCTAATTAATGCATCCCACCACGTGCTCCAACCAAATATCAATTCATCTGGCATTACACCCCCCGAACTACCATTGAGATGTATTCCACTATGTGTGATATTTATTTAATTTGTAAAACTAAAGAGTGTAAATTGAGTATGTGATAAATAAATGTTTGTTCCTTTACTATTAACCTTAATTTTTAGTTTGTTAACTTAGTATCCCGTTAAGCACAAATAGGTGGGTTTTGCGGCCACCAACGCAATGTACACAGCAGTAAGTTAGAACAGATTACATGTATAATTAATATACTAATAAATAATTAATTTAATGTAAAATGCATTTTTGACAATATTAATTTTAATCAACAAAAATAATAATCGGCACAGTTACCATTAGATGGTGGAAGTGGGCCAATTATGTCAAGATGTATGCGTGCGAATCGTGCGTCCGGGAGAGCAAATGTGCCAATCGGAGTTTTGGTGTGTTTATGCACTTTTGATCGTTGGCAAGGAATGCAACATTTAACTTGATTCTTAATACATCTGTTCATACCAGGCCAAGCATATCTGGCAGTAATCAACTTAGTAGTTGCAGAAACTCCGGGATGAAAAGTCCGTGAAGTTGATTAAAAATGATTTTTCGATATGACTCGGGAACAAAAGGTCGAGGATGTCCCTTTGACATATCGCAGAACAACTCAGAATTTGCAATTAGAAAAAACCTTTTTCCTATTCGGAGTGAAGAATTGTTGTTGAGTAGAATTTCTAACTCAGGATCAGTTGCTTGAGCTGAGGCAAAATCTTCGAAGTTTAAAATCGAAGATGAAATGTTGTCGATTTCAATACGTGACAGTGCATCTGCTACTATGTTTTCAGTACCTTTTATGTGACAAATTTTTGTCGAGAATTGAAAAATATAGTCTAGATGACGCAGTTGTCGAGGCGAACATTTGACTGGTTTCTGCTTGAAGGCATAAATTAGGGGTTTGAGGTCAGTGTAAATAACAAAATCCGGACCTTCTAGCATGTGTCTAAATCGTTTGACTGATGTGTGTATTGCCACTAGTTCATGATCATATGTAGACCAATTTTTTTTTTACTTTTTGAAAGTTTGACTGATAGAAATGAAATAGGTTCCCATTTGTTCCCGTTGAGTTGCATGAGAGATCCTCCAACAGCTATATCACTAGTGTCAACCCACACACTTAATTTTGCGCTAGGAATAGGATGATGTAGAAGAGTTGCGGTGGCTAAGGCATTCTTAGTGTTTAAAAATGAATTTTCAGCAGAATTAGTCCATTGAAGTAAATCTTGAGTTTTGGTTTGTGTAGTATTTTTAGACTTTTTTTTTATTTTTGATACCTTCTAAAAATTTGTTTAATGCACCTAGTATGTGAGCAGCTTTTGGCACAAAATGTCAATAGAAATTAAATAATTCAAGGAATCGTCTTAGTTGTGTGATAGTTGTTGGCTTCAGAAATTTTTTTATACAATCTACACGTTCTGTGAGTGGCACAATACCAGATGCTGAAACTCTGAATCCCAAGAACTCAATTCATGAAAGTCCAAACTTACATTTTGATGGTTTTACACTCAGACCGCATTGTTTTAACCGTTCAAATAAAGTTTTCAGGTTGGTTATATGTTCTTCTGGTGATTTCGAAGCTATTAAAATATCATCGACAAAAGCGTATACAAATGGAAGATTACGTGTTATTTCATCAATAAATCGTTGAAAAGTAGCAGCTGCATTACAGAGTCCAAACTGCATACGAATGCTTTCAAATAATCAGAAGGGCGTTGTGATTACAGTTTTATGCACATCTTCTGGGTTAATAGGAATTTGATGATAGGCTTTGATAAGATCCATGAGTGAATAAATTTTCCTTCCATGGAGGTTCGAAGTGAAATCTAGAATGTTGGGTACTCCATAATTATCTTTTACAGTTTGAGCATTCAGTGCTCGATAGTCACCTACAGGTCTCCATTCAGTACTGTCCTTTTTAGGTACCATATGTAATGGCGATGAATAATTGCTTTTGGAAGGAAGCATGTTGTTGTTGTTGAAACTCAGACCGTCCGACCTACCAGAAAGGGGAAGGAAGGAAGCATGTGACCAAGTTCAATCATACTTTGAAATTCCTCCTTTGCAATGTACAAACGATCAGGTGCAAGACGACGTACTTTAGAAGTTACGGGAGTTCCAATAGTTTCAATGTAGTGAACTACTGAGTGTTTTACTGCCTGATCCGGAAGAGGTGGTCTGGTTATCTCCGGAAATTCTTTTAAAAGGTTATGATACATACTGTCACCGGATACAGTTTTAATTGAATGGATGCCACTTACACTCAATGTACAATGAGAACTTATTTTAGTTTCTGAATCAATCAATTTTTGTTTAGACAGATCTGGTATCAAATTAAAATTGTATAAAAAATTTTCACCTATGATGGGAGTAGAAACATTTCCAACTAAAAATGACCATTTAAAAATACGTCTCAGACCAAAATCTAAGGAAATACATTGAGATGTATACACATGAATATGTGAAGTGTTAGCTGCCAAAAGAGTCATTTGGGAAGTGTTTCTTCTTTGTAATTTTGAAGCTGGAATGATAGATATGTCTGATCCCGTATCGATCAAAAATTTTACGTTAGTGCGTTTGTCACACACAAAAAGACGACGAGAATTCTTAGGCAAGGCGGTAGTCGCCTTTACACCTGCCTCTTTTTTTTCTTTTTTTTTATTTACAGGGAGAAATACATCTTAAAGCTTTTTGGCCAAATTTTTTATGATAATAACAATTTTCGTTATTTTTAGTTTCAGATGTGCTTCTTTGTCGTGAAGCCCAGTTTCGGTTGAGACTGGGGCTTCTGCCACGAGAAAGATCATCTATCCTTAAATGTAATTTTTCTATTTCAGCAAGTAATCTATTTTCAATAGAATTTAAGGATGAAACAGAAGAACAAGTATTCACTGAAATCGGTGTCACTTCAATTACACGATCCGCTATTTCTGCTGCAGCGTTCAATTCCAGAGGCGTAATAGCTGCTAAAATAGTTTAGACTTGAGAGGGTAAATGCTGAAGAAAACGTTCTAACATTAGTTCATCGGGTACTTTATAGTTTTCAGCATGAGATTTCATGCTGCGTAGTAGTTCCGAAGGTTTGCGATCACCAAGTTGTTCTCTTATAAGTAGTTTTCTAATTTTTTGGTGGGAGGATTGACTGCTGCGTTTAATGAGTTCAGTTTTTACATGAAGGTATGGGTCTCCTTGTTAGGATCCATAATTATATCTCTAATGATTGTAGCAACTTCTGGAGGCAAATGTGACACGACATAATTAATTTAGTTTTACTTTCAGTTACAGCTTTCGGTGTATCCAATCCGAAAGTGCTTTCACACATTATGAACCACAATGTAGGATCCCTGAAATTGTACAGCGGAATTTTAATCGCATTTGAAAACGCCATGAGAAATTGGTGAGAATCTTAAAATTATTCGGCTATCTTCAGTCCGAACTTAAACATAAGAGATTTTCCACTCGAAGGTACCAGAGTTTTGGTAAAGTGAAATTTATCAAACTTCGACACAAAGTAATATTCTAAAGTCTATCAGTGGATTTGATACGAAACATTTTAGAATGAAAAACATCTACACGAACAAATACATTACCGGGTCACCACTGTAGTGTTTCGCATCAATGATCACAAGACTGCCCAATCGTCATCTCCTTCTTTGTTATAAAACTCGTTCTAGTTACAATCTTCAACTTATCAGCCACTGTAACAGCGAAGAACTAATGTTTTTTCATCCGCCAGAATAAGAATGCGTATCTGCCGCGCTGTACTTGATTCTTGGCAAATGGCCAAGAATTGATTACGCGTTGAATGCCATAAACTAAACAAAACATAATATGAATACATATTCTTCAATACTGGACAAAAAAGAAATTTCAAAATCCTTAAGAAAACAGAACATGCTTAGCTTAAGCTAAATTTAGTTTAGTTCTTTTTATCCTGCTCTAGCTCATACTTTACTAATTTCTCCCCAAAACATGAAAAATATAGCATATTGAACATGTTCTTTATTTCTTGAAGTAATAAAAAATGTAATAAGTCCGTACTCAAATTTAACTTAAATTCAGTCCCATATATTTTGACAACAATACAGTATATACATTTTGTCACAGCATTATTATGGGGAGTAAGTAATATTCTTTTCATCACCAGATTATATTAAATTCTTCTGGTTAAATTGTTAAATTCCTCTGGGCAAATTGAATTGTGCAATCGCACTATTTATGCAAAAATGAAAGAGGAAAAATAATAGGTAATCCATAGTCAGTAATTTTGTACAGAAATTCTTTATTACAGAAAATCCGTAATAGTTGGTATCTCAGTATTACCATAAAATTCCGTCGATAGGCCTCCTCAAATTTGCATCCTGAAAATGCAGAGGGGATGCTATTATTGGGAATTTTTTGTGAAAAGAAACATTTAAAATTCTGTCGATCCACCCCTTCAAATGTGATAAAAAAAATTGCAAAGTAAAGGCTTACTCAAAATTTTCAGCTAAAAGAAGCAATTTGTATTTTCATCAAATTTGATGACGAATTCTTTTCATTTTTTCTGATGCTTTGGGGAGATGGTAATTTTCAGAATTTCAAATTGAAATGAAAAAGGGAATCTGATTGCTTTCATAGGGAGGGCGGATCGATGGAATTCTATGATAATTTTGCAAAATATTGCTAGAAATATACGAAATAGGAGTATGGATATTTTGATATTAAATAACATTAGAAAAATATTGATAATTTTTCTGAAAAATGATTAAGACAACTATGTTTTATAAAATATATATACAGAAACATTACACTTAAAAACATCCAGGATTCTACTGGTTGAATATGAAAATTCAGGACACAAATTTTATAAAATTTCAGAACACAAAATATATGAAGTTTTTATCCAGTGAAAATTACCTTATAATGAAAACCAATATTTATATTTGGTAAAACACAAGCTTTCACTAAAGAGAATAAAAAATATTGATCTTAATTAAAAAAAATATATAGCAATGAATTATATCCCTGCTAAAATGGTTGTCTTTTTGCCTAAATCATTGCTTTAATACCACTTTTTGAAAAATATCTCGTCACAGGGTTCATACCCATGGATGAATGAATGACATGAAGGAGGGTGGCTCCAGGAGAGCCCAGTACATCGACCAGAGGTCTATTGTACTACCCCGAAGGACGAAGGTCCTTAAGAAAAGAGACCAGTAGCCGAGGCAAAAATAAGCAGGCACTTGTCAGGAATGTCATACAACTCCCAGGGTTCAATCACATGGCAACCCATGTGTTCGAACCTATGGGCGGAGAACACCTCGCATTCACAAAGAATGTGTGCAGCAGTTTCTTCGCTATAATTGCACCCTATGCATAGCGAATCCTTAGTGACACCCATAATATTTAGGTGTCTTTTAAGGGTGCAGTGCCCCGTGAGGAGCCCAATAGCCCTTCTGATGTCAGTTCTACAGAGATCGAATAATTCCTTCTGACGTATGCTAGGGCAATTGCAGTTAAGTATTTTCGCCTGCCTTTGGTCCTTAGTATTACGCCAGTTCTTGCACTGAAGCTTTTTGAAGATGTCATAGACAGTTCTTCTAGTTAGTTCATTGGGAACACCCAAAGCTGGCTCGGGACCAACAAAAGCAGTACTAGAGCCTTTTCTAGCCAAATAATTAGCCAACTCGTTTCCTGGAATGCTAGAATGTCCAGGCACCCAGTAAAGTATGACTTTGTTGTTGATAGCAATTTTACAAAGTTCAGTATAGCACTCCCACATAAGGGATCACGTCATAGTAGACTTCCCTGAGGCCATAAGAACAGCTTGACTATCTGAACAAATAAGTATTTGGTTGCTCCTGTAATTTCTGTCGTAGCAAATTCTACAGCACATAAGAATGGCCAAAACCTTAGTCTGAAAGACAGTAGCATAACTGCCGAGAGGGTAAGACAGATTTGTACCATCATCCAGACAGCATACACCAGCACCAGTACTGGTGCCTAGCTAAGAACCATCAGTATACCATACAATACACTTCTGTTTATTGTAGGCTGGAGTCCTCTTCCAGATATCCCGTGTAGGGGCCTGATTTCATAAGGCTTGTCAAACGTATATCTGACAAGAATGCCATCAGATGGCATATGGAAATAGGGATGATTTATGATGTTACTGTTAAGACCACTCCAAGATAGATACTTTGAGTAGTCCTTCCAGTGATTCAGATATTTAAGTCTGTTCATGTAGATGAGAGCCTCAGCTTCAATGTGCATATAGAGAGGATGCAATCCAAGCAAAAGTTCAAGAGCTGCAATAGGAGTGGTTTTCATGCATCCAGAGATCGCAATACACGCCATTCTTTGAAGCCTAATTAAGTCTAATTTAACAGTTTCACATCTAATTTTAGACTACCAAATAATGGAGCCATAGGTAATGGTAGGACAGATTACCATAGAGTAAATCCAAAGGATAGCCTTGGGATTCAAACCGCAGGTTTTCCCAATTGCATTCCTACAAGACCAGAAGATTCTTCTAGCTTTAGTTATGCAGTATTCCAAGTGTCTCTTTCAATTGAGACCCATATCAAAGTAGATTCCTAAGAATTTTACCTCCTTGGAGTAGGTAAGCTTCTGATAAGAAGCGAATGTCTCGAAGATTAAGAATGCGTTTTCTTGTAAACGCAACCATAGCAGTCTTCTGTGGGTTAACAGAACGACCAGTATTTTTTCACTATGTCTCAACACTCCTAAGAGAAGTGGACATCATGTCAGAGACAGTATTACCAAATTTGCCTCTAGCAATGATTACAACATCGTCACACACAGCATATCCAACACAGGATACACCAGAACCAATGATGTTCACCTAAAGAGAGTCAACAACTAAGTACCAAAGAATTGGTGGTAAACAACTAAGTACCAAAGCAATCAACAACTAAGTACCAAAGAATCACCTTTCCTATCAAGAGCATGTAGGATGGTGTCAGTAGGCACTTTATCAAAACGCCTTCAATGTCAAGAAAAGTGACAGTTCATACCCATTATTCAAAATAGAAAATTTTTTATTTTGAAAATATAATTAAAAAATTAACAATCTAATATGCAACATTTAAAAGATGGATATGAATGGAAAAATATACTAATGTACTATCGGCAATTAACGTGAACAAACTAAATTGCGCAATCGCACTGTTTATGAGAAAATAATTAAGAAATTAACTGTAATTAACCAGAATATGAAAATATGCTAGTTCAGTTAATCTAATATGCAATATTAAGAAGATGGAGATAGATGAGAAAAGATACTAAAGTACTCTCGGCAATTCACGAGAAAAACTGAATTAAGGAATCGTACTGTTTATGCAAAAATAATAAAAAATTGATCTTAATAATTAATCACAATATGGAAAAATGCTAGTTTAGTCAATCTAATATGTAATATATAGAAGATTGAGATGGATGGAAAAAGATAAAAGTATTTTCGGCACGAGAACAAACTGAACTCAGGAGAACAAACTGAATTGCGCAATCAGAAGTTTATACTGCATTAATAAAAACATAACATTTTAGCGATTTATGCTGAATTTGAAGAAGCATATTTATTACTTTCATAAAATATGCAATCGCGATCTTAACTTACATTACATGCATGCTGTAAATCACCGTTAATTACAGTATATGGAGCCGTAAATTTACAGTAGCCCAGACAGAAAGCAATTTTCCGTAGAAAACTATGCAAATTCTGTAATCTGTAGTATGAGACGGAGGGGGGGGGGGGGGGGGGGGGCACTCCTTTACACATAAACCTCTGCCGTGATGTCATTTGGCGTTTTTTTGTAACGATTGGTGCGGACGAAATTATTTGAATCCAATGCAACGTGGTAGTTATTGATCTATCGTTTCTTACATATCTTTTACTTAAACTTTGGATTGATTTAAAACAAAAGTCTTTATTAAGGCTAACTTATTCTATCTACTACTTATAATCATTGGCTTATTCATTTTGCGAGTTTTGTTGAGCAAATTTCGATATGAAAACTTGCACTAATGGTTTGCTGCACTAAAAATAGAGCAAAAATGTCCCGGAAATGGATTCCTTCTAGCAGCCCATATTAGCAAGATATTTGGTTGGTATGTGAAGATTTAAAGTAAGTGATTTTTTCGTAATATAATATGTATTTTAGAGCTATGCTTCCCAATCTGAGATATATACAAAAATTTCAGTATTGAGGAATATGTCCAATTTAAATTGTTTTATAAAACCAAAGATATTTTTTATTATGAAATTAATGACTAAAAGTAGATTTATACTTATATTTCTAAAATATTTTTCATATTCTCTATCAGACATTGAATAATGCAAACTTTAATCTGAAATTTTCCTTTTAAGCAGCCTACATTGTAAAATTTAGTTGATTTTGGTAAAATACTCTTCTTTTTGAAACATTAAATAATTTAGTTTAGTTCATGAAGTTCCACTATAGAATCTTGAAAGTACAGTACACTATTTGTTCATTTCATTTTACAGCATCTTAACATATTTTTTAATGATGCTCTTGTAAGTTTTAACAGTTTTGATTTTTGAAAAATTCAATAGGACTTTATATCGCACATTTTATACTGATTAAATGTTATTACATTTGAATATAATTTTCAGAACTAAAGTATACTTTTAAAAATAACTTCATTGTAATTTATTTTCAATAGAATAGTTCTTGCATTGAAAAATGCATAGTTGATCGGTTCAAGAAAATGAACTGGTGGGTTTTGTAAGTGAATAAAGGTTGGGAACCGCTATTCTAAATCGAATTATAATCATAATTAAACCTGCATCTAGAGTTTCTTGTGACTAGTTGATCAAGTGATATAAAATAGGATAATTTTAAATTTTCTACTTTGTTTGGGTTGATTTACTGGTGTGAAATGTTTGATGAATAATTTGATTGAAAAGTAAGAAGTTTGAATAGTCTCAGGAAGATGTTTAACCATAGTGAGTTAAAAATAACTATATTGATTTCATTTGCTGGCTCATATATTTTTATCATTAATCAAAATACTACAATACATTTAATTTATTGATCTGAAAGTATAGCATAGTGTGTGTAAAACACTTAGTTTCTATATATTTATATATTTAGATTGAATTTCAATTTATTGATATAAATTTTCTATTTTGCTGTAAAACAATTAATTATATATAATCAAGAATTTTGCAGTAATATTTTTAAGTTCTTTTGATAAAAAGCTTCACTTAAATTGTTTACGACTTAGGCATAAGTGCATTGATCTCTAAAATAACATAAAACTTTAATTTTTTATTTTTAATTAATTATATCAAATCGAAAATAACTATGTTTATACATATTTGGAAAGAAATGACGCAATGTTTATTTGCATATAATGAAAATTTTATCAGTGCTTCTTTAGAAAACTTTCTGAGCATATTTCTGTAAAATCGTGAATTTAAAACAAAATTCATTGAAAATAACATTGATTTCAAAAATAGCAACAAAACGTTCAGATTGCTTATAGTTTTCAGAAATACAGTTTTATTATATATGTACCCTTCCAAAATCGCCTAGTACTATATATTTAAGTTGTGTCCAAGTAAAATGAATTTTATTTGAGTATTTAATTCATATTTTAAATAAAAGAGAATGATTAAATTGCTTGGCTACCATCCCTTAACATTGGAGTCTATCGTTGATGAAATTTTGCTCCGAGTGACGTCCTCTTATTGGTTAGAGCTGAAGTGGCCCAACCTTAGAGATATAATAACCTTGGTATGAGATGAGGATGTTTCCCGTAGAAACGACATGGAATCCGTAGTAATCGGCATGCCTGCTTTTGAGTTAAGTACAATTTCAGGAATTTCACGATAAGGATATAGGAATAAGGATATTTCACGACACAAATATTTTTCTCAGGACTTTCAGGATAATTTCGACCTCTGAATATCGAAAAGTGCATCCAAGGCAATTGTAAACGTAAACAACATACTTCATTCATGTATCTAGAACTTCGAATTAGGACTAGCATTTGAGAAACAAAAAACCCTGTTGTCTCCCATCCGTTTTATGGACGCTGCGTGTTGGGTGTAAAAGAACGAATAGAACTTGTTACAGGAAGAACATGGACGTTTTTTTGTGACAAGTTTCCTTTATTCTGTTATTCCTACCATACAGCATCCAAAAAATGGATGGGAGATAGCGTTCGTGTGCAATTCTACAAGTTTGGGTAAACATCTGCATCACAGAAAAGTAAACATGTGCACTCATACGATTGCCATTCATTGGGGCATTTTAATGATGCCAGAAATTTCCAAGAATTTCGGCTGTTAAAAAGAAAATACATATTTTCCCAGTGAAAAAGGAGAAAAGGGACCTGATAATGAAAAAAGGGACTTTAAGGGACTAATTACGAAAAAACGGGACCATTTGCGAGGCCTCTGCACCCATTCTCTGAACTTAGTCAAACAAGGACATGAGAAGGTGGCAGACATTCTTGTGCAGGTCAGAGACAATTTCTGAATTATTAGAGGAAAAGAAGTTCATTTATCAAGAAATGTATCATTTCTAAACGTTACACAATATTCGTCTGAGTTATAACTCCTTCACCTGCCAAAAGAATTGAAAAATCACCACTTTTTTCCATTGCCAGTTTAGAATTTTCCAGACCAGTCTTCATGAAGAACAGTAACATGAAACATTATATTATTTTATTTACCTGTAATGTGTCCAAAGCTGTACATTTGGAATTTGTAAATAATCTCACCTTCCTATTATCCTTTCATAAATTTATTGGCAGACGAGGGTTATGTTTTCCAATGTAGTTTGAAAATGCCAAAACATCTAAATAAGCATGCGGTGTACTGAACACCAGATGGCGTCTGACATCCAAAAGTCAATAAATAAATACAACACCTCAACTCAAGCTAGCAAAATAAGACATTCTGAATTCTGATTCAGTGTTGTGTTGGCAGGTTGAATATAATATTATATTGCATTTTTTTCACTATCTACTGATAATTCAAAGGGAAACATTCGACAATCTTCTTTAAAAAAAAATCTAGCTTATTATATGCATAAATTTTTTTTATTAAATATATAAATATATTATACAACAAAAATAAGTTTTAAAAGATGCTTGTTACTAACCACTTTCAAAAATAAATTATTTTACATAACATTAAAAATTGTTTAAAAAATACCTGCTTGTGATTGAACGAATGAATATCATGTGAAAGAAGAGACAATTTTCAAGAGGGATTAAGAATATATTTAGTGTTATTAAAGCATTCCCTCAGCAGAAATTGTGAAAACATTCCATTTTTTTTTTTGTATTTTTAAAATTGTTGGAGAACTTAATACTGAAAGAATAGGCTTCTTTTGCTCTATTTGCTTCTTTTTTAGAATTAGCAAATTGTCACTTGTACCCTTTTGGTTGTCATCCATTCCTTTTTTATAAAATAAAGCCTGCATGCACAAATTTTCCTTCCCCACCCCCTCCTTCATTTTCCTTTTCAAAATCAGAAAATTCAATGATCAAAAACTTTTTGTAAACTACTTACTTTTCAGAAAATTCTATTTTTTTTTTTCTTTGGAAAGAATATTACATCCTACTTTCAAATTAATTAAAAATAAAAAATAAAAAGTGGAAATTTTTCCAGAAAAAGATAGCGGAAAATTTTCAGATAAAAATTGTTTTGACCCACATCTCTAATTATAGCTATTGTTGCAGTTGGCTGTGAAATAAAAAGTTTTATTTGTTTAGTATACACGTGTCCATAATTGCTACTGTGTTGAAGTATTTTTAGAGTATATTTTATTTATAAAGTATTTTTTATTTATATAGTTAATTTGTAAAGTATTCTTATTTATGTTATATTTTGTTCTAATTAATGTATTTCATTATTATTAGATGTATTTGTGTTGTATTTTTCTAAATTTTATTTTTAATTAAGTTTCTACATTGTTTCTATTTGATCAATAAAGATTTTACTCATTGTCTTCAATTCCCTGATCATATAGTGTGTTTTCCATCCAAAATTATTATACCAAATAGGGTCAATAAATATTCTTATTACTTTTATTTTATCATTTGGCCTGTACTCATTTAGTTCTTACTTTCCAAAATATTCATACCAACCAAAACAATATTTTAGAATTAAAGGAATAATAAATAAGTAGTAAATTAGAGTTTCTAATACATATTTAAAACTTCATAAAATTCAAATGAAAAATAGCTAAAATTCAGACCAAAAAAAGAAAATGCAAGGACACTACATCCGCAGCACCACGATGGCAGCACCACTATGGCAGCACCACGATGTACAAAAGAACACACTTTACACCATTCAATGGTCGCTGCATAATTTCATGTGTATGTGGCCGAGGAGTTACGGAATTTCACATTTGAGCAAGAAGAATAGCACTCCATTTATTAACAGGTCAATAGCTGCATAGGTCAATAGCTGCATTGACATTACGAAGCATAAACTTAGAGTGTGACGATCATTACCACTTTCGACTGAAGAGACAGAGCTGGTGCCCAACAGGGGCAGTCCGGCTTGATAGCAAGGCAGGTCAAAACACAGCAGACTGGTTTGTTAGCACTTTCAGATTGATTAAAGGCATTATAAAGTTCACTGACATAGATGATTCAATTACTTTAAGAGTTTCAGAAATGTAAACAATGGTATAAAAACATTTCACCACGGGTTGCGCGCAGTTTTACCGCAGGTTGCGAGCACACTTGCAAGAGCCCTACACCGTGACACCCAAATATGATGTTTCCTTTCCAACCACTAAGAATAGAATGAGATTTCCCTTTCTCAAGGGCCTTGACATGTGAAAACTTGTATGTCAATGCGCCTATGCATACACCATGAAAAAAATAAAGTGCCTCGACAAAAAATGAAAGGCCCGGGTTTGCAAATTTAATTACTCTGCCCGGATGTAATCTAATACCTAAAGTATGTCTGCTAAGGCAACCACAAATATGTGTAGGAATTGATGATGTTTAGATACAAGTCAGGTTTGAATTCGGGATCTAGAGCTTACAAGACTGACATTATAAGATTAGGCCAAAAGCTAGCTTCCAGTCTGAACTTATAATTTGGGTACTGATTCCTAGTATTTCCGATGAATGTTTTGAAAGGAGCTGAATCGGCTGCTGCCACACATGTGTTGTTTAAATTATTGCTGGCAAGGTTGAAATATACACTTTTTTTGATGATTTCATGAATAAAATGCTCTACAAAAAGGGCAAAGAAAAGCACACAAGGAACACTGGTATAATTTAGAATGATTGAGGGAGATAATTAGTGGTTGCCAATAAATTACAGGCAATTTAGAATATTGGAATGACAGAGGGGGAATGGTTAATTAAAGCTATGTTACCGAAATAAATGACAATAAAATAATTTGGAATTTTGAAGGGAAGGGGGAAAATAATGAATTTTCAACTTTAATAATTTAGGGAATACTGAATCTCTGAAAATAAGCATAATAACTGTGAGGCAAGAATTTTATTCTAGTTTAATTATGTCTGTGTAATTTTGATATATATTTTGGCTTATCAATCAATTATTGATTTATGGATAGCATAAAATCTGGACAAACTAATCATTCATCCTAGAGGCGAATTTATTCCCTTCTCTCTTCGTAGATGTAAACGGTATGTCTCTATCTACTAAATGTTTTTCCATTCCTATATAATGATCATATATATGGGCATATTTGCTTACAGTTAGAAAACAGGCTTTTCCCAAAAAGCCTGTTTTGCTAGGCTATATTATGGAAACATTGGGTTTATTACGTACAGGTGGCTGAGTCCTTTTCAAATATGCTACAGCCTGACTGAATTATCGTGGCTGTAGAAAAACTTCATAATCTCTTCTTTCTAATTCAATGAAAATGCTTCTTGGCCCTAACAAATCAATCCATTTTTTTAAGTCTGTCCTGTCACATATTTGTACTTACACAATTTTCATTTAATATAACAGAGGCCTATACAGACTACAGCCTCTTGATCTCGAGACTAAATTATCAGTAGAATGTTGACTGAAGTTGACTGAAGTTTGACTGTAGTGTTTTCATATTCGCATGCCAGAAAGTACTTTGTTGGTTAATTCGTGGAATACTCATATAAAATATCGTGCAGTAGGCAGTCCTACTCATACCGGCTACTTTTTTTTCAAATCCTCTGCTATTTGCTCTACTTGTATATTCTGTACTATTGTGGACAGAATTGCCATTACCAATTTGTACATAGTGTGTCCTTAAATATATATGCATGGTAATTTAGAAATACTTGTACTTTTTTTCGCTTTGTATGTGTTACGTAACCTGCACATCGCTAGAGGGCGTAGCGTCTAACAGTATTCAATGCGCAAGCGCCGGAGGCATTATAAAAGGCTTGAATTGAAAAGCGTTTGTATGTATGCATGTATGTACGACGGCCCTTCCGTCACTCTGTAAAAATGATGTAAATAAAAGTTGTTAAGTTTCAGCTTTGAGTCAACACAGTCCACTATAGCAGTTCGCCTGGAGTTCGTAGGCACCAACCGTTTTATGGTCGTAACGAGACGGAGGATAATAAATTGAGATCAAAATGAACCTCGTGGCACTAAACCGCACATGCGGTGTGTTAAAAGCGAGAGTTCCGAGTTGGTACTTCTCCACCAGTCGCACGATTCGGATCGAGATTGTCTTCGATATAATCAATCTACAAAGATTTGTTCTATTAATATTCTCTTCGATAGAAGAATTAGAAACGGGATATTGCACTTTACCTGACGATGGGGAGCTACAAGAACTGGAATCCTCACTGGAGATTTTACAGGTACGTGTAAACTATCTACTTTCGAAAGTTCCTGTCGAATCGGAACCAAAAGTAAAGAAGTCAGATTATTTAATTAAGCTGCCATTGCCTCATTTTGCGGGCAGTTATTAAGGTTGGAGTCACTTTAAAAAGCAGTATAATAGTTTAATTGTAACACATGAAGATTAACATGAGCGACAAAAACTTCAATCTCTTCAAGCGTCACTTAAAGGAGAAGCGAAACAAGTACAGACGACAGACGATACTTTTGAATCACTGTTCAAAGAATTGGAACAACGATATGAAAATAAGCGATTTATCGCAGACACTCGCATAAATGCAATCTTGAGTTTAGAGAAAATGACTCATGAATCGCGAAAAGAATTGCACAAGTTCGTTGATACGATATTGAATCATCTACGAGGGCTAAAGCTTCTCAACCTTGAAATGAACAAATTAACGGAGATAATGTTAATGAACGTCATTATTTCCAAGCTAGATCACGAAACTCGTAAACAATACGAGATGTCGTTAAAAACAACAGAGTTCCCAGATTAGGAAGAAGTTTTACATTTTTTGCAAAAAAAGAAGTCAAGTGTTAAAAAACATCCAACGTGTTCCCTTTGATACAAAATCAAAAGTTGAATTCTCTCCCAGACGTAAAAGCTTAATGATAAAAACAAACATTAAATTTAACTGTCCAATATCCTTACACATCCAATGTATAAGTGGAAAATGTTTCACGGATTATCTGTGTCAGAGAGAACTAATGAAATTAAAAGGAAACAATTATGTTATAATTGCCTTGAACCTCATAAAGTAGCCCGATGCACAAATGAGAAAAAATGTAAATTCTGTGGGAAATGTCGTCATTCCTTGATTCATATAGATCGCTTTATGAAACCAGAAAACCAAAAATCGAATCTTTCAATTTCCAGAGAGTCATTATACATTCCCAGACAAGCGGAGCTCATAGCCTCAACTGACGCCATTAAAAATGAAACAGACGTTGGCACTTCCTTCGCGAGTAGAAAATGTTTGTATTCGAGCACTGGAAAGGGATATATTATTGTCGACTGCAGTAGTTTATATTCAAGATCAAAATGGTTCATTAAGACCAATTCGCTTTCTTCTAGATGCAGGTTCTCAAATATCCTTTATTTGTTGTGAAGTAGCTGATTCATTGGGATTGAAAAAGGAAGTAATAAACGCACCCGTATCGGGGTTGAATGGCGCTATTTCGACAGTAAAAAGAAAAGTTTGTGCGTTAATCTCTAATGAAAATGGAGGCTTTAAAAGAAATGTTGATTTACTCACAGTTCTAAAAGTTACAGATTTAACTCCTTCAAAACTTCTTGATATATCTGAGTTTCCGCGTAACTTATGCTGATCTCCATTTCCACAAACCAGGGAAAATTGACGGCTTGTTAAGAGCAGAACTGTTGTATGAGTTATTAGTGAGCAATCAGATTAAGTTAAAAAATGAATTGATAATCCTACAAAACTCAGAGATCGGGTAGATCGTGACGGGAACACTTAAAGATGTGGGGACTTTAAACAATTTTCATTGTCACTTCGCGCGAGATCAAGTGGAGATTGGTTTAAGAAAATTTTGAGAACTTGAGTTAATAGGAATAAACGATGATCCTAAATGCAATGATGAAGACAAAGCTTTAGAGATATTAAAAAATTCAGTGAGTTTCAGGAAAGGAAGTTATGAGGTTTCCTTCCCCTGGAAGAAAGACTGGAAACAGTTAAGTGATAACTTGAGTGTCGCAGAAAGGAGATTTAAAAATCTTGCAAAATGATTACAACGTGATAAAGCTTTACTTACGCAGTATCATGAAATTTTAGAAGAATATTTAAGTCAGGAAATCATCAAAAAAGTGCAAGATACAACTAAACCGGTTAACAAACCAGTGTTTTACCTACAGCATCAAGCACATTTTAGAAAGGATAGTCTTACAACCAAAACTAGAACCGTTTTTGATGCAAGTTCACATTAGCTTGAACACTTGTCTCTTAATGATTGTTTGTGGTCAGACACGAACTTACATCCCAACATATTCAATTTACTAACTTATTTTCGGTTAAACGAAATTGCTTTTGTAGCTGATATCGAAAAGACATTTCTACAGATTTCCATAGCTGAAAAAGACAGAGACTCTGTTAGATTCCTGTTTACTAATGATAAATTGATTGAGAGTGACAACGTGAATATACAAATATATAGATTCAACAGAGTACTTTTGGGGGTGAATGCTAGCCCATTCTTGCTAGCCGCCACGATCAAGGAACATATCAAAAAGTTTCACGAGAACTATCCAATTACCACCCAAATCCTTGACACTTGTTTTTACGTAGACGACCTGGTAGCAGGCGAGGACAACGTCATTAAGACATTTGAAGTTTCTCGTGAGGCAGAAATGATCATGGATTCTGCCGGAATGTCTTTAAGAAAATGGAGCACTAATGAACCATGCCTAATGCATAAGTGGGAAGAAGAAGGATTTAACATCCATCCTCTTCATTCATCAGATAGTTTGGAAACCAATTCGCATAAAGTCTCAGGAATGTCAACAAGATTGCCTTAGGATGGACGTAAAGCAATTATTAGAATTCTTAACTCAGAAAACGTGCACCAAGCGTTTCCTCTTACAAACTGCGGGAAGAATATTTGATCCAGTCGGACTTTTGACCCCATACACTATCAGATTAAAGTGCCTGTTTCAGGAATTGCGGTTTAGGAAAATTCCATAGGATGCTGAACTTCCAATCGATATCAAGGAAAAATGGACACGCTGGTATTTAGAAGTATCACAACTATCTGAGCTTCAGATCCTAATAGTATCCAGAATAGGTAATTCTCCATTCTTCGAACTTTTGTGAAGTTGATATACATAGCTTCAGTGACGCCAACTTAAAGGCATATGGTGCAGTAGTCTACTTAAGAGTTCAATACGAGGACCGTGCTATTGTGAATCTTGTTGCCTCTAAAAGTCGAGTCGCACCTCTAAAGAAAATTTCCTTACCGAGAATGGAATTGCTCGGTGCTTTGCTAAGTGAAGTCAAAAAAATTATAGATAGGAAAAAAAACCGTCAACTATATTCTTTTGGACAGATTCCCAGATCACATTATTCTGGATCAAGGGTTCAAGCACAAAATGGAAATCTTTTGTTGCCAATCGTGTAGACGAAATAAAATCACTAACGGACAAAAATTCGTGGTCCTATTGCTCTAGCAAGGACAATTCATCAGATATAGTGACTAGAGGAGTTAGTGCTTCTTCTCTTCTAACAAGTGCAAAGTGGTGCCACGGCCCTACCTTTTTAGTGCAAGCTGATCTTCCAAAAAGTGATGAGGAGGTAATTGTTCCTGAAGGGGAGTATTCTAAAGAACTACAGAAATATTCAGATTGTAACAATGACTCTTTAGTAAATTTAATTCATTCTAATCAAGAATCCATTTTAGATTGTATTCTTAATGCTAGTAATAATTATGTAACAATTCTTCGTATTTTGAGCTCTCTATGTATTTAAATTTATAAATAATTCAAGAAAGGCAGTTAAGCTGAGAGGTCATCTCACGCTTAAAGAAACAGCTGCTGTAGAGATCTTCTTGATAAAATTGATCCAACAAAGTGAGTTTGTAGAAGAGATCAAGAAGATCGAAAAGGGTAAGCCTGTCCCAGGTAACAGCAGGTTAAGTACTTTAAACTGTTTTTTAGATAAAAACCATGTATTAAGAGTAGGCGGTCGATTATCGCATTCAGATTTAAGTGTCAATTCCAAATTTCCCATAATTTTACCAAGCAAAAGTCCATTTTCCTTAATTATTTTGAAATATTTTCATTTAAAGTACTTACATGTTGGTCCACAATCACTATTGTATTATGTTCGACAAAAATTCTGGCCAATTAATGGAAGAATCTTTGTAGGAAAGTAATACATGAATGTGTAATTTGTTTCAAGAACAAACCTGTCGTGGCAAATCACATCATGGGCAATCTGCCAAGGAAACGGGTCGTACCTGCTTATCCCTTTAACGTTACTGGGATCGATTTCTGTGGTCCATTTTACCTAAAATTCAAGAACCAAAGAAAGGGTCTGCTCAACAAAGTTTATGTTTCCATATTTGTTTGTCTGTGCACAAGAGCTATACACATGGACTTTGCTACGGATCTAACTTCAAATTCCTTCATTGCTAGTTTGAAAAGGTTCATTGGTAGAAGAGGCAAATGTGCTAAAATAATTACGGACAATGCTAAAAATGTTGTAGGGGCTAGTGCAGAATTAAAAAAATTGCATCAACTGGTAAAATCACCAGATGAAACTTTGGCAAATTACTTCACTGGTGAAGGTATAGACCCCCAAAAATCCCCCAAAATCCTCAAATTTCGGTGGTCTCTAAGAGGCCAGAGTAAAGAGTTTTAAATTTCACTTAAAGCATGTAATCAGTAACGCAAATCTCACCCTTGAAGAATTTCTAACAGAAATTTCAGAAATAGGTGTACTGAATTCAAGACCCCTTACACCCTTATCTTCGGAATTTGACAATTTTGAAATCTTGACACCAGGTCATTTTTTAATAGGTAGTCCTATTACGTCTATTGCTGAACCTCAACTTATTGAGATTAATGAAAATAGACTTTCAAAATGGCAAAGAGTAACTAAGTTTACGCAAAGAATTTGGAAGTTACGGAAACGTGATTATCTAAATAATTTACAAAAGCGTAATAAATGGAAGTTTAGTATGGAGTTTGATGTAAAAGAAGGTACGCTAGTATTAATTAAAGAGGAGAATCTACCGAGCACAAAATGGATGACAGGTAGAATAACTCAGGTTTTACATGGTGCGGACGGAAAAGTAAGAATAGTGAATTAGCGCCTGCCTAACGGTAGATTTTTGAAAAGAAGTGTAAGAAATGTTTGTATTATTCCTGTTGAATGATTATTTATTGCATATTCATATAAATTGTAGTGTATTATCAAATTCTTGTGTGCATTATACTGAAATTATGTAATTTCAATCGGCGGGGAGTGTTACGTAACCCGCACATCGCTAGAGGGCGTTTATAAAAGGCTTGAATTGAAAAGCGTTTGTATGTATGCATGTATGTATGTACGACGGCCCTTCCGTCACTCTGTAAAAATGATGTAAATAAAAGTTGTTAAATTTCAGCTTTGTACACTTAGAGTCACCTATAGCAGCTCGCCTGGAGTTCGTAGGCACCAACAGTATGCCCATTTGTATTTTGTGTTCTGTATTTTGGTTTTCATTATTAAAATATAGACGCTCTTTCGAATTTAACAGATATGTACATAGGGTTGCACCGAATACCATTTTTTGCCGAATACCGAATATTCGGTTAAAATTCTAACCGAATATTCGGCCGAATACCGAATATTCGGTTAAATTTTTTAAAGGTAATATTTCTATTTTATGCCAATTTAAAATAGGAAATGTTTCTATTTTGTGCCTTTTATAAATACATTTACATTTAACATCTTAAATTTATTTGCATTTACATTAAGTATAATTATTAATTTAAAATAAATAAAAAATAAAATAAATCATTCCAAAAGCAAGTTAATATAGTAAAATAGTAAATGGCTACCTAATTTGGTTTATGTTTATCTGCATAAATTGATAATTGATAGTTAATTTCTAATATGTGATAATCATATGGCTTCATATTATGTTATAGAGAATCTTGCATTTACCTTACATACAAACCCAAGTTGCTTAAAATATCATTACAAATTAGAATTACAATTTATTCAAGTGAATTTTTGCTATCTTAGTCTCTTCTGTACTGTAATTGATAAATAATTTTATCAAAATTGAAACTGAGCAGTCAAATTCAAACATTGCCAAATCATTTTTCTTTTTAAAGTGCAAAGGATACTTTGCCAGAATGTCCAGCCATTCTTTTTTAAGTTGTTGTCACACCTGGTCTTGCGAACTACAACAGAGTAGATACTGATAGATAACTAAACAGTTACAGACAGGTGTACCCACCCTGTGACAAAAGACTCAACAAAGTAATCTTCTCTTCAGAAATCATGAAAGAAATTAGAAGGTTTGACTACAATGGGGCCACACACAGAGAAATTCTTTGGTTATCTTATTTGACACATTTTAATGGATACAAAGGAACACCTATGGCACCCTCAGTATCTTATCTATCTCTATCGAAATTAAAATACTGCAAAATTGAATATTCATCCAAGTGTTTGTTTTATATATTAATCACCTTCACCTTTTTTTAATATTGGTGAAATGATAATTGATTTTTTTTTAGCTCCATATTTTATAAAAAATTAACCATTATATTTTTGAACACGTAATATTAAGAGTTTTATTTTCTGGTTACTGTTTCATATTTAAATGAGTTAGTAAGGTTAAGTTGTGATAAGATTTAAGAAAAATTGAGAAAAAAAATTTAATATCAGAGTGTTTTCTTTTACATTAAAATTATTTTAAATGTGATAATATTGGTAAGTAAAAATTTGAATTAATTTTGTACTATGATACTATAACTTTCATTCATTGTATAAAAAATGTGCTTTATCAATTGTCGAATATTTTAATTTTGTTTTACTATTCGGTTAGGCCGAATATTAAAGTATTCGGCCGAACCGAATATTCGGTTTAACTGCCGAATAGGCAGTATACCGAATACCAACCGAATATTCGGTGCAACACTATATGTAAACATAACGGACAATATTCTCTAATCTATTATATGATGTACATTTGCTCTTAAAAAATTTGGAATTAAAATACCAATCGCTCACTCATACGTCAATTTAAGAAATGGAAAAAGGTTTTGTATTACAAGTGAGATTTATATTCACTATTGCAATAAGTTTTAGTTCCTTGGTGAGGAAAATAAAATAATTTAACATAAAAATGCAATGAGTACATGTAATGTACGAGATTTTAAAATATCATACCCATGTAAGATGAATACGTAAGACATAACATTTTAAACGTTCTATTTCTAAATTTGATAAATTTTTACAACCTTTAGACTAAATATGAAGCATAAATATATTTTAATAACACTAGTCACCTTCATTCATACGTCAATCATAAAATTCTTAAAATATCCAACAACTTGGGGAACAACTTGCTTTATTGCAATACAATTTCAATAAGTAATTAAGAAAGGGGCAAATGAAATATCCCTCATCATAGGTTAAGTGTCCCGGCCTTCACGCAGCTTGAGGCCACAGCTATTAAAGTCACTATTTCAAATTTGGTCCCAATTAAGTTTGCTTCAGTGTATATCTCTCCAGTAATTCCTAATGAATTTCCCACGATCGATATTGAAGGCAAAGCAACTTCTCAGAACTAACAACTCTTCTGAACTTTTCTCAGAAATGGAGGAGGGGGGAATACCTAGGAATGAAGAGGCAATGTTTCGAAGAGATAAGAGACATTTTTGAGTGGAGGGAAAGGTCGAAATGAATCATACAAGGGGAAGAGGTTCAGAGGAGATAACAGACTAAAATTTGTCATGGAATATTCAGTGAAAGGAAAGAGGCAGTTGGAATCAAAGAGGTTCAGAGGAGATAAAACACATTTTCGAGAAGATGGAAAAGCATCTGTGAGGGAACACAACTAAGGAGTTGGGCACTTTAAATGTTTTCAACCTGTTCAAACAGAGAATGTATCTCAGCAATCTACCTTCTATTTTAACGAACCATCATTACTTGTAAAATACCTGAAGTATCATTTTGACTGATGTGGAAGATGAACCCCACAAGAAAGAATGCTCACCTATTTCTGGCAGCTTGTCTATTTTGCACCAGCCTCCTGAGGGTATTTCTTCTCCTAGGAGGTTCAGCCACTTCCTCTTCCAGTGATGAAGCCTCATCGTCAAAATGGAGAAGGGGCTCAGAGGATCTCTCCTGGGGACCCTCTGCAGATCTCGCTATGGATCTTCGGCTGGCACTACCTGCAATGAGGTTGGGACCCAACAAGACGTCGCGGATTGCGCCTACTAAAGGACTCGGCTCACCAGTACAGAGGCCACGAAAATCGTCGTTGTCCAGTGTCCAGATCATGGCACCTCCTAATCCTTGGTCCAGAATGTAACGAGCCTGAAAAGGAAAAGATAAATTCATACCACCGAATTTAAAAGAAACATCCAATTGCTGCACATTTAAGTTCTTCTAATGTTTATGTATCTGATATGTTTCCCTTTACAAACATCCTGGAATAACAGTCATTGGTGTTCGCGAGGAGTCATCAAAAGTGAGCAACAAAATCTGTTCACCTGTTCCATTTAAAGTATTTAATTTTGAACGATATTTTAATCCAAAAATAGGTCATCACATCTTAAAAGGGATCGGAATTTATTTTTATGATTACATAAAAATGTTTCTAAATAGGGTTAAATAAATGTGATTTTTATTGATTTCATCTGATTGAAGAGTATTGTGATTCCTGATTGTCAAAAATCCACTTAAGTAAATCTATATTCTATAACCAACTTTTAAGGAAGGGGAAAGGTGAATTATTCAATTCAGGAAGTCCAAATTCAGAATATTTTCCTTTTAAATGTACATCAGAGAAGAAATGAACACCTCCAAAAGATTCTTGCTTCATTTTATCTACCACACATATAATGGTATTCAAAAGTGATTCACAAAAACTGCGGCAGAAAAATACATGTATGGATAAGGTATGTAAAACTAGAGGGATTAAATATTGTTACATGCCCCATTAAAAATGTACATTTTAAAGAAAAAGAACAGGGAATTATGCAAAATAGAGTGAGAAGGAGCAGTTTTTTTCATTTCGGTAATTCTTGTGATCAAAATGAATTATTTCTTAAAAATTGTCACAGAGAATATGAATACATTTCTACATTTTTTATAATGCATTATCTTGTTATGCAGGAGTGTGGTATAATGTAGATAACCTGAACTGTAATAAGCTTGAACTGTTGATAGAAACCAAGCCACGGTATCAAGGCTTTTGAGAAGAAACGACTTGAAATATTACATGTTGAAGTTATCCATGGACTACACCAGCAAATGATTGTTGTATAGTGCTAATGGTATGGTGTAACCAAGCATTGTCACCCCCAAGCAAGTGTTTGGGGGAGAAATGGCATAGACTCAGGACCATAGCCAGGCAAGGACCTGAGAAATTAGAAAACCCACCTGCATGCTCCAGTATTAATTATAATTTTATGCCCTGACATTAAAAAATGCCGCCTCCCTTTTAAAAATGACACATTTCAATGTATTCTCAAAACATTTAGAAATGTACGACGTTACTTCTCATTCATGATCTATTAAAGCCACAGCAGTATTTACAACCAAATGAGTGGTGAGTGTACCAATATAACTGGACACCATTAACGGTATCCTACACCCAGCAGGGTTAAATCGCGTCCCTCTGAGCTTGACCAGTCAAGAGAGGCGATACACACCATAAAGGTTTTCATTGTTCCCTATGCCTGTGATTCATTTCTTCCCAACCGAGCCCTTAAAATTCCCACGTCCGAGATTAAATTAGAAAAACTAGCGATTAACGAAATCCTGACTGGCCAAACTCCGTAGATATTTCGTCTAATATATGTCTTATATTTTATATCCATCTAACACCATGGATATCTCTCTGTTATAATCTAGAATGACTTCTTTTCCTAAATAATCCCTTCTACGGAGCTAGAAAAATCTGTCAATAATCACTATCATACTGCTAAGGTTCTTAATTTATTGCACTTCGGCTCTTAATTTATTGCACAGAATAAGTGCTATCTTTTTCCTCTCTATGATCACCGACATGTTTTGGCACATGCTCCGGCACACTATCAGAGATGAATTCGGAGATGATTCTCTACTATAGTGCCCTGTCGAACTGTACTATAGGGCTTTCATCATTTTCACAACTGCTTCAAATATTAAAGGCTTTCCGAAAGCGGTTATGTAAACGGAATTTAAATGCACATTAAAATTAAAATGGTGCATGAAACTAACACCAGCTATTTTCGGCTTCTGAATTTATTTATTAGCTAAATACTCATTATTATAACATATTTTGCACCATGATAATTTTGCACCATGATAGTTTCGCCTATACACTGCAGCTGACGGAGTCGAACGTAATAAAGAGCATCAACCATGGGAATAGAGAGAGGCTTTTCTGAACTGAATTGCCGATATTGTGACGATGCATTGTTGTTCTACTTTAACCAACATATGTACGGTCAATAAATGACTATACGGTAAATATAAAGGAGGCTGGCAAAAATAGCGCATTTAAAGACTACTATTCTGCCTAGCCGTACTTTCTAATCATTTTAAAGTTATAGATCGCAAGAATTTCACATTTTTTAAAGTTTCGTTGCACTGCAGTTTCTCGCTCGGAGAATTTTCAGCAATTCAAAGTTAAATACATTTGATTATCAACTTACATGCAGACAAAGTTGGTTTTAACTCCCCCCCTTCCCATTCTCTTGATCTGTAAAATTCGAGTAAAATAGCATATGTGTTTAGCGATAAAAAGTGATTGCGTATTACTATTTTAACACCAATTTCAAAAAATAATTTTAGATTTAACTGATGTTTATCATGAATACATGACGGTGAAAAAGGATTCAGAATAACAGAAAATTTTTGTTGTAGAAATAATCAAAGTTGGATGATCATTTAAACTCAAAAATATTGTAATTGAGTTGACGCAGAATATAGATGCACAGAAAATATGCAAAAAAAAAAAAGTGGTTTTAGGACAGATACAACAGTATATATAAATTGAAAAGAAATTTAAAAGATCACGATTTTCATTCTGGGAAAAAGAAGATAGATGCCATATTTTATTTTACAGTGGGATCTCTTTATATTATACGGTTGTCATTATTATTTTAATTTTTATTTTTAAAACTACCAAACCTATTTTGCTGAAATTTTTTTTATATATTTTATGGAATAATTTAAATATTTCCTAAAATGCTCAAAGCAATTTGAGAATTTCAATTTCGCTTAAAAAATGAGGTCCCATAGGGTTCAATGTTTTTCACTTTTTCAACTCGGATTCAATCCAAAACTAATTGTGTTGAAAACCCAGACCACACGACAGACCCAAAGGTTTACTGTAGCTAAGTGTGTGGCCGGAAAACTAATTGTGTGATATTATTCATCCATATAGCCCACAGACCGTCTCAACAACATACCAAAATTTCATTTTGATAAAGTCAATTTTACAGCAGCTATCGTGTGAATGTACAGACAGACAGACAGAATGAGCAAAGTCCTAAACACTTTTCAACTATGTTGTAAAGTGTTAAAAAGATAAATCCCATTGTGACTGCATATTAAGAGAAAGTAGGTGACAGCAGTGGAGAGGCGTCCATTGAGGCTCAGAAGCTGAGCCTCTCTTGTTTCAAATCTAATTGAAAGAATTATTTAAACATACTTTTATTTATTATAACTTTTTAAAAATTTTGCGAAGATATATGTATTATCTAGAAAATGTTACATTTTACTTGTTTAAAGCGACACGATTCAAAGTGTTTTTCCCATTAAAACACATATTTTAATGTTTTAGAAGCTGAAATCATCCAGCCCACCTCGTCTATAAGGAGAAGCCTGGCATTAAGACTACCCATGTGTGAAACTCCTCCCTAGCTGAATAACTATGGAAGCTAGCTTATAGTAAGGTGAGGTTATTACTTCCCCATTTTCAATCCTTTATTAACAATCAATGATTGGAAGTGGGATTTGACGTTTCATCAATGCTGGGTAGGTGAGGGTGGGCAGTGCAAGGTTAATGGATCCTCCATTTTGGGTCAAACGTGATTCTATTAATTACTATTTGTAGAAAATAATCATTATTTGTAATACTAAAGAATTTGAGTCATTTATCATGAATAACCTAGGATTTACCTAACTTTACACAATATTAAGAAGAAAAAATATACTAATAATGACTATCATTAAACTTAAGTAGTTTGCAAAGATATATGTATTAGTACTTAGTTCTTTATATGGGCATCAATATGCATCCGTTAGCGTATTTAGGAGTTTTAGAAAGAATAAATTTGATTTTTCTTTATAATCCCCTGTTAGTTGAGAATCTCAGTTAGATAAAAGTGGTTGATCATTTTCCAGCGGATTCTTAGCATATTGTAATTAGGAGATATTTTTACGTTTTCATAGTACAGTATGTGTAAATAATTAATATACAATATTGTTTAAAAATAAATTCGATTTTTCTTTATAATCCCCTGTAAGTTCAGAATCTCAGTTAGAAAAAAGTGGTTGATCATTTTCCAGCGAATTCTTAGCATATTGTAATTAGAAGATATTTTTACGTTTTCATAGTACAGTATGTGTAAATAATTAATATACGATATTGTTTAAGAATAAATTCGATTTTTCTTTATAATCCCCTGTTAGTTGAGAATCTAAGTTAGATAAAAGTGGTTGATCATTTTCCAGCGGATTCTTAGCATACTGTAATTAGAAGATATTTTTACGTTTTCATAGTACAGTATGTGTAAATAATTAATATACAATATTGTTTAAGAATAAATTCGATTTTTCTTTATAATCCCCTGTTAGTTGAGAATCTCAGTTAGATAAAAGTGGTTGATCATTTTCCAGCGGATTCTTAGCATACTGTAATTAGAAGATATTTTTACGTTTTCATAGTACAGTATGTGTAAATAATTAATATACAATATTGTTTAGAATAAATTCGATTTTTCTTTATAATCCCCTGTTAGTTGAGAATCTCAGTTAGATAAAAGTGGTTGATTATTTTCCAGCGGATTCTTAGCATACTGTAATTAGAAGATATTTTTACGTTTTCATAGTACAGTATGTGTAAATAATTAATATACAATATTGTTTAAGAATAAATTCGATTTTTCTTTATAATCCCCTGTTAGTTGAGAATCTCAGTTAGATAAAAGTGGTTGATCATTTTCCAGCGGATTCTTAGCATACTGTAATTAGAAGATATTTTTACGTTTTCATAGTACAGTATGTGTAAATAATTAATATACGATATTGTTTAAGAATAAATTCGATTTTTCTTTATAATCCCCTGTTAGTTGAGAATCTCAGTTAGATAAAAGTGGTTGATCATTTTCCAGCGGATTCTTAGCATACTGTAATTAGAAGATATTTTTACGTTTTCATAGTACAGTATGTGTAAATAATTAATATACAATATTGTTTAAGAATAAATTCGATTTTTCTTTATAATCCCCTGTTAGTTGAGAATCTCAGTCAGATAAAAGTGGTTGATCATTTTCCAGCGGATTCTTAGCATACTGTAACTAAAAGATATTTTTACGTTTTCATAGTACAGTATGTGTAAATAATTAATATACAATATTGTTTAAGAATAAATTCGATTTTTCTTTATAATCCCCTGTTAGTTGAGAATCTCAGATAAAAGTGGTTGATCATTTTCCAGCGGATTCTTAGCATACTGTAATTAGAAGATATATTTACGTTTTCATAGTACAGTATGTGTAAATAATTAATATACAATATTGTTTAAGAATAAATTTGATTTTTCTTTATAATCCTCTGTTAGTTGAGAATCTCAGTTAGAAAGTGGTTGATCATTTTTTAGCGGATTCTTGTTATACTTTTCTAGCGGAAAATGTTATACTTTGTATGCATTTATATACATTTCTTCATCATCAAAGGTAACATATTTTAAAATATCTTGTATTTCATTCACTCTTAGCAATTTTTATGTTAAATTATTTTATTTCACTCACCAAGGAAATAAAACTTATTGAAAGTGTGAATTCCAATATAAATTCACTTATCATGCAAAAACCTTTACCAAGTTAAAATGCTCAGCCTCCCCAGTCAAAAATATCACGCTATGCTACTGGCTGACACCACTGTTTGACAAAGGTCCTTTGTTCGCAAAAATCGATAGCATATAAAAATATGAAATTTTGTACATTTGTAGGTGAATATTAGGAAAACACACTGATTAATTTAAACTTTTGTTACTTTCCTTATATACATATTATAATGAATAAGGAAAGTATTGTGTCAGAGAAGTCGCATTGATAGGAGTTTACGAGGTGAGCAGGACATGATACGAAGAGTAGGAGCACTCACGTGTCTCTCGCCATTCCAGAGATATGAAAGTGGTAGATTGTAGGATGATTGCAAAGTATAAAAATTTCGTATGATCACAAGCTCTGTCTGATTTTGCTGGAAACCCGGCTTTATTTCTTTTAGCACAGTCACTGATTCGACAAACACGCATTTCTGAAAAGTAAGAGATGAATTTTATCAAGAACCAAAAGATTCTTATTCTCCTATTCTCGAGTAACACCCAACACAACTATTCGAAGTGGTCGCAAACAGCAATTCTGACATATCAATGGTTTATTGCAACCCCTAATGGGCATATTACGCCTATGTAACAGGTGACATGAAAGAATTTGCAAAGCGAGCGCCAACAAGTAACAAAGTAAATTACGGTGCTTGTCAAACAGGGGATATAGCCCCCTAGTATTTAAAAAAGATATCATTACTTTATTCTGAAGCATTTCTTCATCATCAAATCCGACCCACTGATTTTCTCGATAGGCGAAAGGGCCAACTCGATCCGGGGATGGTGCTTCCACGTCCCAATTATCATCCTTCACCTTCTGGCAAATCTACGGATTTAAAAAAGACAAGATTAGTGTAGAAGGCAAAAAAATTAAAATGTATGATATAAAATACACTGGACTTTAAATACTTGATGAGAAGTTAGATCACATCCATGAGTTTTTAATGCAAAGTAGTGGAATGCTTTCTCCTTAGATCTTTTTAAGTTGCTCCAAGACTCGTGATTTTACCAGCTAGTGATCTCCCAGCATTTGATTTTAAATTGAGAATTTTACAAAAAGTGCTACAAATTTTTTTAGAAACAGTGAGAATGAGACTCCAGAATAGATTCCAAAGAAACAATAAACATTACCTCAGCAGTGATCTCAGGCAACCAAAGATTTTGAATTATGTTTCGTTGACAAATAAAATACATTTCAAGGAATACTTGGGATCAGTATCACTTAAAAGCTTCATCCAATAATGAGAAGCGAAGAATTCAAATCGATACATTGACTTTTATACAAATGACAGAATGTGATACAGAAATGGATATTTTCAAAAAAAATTTCCCCTTTCCTTTCCAATGTCTAAATACAAATGCTTTAAGCATCTATGTTCTACAAGAGCATAAGACTTGTACTTACCTCATAGAAAGCCAAGTAACCCTTTTCCCGGGTGGCAGTCCCTTCCTCTCCCGGCGCCTCAGTCGGGGCCCCATAGTCATGGGCGAGCTGAGGACTTGACAGAGTATAGGACCGACCGTACAGGGGCACGCCCACCACAAGTTTGCTGCGGGGTGCACCTTGTGATAAGTAGTAATCAACAGTCCAAGCCTGGAAGAAACACATCATGAAATTTTTACTCAATACAAAGGACTGGTTTTTCAATGAGAATAGGTGGAGTGAGATATTGTAAGAAAATTGAACATAAGAGTTTCATCTCCAAAATACTCATGAATCTTATATCCCTTTAGATAGAAGACATATATCCCAGGTATTTTTTAGCTCAAATTATCAATTTATCATGTCGTTAACAATACATTATTTGTTTTATGTAATAAAATATATTTTTGAATTTATTATTTTATATATTATATATTCATTTTAATATTTGTAGGTAAAATAATGTATTAACAAAACGTAATAGACGAAATAGTATTTAAATCTTTTATTGCATTTTTCTAGACAAAAACATCTATACTATTTCAGTTCTACCTTGTATGTTTGAATTTCCCACAATTTGAAAATTTTAAAACTTAGCTTAGAATCTTGTGCTATTTTTAAGAGTGCACAAATAATCTGGGTAGTGGCCTGAAACCTTTAATAATTCGAAAAATTAAATAGATTTTTTAAATACTTGTAAAAAAGAAAACCCCTCTAAAATTCACGCAAAAAAAAAGTATTCCAATCAACAAAAACTACATATTATCGAAACACTATCTCCTCTGTTAGTTTTAAATCTAAAGTTTTTTAACGAAAGTTAAATGTATGGAAAGTTATAGGCTGTAGTCATAATGAATCGGCAAATGTTAAATATATCCCTCTAATCATTTGTTAATATACCAGAGATTTTTGTTTGGTGCATTACACCATCACTGTTAATAGAGCCATTTATTCATGAATTTAAATTAACATAGAACGACGGAAACGGTCATTTTGACCGCTTCCGTCAAATAAAACACAAGATTTGTGTTCATCATGCGAAAAGCCCACCTGTGGAAAATGCAAAGAACGATGCATCAAGAATGCTTATTGCAAAAAATGTGTCGAAGAAACATCCTAAATGCTGTAACTATGATATTTTGGTTTTGAATTAAAGGTATGTTGTATTTTTTCTAGGGATACAACGGAAATCCGGTAAACATCCGGTATCCGGCTATTAAGCCAAATATATGCAGTAGCCGGATATCCGGTCATATAAATAATATGCAAAATAAGTATGTTTAATAACTCAATAGTAAATATTAAAATTTTTAGGTCTCTCAATTTTTATTATAGTTTCTTAAACTAAATCTTCATTTTATTTCTCGATATACATTCAAAATCTCTCCTTTACATTCAATATTTTGACAATGAATATTACTTTAACATCATCACACATTAAAATTGATTATACATCACACATTAATTGGGTTCTTAAATGGACCTTTCCAGTCCTAGTTTAGAAAGAATTTGTGTGTCAATAAAGTTTACACCCTTTCCATATAAATAATACCATTTAAACATAGGTAATTGCCAACATGCCAAGTTCGTTTTACACTAAATATAATAATTAAATCATTATTTTCCAAATGCGGTATTCTCAAATATTTCATTACTTAGTGATGAGATATAGATTATTTAAAGAAAAAAAGGGGTATGGAGGGAGGTAGTATTTTTTTGGTGATAATAAATTCAATTTTAAAATTAAGCTTATTTCTTTCCCCTAAAAATTTTATAATTAATTTATTGGCATCATTACAACAAATTATAATGTTGGAAATAAAAGTATTTATGATTTCTGTTTCTATTATTTATCAAGTTATTTGTGATATTATATAGAAATTTAAAGAGTGATAAGGTTTTAAATTCTTAGTTGCTATAATCAAAACTAGAATTTTATTTTAAGCAGTGGCGTGGCTACTAATATTATGAAGTTAACGAGTGTAATTATATTAATAACCAGTTAATAATCATTACGTATATAAACACTTTAATTTTATCAACGTATTTTAAGCTTTAATGGCCATTTGAAAAATTTTAAGTCCAGTGGCTACTGATGATTTTGATTTGTGTCAGCTGCTTTAAAATGTAATAAGAATTTTAAAATATGTATTTCTTCTGAATTAAGAATTTAACTTAGCATGAATAATTTAAGAATTTAACTTTAGAATAACTTAAGAATTTAACTTTAAATCATGTAAAAAACCAGACAAATAAGAAAAATTAAATACGAACAGTAGCACAAGTAGAATTTTTTTCTGGGGAGGGGGGGGGGGGGGCATTCGCTCTATAAAGGATTACAACCTTGAAATTAGCATAAAAATTACTTTATCTTCATGTAAATTGAGGGCTTCTGGGGTTTTCTTTTAACCTTAAAAACCACCCCCTGGTCAGTGGCGGATTTTGGCCTCTTGTTTGGGGGGGGGGCGATTTTTTAGATCGAAATGTTCTCTGAGGTTTGTTCACTTAGGATTTTCTTAACGGCTTCCTATATACGGATATTTGACATTTTTGAAATAACTAGAACAAATTCGGAAGTTTATAGTAAGTTCTTTGCAGCTTATAAAATACGGTCTATCATTTTTTTAAGACCAAAGTAAAACAATGAAGATTGGAAGAAAAAAAAATTACGTGACTATATAAGGAAACAATCTTATTGTTGAAGTCGAAACAGGAAACTAAATTATATTCTGTTGTTGTTGTTGTTGAGACCCAGACCGTCCAACCTACCAGAAAGGTGTAAGGTAACCGAAATTATATTCTGTATTAAGTATACACAAAAGTACACACAAGTAAGAGATTTCCATGTGAGAAGATTAATACTGAATATTAACTAAATAAACACACATTTATATTCTATTCACTAAATATGGTTATCATACGATACAATACAAATACATTTTATTTTTCTTAGATTGTGGTAGAAAAGGAGGATGAACATGAGTAAATGCAGTTAATATAGGTATTAATAAGCACTGAACATTGATTTACATTTTCCCATTTTTTTACATTTTTAGCTGCACAGGAATCAATAAATTTTTACGCGAAAAACATCACGTATAAACATCACGCAAAAACATTACGCAAAAACATCAAAAGAAAAGACCAATGGTTTGATAGAGTTTACTACCCCTGGCAAAAATTATGGAATTACTTCCATGTTATTTCAATGGGATACGAAGTTCAATGCTCTACAATTTTTGATGCCCTAAAAAAACCCTTTTTGAGAGAAATTGAAGAACTTTAAAAACTTTACAAAATAAAATATGTTTGAAAAATTTTGCACTTTTCATTATTTAATAATTCACAACCAAAAAATGGGAAAAGAGCTGTAGGCTGAAAGAAAAAACTCGTAAAAACTAATTTAGAATAATAAATTTGATCATATAAACATTAGGAGCTATATCTTAATGATTTTCCATGATCAAATTTATTATTCCAAATTAGTTTTTACGAGTTTTTTCTTTCCATCTCTAGCTTTTTTCCCATTTTTTGATCGTGAATTATTAAATAATGAAAAGTGCAAAATTTTTCACATATTTTTTGTTTTGTTAAGCATTTAAAGTTCTTCCATTTCGCTCAAAAAGGGTTTTTCAGGGTATCCGTGCATCAAAAGTTGTAGGGTATTGAACGTCGTATCCCATTGAAATAACATGGAAGTGATTCCATAATTTTTGCCGGGGGTAGTACCTATAACACTATTCAAATGTAATTGCCAATTCAGCTTATTGTCGATCATTTTCCTTAACAGCCTTACGGAGTCCATCGCAAAAATCCTGGCACCTCCCAGGAAGAATCATCATTATAATATCAACTCAAGTCTTCTTGCTTTTTTTTTAGCAAATCAATCTAAAATTGTTAATGTGCGATATCATAATGCACATGCAACAAAGCCAATCCCACTAGCCGATCTTCTCTAATTGTGTTTCGAAGCCATGTCTTCAATCGTTTTAGTGCTGAGAAACTGCGCTCGGCGGTTGTTGTTGTTGCTTATGACCCCTGTTTCTGCATTTGCACGAATACAGGTCCAGTGACACCAGAAGAAGGACAGAGAGAATGACACACAAGACAAGAATACAAAGTTTATTAATACATGCAAGCATCACTGACTAAGGTCTGAAGGGTGCAGCTTCTCATTTAACGAGGACCCAGAAGGCGGAAGACTGTCTTCATCCTCAGGAAAACAACCATGCCTTACTCGGGATTCGAACCCAAGCCCACTAGACAGCAGTCGGTGACACTATCCACTTCACCACCTGGGCGGCACGCTCGGCGGTTGCAACAGTAATTGGTAATGCTACAAGAAATTTCAGTAACACGTAGATCACATGGTACACTGCAGGATCACAGTTCTATAGTGCTTCAAAGGCAGACTTGGGTACTTTGCCGGTATCGGTATTTTCTCGCATCCATTTGGTGTTCTCCAGCTAATCACCTCAACTTGAAGTGTACTGTTCATTTCTTCCACTCCTAGTTCGGCTATTCTGTGCTACTTCTTGCTTAGCTCTGTCCAAGATGTGAGGAGTGACTGACTCTTCGTCCCTGTTGATTTTCGCTAAAAGAGTCGATGGTACTAAATCTTGTAAATATAAGACATCCAGACATCCAGGCGTAGACTTTTGACTTTCATTATGGGGGGCGCGATTTCGTGGATAAACTGAGGGAGGGAGAGCAAGCCCAAAGTATCTCCCTAATGATATATATATTTTTTAATTTTATAATTTATTTGCTAAAACGTAGACGTTCGTCAGGCGTTTGGGGGGGGCGATCGCCCCTCCTGAAATCCGCCACTGCCCCTGGTTGCACCTATGAGTAGGAATAATGAAATAGTAATTATTTAGGATTTCTAAACGAAAATTATACTGTCGGCCGGATATACGGTTTTAAATTCAAGTTCCCCGGCATCCGGCCAAACTGACATCTGTTGCATTGCTAATTTTTTCTATGGCGGTCAAATTGACTGCTGCCCGTCATTCTAGTTAGTTCAAAATATCTATCGTTTTATTGTTAAGTGACTTAATACATGTTTAGGGTTGTCTGTGTAGAGGTATTTTATTTTCCTCTCGGATGTATGGGCGCAGGTTTCCCTCGCTAACCTGGCAGCTCCTTGGGAAAGCAAATCTCGCCTGAAATCCTCATTCTAATGTGGGCTAAGGGGAGAGGAAGACTGTATTTTAGCGGGTGCTTGGACTCGAGCATTGGGCCACCCTTTTTTAAATCTATGGTTTTCACGTGTCATTGACATTTTGTTCATAGCCAGAGTTTTTGCAGATATGATTTTTAATTTGTATTTTTAGTTTTAATAATTTTAAGATTAACAGATTAACTACCTATAGGAACCGACCCAAAGGTTTACAGCCATTACAGCCTACGGTGGAGGCCAAATCCAGAAATCAAAACTTAATGCCAAGAAAAAAATGATAAACAGTTATATACAATATGTTTGTCTATACTAGATACAGATAGTATTTCACATCTATAAACACTTAAGTGCAGAACTGTTCCAAATGGGAGCAACGATATATATAAAAATATTTCTAATATTGGTTATTACTAGGGTTGCACCGAATATTCGGTTGGTATTCGGTATACTGCCTATTCGGCAGTCAAACCGAATAGTAAAAAAAATTTAAAATATTGACAATTGGTAAAGCACATTTTTTATACAATGAATGAAAGTTATAGTATCATAGTACAAAATTAATTCAAATTTTTATTTACCAATATTATCACATTTAAAATAATTTTAATGTAAAAGAAAACACTCTGATATTAATTTTTTTTCAATTTTTCTTAAATCTTATCACACCTTAACCTTACTAACTCGTTTAAATTTGAAACAGTAATCAGAAAACAAAACTCATAATATTACGTGTTCAAAAATATAACGGTTAAATTTTTATAAAATATGCATCTAAAAAAAAATCAATAATCATTTCACCAATATTAAAAAACGGCGAAGGTGATTAATATATAAAAAGAAAACACTTGAATAAATATTCAATTTTGCAGTATTTTAATTTGGATAGAGATAGATAAGATACTGAGGGTGCCATAGATGTTCCTTTGTATCCATTAAAATGTGTCAAATAAGATAACCAAAGAATTTCTCTGTGTGTGGCCCCATTGTAGTCAACCCTTCTAATTTCTTTCATGATTTTTGAAGAAAAGATTACTTTGTTGATCCTTTTGTCACATAGTGGGTTCACCTATCTGTAACTGTTTAGTTATCTATCAATATCTACTCTGTTGTAGTTTGCAAGACCAGGTGTGACAACAACTTAAAAAAGAATGGCTAGACATTCTGGCAAAGTATCCTTTGCGCTTTAAAAAGAAAAATGATTTGGCAATGTTTGAATTTGACTGCTCAGTTTCAATTTTGATAAAATTATTTACCAGTTACATTACAAGAGACTAAGATAGCAAAAATTCATTTGAATAAATTGTAATTCTAATGTGTATGATATTTTAAGCAATTTGGGTTTGTATGTAAGGTAAATGCAAGATTCTCTAAAATATGAAGCCATGATTATCACATATCAGAAATTAACTATCAATTATCAATATATGCAGATAAACATTAACCAAATTAGGTAGCCATTTACTATATTAATTTGCTTTTGGGTTTGTATGTAAGGTAAATGCAAGATTCTCTAAAATATGAAGCCATGATTATCACATATCAGAAATTAACTATCAATTATCAATATATGCAGATAAACATTAACCAAATTAGGTAGCCATTTACTATATTAATTTGCTTTTGGAATGATTTATTTTATTTTTTATTTATTTTAAATTAATAATTATACTTAATGTAAATGCAAATAAATTTAGGATATTAAATGTAAATGCATTTAAAAAAGGCACGAAACATTTTCTATTTTAAATTGGCATAAAATAGAAATGTTACCTTTGAAAAATTTAACCGAATATTCGGTATTCGTTAAAAGATGGTATTCGGTGCAACCCTGGTTATTACATATACAAAATGCCACGAATAATTTTCAAAGAAATATATATATATACGTTTTTGTGAAAATTTAGCTAATATTTGCATACTTGCGAAAACACATGTTATTTCCCATAGAGAAAATAACACATGTATGAGTTCTCCGGCCGTCCAAATAGGTGCTCTTAGTCCCCTGGACGAGTCGGACGGTCTGGGTCTTCTACATGTATGAGTTCTAAATCATACATGTATAGTTTTCATAACACATGTATGAGTTTTATATGAAAATCGCATTTGCGAAATTCAAACATTTTTCAAAACACATTTTCGTGAAATTCAGATAGTTGGAAACTTACATTTGTAAAATTTTGAAAGTTGAAAACACGTTTTTGTGAAATTCTGAAAGTTGAAAACTCGCTTTCACGCAAGGGCTTTCACGTAATTCAAGTAGTTCAAAACTCACATTTGCGGAAATCAAAACACGTTTTTGTGAAATTTCGTTAGTAGAAAACACTTCTATTCTACTGTTTGTATTTTTAAACTCTGGATGTTAGTCATTTTTTTGCTGAATAAGTTTTGATAACCGTCTTTAACTCGTTAAAATTAAAAAAAAATTCCCAAGTATCGTCTTGGGTAATATTCCCTTTCATCACGATCGTGATCACGATGATCTTAGAAAAAATACTTCGATTCACATTTAAATTAAATTCACAGTTATATTCGCAGTTAAATATTCATAACCGTCTTTATAATTACTAAGTAGTAACCGTGATATGGTCTTGGAGGAGGAATAGTGCAAGAACTATTTTTTCTTTAGAGATGGTTACGTGATGACCTTGTCACAACCTTGGCGCAGAGATATTTCAAGAAAAATATTCAATAATTAATCTAATACTTCTTTCGACCACTAGGTGGCACTGGGGATACTCCTCAGCCACTGGCGTAGAACACCAGGTGTTGCCACCCAAAAAAAGTTTCTATGTAGAGCTCCAAGCGTTGCTATAACAACCCGAATGTTAAACAAAAAAATCCCAAGTATCACCCTAAGTAGTACCCCTTTCCGCCGCTAGGTGGTGCTGGGGATACTGCTCAGCCACTAGCATAGAACCCCCAAGTGTTGCCATCCAAAAAAAGGTTCTATATGCAACCGGCCACTCATCCTATTGCTCGTACCCTAGGGTGAGTCGGGTGGCAACCCCCTTTATCTCACTCAAAAAATTAAATTTTCCTCTCAACACCCTCGTATAATACCACGACATTCCAATCGTTGCCACCCCGAAAAAGTTTATAAACAATGAAAACGCAAAATTTTTTACGTTTTGACCTTTTACTCCCCTCTAAGTTTACGAAATCCAAGATGACGGCCATTTTACTCCTTGTTCAGCCATTGATGTAGAACTGGCCATTCTTGTCTACTGACGTCATCGGTCACATGATCTCATGATTACGTCATCAGTCACATGATTGCGTCCTCGAGCCATCTCTTTTCCCAAAACTTCCACCAGAAAGAGTCAGGTCAATGACCTATGACATCATCGGTAAGAGAAGCTTCTCCTCCTGCTGGGGCAGAACACCCTCTTATCTACTATCCTTCGTCTTTAAGCGAATAGAGTATATCTCGATTTTTTGTCTTTTTTAGAGGTCCTTTGCATTTCTGTATATATAAAAATGTTACATGAATGTTACATCCTTGTCAGATGAAATCTCAAATAATTGTCATATTATAAAAAACAGTTTTGAATTAGTTCAGAAATTAAAAACTTTTACTAATATTCATAGTATTTATACTTATAATTTCAAAGATTTGTTTAGTAATATTGATATAGATGATCAAGAATTATTTAGGAATTATTTTAGGAATTTTTTGAAAAATATAATATCAACCTAAAATATTCAAATTTTCTTTTTAAAAAATTACTTAATTTCACTCTTTATGAGAATTATATTCAACATGGTGGTACTTTTTTTAAACAACAGGTTGGTGCCTCATCATTGTTAGCTGATCTGTATTTATTCTTCTATGAAAAGAACATTAATCCAAGCTTGCATAATATGTAAATGTTTAGATATTTAGATGACATATTATGTGTATCCCCAAATAACATCCCTATAGTATTTAACTTTTATCCTAATAATTTACAATTAAATGCAAGTAATAATGACTCTAATTTCGCAAACTTTTTAAATTTAAATTTACAAAATTGTAATATGGTTATAAACTTGTATGATAAAAGACAGGATTTTAAATTTAATACATCAAAATTTCAACATTTTGACTCCTGTTTGCATATATCTGTATTTAGAAATATTATAATAAACCAGGCTCTTAGAATCAATAAAATATGTGATGAAAATTATAAATTAGCACATTTTATAGAATTATTGAGTACAGCGACTCATAATGCATATCCTCCCAAGTTCGTTATTAAAATTATCAACTTTCACTGATAACATCCTAGAAAACTTTCCCAATTATAGTGGCTAACATACATAATTTAAAATATATATATATATATAATTATTTATTAATTATATAAATAAATAAAAATGAAAAATAATAAACAAAGTAAAAAAAAATGAGAAAAATCGGAAAATAAGATGCATTAATATTATGTTCTGAATTTTATTTTCGCTAAAAAATTGTAACTTTTACCAGTTTTGATACTACGATTTGAGCGCCCTTATAATGGTGTATAGTGGCATTCTCGTTTTCCTAGGAATAGATGAGTTGCACATTCACCGCCATCACTGTATTCTTTCAATGTTAAAATGTTAGTTTTTAACATAGTGTAGCGATTTTTTCTTATAATGTAGATAGGTTTACAATATGAAATTATCTGACTACGTCGAGATATTGCCTTTAGAAAGCCAACAGAGGTATAGAGAAAAATTAATTATTACGGGTTTATCTGACGATCCATATATTATTCCAATACAAAGTTTTTCTCGATCGCCTGTTCTGATACCATCCGTCAAATGGTTTGATGTAACGCTGTATTTTACAGTTACTCCAAGTCAGGCTACAAAACAAGAAGTCAAGGTACTTTTGATGCTTATTTATTTAATTCATTTTAATGCAATAGTATGTAAATCTTAATATATTTATTATAATTGAATAAACTAACTAATTCGCGAAATAATCAGTTCATATTATTTATTTGGTAGATAATAAGGCTAACTATTTGATGTTTAACATTGAAAATCTATAAAAATTTATATTCGTTTGGGTGTGTTGATTTTCTTATCACCTTAAATTGTCCTAACTATTCTCTTGTATCTATTTCACAAGTAAAGTACATTTTAATTCTGTATGTTTCTATGTAATATATTATGAGGAAATAAATTTGTCAAGTAATATGAACGTTATCATTTTACGTACGGATAGACCGATGTTACAAAGAACATGACCCCTGTGCAGTGGAATCGCGAACGTGACGTCACATGAAACTCATCTATTACTTGTTTAGTAAGAATTTTCATCTTTGATTCATGTTCATATTCAGAATTGCTTGTCCGGTCTCCTGCTTAGACTCAATGGATGGGTCTGGGAGTATTACTGTGAACGTTCGTACTGCCTCCCTGGTAGTGTTTCGACTTGTTCATTTAAGATAATTTAAGCTGTTGAGGTTGATAGTGTATACACGTGGTGAAAGAAGAAGGGCTCATGCGGCATGGTAATAAAATTTTTCTTAATGTTTCCCATCTTCATTTTTTAATTTTTGATGCCTGTAGACTGAGTTTGAGTATTTATAGTAATGTACTATTGCTCAATCTGAAACAGGCATTTGTTTGGGTTAGTTAGAGTTAAATACTCAGATCTGAAGAGGAAGTTAATTCTGACTAATCATCGAATTTGAGCTGGCGCTGTTTGTTCTCTTCTCTTATCGGCATTATGGGCGGATTTTGCTTGTATGGTGATGTTAATATTACTTGAATTTTTTATTATTACATATTTCTAATATATATATATATCTCATTTTTAATGGTGTGAAGGACTATCTATAGTATGGAGACTATATGGCAGCTGCAATTATAAGCATTCTTAATGATCCATTAATGAATAGGCTCACCACATTCAGCTTGTTTTCTTCATCTTGTGGATGAAGCTGTAGAGCGGGAAAGAGGGGTGCATGGTGCTGGGCCTGCAGTTCATACGCAGAGTGGTAGTCATACGTCAGCAAGTTCAAGAAGTCGGCATACCTGAGATACAATAGAATAATGAAACACATTTCTGGCACTCAAAAATTGAGCATGCAACATGATTCCTCAGCGGTAAATAGAAACCACCCAAAAGAGCATAATAAAAAAAAACATTTCAATTCAGAATAGATAAAAAATATTAGAATAGACAGAATAGTGTGTAAATTATTATTGGAGTTTTAATTTGTAATTTCCGAATATAAAGACGATTAAAAGTTTTTAAAATAATATCATGCATAAAATCATAAACAGCAACATTGGACTTGTTGACCTCTCAGGCAAAAAAAAAACGCAAAGAAAAAATAATGGTTTTATTTTCTCAGGGAATCAACCTAAATAACTAAATGGGATGAATGCAATTACCTAACAACACAAGCATATCAGAAAAGCATGACTACAATATACAGCATATGTCCAGTAGACTGTATATTGTAGTCATGCAGTATATGTAGTCATATAGATGGAACACTCAAAGGGAAATTCTTTCGGATCGCCCTAGATGTAGTCACGTGATCTCGTTCTGGAACTTGAACGGAAGAAAATACATGGCTAGAATTATGTGTCGGAATTTGCTTTCTAATAAGGACATTGATGTCATTTTCCAGCCAATGAATGATGCCGCGTGTACAGGTTGCAGGATTATTCCAGGGAATTCCTTATAACTTTTGGTCATGATTTCTTTACTTTCGAAGTATAATTTATTTCCTACTAACAGGCTTTTGATTGGTGCGATTATTAGAGAGGCAGCTAATACGTTCCTGCGATCCTTGCCGGAGGACAGGATAAAGCTTTTGATGATTAGTAAGTATTTGATTTAGTAAGTATTCACATTTACTTTGGAAAAAGTGAATCACGATCTCGACGTGTGACAAGTACAGCAAGGACGGTATAAATGTGCGATATCGAACTAGGCCTACCAGCAAGCTTCGACTGAAAGTGGGCAAGTGGGATTCTTTGAGAATGCAAATACTATATCACCAAACCCTGTATGCCTGTTTTTATAATTATCCACGGAATGGAATTGCGTCTGTTAAATTTATGCATACAGCTTTACTTCAACAGCCAGTCTCTGTATTGATTTAAATGCGTTAATAAAGAATTTGAATTTAAATCCTATGTGTCGGTGTGCCATTCGAGGTTACTTTGAGTTAGTTATTCCAGAAGTTCTTAGTTGCGTCACTTTAGAAACAAAGTATTAATATATAAATTAAGAACTTTATAATGGCGCCCGAACTTTAAAATAAAGTACACAGAAGGGAGATAAAAGCGACCAAGTATAAATTTCTATAAAATAACGGAGCTCAAAACCGAACAAATGTGCTTGATCTTAATAATTGCGCAATTACAACACTTTCAGTTGAAAAAAAACGACACACGTAGAAAAAATATTTTTTTAATTGTACATTAGAATCATGGAAAGTAGGGGAGCATTGACGATGTTAATAAAACCAAATTGAATGTTTGACGAGTGCTGATCAGTGAAAAATATTTGCAAAAAATTGGAAAACTTCTAGTAAAAAGTAGCGGTCATCCAATTAACACTAAAAGGAAAAGCTAGTTATTGGTGGGATGTACTCGGATATGAAATGAGCGACTGAATTGGAAAAAAGTTTTGGGAACAGAAGAGAATTAGACGCTGATTCTTATAGTTTAACACAACAACCAAAAGAGTCGGTGAGCACATTTTGGTTGAGAAAAATAGAAGTAAGAAGTAAATTAAGTTTGGAAATAGAAGAGCCTGAAATGATTCAGGGGCTAATCAAGCTGATCCCTGAAAGACAAATCCATTTTTTTCTTTCATAAAGTTCCGAAAACAGTAGCAGAGTTCTTTGAACTAGCTTTAAAATTCAACGAAAGGCATACCGTATATCAAAGTAAAGTAACAAGATATAAGACGAGACTTCAGAAGGCAATTACTAGCAGCGGGGTCAACATTGAGAACACAAACAAGGTAGACTCGCCAAAAGCATAAAGATGCAGAAAATTTTACACGAAAAAGATAGCCGGAAACAAAAGTGAAACTAGGAAACAGCTATTAAGGTTCCAATCCATTTATTAAAAGTAGTTCAAATTAGAAGACGAAAAATCAAAATCGTTCTAAGAGATTAAAATCGTCAAAAAGGTCCAATAAGGGTGTAGAAACCCCCCCACAAGAGGAACTTCCAAGCATATAAAGGTTGAAACAGCATGGCGAAGAAAAGCAAAGCAATGCCCCAACATTGGACTCAAAAGGACAAAATAGGTCGCCACCATCGAGTTAGTATATATGGAGAGAGCTTAAGGGTTGTAATCGGCGTCAAAGATAAAGGCAGGTGTTGTTAGGACGAATTTCCCGAGAACGCGTTTTCTCCAGACTGTAACCCTATACTACAGTGTCTAGAAGGAATATGATTGATATCTTTGGAAATAATTGGAGAATTTGTCTGAAACTTGGTGTAATTATTGCAAGGGGTATACACAAAAAGTCATTTGATTTTCAGAGAGATTGATCTAGGGATATATTCACATTTTAAAATTTTTATTTAGCTTTATCTGTGATCTATCATCACAGTAACGTGAAATTCGGTATGACGTTTTCTCTTGTGGTACATTTCAGTTCTTTCGATTTTGAAGCTTATCGGGCTAGCCTGTCCTGGGCCCGCCATATGACTTTACTTTTTGGTATAACTCGAGAACAGGTGTATCTAAAAATTCGAAGTTTAGCATATGCTTGTCATTTGCTGTATATTTTAACTCTTTGGATTAAAAATCTCATCGGGCTAGCCCGCCCTGAGCCCAACAAGAGGAATATATCGTTTTTTGAGAATAACTCAAAATTCGGAGCATCTAGAATGTCTAAATTTAATATATCATTGTCTTTTGTGGTATATTATATTTCGTCGCATTTCGAACCTTATCGGGCTAGCCCGTCCCGTCTTGGCCCGCCATAGAAATTCACTCGCTTTTCAAGAATATCTCGATCAAACGAAGTAGCTAAAGAATGTGAATTTCGTATATCATTTCCTTTTGGATGGATTTTAATTTAGATTTTGAACCCCATCGGGCTAGCCCGACCTGAGCCCAACAAGAGGAATATATCGTTTTTTGAGAATAACTCAAAATTCGGAGCATCTGGAATGTCTAAATTTAATATATCATTGTCTTTTGTGGTATATTATATTTCATCGCATTTCGATCTTTATCGGACTAGCCCGTCTTGGCCCGCTATAGAAATTTATTCGTTTTTCAAGAATATCTCGATCAAACGGAGTAGCTAAAGAATGTGAATTTTGTATATCATTTCTTTTTGGATGGCTTTTTATTCAGATTTTGAACCCCATCGGGCTAGCCCGTCCTGAGCCCAACAAGAGGAATATATCGTTTTTGGAGAATAACTAAAAATTTGGAGCATCTGGAATGTCTAAATTTAATATATCATTGTCCTTTGTGATATATTATATTTCATCGCATTTCGAACCGTATCGGGTTAGCCCGTCTTAGGCCCGCCATAGAAATTTACTCGCTTTTCAAGAATAACTCGATCGATCGGAGTAGCTAAAAAATGTAAATTTAATATATCATTCCCTTTTGGATGGATTTTAATTTAGATTTTGAACCCCATCAGGCTAGCCCGTCTTGGGTCCGCTGAAGAATGCATTCGTTTTTGAAGAATAACTCGAGAACCGCAATAGCTAAAAATTCCAAGTTTAACATGTCGTTGGCTTTTGTAGTATATTTAAGTTTCTTCGGATTTGAAGTTTATCGGGGTAGCCCGTCCTGGGCTCGACATATGAATGGACCCGTTTTTATAGAATAACTGGAAAATCGGGACAACTAGAAAATATAAATTTAGTACAGCCTTATCTTTTGGGGAATATTTTAATTCCTTCGATTTTGAACCGTATCGGGCGAACCCGTTTTGGGCCTACCTTAGAAATTCACTTTTTGGGGGGAATAACTCTATAACCGGAGTATGTAAAAGTTCCAAGTTTAGAATGTCGTTGTCATTTGCGGTATATCTTAGCTCATTGGATTTAAAACCTTAACGGGCTAACCCGATCTGTGCTTGAAAACCGTGCAAATAGAATGTCTAAATTTAGTATAGTATTCTCTTTTGGGATATATTTTAATTCTTTGGATTTTAAACTTTATTAGATTACCCCATCTTTGCCCAGCCTTAGAAATGCATTCGTTTTTGGAAAATAACTCGAAAATTGGAGAAAAATTATCATTTACCAAACAATTAAACAATTACATTAGTTCTCCTTAGAGATTATATTTGAGAAAGTATTTTGTACTGTTGTGTAAGCCCACATTCGATCGTCGACCCCCCCCCCCCCCTCTTATCCTAGATCTTGGCTACGCTTATATGCAAGAGAATTAAATAATGCAAAACCAGTCCACGGTGCACTTTAAAGATTCATAGTAATATAGTGATTCGTACTACATAGTATAATAGAAAGAAAAGTCTTGTGACGGGATTTTTGGATGCTGAAATTCGCAGATTATGAAATGTTAAGCGATTTTTTAGCCTATTCGTCGAAATGCAAAATAAAGTAATATGCTGGATGAATCGAATTAATACATTTTTCTAGGCAATTTTACACAGAAAAGGCAATAATGATAATTACAGCCCTACATTACACAGTTCTGTAGTTTCAGTAATACTAGAATTGTAGAACTTATCAAATCAAGTAAATACACGATTTCACACGACCAAATAAATAAATACATAGTATAAAGGGTTATAAAAGTTTATATATGATTTAGCTGCATGTAGCTTGATATGATATAGGAGTAATATGATATGAGAATAAAATAACTTACCAAAACATAACACCAGGAAATAAGCCAAGATATTTCATATGTTTTAGCTGATTTGTGCAAATTTTAATACATTCTTGTAAACATGTACTTGATATCAATTTAGACAAAACGACAAATCATTTGAGAGCATGCTGTCATCCATGTCACATTAAACTGAACTGTATCGCGAAAAATTTCAATAAACCAAAATTAACTTTGTCCATTTAGCTCTCAGTTCTTCGTTGTCAGGGGCTTTAAATAGAGAATATTTGCCTCTGAAATTTTTGTAACCTGTTTTACATTCAGGTACGAAGCAGTGTCTGTCATTTACTTTCTTTTTAGAATTTGAGGACATGCTTCATCAACTATAAAAACTATTAAATATGTTGATAGATCTATTAGAAAACTGATATGGTATGGCTATAAAAACAGCCCCTTTTAATCCAAATATAGATTTTCAACGTCAGTTACAACAAACATCAAATGAGTGAAAGCTTGCTGCTTAGAGTTTCGAAAAATCTTTCCTTCTGAGTGGGTCCATCCTGTCCAATCTTAGAACGAAAAAGAATATTGTACATGTGACGGTTCTTAGTAAAAACAAATTCGATCTCAGAAGACCAATGTGCTAATGAGATACTTCCTATTGTATCTAGAGGTCAACCTGAAGGCAGTACAAAATGTCCTTTCCTGGTGTTCTACCCATTGCCAGAGCCTCCGCTGATTTGCGGATCTTTTGAGCATTGTTCGTGTAAGAGATGTGGCAATTTGTGGAAACGTATGTAAAGGAGACGCGCCTGTCGAAATAAAATCGCGGTCGATTACATGTCCACTCTCTATCGAAATTCTTATCAGCGCTATCTTTCACCGTACAAACAGACAGCACTTGTAGGCAGCCCCCACCTTGTTCTAATGTTCAAGCGGCAATGGTGTGTTTCATGTTTTTCTTCCAAATTCACAGGGCCATCCACCACAGGCGTTTTTCCTAGTAGCCGAACATATGAGATAAAACAAAATATTTGCTAGATATTCTCATACATTCTTTTTTCAGGTTTACATGGTAATATGTATCAAAATGCAAAACAAAAGTTTGGTTTTAAAGCATTCGTTCAAGTTATTCATATAATGCTTTTAAAAATTATTGAAATTTTTCAATTTCAAGTAAACAAAATCAATACGTGCGGTTCAAATTTCTGCTAAAGAAATACAATTATCTTCGTAAAAAGCAGAATACAACTCAAAATACTAATATCGACCGGTTTCGAAGGCATAAAACCTTCTTCGTCAGATCACGAGAACCGCAACCTTCACTCGTACTCCCAGTGCACCGACCCAACATCCGTGGACAAATTTCGCACTTCTTAGCTCATTTGCATATGGATGTAACTATGTCTTTAGGACAAAAGGGGGTCGACGATCGAATGGAGCTTATAGTACAAAATTCATTTTTTTTTTAAATATGGACAATTTTGAGAACTAATGTAATTGTTCGGCAAATGAGGTTTCTTACCACACATCCTATCTCCCATGCCTACGCCACTAATTATAATTATATATACGCCGAAAATATTAAATTCTACCCGAAACGGAATTAATATACTAAATTTGGATTTTCTATCTGTTCCAGTTTTCGGGTTATTCTAAAAAAATGAGTCTATTCCTATGGCAGGCCCAGCACGAGCTAGCTGAATGAAGTTCAAAGTCGAAAAAATGAAATATATCACAAAAGACAATAGCATGCTAAACTTGGAATTTTTAGCTATTCCGGTTCTCGAGTTATTCATCAAACATGATCGCATTCCTAAAGGCTCTACTATTTCCTAAAGGCTCTACTATTCAACAACTTTTCCGGCAATTTTTCGGACAACCAACTTTTCGAACAATTTTTACGCCGAGTTGGGGGAAAACTCGTGTGAAATAAGGTGAAAAATTGGGACAACTTTATCTGACCGGTATAGAAAAAGTTGTTCATTTGGGACAATTTTTTACCAACCAGCCAATCACAGATGAGTAGCGAAGGAATCACGTGTGTAGAAAGGTTGGCGCAGATTCTACTACATTCTGATTTGGCGTGAAATCCTCGCGCAAATTTGAATCTGTGGAGCGCGAATAGATAGAATATAATAACAGATAGATTATATTGATATAATAATCAGGCAGCGCGAAGTATTATTTTAGTTTAGATTTAGAATTTTGTTAAGTATTTATAATATTTCTGTGTCATAAAGGTGGATGTCAATGAAAGTCGTCTCGAAGTCGAAAAAAAGCAGTCATGCGAGATGGAAATGGAGTTAATTGAATCAATACGTGAAAAATCATTTTTGTGGAATCTAAAAAATCTACTGTATTTAAAAAAGAATTTGAAGAAACATGCGTACGAGAAAATATCATCTTTACGAACCATCTCTTCCAAAGCGATACATGAAATATTATATAATAAAAATTAAGATATTATTACTAGTATAATCTCTTTGGTCTCTTCTGATTCAAATTTATATTTACCAGCGGGTTGCTAGTTTACAGTATAGATGCGTTTCAGAAAATCCGCCTTTCTGTGAATTTAAACAAGAGCGTACGCGAGTTTGCTTTGGCGATATATACATATTTCATCAGTTTTCTAAAATAAGCTAACTAAAGTGATTCCATCACAAAACACAAAGGATCCTAATTTAAATTGTTTCAGAATATTTTCTACACTATGGCAATTTCCTCGTTTTAACGAATGCAATTATGTTCTCTTTCTCGAATCGTTAAAAAAAAACATCAGACAGAATTTAGAAAATTAATTTTCATGTATGTTCTCCATAGATTTTTTTCATCCTTCTATTGCAATACTAAAACAACTTGAAAACTTATTCTGTTTACTCTTCAAAATAGTACTTTAAAATAACACTAAATGCATTGCATGATATAATTTGTTAGTATATTTCAAATGTGAAGTTTTGGCTTGGGTGGTAGAGAATCAGCTCAGCAAACGACTGGGCTCTGGTTCGAATCCAAGGGATTTTTAAATTTTACAAGTGCTGCCATCTATTGCTAAAATATTCAAATACAGTTTTTCTTTAATAATCTGCAGAATTTTTTTGTTTTAAATTATTTTACGTTCCATATACAAAATAACCTTATATCAGTAAATTATTTTTAAATTTGAGTGCTTATAAAAATTTATTTCAAAGTTACTTTGAAAAGTATACTTTATAACAGGTATAGATGGAATATATTCTTAAGTAAAAAAGTGCTTGTAAAATTAGTAAATATAAAATGTGCATGTAAAATTAGACAGAAATCATCGAACATCCTTATACGAGTAGTAGTTATCTTTCGACATGTAATTTTGAACATTTTAGATTAGAATAAAAACAGAAATCGAACTACTTTAAAATTTTAATAATTTAATGCTAACATTTGAAGAATTTTTTTATTATTTTAAACGCACATAGACAATTAGAAATTTACAATACATTTGAAAATCATTTACTTTTAATAAAGAAAATAAGTCTGTATGTAAATATGAAAAGTTTACTCTTTTTAAATTTGAATGCTTATAAAAATTTATTTCGAAGTTACTTTGAAAAACATCTTGAAGTATACTTTATACCAGCTATAGATGGAATGTACATTTAAATCTATTTTAAAACATAATTACTCAATAAATATAAATGTAGATAAAATAATTTTTAAAAGTTTACTTTAATGAGAAATATTTTAAACGTTACAAATGAGCAAAGAACATCTTCGGATATTTAATATAGATACGTATTTGAAAACCTTTAAAATCAAGTATAAAATGGTAATGAACTTAAATTTGTTTAAGACATAATATTTTAATAACGGCATTCTTGAATTTAAATACTTTTTACATTTTCTATTTCTTTGTTTCATTTCAGTCAATATCGGCAATATCGCTTTTTAAACTAATTTTGTATCTTAAAATAGAGTGAATATTTTTCAACAAATATTTATTTGCTTTTTTATACGGATGTGTGACAAATCCAAATATTTTTTAATGTTCATTCATCTGTTTAAGCTTCTGATATCTGAAGTAATCCATATAAAAAAGAGCAAATCAAAAATTTACAATAGATTTTGTCCACATCCTTCTCGGTTTACTTTGTTTCTTCTTCTTAAGCAGGGATAATCCTAGCGTAATTATGCCAAGGCATATTTGATTTTTCCCTGCAGCTGATAGCAATTTAGTCATAATTACAAAGTAATAAAGGTTACAAAAGGAAGTACTAAGTAAAAATCTTGTTTTACTGCCGAAGTCGAAGCGAGAACGCTCTGCCTGCCGAAAAGTACATGTACAAATGTATAGTTGTCGCCAAAACGCGATAAACATACCGCCGTAGTTTTGTCATTTAGCACAACTTCTTCAAACTGTCAATAACCCTATCGCCAACTTTTTCGTCGAAAAATTGGGGGAAAAGTTGTCCGAAATAGTTGGTTGTTCCAAAAGTTCTTGAGTGTGATAGGGCCTTAAGACGGACTCAAGACGATGAGGTTCAAATTATAAATTATGATAAACCCCAAAAGAAATTGATATACTAAATTTAGATTTTTTTGCTGCTCCGATTCACGAGTTATTCTCGAAAAATGAGTACATCACCACTATGTCAGGCCCAAGACGGGCGAGTCTGATACGGTTCAAAATCCAAAGAAATAAAATATACCCTAAAAAACAATGATATACTAAATTTAGATATTCTAGCTGCTACAGTTTTGAAGTTATTCTTAAAAAACGAGCACATTCTTTTTGTTGGGACCGGGACGGGCTAGCCCGATCAGGTTTTAAATCCAATGGCTTTAAATCCATACCGCAAATGACAACGACATTCTAAACTTGAAACTTTTTGATACTCCGGTTCTAGAGTTATTCCACCAAAAAAGTGAATTTCTAAGGCGGGCCCAAAACGGGTTGGCCCGATACCGTTCAAAAACAAAGGAATTAAAATATTCCCCAAAAGATAAGGATGTACTAAATTTATATTTTCTAGTTTCCCCGATTTTCCAGGTATTTTAAAAACGGGTCCATTCCTATGTCGGGTCCAGGACGGACTACCCCGATAAACTTCAAATCCGAAGAAACTTAGATATACCCCAAAAGCCAACGACATGTTAAAATTGGAATTTTTAACTACTTCGGTTCTCGAGTTATTTTTCAAAAACGAATGCATTCTTCAGCGGATCCAAGACGGGCTAGCCCGACGAGGTTCAAAACCTAAATTAAAATCCATCCAAACGGAAATGATATACTAAATTTATATTTTTCAGCTACTCCGATTGATCGAGTTATTTTTTAAAAGCGAGTAAATTTCTATGGCGGGCCCAAGACGGGCTAACCCGATACGGTTCGAAATGCGATGAAATGTAATATACCCCAAAGGACAATGACATATTAAATTTATACATTCTAGATGCTCCGAATTTTTAGTTATTCTCAAAAAACGATATATTCCTTTTGTTGGACTCGAGACGGGCTCTCCCGATAAAATTTTGATCTAAAGAGTTAAAATATACAGCAAATGGCAAGGATATTCTAAACTTCGAATTTTTAGATACACCTGTTCTCGAGTTATACCACAAAAACGGGTGAGTTTCTAAGGCGGGCCTAAGACGGGGTAACCCGGTACGGTTCAAAATTGAAAGAATTAAAATACACCCCAAAAGAAAACGATATATTAAATTTAGATTTCCAACGTTCTCCGATTTTAGAGTTATTCTCTAAAACCAGGTAATGTCCCATGGCGGACCCAGGACGGGCTAGCCCGATAAGCTTCAAAATCGAAAGAACTGAAATGTACCACAAGAGGACACGTCATAACGAATTTCACGTTACTATGATAAATGAACCTGATTATTTTGGACCTCAAAGGTTTGAACGAACACCAGATCAAGTAAAATAAAATTTTAAAAATACGAATATATCCCTAGCTCAATCTCTCTAAAAATCAAATGACTTTTTGTGTATACCTCTTACAATAATCACACCCAATTTCACACAAAATTTTCAGTTATATCGAAAGATATCGGTCATTTCATTTGCAATAAATTCCCATTTGTTTCAATGTTAACTCCTCCGCTTTTAACCGCTTATTCGAGACCAACGCCGTCTGGCGGAGGCGACTTTTCAGAAACATCTCCCAGCATTAGGAGGTTTAAGCGGTCGGCACACTATTAGTTCTAGACACTGTACCTATACATTTCAATGGAGATTTCTGATAGAGAGCGTACTCGAGAAATATAAATGGTAAAATAATGGTTATGTACTGTTGTACTTACAGCTGCAAGTAAAAACACGTAAAAAGAGGACTTTTCATGGATAAGATTTGTTTTCATTATATATCTTAGAAATAGAGTTGAAAAGTAATTTTGCTAGATGAGCGTGGTGCATTTCGTTCGGCTATTAATTTCAGTGCTTTGAATGCTGTATAATTAGAGGTTTTGCTTTATTTTTGGTGTTTGTGATAATGCAAAATACTTCTAATGTCATTCGAACACTTCAAAAAAACATTTGGAGTGCTTTGCCGATGGTTATAGAGTTATTTTCGGTATCCTCGTATGTTTACCCCTCGAGGGAGAACTTGACGGCGGTTGGCGAGTCGCAAGATTGGGTGGATAGGGAAGAAAAGTTGGAGTTCAGATAATGAGCGTAAAGACGTGTCTTATGATAAAATTTTACGTTCATAATAAAATATAATAATAGTCGAAAATTTACATAAATTAACTGTTGAGAAACATGCTTACTTTTCATATGTAATATCATGCGATAAATTTAGTGACATCATTCTTCTGGATCTAGCTCGTTCCATTCATGAGAAAAAATATTTTGAGTAATACTTTTGCATGTGAACGTCAATAGTCATTTATCTGCTATAAGAATAACTTACGTCTCCGTCCATAACGCTTGGAGAGATTTCGGTGACGAATTTGGCGGAATGTCGCCAACTTGACGACTTTTTTAAATGTTACCAAATTAGCGAAAATCTCGCCAAATGGATAAAAATGACGCTAAATCAATGAAAATGACGTCTCATTGACGAAAATTCAATATCGTGGAAAGAATATAAGTATCTACTATAAGAATAGCCTATTTTTTTATTGGAAAAGTAGTCAATTTATTGCATTATATAAGGAAAGTCATGTACTGCCCACATCAGATTCTTCAAGAACATATTAGAATAAATACAAAATAAATAATACAATAATGTGGATATATGAACGTAATCCGAATGATTCGTTTTACGTCCGTTGTACATCCATCATGTATTCAAGCTAGTTATAAATATGAATATCCATCAGACGTCAATCTGGACTTAATTCGAATTTAGATGAGCAGTAGATGTAATGTGGATGATCCATTATACGTCTATTCACATACGTCTATTGCAGTCGTCCAGATGGCTCTCCATTGAATATCCATAGATGGTATCTGAATATGTATAGACGTTAAATACTGGATTTTGGATGATCCATATTCTATCTGTTGGATGGAATCTAGGTGGAATGTGCTGTGTGAAACGAACACACAGAGAGACATTGCATTTTACCATCATAGACTAAGAAAGATAATGGTAAAATGCAACAAGCCGGTTAAAAATTGGTAAAATTCCGATTTACTCCCCAGAAAATCAGAAGCTTTTATTTTGCTGGCATCTTCTTCCCCTCACCGCGCTTTAACTGCTTTAAAATCGAAAGCCACGCCTCTGCGCTTCATTGCCGATGGTCAAAAAGTTAAACAAACCATTGAACACTGTAGAAATAACTTGAAATGTTATTTCTACAGGTTTATTTCTTATTTCTACAGGTTTATTTCTTATTTCTTGCGTCCAGCGAAAGAGGCCCAGTGCAACAGGATGTGCTCGTCCTGAAATTGGAAGCCTCTAGGGTTGGCTGATGAGCATAAGTCTTCATTATTCAAAAACGTTGCCATCCGTAAAAACTTCAGTAAAAACTAATGTCCATCCGTAAAAACTAATGTTCGACGGCCCGTTACTGTATGACCAATACCCCTATTCAGTTCATGAACTGGACCACATGGATGTTCCCGACCAGTTATTGTGATTGGAGGTTGATTGGAATGTTCTCGAACCAAAGCGATCCTCAAACCCAGCCCAACCCTGCTTATCTGTGTCGCTTTAAAAATAAAGTATTAAGAACCAAGTCAGGCAATTTAACATAACAGGGTGTAAACCAGGAGGCCAGGATTCGATTCTAAATTACGGCAGTTTGAATTTTTTAGATGAACATGAGACTATTGTTCTATTATTCTAGCTTATACCTGATATATATATATATATATGAACATATATGTGCCAGGTGAATCAATATATTCCTGTTCCTAATCACCCAGCGTACATGAAAAAATTGTTACAAATATATGATATTTGCACAATCATGCATTTGTAGCACATTCCAAATTGGAGTAAAAGTATATTTGAAAGCAATTTATCATGAGACAAACTAGGGGGAATCCAATTTTTGCATTCATTTGAACTTAAGAAAATTGATTTGTGCATCCTATTATAATGGCATAATTTTAAGCTCCAGAAATACCATTTATGGAACATTAAGCCTATGACACACGAGCCCGTTTTGGGGTTGCTGAACTCTGGAGCTTGTTGCACGACAAGCTCCATTCTTTTACTCCCAGCGTTCCCAAAACGGACGGGAGACAACTCTCACAGCCCTAACGCTTTCATAATCCTACCTGGATATTTCAGGCACATCGAAGCCTCCATCAATGTACTCCTTGGTGGAGGGGACGGCCACGGACAGCAGCAGCTTCTCTTTCGACTTCGCGGAGGCTTCCTTCTCAATGGCTTGCCTCAGATCCTACACAGAAAAAAGAAAATAAAACAACAAATAGGAGAAATGTCTTCTCTAAACTCTCACAACGATGTCCTTGAGGTTCATCTATATTTCATACCCATACACTCACATAAGGTGTATCAATACAACACCTAATAATTTATATTCTGAATTTTCTTAAAAACTCAAGTAATAGAATGATGAGGAAAATATTTGTTCTTATACACGTTGTTCAAATTTTGCTCATCATTATATTACTTGAGTTTTTAAGAAGTGTTTGAACAACGTGTATAAGAACAAATAAAATGGTAATGCATCATACAGCTGTTTGGATCAACCTTCGTCAGTGAAAAAGAATCAACAAACCCCAAGTCCAAAAGAGGAATGGGTGTAAAGGAAGATACAAAGGAGGATTATTTACCCAAAACATGGATTAAGAGAGAGCCAAACAAACAGCAGCATGAAGCCCAGTCAAAATAAGGGGAAACGAAAAACAAGAGATTGGCGTGCGCCAAGACACAAAGGCGATATCCCGACAAGATTAGTCAAGTCCGAACAAGAATAAATGAGACGAACAATACGACACAAAGAGCCCGAAAGGAATAGAATGAAAAAAAGGTTGTAATGCCAAACGGTAGACAAAAAAGGAAGTCATTTACAAGAATTTTTCTGAATATGGTAAACCTAAAAAAAAATCAAGATCATACATCGACGTGCCATTTTGTGTAATTCTTGCTGAAGAAAACCGAAAACGGTGGTCAAATGGGTAGCAATGTTGAGCAGTTGAAGGTTTATTAAATTCCTGTTTTTTACATGGTTTTCATGTTCTTTAATACGAAATTTTACAAGCAGGATCTGATGTGAGAAACATCATTGAGCAAAGCATTGAACACAATGCATCTCTATATTTAAATTTCATTGAGTTTAGAAAAAGCATTTGAAACAATTGACATGTTATGAATATGTTGCATTATGTTATGAATCCCCAAAAATGATTAACATTATTAAGATGCTTTACCGAAGCAGCAGCTGCTGGGTTGAAATAAATGGGCAGAGCCCTTCCAAATTAAATGAGGAGTAAAACAGGGATGTGTGATGTTAGCTTTATTATTTACTGAATTATGAGAAGCCGCATCAAAGACAAAAGAAGAGGGCATTAGATTGAAACCTGTCTCGGAAGATTTATATTTTTCAGATGAAATCGTTCTTTTGGTCTCTAGATTTTGGGATCTGCAACAAGAAACTAATAACCTTAACAAGTTTACTAACTCTACTGGTTTACAAATCGATAGAAGTAAAACAAAGGTTTTAAGAATTAATGAAAATGTAAAACTAGATTATGAACCCATTGAAGATGAAGATGTAAATAGCTTTACTTACCTTGAAGTACAGGTGAACAGCTTATGAAATCAAAATGAGAATTGAAAAAACTCAAAATTGTTATTGTTTTAGAAAACTAAATCAACTATGGAGAGCTACTAACCTCAATTTTAAAACAGAACTCTCCGATTCCTTAGCGATGTGGAGGCGAAATTAACAAAGAACCAATTCAGCAAGTTGAATGCCTGGCAGACTAAATGCCTGAGAAAAATTCTGGGAGTATTTTGACCTTATATTATTACTAATACCGAACTTTACAAAAGTACTGGACAGAAAGCAATCGAAATAGAAATCAAAAACTGGAGATGTTGATGGACTGGACATGTTTTAAGAATGCCACAGCATAACATCCATGAGGTGACACTTACTTGGGCAAATGGGACACTTGCTTTCATTGGTTGACAACAGCTATGTCGACAGTATTTGTTGACTTTTTCATTGCTGCGATGTGTTTTGGCTCCCATTTTGGGAATTTTCGTCGTATTTTTGCATGTTTATTATATTTTTGTGCATTTCCTACAGCTCTTCATTTTGATACCAATTACAAGTTTCTACGATAAACGGTTCGTCTACAATTTAATTTTTACTAATTTTTCAAGTTTTCTGAAGTTTAATATCTCAGTATGCATGCCATAGGAAAGGCAACATTACGCAATATCATCGCTTGTAATACTTTGCAAAATGAAAACTTAGTTAAAAAATGTCTATTATCATTTAAAAATATATTTTATTTAAATTATTTTACTTTTTAATATGTTTTCTCTTGCATTTTCTAAGGAACATAATAATAATATGATTCACTTGAATTCATACTATAACCATCAGTAATACTGTGCTTTCAAAATCTGTCAAAATTACTTACATTTCATAGCAATTTTATTTTTTCTTCTTAAATTTACTAATTTTTTAAAGATTTAACTTATTTCCATAATCCCCCCACAATTCACTCTTATCAATGGCCTTAATATCTTTAAATTGTTATATTCAAGTTCTAATTTTGGCTACAGTTTGATATTAGGTGGCACGTATTGATATTTCGTATTCAATACCATTTACTTAAAATCTTCAGAATTTCTCTATAGCAACCAAATTTAATATGAATCATGGTATCTATGTATATTATCCAATGTTATTTAAAATTAAATCTGTACTTGAGGGAAGAATTCTTACCCTCCTTCTGGCATCCAACAATTTTCTTCCATTTCAAATAAAGTAGCCATCATCCTCTTTAACCCTAATTTAATAGTTAACTTAAAATTTAATACCTTATCATCCGCCTTTGTTGAAATTCTATTACCTTCTAATAAAATTCTTATCCTTTCCAGTATTTATTTCCTCCTTTACTTTCTGAACTTTCCCTAACAGACTTCCTCTCATCTGATTTCCTCCTTCTAGGCGATTTGAATGGCAGAGCACGGCCAACGTGACAGATTTGTGCTTGGTTTCAGTGATCCTAACTGTGGTCTCACTCAGTAATAGGATCTTACTCTAGTTAATTTCTCTTCATTCGAAATTGGGGGGTTTTCTCGAGTGACTCCTTTAGCGGACATTTTTTCGTCCAAATGACTCTTAATGTGGATAATAATTATTTCTTTCTTAAAACTCAATATAGTATAGGCAAATTTATTAATTTTAAATCGCATATTAACTATTTAAACTCAACCATTTTCAATATTTCCTGCACCAACTCTTTAGATAATTTCTTTAAAATTTTTATCAACCTTGTTCAAAATTGCGCATTCTCTCCTATTCGAAAAAAGAAAGCAAATAAATTCTCTTTGTGGAATATCAAGACTTATCCAAATTTCGAAATTTATATAAAAGAATTAAGTCTATAGAGAGAAACTCCGCCTCTCCTGATATCAGTTTAAATTAAATATGCAAGAGATATTTTATATTTTCCCAAAAGGACAGTAGATGGCATTCGATGCCATTCGAATGGCATCGAAGCACATAGCCAACGTGTTTGTAAGATATAGCTAATCCCATCTATGCTTTGTAACTGGTTTGTAATTTTTTTGTATTATTAAATGTTGTGATATTCTGTGAAGTCTTAAATGGCGAGTGAGTGTTTTCCTAACCTCATCACCAGAAAAAGCCTTATAAACCAGAAGAAGCCTTATAAATAGTGGCGACCAAAGATCGGCCCCTAAATTCTCGGTAAAGTTTGGAACGTTCTGTCTTCGTCTCGAGTCAGCGAAAGTTAGATCCTTTTTAATTAGCATAACCATGCTTTTGAGAATTTAAAATTAAAAGCCACCCTGACTTAAATGGAATAAATTAATGTTGTCAATCCTAACATAAGAATTTTGAAATTGTTCGTGCTTTCATTTTAATGTGTATTTTGAATGTACTGTTGTGTGAAAGTCGTAATGATAGAATTGTAGTGTTTCGCATCAATGATCACAAAACTGCCCAATCGTCATCTCCTTCTTTATTATAAAACTCGTTCTAGTTACAATCTTCAACTTATTAGCCACTGTCACAGCGAAGAACTGATGTTCTTTTATCCGTCAGAACAAGAGTGCGTATCTGCCGCGCTGTACTTGATTCTTGGCAAATGGCCACAAATTGAATATGCGTTGAGTATCCCCCCAGTGAACCAGGGGTACCGGGAAACGATCTCAAATATACAATATATACAATTACATAATATATACAATATATACAATTTAAAATATACAAATTAAATTAGTTTAGGAATACACATCGAATCTACATAGATCTTATCAAAGCCTATCATCAAATTCCTATTAATCCAGAAAATGTGCATAAAACAACAATCACAACGCCCTTCGGATTATTTGAAAGCACTCGTATGCAGTTTGGACTCTGTAATGCAGCTGCTACTTTTCAACGATTTATTGATGAAGTAACACGTAATGTTCCGTTTGTATACGCTTTTGTCGATGATATTTTAATAGCTTCGAAATCACCAGAAGAACATATAACCAACCTGAAAACGTTATTTGAACGGTTCGGTCAAAATAATACAATTTGAGTGTAAAACCATCAAAATGTAAGTTTGGACTTTCATCAATTGAGTTCTTGGGATTCAGAGTTTCAGCATCTGGTATTGTGCCACTCACAGAACGTGTAGATTGTATAAAAAAATTTCCGAAGCCAATAACTATCACACAACTGAGACGATTCCTTGGATTATATAATTTCTATCGACGTTTTGTGCCAAAAGCTGCTCACATACTAGGTCCATTAAACAAATTTTTAGAAGGTATCAAAAATAAAAAAAAGTCTAAACATAATGCACAAACCAAAGCTCAAGATTTGCTTCAATGGACTAATTCTGCTGAAAAATAATTTTCAAACGCTAAGAATGCTTTAGCCACCGCAACTCTTCTGCATCATCCTATTCCCAGCGCAAAATTAAGTGTGTGGGTTGACGCTAGTGATATAGCTGTTGGAGGATCTCTCATGCAACTCAACGGGAACAAATGGGAACCTATTTCATTTCTATCAGTCAAACTTTCAAAAAGTAAAAAAAAATTGGTCTACATATGATCATGAACTAGTGGCAATATACACATCAGTCAAACGATTTAGACACATGGTAGAAGGTCGGGATTTTGTTATTTACACTGACCAAACACCCTTAAATTATGCCTTCAAACAAAAACCAGATAAATGTTCGCCTCGACAACTGCGTCATATAGACTATATTTCTCAATTCTCGACAAACATTTGTCACATAAAAGGTACTGAAAACATAGTAGCAGATGCACTGTCACGTATTGAAATTGAGAACATGTCATCTTCGATTTTAAATTTCAAAGATTTTGCCTCAGCTCAAGCAACTGATCCTGAGCTAGAAATTCTACTCAACAACAATTCTTCACTATGACTAGAAAAAAGGTTTTTTCCAATTGCAAATTCTGAGTTGTTCTGCGATATGTCAAAGGGACAACCTCGACCTTTTGTTCCCGAGTCATATCGAAAAATCATTTTTAATCAGCTTCACGGACTTTTCATCCCGGAGTTTCTGCAACTACTAAGTGGATTACTGCCAGATATGCTTGGCCTGGTATGAACAGATGTATTAAGAATCAAGTTAAATGTTGCATTCCTTGCCAACGATCAAAAGTGCATAAACACACCAAAACTACGATTGGCGCATTTGTTCTCCCAGACGTACGGTTCACACACATACATCTCGACATAATTGGTCCACTTCCACCATCTAATGGTAACAATTATTGTTTAACAATAATCGACTGCTTCACAAGATGGCCTGAAGTGGTACCAATTCCAGACATAAAAGCTGAAACTGTGTGTAAAGCATTATTTTCTGCCTGGATTTCGCGTTTCGGAGTACCAGCAACCTTGACAACAGATCAAGGAAGACAACTGGAATCCTTTCTTTTCCAACAACTTAATACAATCATGGGTACAAATCGCATCGTTCTACAGCATACCACCCTATTTCAAATGGGATAATTGAACGTTTTCACAGATATCTAAAATGTGTATTAAAAGCACATGAAAATGCCAATCAGACATACACCACCTTTAAATCAATCGTACGAAACCACCTTTAAGTCAATCGTACACGGGACCTCAGAGTGATCGAAGGAAATAAAAAAACTATAAAAATTGAACTTAAAGAGAAAAAAAACTGTATCTTTAGATCGAGTGAAGCCCGTATTCCTCCTACGTGAAGAGGCAGAAAAAATAATCCTCTTATGACTTTTGATACATCGAATGAAAATTCAAAATCTGTCATCAAAACCAGGAGTGGTAGGACGGTACGATTCCCGAAAGACTCGTACAATACATGTAAGATTAATGTAGATTCGATGTGTGCTCTTAAACTAATTTAATTTGTATATTTTAAATTGTATATATTGTATATATTGTGTAATTGTATATATTGTGTAATTGTATATATTGTATATCTGAGATCGTTTCTCGGTACCCCTCGTTCACTGGGGGGATACTCATATGGCATTCAATGCATATTCAATTCTTGGCCATCTGCCAAGAATCAAGTACAGCGCGGCAGATACGCATTCTTGTTCTGGAGGATAAAAGAACATCAGTTCTTCGCTGTGTGAGTGGTAGATAATTTCTCGAAAGACTCGTACAATACATGTATGATCAATGTAGATTCGAGGTGTATTCCTAAACTTTTATAATAAAGAAGGAGATTGCGATTGGGCAGTCTAGTGATCACGTCCGGGTTACCACTGTAGTGTTTCACATCAATGATCACTAGACTGCCCAATCGCCATCTCCTTCTTTATTATAAAACTCGTTCAAGATAAAACCTTCAACTTATCAGCCACTCACACAGCGAAGGACTGATATTCTTTTATCCGCCAGAACAAGAATGCGTATCTGCCGCGCTGTACTTGATTCTTGGCAGATGGCCAAGAATTGAATATGCCTTGAATGCCATAGAATAATAATTTGAAGATTTGAAATTTTAATGGATCAAATTGATACATAATATTGATTTTAAGTATTTGATACAAATATGAATTTGATAATAATGTTGTTCTGAAGCTCAAAGACGAAAATTCTATTCCTTTGAATTATTGAAGTGAAAGTGATTTCTGCCTCTTCATTTAGAATAATCTAATTTTAAATCATTTGGAACAATTTTCGAACTTAGTAGAATTGAACATTCATATTTGTAAAAGAATAAATAGAAAGGGTAAAAATGGCATTCTTAGCGAAAGAAAAAAAAGTTGATCTGAAATAACTAGCGACTGAATGAGAAAACGGGAATGGTGACCTGAAAGTCATTCAACTTAGGAATATTATTCTAAAGAGCAAGGCGTACAAGGAGGATGAAGAATTCGCAAGAAATATTTTTCAGGGTATTATTGCGAAAAGACTGGAAGACGAACAGAGGGTAAGAGAGAATGAAGAAAGAGAAAAAGAAAACGAACAAAGAGAAGGAGAAAACGAACAAAGAGAAAGAGAAAACGAACAAAGAGAAAGAGAACAATTGGAAAAAGAAAGAGTCGAAAAGCAAAATAGAGCATTTGAGGTAGAAAAGCTAAGGCTACAGTTGACCAGTCAGAAAGAAACTGCATCCACGGTTATTCAACGGGAAAGTTCTCATATGAAAGTCGACCTAAAGAAAATTTTCCCTGAAATAGATGATATGAGCTTGATTTTAGTCTTATTTTGAAGACAAATGTAGATCATAAAAATTCAGGAAGACCTGTGGGTGACTTATCTCATAGGAGCACTGCCCAACGATGTTTCAAAACTCATTGCCAGAGAGCCCGAAGGAAAATTTAAGGATTATTCTCCCATAAGGATTATTCTCATCTTTTGCAACGATTTAAATTCACATCATAAAGGTCTCGAAAGTTATTTTCTCAACATAGAAAAAGCACTGATTGTACGTGGAAAGATTTCTATTTCGAAATCAAAAGTTTTCTTGAAGGATGGATATCAGAATTGAACATTTCCACTTTTGAGCAGTTGCAGATTTTGATTATTTCTGAACAAATGAAAAAACGCTGCACTCCGGAATGCAAAGAATATTACTTGGATGAGTGGCAACAGATAATTTCTCCCTCAAATTTAGCTGATAAACTTGACGCATACGAAAACTTAAGCAATTTCTTGCCTAATGGGCCAAAAAAGATGGCCAAATCAAAAGAAACTCGCACAACCGAAAGTTTTGATCCCGCTAAGAAAACTGTACAAAATTTAAGTATATTCAAGAAGAAAGTTAAGATGTTATGGATGCGGAAGACCTTTATTCATTAAAGCTAAATGTCCCGATTGTTTCCCAATCAAAAAGGAAGTTTCCTCAAATAGCATAGAAGCATTTTCAGCATTCACCAAGGGTCCTCAAGTTACCCTGGTAAACATAACATTTTGTGGAAGAAGAGGTAGAGTATGCGCTGATACAGGATCTTCACATTCCATTATGGGAGAAAAGATGTTTAACGTATTCAAAGAGCATGGACTGTTATTTCAAAAGACGAAGTTGACAATAAGACTGGCAGATGATCAGCAGTCTCTTGTTGATTGCTACAGTACCCAAATGATGATAGAAATTGAAAGAAAAAAGTGTCGACGGATTTCATCGTCCTTCCAAACGCTATTAGAAATCGAACTCTTTTTGGAAATCTGTGGGTATTGTTCTTGATGTAAAGAACAAATGCTAGTATTTTTGTGATAACCCAAATCACAAATATCCATTTGGAGAAGAATTGGGCACCCAACCCAATGTACAATCCCACGTGTTCTGATTAACGTTTGTCAACTGCGGGAAAGTGAAGGAGAAAATTCGACAGCTACGCAAAGAAGTGAGATTAACAGTCTTCTAGAAAAATATGATAGTATCTTCGAACCAGGGGGAAAAGCCATCTCGATCATCGAGCATCATATCACTACAAGTGATGACGCTCCCATTTCTGTACCTCCTTACAGTCCTTATGTCATCAGCTCGGAAGGAGCTGTGCAAAAAAGAAATTGATGATCTTCTCGAAAAGAACATTATTGAAGAATGTGAATCGCTCTATAGAGCACCTGTTATTTTGATCCCAAAACCAGGGTAAAGTTCAAATGTGTGTAGATTAACGGAAACTTAATGAAGTGACTGTTCCTGATACCTACCCACTTCCAAGGACGGACGATTTAACGCAAGATGCTAAATATACCTCTTTTATATGAACCATTGATCTGAAATCCGGTTTCCACTAACCTCTTAAATGGCTCATGAAGCTTAAGTCTTTATTAGGAAGATTAGCCCGGTGGGCATTGCAATTGCAGTCTTTAAATTTGAATATAGAATACATTCCTGGAAAGTGCAACGTTGTTGATGATATGTTGTCAAGACCTGTTTGTGAACATGGTGCCCCTTCATGCGAATTCTGTACTGTATCTTTCGATATTCCCCCCAGAATACCTAACGAGATACGTGAAGTACAGTTGAAAGATGAGGAAGTAGGGAAGATCATTCGCTGCTTTGAAAATATTGACAAAGACGTAAACTATGCAAACTGGACAGATCGAGGCTACATCATGAATCAGGCTGTCATCTGTCATTATGCTCCGGATACCGAAAGCGAAGAAGCTCAATTAGTAGTTCCAACCCATAAAAGAAACTTGATTCTGAAAGAACGTTATGATACTCCGACTGCTGGACATTATGGTGCTGGAGGAACTTTTGACAGAATAGCGAAATATTGGACAGGGATGAGAAAATTCATCTGCAACTATATGAAAAACTGCATAGATTGCAACAGATATAACCTTCTAATCAGAAACCGCAGGATCGTTACAGACTCCAGTTCCTTCTCAACGTTTTGAGACCCTCTCAATAGACCTTTTTGGATCCTTAACAAAGAGTAATAATGGAAAAAGGGAATTTTGATAATAGAGATATCGTTACTAAATGGGTGGAATTGTTCCCATTACACAATGCCATTGCGAAAGAATGTGCAACAACGCTGCTATAAGAAGTCTTGATGAGATATGGCATTCCTCGTCGGATTATCAGTGGCAATGGAACTCAGTTCGTTTCATCTGTGATGCAACAACTTTGTTGCCTGTTGAACATTAAAGAGTCATTAATTTCTGTTTATCACCCACAAGCAAATCCAGTAGAGAGAAAGAACCAAGATCTGCAATTTTGGTGCAAGATAAACATGATTCTGAGAAGCTACCAGCAGTCCGTTTTGATTTAAATACCGCAAAGTACCCGACCACTGGACAAACAGCAGCTTTTCTAAATTTTGGTAGAGAACCTCGTTCCACAGATGATGTGAACAATGTTATTCGTAGTGTAATTGAAAACGATAATTTTGTCCCGGAAATTACTCCTTATCTTAAAAAGTTCCCCAAATTTACCGTACAGATCAAAAAAGTTGTGGAGCAGCAACAAGATAAAAGGAAACATTATGCTGATCAAAGACGACGACCTGCTCAACAAGTCACACCAGGAGACCGAGTGTACGTAACTTTACATCCTGTTAGTAATGCAGCCAAAGGAAGAAGTTCAAAGTTTATGCCGCGACGGGATGGACAGTATGTTATACTTTCACAGCGATCCCCGTCCTCATACGAAGTAGCTAGCTTAGAGAACTCTTAAGTACCAGTTGGAGTTGTACCCTTAAGTCCCACTCATCTGTCTTGAAAGCCTATTTCCAAGAGGACAGTGTACAAGCCATGAATTCTCTATGTAAATGTGGCCGCCCACGAAAAACTTATAGTACTGGTTCCTCACCGGGAGATTGTAAAAGGCATTCTGTATTTACCCAAAAGGGCAATAGATGGCAGCACTCAACGTGGCTTAAGAATATTCGTTTTGTTTACAAATAAGTTGAGTTCGAAATGGCGTTCGAAGCACGTAGCCAACGTGTTTGTAAGATATAGCTAATCCTAGCTATGTTTTGTAACAGATTTGTATTTTTTTTAATATTATTAAATGTTGTGATGTTTTGCGAAGTCTTAAATGGCGAGTGAGTGCTTTCCTAACCTCATCACCAGAAAAAGCCTTATAAATATAAATTAATATAAATTCTTAATCAATAAAGCAAAATTAGACTCATGGAAAAATTTTGTACCGATTGCAGTGCTCAATTTGGTTGTCACTTTAACTTTGCATTTCAAAAACTCCGTAAAATTAATAATATTAATCTACAATTCCCTGAAAATATCAAGCAAGAAAAAATTAACAGTCTTTTGAACCATTGTTTTAATGATGATAATGACTTTGTTAACTTTCCTTCAGTCCCGTTACCAATTGATGGGTTATTTCGGATGGATTATTCTCGGTTCTTAATAATTTAAGAAATGGAAAAGTCCCAGGTCTAGACAACATAAACTACAATATATGGAAACATCTTTACAAATCTTATCCTTCTATCCTCTCTAAAATCATTTATTTATGCTTTAAATATTGTCACTTCCCAACCCGTTTCAAAAATGCAAATATTATCATTTTTAGTAAACCAGGCAAAGATAATGATCTTCAAAGATACCTTTTTTAATAAACCAGGCAAAAATAATGATCTTCAAAGACATCTTTTTTAATAAACCAGGTAAAGATCCTTTTTCAAAGATATCTTTCTAATAATCCAGGGTCCCTCTGCTCATCTTACTGACCCATTTGTCCCCTCCCTACTTTTGGCAAAATTCTAGAAACATTTTTTTTATTAAACTTCTGGCTTGAAACCGAGAATTCGGCTTTAGGGAATTATACAGTTATGAGGATGCCACTCAGAAACTAATTACTAAACTTAGATCCAATCATCATGTTTCTCTTAAGACATCTGCGGAGCTTTTGACAACTTAAATTGGAATACGCGCTCAATATTATTAATCTTCTTCCTCCTTTTTAGAATTGCATCTTCTCCAACGGCAACAATAGATATATTTCCTATTCATGTGGAATTTTCAACTATTCTAAATTAATTTCTAAGGGTTCGGCGATTTCACCAATCTATTTCAATAGTGTACTTAACTTAAATAACTAAATAATCTTTTTTATCTGCACGCTTTCGCAGACGATCCTATACAATGGAATTCTACTTTGTGAACCCAATTCAATCACCCATTCTCTAAATAAATTAAATTTCTCCTGACGAAAGTAACTCAATAGTTTTTAACAAAATTAAAAATAAACATATTTTTAAAATTCAAAATAAGAAAATTAATATCAATAGACAACTTAAATTTTTAGGCATTATCATCTTAAATGGAGCTCTCGTATCTTTTACCTTAAACGGAAATGTTTCAAGATCGCTTCCACTTTTGGGAAGGTATCAATTGGGGTGCGAAAAAAGCTTTTCTAAAAATCTGGTACCTTTCAGTAATTGAAAAAATAATCATTATTTAGGGAAATAATTTAACTGATTAAAAATTTGATATCTTTACAAAGGATATTCCTTTTAAAATTATACTCCAGTTTTCGGCATCTTCAAACATATTATTATTATGTTCTGGATTATATTGTTCTGGAAATACATATGTTTATATATTATGTTTATATATTATTTATATATGTTATGGAAACACAGAAATCTAACTCAGATATACCATCCAACCACATTGTTAACTTTAAACCCAAATCACTTTTCTAATATTAATATCTCTTCAATCAATAACAATACTGGTTGTGCTATTTGCATCTTTAAACATGATGTATTGGACAAAGTTTTACCTTTAAACTTGACATTTGGAATACAGTCTTTCAAGCCGATTCATTTTGCAATTAATGGGGCTTTAAAAAACAATACTAACATTAATAATCTCATTCATTTAAATCTATTAATAATAAATCTAATTTCTTAAATAATACTAAAATGACATCCAAAACATAATTAATTTATCTTGGGTATCTTAATTTCGGGAAACGAAGCAGCTGATAAATACGCCAAATAAGCTATAAATTTGACTTTTGAAAAAATCTCCTAATAAACAATTGGCAAAATAACTATGTCTCCCCTAGGACTCATGGCCTAGCCAACAAGAATTCTAAATTATCTTCCAATAGTTAATACTAATACTAACATTAATAATCTCATCCACTTAAATCTATTAATAATAAATCTAATTTCTTAAATAATACTAACATGACATCTAAAACTTAATTAATTGTTCTTGGGTATCTTTATTTCGGGAAACGAAACCGCTGATAACTACGCCAAATTAGCTATAAATTTGGCTTTTGAAAAAATCTTCTAATAAACAATTGGCAAAATAACTATGTCTCCCCCAGGACTCATGACCCAGCCAACAAGAATTCTAAATTATCTTCCAATAGTTAATACCAATACTCAAGTCACTAATAAATATCTTATATATTTTTAACCCCTTTTTAGATTACCTCCTTTATTTCAAATTAAAATCTATCTCCACCTGCATTTGTAATAATAATGGTACACACCCAAAATTATCATTTATCTAAACTATCATTTATATACACCGCTAATCGAGCGACTTTGTTCTCGGGTGTCTGCAAAAATAAAAATTCGATTCTCAAAATTATCATTGCCAGAGAAATCTCGAAGAGTCTCTCTGCTTTTAATTTCTAATTTGGTCACTGTTCCATCTTTTTCCTTTTTAATTTTGCATGTATTTTCATCTCTTCGATTGTTAGTTTTCTTATTCTTCTTTTATTCACCCTTCTATTTTTTCTCTAAATTTCCAACTCATTTTTGGTTTACTTTTCCGAATTTCCTTTTGGTTTGCTTTCTCTAAATTATTTTTCAACACTACCTTATTCAGTATATATTTTCAAAATTTCCCAATTCCATTTGTTTTTTAAACTGTTTTTAGGTCTTTTTCAAAATTTCTCTGTTGCTATTAATCTATGTCAAATATTCATTTCAAAACCAATCTTCCTCCTCTTATTTAAATATATTTATTGTCATATCTATTAATATCTCCCAATTCTGTGAATTGGATATTAAAAATCTCATTTAATATGATGTAAAATTGTCTGTGATACGATATATATTTCTTCAAGTTTAATTTTCAATAAATAATGTCGTTTAATTTTCAATAAATACAGTCAGTAGCGCCCTAACACCAATACATCGTAAATCTACTCGGGTTCGAAATAACCGGGTATTCCGCACGTCAATAAAATTTTACGAAATGTGGTACCACGAAGTCTTATTAGGGTGCCTAAGTTCTACGAAGTTTCGTAAAAACCCCTTGATAATTTCACCCTCCAAGGAGACCGTGAAACCTGAAATAAGGTACGTAATAGCAGTATTCAAGATGTCGGTCGTATTTGCGAGTGGTCGTTTTTGAAAGGAAGAAAAATTCAATATCCGAGGATAAATTAATTATGCTAAGTGACAATGAATTTATTTCATTGTTCAGTTTAAATTACCACCAAGTTGCCGACCAAATTAGTATCAAATGCTTCGATAATAATTTCCTTGGAATATGTAAAACGGCGATCTTGAAAATTTTTTCAAGCACAAATTTGACACACCTAAGAGGGTGATTTTGTTCAGATTTGTGGAATCAAATCTGAACATTTTATTCCACATATATTAAAATACAAGCTCATTTGTTTACTTCAAAGGATCTGACCTATCATATTTTCAAAATATTTCTTTTCTTTTTTTCTATTTTGAAGTTCGTATAATTATTTTAGGTTTCAGCTATGTTAACGTTAACGAATTCAACTATCTCTCTATCACGAATCGCTAAATAAACGTCTGACAGAATTTTAAAAATAAAACCTGTATTTTCTTTGTACATCCCCCCCCCCCTCTAGAAACAATATTAAAACAACTTCAAAATGCATTCTACTTTTAAAAGAATATCCTGAAATAGGCACTGTAAGTTTTAGAGCATGTAATTTCTTATTTCACTTAACATGACATAGCACTCTTGCTTAGGCAGTAGGAGAGACGCTCAGCAATCGAGAGGTCTCCGGCTCGAATCAAAGCGAGTTTTATTTTTAAAACTTGTGCTGCCATCTGTTACTAAAATATTCAGGTGAAATGTTTTGTAATAACGTGCAAAGCTTTCTGTTTGAAGTTTTATCCTCAAATTACCTAACTTGAATAAATTATTAAGTTTACGTTTTTATAAAAAATTTATTTAAGTTAACTAAAGTATAAAAAATTTTCAAATTAAGTATACTTTATACAAACCAAAGAGGAAATATACATTTTCTACTGTGACAGATGATGTTGACTTTAAAATTTTATTTTTCTGTAGTCCGTAGAAAGCTAGCTCATCATTGATACACGCAGATAAAATAATTTAACCCGAACAAAATTTTACAAGAAAAAAAATAATATTTTGCTAAATATATTTCATTTTTTTTTTAATATTATAATTTTACTTATCCGTGTTTTACTTTTGTAAATGAATTTCACTTCTTTATGTTGTTTATACTTGAGAAAAAACTAACTTGAGAAAAGATTTTCCCTAAGCATTTTACATGAATTTCATCCTATTCTGTGAAAGGAACCCCCCAATACTTTTCAAATACTAAAAAAAAGTACAAGATATATATTTTACTACTCATCCCATTTTCAGAAAAATTTTGTATTTTTCAAATTTGTAAATGTAAATACAACACAAATAAAAAGAATATACAGTAAAAACTCTGGCATTTAAAATGCATTTCTTAAATGCGAAAGAATTTCAACAGCTTAACAAAAACTGTTGAAGCTGTTACCGAGCCGGGCTACTCAGGGATAACTTTCCCTAAAACAAGATTAATTTGGCTCGTCGCTCGTTCGACTTAATGGTCGGCAGAACTTGTAAGAGTCACACATGAATAAATAATAATACTCATTTCAAAATAAAAAGGATTCATTAATTAACAAAAAAACAAATTTATTAAGTCGCAAGGACAGGCATTCTGTCCGTTAGGTTCCCTAAGCATCTTAAATCATGGACGCCTTTACCTTCCTTAATCAAGAGAGAGAGGGTGAGTAAGTAGGCTCTCTGCTATGTGCTCCTCAGCACTGCTTACATTTTGGAAAGGGAGATAAATAAATGCAATTAAAATCATCTTACCGATTCTTAGAAGTTCTCGGGGTATCGTGATGGCATCGGTCACGTCTCCGCTAAATTCTAGGCGTACATTCTAAACTCTCCCGCGCACACATACTCTTTAACTTCTCGTACCCATTGCCTGTGAAACTCTCCGATGATACTCTCTGAAAAGACCAATGTGCAATAATGTCCCCCTTTTTAGGGCGCTCCTACCTATATAGCCTCAAAAGAGCGCGAAAAACGTGTCGCTATTCCCTTTGATCCCGTTACAGCATCAAAGGCGGGATTCCCTGCGTTTTCACTGAATGTAAGAAATACGCCTTGCTTTTCAAGACCTCGCGGCCCGTCCACAATAAACGCCTTTCAATATCTCGCTCCGCAGTGTCCCCTTTATCAATGGGGGCTGGCCCCCTTACGCGAGTTGGTCAGTCGGCCTTTTTCCAACACCTGACCTGGCGGCATTTTATGACTTTTACCTTGATCCAGAAATACGCGCCTGCATTTCCAATCAAAGGGGTTTTTAAGTTCTCCTTTTCACATACGCTGAATGCAAAGATAAAGCCCCCGATTTTCAAAAGCGTCCCTGGCGATATTACCAACACGTAATTCAATCTAACTTTCGCGCCAAAATTCCAAGGCGCTCCTTCGCAATTGTTACCTTACAATTTCGAAGTACGCAGTTGAGATTTCTAAAAACCGAAACCAGGTGGGTAGCTCTCGTTCATTGTAATCTCAGCGAAGCCCATGTTTTCAGGTCGGCATGAAAGGCCGGCTGATAACAAAACACCCTTAATTTGCCTTTGTGTGGCACTGACATCCAAACCAAACCATAATATTTTAATCCTAGTTTTATCGTTAGGTGTATTTCCTCTCTCGAGACTTGGAAAACAAGTATATTGTAGTTTTCTCGAAAATTGATATCAAAAGCATTTAGTACATTTAATATTTAGTAATTCGTTTAAAAAATGCATTTCTTTTCCAACCTTTTGCTTAGTTATAATAAAGGCAATCATGGTTAATATTATTGTCAATCGAAATCACGCAGTTCTATTAATCAAAATATTCTTCATCTGCGAAAAGGTAGTCGGAGAAAAAAAAAGTTTATAAAGCACCATGTTAACTTCCTTCATACTAACTGTTGACTCCGATTGGTCCAGTGAGGTTCCGCCTTAACTACACCCCCCTGTCCATCAAAGAGTAACGAAACCGAATTCCGACGACTTCCTAGTACGGTTATCGCAGCCTTTCGGAAATGACGAGGTAGAATAATATGGATTTCCGAACGGTGAGAAAATAATTCCGGGCAGTTGGTGGTAAGGCCCCAGGCCGCCTAAATAGATGCCCGAATCCTAAATAGATGCCCGCCTAAATAAATGCCCGAATCCTAAATAGATGCCCAAATCCTCGGATGAGTCGGGCGGCCTAAGACTTGAACTTCCTTGGGCGCCCAAAGGTAAAAGATCTCGAAATTGACCCAAGCTAACTTAATGGAACAAGGAGGAGAGTAATGGAACAAAAATGAAATGAGGTGGGATGGGCGAGTTGGTCAGAAGCAAGGACTGCGGCACATGATCTACCAGGATGGCGACGCAAGCTGATGTGCCACTAGGAAAGATGAGTCATGATGATTCATACGAAATTTTAAAGCACGTTTAGTTTGACCAATATAAGATGCCCCCAACCATCAAGAATTTCTAGAAGATTAGAAAATCTGAGTTTATTAGAAGGTTTAAACGCGATATTGAATTTTAATTTTTTAAGGATTTTAGAATCTGCTGATTCGTTTTTGGAAAATATGGTAAAATGATAGTGATATTTAACTCTTTTTCAGAAGTCGGTTTGGAAGAAGGTTTAAAAAACTTTTTAAACAATCTTGGGAGAGACTGCCATTCAAAAGTTTTCTAAACTTTCCTCCAAGCTAACTTCTGAAAAAGAGTTCAATATCACATTCATTTTACCATATTTTCCCAAAATGAATCAGCAGATTGCTAAAATCCTTAAAAATTCAAATTCAATATCGCGTTTAAATCTTCTAATAAACTCAGATTTTCTAATCTTAAAGATCCTTTAGTGATAAAGATTAAGGACTTTTTAAAGATGCCCAATACTTTACAGCATTTCTTGCCAGTCTGGTCTTTCTTATATGAGTCAAACTAAACGTGCTTAAAAATTTTGTATTAAAGAACATGAAAACTATGTCAGAAAACAAGAATTTAATAAATCTTCAATTGCTTGACATTGCTATCCATTTTGAGTTTTCTTCAACAAGCATTATACAAAATGGCACGTCGATCTATGGAGCTTGATTTCTTTGAAGTTTACCATAGCCGAAAAAATTCTGGTCATTCCTTTTTTGTCTACTGTCTGGAAAAGTGCATTGTTGCCTTTTCTTTAATCTATTCCTTTTGCACTCTTTGAGTCGTATTGTTCATGTCATTTATTCTTGTTCGGACTTGGCTAATCTTATCGGGATATCGCTTTTGTGTCTTAGCGCATGCCAATTTTTATTTCAAACATCCTGTGCCCCTAAATTAGAGTATAAAAACTGTTATAGTCAACAAGTAAACAGCACGATTATTAAAAAATTGACTGGAACCAGACTCCGTTTTGAAGTAGCTTGTGATTTTTTTCTTCTTCAAATTTCTTTCACAAGAAAAATTTTGAAAAATCTGTATCATGGGTTCAAATGATCCCAATCTTCATTTTAAAGAGCTTGAAAAAAATATTTCGATGTTTGACAGTGACGTCACGAACACAAAAATGGTATCCCTTCTGTCTTTCATGACAATGATTGAAACTGTTAAGCTTCATAGTCATTGAGCCATAAATGACCTCCATGCAGCTACGTTCAAGCTTTCTCTCGAATTAAAAAGAAGTAGTCTATCTAGGTCTAGATTTTCGATAGTTCGATAGCAAAGTCGCGTATAAAGTTTCGTGAAAATTCAGTGAAATGCGTGTCAGCTGTCGCGTGAACAAGAAATCGACGCTAAACAATGGGTCGAAATCGAAAGGTTTCGTCAAAACAATACTTTCTTTAGACTATATATTCTATTGTATGAGAGAGTATACAGTTACAAGATTTTGTCAGTAGTTAGTTGACACACTGGGTGTGTTTCTCGGCCAGAGCCCGACATAACGCTGACAACCTCTCAACATATATGAAATGTACAAAAATATTTTTTTAAAAACGACTGCATATCAGAGAAAGGCATATGAAAGGAACTTGTTACATGTTTTAATCCAATTTAAATGATTTTGTCGAACCTTGATGAGCAGGGCGTACCCCTTCTTGTCGGTGGTCTGGTTCCCACCTTCCCTGAAGGCTGGATATTCCCAGTCGAGGTCGAGTCCGTCGAAGCCGTGCTCCCTGAGGAAGGAGAGGGCGCTGTCCACGAAGATGCTTCGCGTCGCCTCGCTCTCGACGAGTTGAGAGAAGCGGCGCGACCCCTCATTCCAGCCGCCGACTGCCAGCAGGGTCTTGAGGCCGGGGTTGTGGGACTTGAGGTGCACGAAGCTGCGGTAATTACCTGCAAACAGAAAGCAAAGACAAATAGTACAGCCCAGTGGTTGCACCCTAGTTGGATTTCCGGAAAATTAAATATATAGATCCTCCCGACAGGTTGGTAGGTACTGGTTTCCGGTCTAAATCGGGTGGCACTTGACTACCTTCGGGTAGATGGGGTCAAAGAAGAAGTAGTCCACTCTCGAATAAAAATGGCTTTTATCATGCCTCTCAAAGACACACGATATCTTCGAAGGACCGGTATAAGAGGTCTGCTAACTTTCGAAATGTCTCTTACTAAAAAAAAAACTAGTCTAGAGGTTCGGCAATCTTGCATTTTGCATGGGTGCCTTAGGCACGAATGTGTTTATTACAGAGTCCGATATTTTGGAGCTTTTTTAGCGTCTAATTATTTAATAAAATGACAGTCCTTAAGTCATCAGGGACGCGACAGTCCAGTGGTTAACGATCAGGAATTGCACTCGGATGACCAAGGTTCGATTGCGGCCACTACCAAAACTGTCGCCGTGTTCACGCGGAGTACGACCACGTCAAACATGTAGATCCGTAAGTCCTTCCGACAAGTTGGTGGTAGGGGAAGGAGGGTACGGTCCTTGTGGATGCCTCCTCCACTGGGTTCCGGTCTAAATTGGGTGGAACTTCCCGGCCGTCCAAATAGATACCTTTTACCTTTCTGGTAGGCCGGACGGTCTGGGTCAAAAAAGAAGAAACCCCTAAGTCATCATCTGTGTCCTTCTGATATGACAACACGGAGTTGGTTTAGATCCCAGAGCTGCACCCCTCTACCAAAATGAAATCAAATGACTTGAATTGAGATGAGCACGCAACTGAGGCAATGCAACGAAGACGCATAGAGATGACGCTAGTTCTCTTGTTTTCAGTGTTCGGGGGATTGATTTCGAACTTTTGTACTATTTCGTCCTATTGTAGCGTTTCGGTCTCGTGTCAATACGGCTGACAAGGAGGCAGATCCGATCCTAGTAATCGTAATCATCGTATAGTCTACTAAAATGGTAGTGGTACGGCAAAGAGACGAAACGGGCCTGTATTGTTGTTTCTCTTGCAGACGAAACGGGCCTGTATTGTTGTTTCTCTTGCAGACGAAACGGGCCTGTATTGTTGTTTCTCTTGCAGACGAAACGGGCCTGTATTGTTGTTTCTCTTGCAGACGAAACGGGCCTGTATTGTTGTTTCTCTTGCAGACGAAACGGGCCTGTATTGTTGTTTCTCTTGCAGACGAAACAGGCCTGTATTGTTGTTTCTCTTGCAGACGAAACGGGCCTGTATTGTTGTTTCTCTTGCAGACGAAACGGGCCTGTATTGTTGTTTCTCTTGCAGACGAAACGGGCCTGTATTGTTGTTTCTCTTGCAGACGAAACGGGCCTGTATTGTTGTTTCTCTTGCAGACGAAACGGGCCTGTATTGTTGTTTCTCTTGCAGACGAAACGGGCCTGTATTGTTGTTTCTCTTGCAGACGAAACGGGCCTGTATTGTTGTTTCTCTTGCAGACGAAACGGGCCTGTATTGTTGTTTCTCTTGCAGACGAAACGGGCCTGTATTGTTGTTTCTCTTGCAGACGAAACGGGCCTGTATTGTTGTTTCTCTTGCAGACGAAACGGGCCTGTATTGTTGTTTCTCTTGCAGACGAAACGGGCCTGTATTGTTGTTTCTCTTGCAGACGAAACGGGCCTGTATTGTTGTTTCTCTTGCAGACGGTCGAAGCGGCTGCCTTACCTGGGCTCATATGCTTTTCCTTCACCAGGCAGAGGATTCGTTTTTGAAAGAGACTTGGATGAGTCCATTGCACAACAGCATTTCGTCGGTGATCACGGAGGGATTGCGTAAATTGGACGAAATTTCAAATTCAAGTCCGGAAATGTCTTGTGCACAAGCTACTCACCACGAAGGATCCAGCGCTATAAAAATTATAGACGCGCGACTCGGCTCAAGGGCTGCCGAAATTGTCTAAGATATGCGCCAATCAGAAATGGGCAGAACACCCAGCCGAGTGGGGACAGAAATAAGAGCAACGTAGTATCCACCTGGCGGAATGGATTTGTTATTATCCTTTTCGATTGAAAAATAAAGCCCTGCGCCATGTGCTTATAGTGAAAAAGGACTTGCGAATCCGGCAGAAATAACGGCGGTTTTTGAATGCCTCTGTAAGTATCGTTGGTATATAACATGAAAACATATGTAATTCTTAGTAAAATATGTATAATTCTCAAACCTTTCCTCACCTTGTTCGACATCGTTGTAAGGGTCGAAAGGCTGCAGCTCGAACTTCTCGGACAGCGAGGCGAAGGCATAGATGATGTGCGTGCAGAGGTGGGGATTGATGTTTTCTGGAGTGAACTTCGCAAGGCCCGGCCTGTACACAGCCCAGTTGGAGTAGTAGCAGACCAGCTTCGGATCATGGGTGGAACCCTCTACAAGACATGGAAAGCAATAAAAACTAACTTGAAATGGCTTTTGTTAAAAATGAATCCACTTCAATGAGTGAAGTTGACTCGTACCTTTGGACGGAAGATAACTCAGTTCCAGATAACTCAGTTGTAGATAACTCAGTTCCAGTAACTCAGTTGTTTTTATCATGTAGACACATGATCAAAACAACATCGTAATCATTCAACGAATATTTTTTTAATTTAGCGTCGTTTTGCGCTAGTCTTCAGAAAAAAATGTCAGCCTTATATCACTCATTTCATTTCCTTGTTAGTTCCATTTACTTGTTTTCTTCGAGTGGGCGCTTAGACCGAGAAAATTTTTAAAAATTGTACATTTATTTCAATGCATGACTTTCCTACAGAGATAATTATTTCTTCTTTCAGTTTCTATTTTATTAAAATCTATTTTAGAATGTGAAACTAGCTGTCACTAAATACAGTTTTATAGCAATCAGTTTTTTAGCAAGTCTTCGACCACGCAACGGAAGCAAAAGCCCCGGCCCTTCTCACAATCTCTTCTCATGCGGGCTCTGGCCGTCCCTCTTCTCATGCGAGCTCTGGCATTCTCTTCCTCATGCGAGCTCTGGCATTCTCTTCCTCATGTGAGCTCTGGCATCCCCTTCCTCATGCGGGCTCTGGCACCCCCCTTCTCATGCGGGCTCTGGCATCCCCATTCTCATGCGGGCTCTGGCCGTCCCTCTTCTCATGCGAGCTCTGGCATTCTCTTCCTCATGCGAGCTCTGGCATTCTCTTCCTCATGTGAGCTCTGGCATCCCCTTCCTCATGCGGGCTCTGGCACCCCCCTTCTCATGCGGGCTCTGGCATCCCCATTCTCATGCGGGCTCTGGCCGTCCCTCTTCTCATGCGAGCTCTGGCATTCTCTTCCTCATGCGAGCTCTGGCATTCTCTTCCTCATGTGAGCTCTGGCATCCCCTTCCTCATGCGGGCTCAGGCACCCCCCTTCTCATGCGGGCTCTGGCATCCCCATTCTCATGCGGGCTCTGGCCGTCCCTCTTCTCATGCGAGCTCTGGCATTCTCTTCCTCATGCGAGCTCTGGCATCCTCTTCCTCATGTGAGCTCTGGCATCCCCTTCCTCATGCGGGCTCTGGAATCCCCATTCTCATGCGGGCTCTGGCCGTCCCTCTTCTCATGCGAGCTCTGGCATTCTCTTCCTCATGCGAGCTCTGGCATCCTCTTCCTCATGTGAGCTCTGGCATCCCCTTCCTCATGCGGGCTCTGGAATCCCCATTCTCATGCGGGCTCTGGCCGTCCCTCTTCTCATGCGAGCTCTGGCATTCTCTTCCTCATGTGAGCTCTGGCACCCCCCTTCTCATGCGGGCTTTGGCATCCCCATTCTCATGCGGGCTCTGGCCGTCCCTCTTCTCATGCGAGCTCTGGCATTCTCTTCCTCATGTGAGCTCTGGCATCCCCTTCCTCATGACGGCTCGGGCACCCCCTTCTCATGCGGGCTCTGGCATCCCCATTCTCATGCGCGCTCTGGCCGTCCCTCTTCTCATGCGAGCTCTGGCATTCTCTTCCTCATGTGAGCTCTGGCACCCCCCTTCTCATGCGGGCTTTGGCATCCCCATTCTCATGCGGGCTCTGGCCGTCCCTCTTCTCATGCGAGCTCTGGCATTCTCTTCCTCATGTGAGCTCTGGCATCCCCTTCCTCATGACGGCTCGGGCACCCCCTTCTCATGCGGGCTCTGGCATCCCCATTCTCATGCGCGCTCTGGCCGTCCCTCTTCTCATGCGAGCTCTGGCATTCTCTTACTCATGCGAGCTCTGGCATTCTCTTCCTCATGTGAGCTCTGGCATCCCCTTCCTCATGCGGGCTCTGGCATCCCCTTCTCATGCGGGCTCTGGCATCCCCATTCTCATGCGGGCTCTGGCCGTCCCTCTTCTCATGCGAGCTCTGGCATTCTCTTCCTCATGTGAGCTCTGGCATCCCCTTCCTCATGTGAGCTCTGGCATCCCCTTCCTCATGCGGGCTCTGGCATCCCCTTCTCATGCGGGCTCTGGCATCCCCATTCTCATGCGGGCTCTGGCCGTCCCTCTTCTCATGCGAGCTCTGGCATTCTCTTCCTCATGCGAGCTCTGGCATTCTCTTCCTCATGTGAGCTCTGGCATCCCCTTCCTCATGCGGGCTCTGGCATCCCCTTCTCATGCGGGCTCTGGCATCCCCATTCTCATGCGGGCTCTGGCCGTCCCTCTTCTCATGCGAGCTCTGGCATTCTCTTCCTCATGTGAGCTCTGGCATCCCCTTTCTCATGTGAGCTCTGGCATCCCCTTCCTCATGCGGGCTCTGGCATCCCCTTCTCATGCGGGCTCTGGCATCCCCAATCTCATGCGGGCTCGGGCCGTCCCTCTTCTCATGCGAGCTCTGGCATTCTCTTCCTCATGCGAGCTCTGGCATTCTCTTCCTCATGTGAGCTCTGGCATCCCCTTCCTCATGCGGGCTCTGGCATCCCCTTCTCATGCGGGCTCTGGCATCCCCATTCTCATGCGGGCTCTGGCCGTCCCTCTTCTCATGCGAGCTCTGGCATTCTCTTCCTCATGTGAGCTCTGGCATCCCCTTCTCATGCGGGCTCTGGCATCCCCATTCTCATGCGCCGTCCCTCTTCTCATGCGAGCTCTGGCATTCTCTTCCTCATGTGAGCTCGGGCATCCCCTTCCTCATGCGGGCTCTGGCAACCCCCTTCTCATGCGGGCTCTGGCATCCCCATTCTCATGCGGGCTCTGGCCATCCCTCTTCTCATGCGAGCTCTGGCATTCTCTTCCTCATGTGAGCTCTGGCATCCCCATCCTCATGCGGGCTCTGGCACCCCCCTTCTCATGCGGGCTCTGGCATCCCCATTTTCATGCGGGCTCTGGCCGTCCCTCTTCTCATGCGAGCTCTGGCATTCTCTTCCTCATGTGAGCTCTGGCATCCCCTTCCTCATGCGGGCTCTGGCACCCCCTTCTCATGTGGGCTCTGGCATCCCCATTCTCATGCGCGCTCTGGCCGTCCCTCTTCTCATGCGAGCTCTGGCATTCTCTTCCTCATGCGAGCTCTGGCATTCTCTTCCTCATGTGAGCTCTGGCATCCCCTTCCTCGTGCGGGCTCTGGCACCCCCCTTCTCATGCAAGCTCTGGCATCCCCATTCTCATGCGGGATCTGGCCGTCCCTCTTCTCATGCGAGCTCTGGCATTCTCTTCCTCATGCGAGCTCTGGCATTCTCTTCCTCATGTGAGCTCTGGCATCCCGTTCCTCATGCGGGCTCTGGCACCCCCCTTCTCATGCGGGCTCTGGCATCCCCATACTCATGCGGGCTCTGGCCGTCCCTCTTCTCATGCGAGCTCTGGCATTCTCTTCCTCATGTGAGCTCTGGCATCCCCTTCCTCATGCGGGCTCTGGCACCCCCTTCTCATGCGGGCTCTGGCATCCCCATTCTCATGCGGGCTCTGGCCGTCCCTCTTCTCATGCGAGCTCTGGCATTCTCTTCCTCATGTGAGCTCTGGCATCCCCTTCCTCATGCGGGCTCTGGCACACCCCTTCTCATGCGGGCTCTGGCATCCCCATTCTCATGCGGGCTCTGGCCGTCCCTCTTCTCATGCGAGCTCTGGCATTCTCTTCCTCATGTGAGCTCTGGCATCCCCTTCCTCATGCGGGCTCTGGCACCCCTCTTCTCATGCGGGCTCTGGCATCCCCATTCCCATGCGGGCTCTGGCCGTCCCTCTTCTCATGCGAGCTCTGGCATTCTCTTCCTCATGCGAGCTCTGGCATCCCTTTCCTCATGGCGGCTCTGGCACCCCCTTCTCATGCGGGCTCTGGCATCCCCATTCTCATGCGGGCTCTAGCCGTCCCTCTTCTCATGCGAGCTCTGGCATTCTCTTCCTCATGTGAGCTCTGGCATCCCCTTCCTCATGCGGGCTCTGGCATCCCCTTCTCATGCGGGCTCTGGCATCCCCATTCTCATGCGGGCTCTGGCCGTCCCTCTTCTCATGCGAGCTCTGGCATTCTCTTCCTCATGCGAGCTCTGGCATTCTCTTCCTCATGTGAGCTCTGGCATCCCCTTCCTCATGCGGGCTCTGGCATCCCCTTCTCATGCGGGCTCTGGCATCCCCATTCTCATGCGGGCTCTGGCCGTCCCTCTTCTCATGCGAGCTCTGGCATTCTCTTCCTCATGTGAGCTCTGGCATCCCCTTTCTCATGTGAGCTCTGGCATCCCCTTCCTCATGCGGGCTCTGGCATCCCCTTCTCATGCGGGCTCTGGCATCCCCAATCTCATGCGGGCTCGGGCCGTCCCTCTTCTCATGCGAGCTCTGGCATTCTCTTCCTCATGCGAGCTCTGGCATTCTCTTCCTCATGTGAGCTCTGGCATCCCCTTCCTCATGCGGGCTCTGGCATCCCCTTCTCATGCGGGCTCTGGCATCCCCATTCTCATGCGGGCTCTGGCCGTCCCTCTTCTCATGCGAGCTCTGGCATTCTCTTCCTCATGTGAGCTCTGGCATCCCCTTCTCATGCGGGCTCTGGCATCCCCATTCTCATGCGCCGTCCCTCTTCTCATGCGAGCTCTGGCATTCTCTTCCTCATGTGAGCTCGGGCATCCCCTTCCTCATGCGGGCTCTGGCAACCCCCTTCTCATGCGGGCTCTGGCATCCCCATTCTCATGCGGGCTCTGGCCATCCCTCTTCTCATGCGAGCTCTGGCATTCTCTTCCTCATGTGAGCTCTGGCATCCCCATCCTCATGCGGGCTCTGGCACCCCCCTTCTCATGCGGGCTCTGGCATCCCCATTTTCATGCGGGCTCTGGCCGTCCCTCTTCTCATGCGAGCTCTGGCATTCTCTTCCTCATGTGAGCTCTGGCATCCCCTTCCTCATGCGGGCTCTGGCACCCCCTTCTCATGTGGGCTCTGGCATCCCCATTCTCATGCGCGCTCTGGCCGTCCCTCTTCTCATGCGAGCTCTGGCATTCTCTTCCTCATGCGAGCTCTGGCATTCTCTTCCTCATGTGAGCTCTGGCATCCCCTTCCTCGTGCGGGCTCTGGCACCCCCCTTCTCATGCAAGCTCTGGCATCCCCATTCTCATGCGGGATCTGGCCGTCCCTCTTCTCATGCGAGCTCTGGCATTCTCTTCCTCATGCGAGCTCTGGCATTCTCTTCCTCATGTGAGCTCTGGCATCCCGTTCCTCATGCGGGCTCTGGCACCCCCCTTCTCATGCGGGCTCTGGCATCCCCATACTCATGCGGGCTCTGGCCGTCCCTCTTCTCATGCGAGCTCTGGCATTCTCTTCCTCATGTGAGCTCTGGCATCCCCTTCCTCATGCGGGCTCTGGCACCCCCTTCTCATGCGGGCTCTGGCATCCCCATTCTCATGCGGGCTCTGGCCGTCCCTCTTCTCATGCGAGCTCTGGCATTCTCTTCCTCATGTGAGCTCTGGCATCCCCTTCCTCATGCGGGCTCTGGCACACCCCTTCTCATGCGGGCTCTGGCATCCCCATTCTCATGCGGGCTCTGGCCGTCCCTCTTCTCATGCGAGCTCTGGCATTCTCTTCCTCATGTGAGCTCTGGCATCCCCTTCCTCATGCGGGCTCTGGCACCCCTCTTCTCATGCGGGCTCTGGCATCCCCATTCCCATGCGGGCTCTGGCCGTCCCTCTTCTCATGCGAGCTCTGGCATTCTCTTCCTCATGCGAGCTCTGGCATCCCTTTCCTCATGGCGGCTCTGGCACCCCCTTCTCATGCGGGCTCTGGCATCCCCATTCTCATGCGGGCTCTAGCCGTCCCTCTTCTCATGCGAGCTCTGGCATTCTCTTCCTCATGTCAGCTCTGGCATCCCCTTCCTCATGCGGGCTCTGGCATCCCCTTCTCATGTGGGCTCTGGCATCCCCATTCTCATGCGCGCTCTGGCCGTCCCTCTTCTCATGCAAGCTCTGGCATTCTCTTCCTCATGCGAGCTCTGGCATTCTCTTCCTCATGTGAGCTCTGGCATCCCCTTCCTCATGCGGGCTCTGGCACCCCCTTCTCATGCAAGCTCTGGCATCCCCATTCTCATGCGGGCTCTGGCCGTCCCTCTTCTCATGCGAGCTCTGGCATTCTCTTCCTCATGTGAGCTCTGGCATCCCCTTCCTCATGCGGGCTCTGGCACCCCCCTTCTCATGCGGGCTCTGGCATCCCCATTCTCATGCGGGCTCTGGCCGTCCCTCTTCTCATGCGAGCTCTGGCATTCTCTTCCTCATGTGAGCTCTGGCATCCCCTTCCTCATGCGGGCTCTGGCACCCCCCTTCTCATGCGGGCTCTGGCATCCCAGTTATCATGCGGGTTCTGGCCGTCCCTCTTCTCATGCGAGCTCTGGCATTCTCTTCCTCATGTGAGCTCTGGCATCCCCTTCCTCATGGCGGCTCTGGCACCCCCTTCTCATGCGGGCTCTGGCATCCCCATTCTCATGCGCGCTCTGGCCGTCCCTCTTATTATGCGAGCTCTGGCATTCTCTTCCTCATGCGAGCTCTGGCATCCCCTTCCTCATGCGGGCTCTGGCATCCCCTTCTCATGCGGGCTCTGGCATTCCCCTGCTCATGCGGGCTCTGGCCGTCCCTCTTATCATGCGATCTCTGGCATTCTCTTCCTCATGTGAGCTCTGGCATCCCCTTCCTCATGCGTGCTCTGGCAACCCCCTTCTCATGCGGGCTCTGGAAACTCCCTTCTTATGCGGGCTCTGGCACCCCTATTCTCATGCGGGCTCTGGCCATCCCCATTCTCATGCGAACTCTGGCCATCCCCATTCTCATGCGAGCTCTGGCCATCCCCATTCTCATGCGGGATCTCGCATCCCCATTCTCATGCGGATTCTGGCATCCCCTTCTCATGCGGGCTCTGGCACCCCCCTTCTCATGCGGGCTCTGGCATCCCCATTATCATGCGGGTTCTGGCCGTCCCTCTTCTCATGCGAGCTCTGGCATTCTCTTCCTCATGTGAGCTCTGGCATCCCCTTCCTCATGGCGGCTCTGGCACCCCCTACTCATGCGGGCTCTGGCATCCCCATTCTCATGCGCGCTCTGGCCGTCCCTCTTATTATGCGAGCTCTGGCATTCTCTTCCTCATGCGAGCTCTGGCATTCTCTTCCTCATGTGAGCTCTGGCATCCCCTTCCTCATGCGGGCTGTGGCATCCCCTTCTCATGCGGGCTCTGGCATTACCCTGCTCATGCGGGCTCTGGCCGTCCCTCTTATCATGCGATCTCTGGCATTCTCTTCCTCATGTGAGCTCTGGCATCCCCTTCCTCATGCGGGCTCTGGCAACCCCCTTCTCATGCGGGCTCTGGAAACTCCCTTCTTATGCGGGCTCTGGCACCCCTATTCTCATGCGGGCTCTGGCCATCCCCATTCTCATGCGAACTCTGGCCATCCCCATTCTCATGCGAGCTCTGGCCATCCCCATTCTCATGCGGGATCTCGCATCCCCATTCTCATGCGGATTCTGGCATCCCCTTCTCATGCGGGCTCTGACCACCCCCCTGCTCATACGGGCTCTGGCCATCCCCCTGCTCATGCGGGCTCTGGCCGCCCCTCTTCTCATGTGAGCTCTGGCATTCTCTTCCTCATGTGAGCTCTGGCATCCCCTTCCTCATGCGGGCTCTGGCAACCACCTTCTCATGCGAGCTCTGGAAACCCCCGTCTTATGCGGGCTCTGGCATCCCTATTCTCTTGCGGGCTCTGGCCATCCCCATTCTCATGCGGGATCTCGCATCCCCCTTTTCATGCAGAATCTGGCATCCCCTTCTCATGCGGACTCTAGCATCCCCCTTCTCATGCTGGCTCTGACCACCCCCTGCTCATACGGGCTCTGGCCATCCCCCTGCACATGCGGGCTCTGGCCATCCCTCTTCTCATGCGGTCTCTGGCATTCTCTTCCTCATGTGAGCTCTGGCATCCCCTTCCTCATGCGGTCTCTGGCATTCTCTTCCTCATGTGAGCTCTGGCATCCCCTTCCTCAAGCGGGCTCTGGCCATCCCTCTTCTCATGCGGGCTCTGGCCATCCCTCTTCTCATGCGGGCTCTGGCCATCCCTCTTCTCATGCAGGCTCTGGCCATCCCTCCCATTATCATGCGAGATTTGACATCCCCCTTCTCATGCGGACTCTGGCTTTCCCTTCTCATGCGGGCTCTGGCATCCCCATTCTCATGTGGGCTCTGGCCATCCCCATTCCCATGCGGGATCTCGCATCCCTCTTCTCATGCGGACTCTGGCATCCCCTTTTTCAAGCGAGCACTGACCATTCCCCTGTTCAAGCGGGCTCTGGCCATCCCCCTTCTCATGCGGAATCTGGCATCCCCTTCTCATGCGGGCTCTGGCATCCCTTTTCTCATGCGGGCTCTGACCATCCCCATTCTCATGCGGGATCTGGCATCCCCCTTCTCATGCGACTCTGGCATTCCCTCCCATTATCATGCGGGATTTGACATCCCCCTTCTCATGCGGACTCTGGCGTTCCCTTCTCATGCTGGCTCTGGCATCCCCATTCTCATGTGGGCTCTGGCCATCCCCATTCTCATGCGGGATCTCGCATCCCTCTTCTCATGCGGACTCTGGCATCCCCTTTTTCAAGCGGGCTCTGACCATTCCCCTGTTCAAGCGGGCTCTGGCCATCCCCCTTCTCATGCGGAATCTGGCATCCCCCTTCTCATGCGGGATCTGGTATCCCCTTCCTCATGCGGGCTCTGACCATTCCCCTGCTCATGCGGGCTCTGGCCATCCCCCTTCTCATGAAGGCTCTGGCATGCGGGCTTTATGCGGGCTCTGGCATCTCCTTCCTTATGTGGGCTCTGGCAACCCCCTTCTCATGCGGGCTCTGGCCATTCCCATTTTCATGTGGGCTCTGGCATCCCAATTAGTTTACACGCTCCGCCGCCTTTTTCTTGCACAGAAGAAACAAAAATTTAGAACAAAAATTCTTGTAATATAAAATCGTAAAGATCCCATCTGGAGCCGAAAGACAGACAAGCGACTTTCCGTGTGAAAGTTCTCTTGAATCACAAATTTAAGCGTAAAGAAATTAACAAATATAGTGACCAAAAAAATTGAAATTTTGTAGAGCTAAGATACAAACTTCACGATAACAAAATTTCAAGACCAAACCAAAGATTTTTTGACGGAATTTAAATATTGAGCCTTACGTTACTTTGAAATGAAAGTTAATCAGTTTTAATTGAAGTTTTACAATTTGCGCGTTATTCTCTACGTATTTCGCGCGTTATTTCTACATATCGCGATTTTTTCTAATTGAACTTTTTCTTTTGGTTGGTTGGTTGGTGTCGTGTCCCTAACATATTTATTAAGGAAGAATAACTCTTTCTTTTCTTAAGAGAGTCAAAACCCCATTTTTTAGAAAATACCTTATACCGGAAGAAAGTGTATGAAAAAATATACTTCCTTCCTGGTCATGGCCCATTTATGACATTTATTTATATGACCTCTTATTTCAAAATTAAATCCACATCCAACTATCTTTGTAATAATTTCGGAGGTGTGGATCATTGTTATATCATGTCCATATACAAAATTGTTTCATCTTTCTAAACCTTCTTTAATCAATCAACCCTTATGGTTTTCAAATATTTGTAAAAACCCTCGCTCTAATGAAAATATCAAAAACTGTTTCTTAATGTCAAAAGTATGTCTGAAAAGGTTCCAATGTAGGACTTTGATGATGATGGTCCCGAACCAGACTCGAACTCGGGACCTAGAGCTTACAAGACCAACATTATAAGGTTAGACCAAACGCTATCTTCGGATCCGAACTTATAATTTGGATACAGATTCCTAGCATCTTCGATCGATGGTTTGGGCAGGGACAGAATCGGCTGCTGCAATAGTAATGTGTTGGCTACTGCTTTAAACTATAGGATCCATAAAATTCTACACTGTTCCAAATTTTATTAACTTTTCCAATTAGTGTATTGTTATTTCTGTGCCAGTCTCTGTAACTGCCCCATACCCTTTGGGTGAGCGGGGCAATAAATAAATAAAAAAAATAATGTTATTCGGCACGTATTCCAGAAGGAACCGCTTAAGAAAATGCTGCTTTAATTCATTTCCTTTTCAATCATCTTATACTTGCCCGCTTTCCTCGTTTGTTCGGGCGCTGATTCGCGGGCGAGGCGCATTTCAATTGGAAAAACGCGTGTCTCCCAATTGAGTTCGTTCCTATACTACTGCATGCCGTCCCAGGAACAAAGCTACTCACTGTTTTGTCCCGTGGCTGCGGCGGAGAGCGCAAGCACCAGAACGACCGTCCATGGGTCCATAGCAGCCCCTGAAAGAAAAATATACATCACAATGAACACCCAACACAAGCGTTTCTGATACAAGTCATGGGCAGTTCGCTTTTTAGCAGAGATGGACGTGATACAAACAACGCGATACTCTCACTCGGAACGCTTTCAGAGGTCGCTGTGCAGCAGGTTCTGTCACGAAGATTCTTAGAAATCGAAACCCATGTTTTCACGTCTTGTGGAAACGCTTTGATCTGTCACTTTCGTTCATTATATCTTTGTATTGGGGCACTTTTCAATACTTTGTCCAGAATATTCTCTTTACCCCTCAATTTTGTAATAGGCACATTAGAATATGGATCCATTTTTAACACTTTACAACAAAGTTGAAAAGTGTTTATGACTTTGTTCATTCTGTCTGTCTGTCTGTCCGTTAGCCCGATAACTGCCGTAAAAATGACTTAATCAAAATGAAATTTTAGTATTTTGTTTAGACGGTCTGTAGGACCTATGGGAATATAAGTGAATAATATCACCCAATTAGTTTTGGAATGAACCCGGGTTGAAAAAGTGAAATACATTGAGCCCTATGGGACCTAATTTTTCAAACATTTTTTAAGCGGATTTAAAATCCACAAATTGCTTCGAAAATTTTAGGTAATATTCAAATTGTTCCATAAAATATATAAAAAAATTCAGCGAAATATATTCAGTAGTTTTTTAAATAAAAATTAAAATAAAGCAACACCTCTTATATGATGCGATCACGCGACTGTGATATGAAAAGATCACGTGACCCACTTCAAAATGATATATGGCATCCATCTTGTCTCAAAATCGTGATTTTTAAAGTTCTTTTTAATTCATATTGAGTGTTGTATCCGTCCTAAAACCCCTTTATTTTTGCCTAAATTCTGTGCATCTACATACTGAAACAACGCAATGACAATATATTTCAGCTTAAATGCTCATTCAAATTTGATTATTTCAACAACAAAGCCTATTTTTCACCTATGTAAAATGTAAAGAGCAAAATATGCTGAATGAGTTGTATTAGAATTGCTGTATTTCGTTAACACAAAATCATTTAGTTCATGGAGTCTGCATAGCTGATATGATTGAAATATGCATTGATTTTACAAAGAGCAGGACGATTTTTTTCGATGAAGTTTTACGCATAGAGTTTAATTACTTGTAGCTCCATAGTCTTAATTTTTAAATAAAATAAATTATTGTAGTATTGTGATGAATGACATGAATGGGAAATTATTTATGAATGAAATGTTGCTTTTATAGAGAGCCAGGCGTGTTATTTTTTCTATAACGTCATTTAAATGAATTTCAGTTGTTTTTGATGAAGTTTTTAAATATAATAAATTATCGTTGTATTATGATAATTCTAAAATTATTACCGAGGAATGTATCACATTTTAGAGATGTTTAAACCAGACAATCTATATTTCAATGCCGTCATTTGAATGAAGTTCATTTTTTTCGATGAAGGTTTAAGTTTTCAAATATAATAAATTAATGTAGTATTGAGATAAGTTTTAAAATATTACCGAATAATGCATTGCATTTTAGACATGTTTAAATAAAATTGCATTGAAGTTGGAAGGTATTTCATAATCAATGCTTTAAGCATGATTGATCTCTCTTGTTCAATATGGCTCAGAAGGACATAAACGCTAAGCAGCAAGTGGCATCATTTCGTTACCAAGAACATTCAAAATTCCGGAATTTTCATCACAGAAAGCAAGGAACAGAAAAGAGTTTTTACACTATACACCTTGAACCAAAAATTCGACTGCAGGCATACCATTCAAATTTTCGTTATATTTTCATATCCAAGAACATTCTAAATTCCAGAATTTTCATCAAAGAAAGCAATTACTAGTAAAGAGAAGTTTTTAAACTATACATCTTAGGTCTAAGACTCTACTGCAGGTGTGCCATTCAATTTTTTTCGTATATTTTCATTACCACAGGGTGTACATAATTAAAGTTCCCCAATTCAGTGCTGCATACAGTCGTAACTATTCATCAGAAAATTATGAAACTTTGGGTACCCCTAAATAAAGGGCTGGGAAAGACATTTAACCAAAAAAAACTAGTTACAAATATCGTCACTAGAGGGCGTATTACTGCAAAACTAGCACACATGCACATTTTTGCAAAAACGTCACTTATCAGCTGTACACTATAAAAGGGTAAACATTCGCGGAAGAATTGGTTTCAGTCTCTTCGCCACTCCATATGACTTTGAGTTTACAATATCGTGTGAAACAGCGATTCAGCACCAAAAGCTTTGCGGAAATTTCGAAGTTTGAAGGGGCCTCGCCACTTCTAAAGAACTCTAAAAACTGATAACGAAATTTAAAGCAAGAGGGTCGTTGGCTGTTCATCCTGGAAGAGGGAGAAAGCCAGTTTCTAGAGAGGTCGGAGAGGAGGTTGCGGTTCAAGTGGAAGGGGACAGAGCTTCAAACTTTGGGCCCAGCGCTAGTGTGGGCAGTGTCGCAAAAGTGTCATTTTCTACTGTTCATATAAGATTTTCCGGAATATTCTACGGTATTATCCGTAAGAATTGCACTTGTTCAGCGTTGCTTCCACATGATTTTGCTGCACGACTAACATTCTCACTACAGTTTCTTACTAGCTTCTGAATGGCCTTGGAACATCTTGTGCTCAGACAAAGCACAATTTCATGTGCTTCAGCTCAGTGAATGCACACAACTGCCGAGTTTGGGCTGCAGAAAATAGATCCTACAGGTTCCGTTTCATTCCCCAGAAGTAGCGGTATGGTGTGGCTTTTCTGCATCATTTATTCTGGGGCCGTACTTCTTCGAGGAGTTAACTCCATCAGGTCCAGTGACATGCTCTATCAATGGGAGGCGATATGCATCGCTGTTAGAGGACTCTATTGTTCCGGCTCAGCAATGCCTTGACCGAACAGGCAGAGCTATAAGGGTCCACACATTACATGTTGTGTTAAAGATGTTCTCAAAAGACATTTTACATAAGAAAGGGTCATAAGCCACCACTTCCGTAATGTCTGGCCTGCCTGATCTCCAGACCTGAATCCACGCGACTTTTGGCTCTGAGGATATTTCAAAGATCTAGTCAGCCGTGACAACTCGAAAAACTTGCCTGATCTTAAAGACTGAGCTCGACTGTTGAACATGCCATTTTGAGATTTCAGAGGGTTGCTGACAATGGTGGCCATTATCCGTTAGGCTGACTAGGCACAGCGCCCAAGGTCTACGAACCTTTTTGAGCCCACAACTTGAAAAAATAAAAAAAAGACAATTTTTTTTAAAAAATGCAAATTTTAATTTAATATTTTTATTTAGATTCTTGTTCAATATTTCAAAGCTACTTTGCGACATGTTTTATGTGCAATATCATCGAAGGGCAATTATCGTTTTCTATTGAAAGTAGTGAAAGTGACGACATTTGCTGCCGACTGCTCCATTGTTGATCGATGATTGTTGATCGATGATTGTTGATCGATGATTGTTGATCGATGAGATCAATCAATTTTAGCTTTGAAAAGCTCTGTTTTCCTTCCGCACTTGTTCCAGAAATGAAGAGATAGACTCTGAAAGCTTCGGATTTCCGATCCACGTACATTCTTGAAAATAGTAAAAACTCTTCAATAAATCCATCTTCAAGATCTAGCGGATATTGTTTCACTAGTTCATTTGCCTTATGAATGACTTATTATGATTTGCTTTATGATGTAGTCATAGATCTATCCAATAGGAAATTGAACGTTTTCGTTATCTCAGTTATAAGTGTGTTGATTATAGGATAAAATGAATGTATGCGAAACTGGAAAGCGAGTTTACGTTGCTCGTCTTACTTGTAATCCAATGATGTAAGTTGTCTTGTCACAGTTTCAAATAGATCAAATGTATTTCGAGTTATCCGAAAATGTGTTAATAGATTGACATATAATTTAATAACAGTACATTACTCGATGCCAGGTTCCTCTAGAGCTTTATTGACAATATCAATATTTTGTAGTAAATATTTTCAAATTACGTACATCAGCGCTGTTTCAAAATTATCAATTTTTTTCATTAAGGAACTTGCCTCATGAACAGCTGCTGGAGGTTGGCGTTTACTTTCAGTTACATGAAACAACGTTTGACGAATTTTAGAATAATTGACAAACAGAGCGTTGACAGCATCGTTTCGTGCAAACCATCTGGTACCTGATACATTTTTTACATAACCGTTTTTTATGTTGTCTGACAGTTTCGACGATCTCTGCGGTGACGCGGAAAAAATACATAATTTTTTTTGCAAAATTTCGGAAAAATTCAGTGCTTCTAAACAACCCTCCACTGAAGTGGATCCAACAAAGTTAAAGCTGTGTAATCTAGCTTGCACACCGCAATATATCCCACTCGTGTTGCCAGCGTTCTCATGAGTGTGTGATCTGCAGTTTGCAGTATTGATAGTTTGAAGTTCGAGAAAATTTCGTACAATATCGAATAAGTATTTTCTATCATACTGTTCGATTGGAATAAATGTAACAAATTGCTTAACAACATTTCCATCTTTCTTTACATATCGAATTATAATTGTCAACTGATCAATATGGCTAATGTGAGGAGTTTACTGAGTCCATAATTATTTAGCATCTTTAATTTCAGATAGCAACTGTCTTGTTACTCGAGATCCCAATATATCAATGAATTGATCACATATAACAGCAGAAATGCCTTTTCCATATCTTCGAATATGCTCAGCTGTAGAAATGGATCAAAGTTCAGATAAAAAATCGACTCAAGATAATTTCCATCGAGGACACAGTTGTGCAATTGAGTGCCCCACGGAAAGCTAAACCTCGTTCAGCAAGAAATTTTATTACAGTAGCTATTTTTTTCAGAACTTCAACCCGGTATGCACACACTTTTTACTTTCCCTGCAATACATGATAATGTATAGGGAAAATATTGGAATCATGTCGAAAATCGCAACTCGAGTTTTCGACGGATCTACACGTTTCGAGACCTCTAGAATACGAAAAAACCATTTTTAGCGTGACGTCTGTGTGTGTGTCTGTCTGTACGTCTGTCTGTCTGTCTGTCAAAAAGTCATGTAAAATTAAAAAAATACATATATTTCCTATTGAGAAACATGTTCACTTTTCATATGTAATACCATGCAATACATTGTTGGGTGACATCATTCTCGTGGATCTAGCTCGTTCCATTCATGAGAAAAGATACTTCGAGTCATACTTTTGTGTTTGAACGCCAATAGTCATTTATCTGCTATAAGAATAACTTATTTCTCCGTCAGTAAAGCTTGGCGAGATTTTGGCGACGAATTTGGCGGAATGTCGCCAACTTGGCGGAATGTCGCCAACTTTTTGAAATGTTGTCAAATTAAGGAAAATCTTGCCAAATGGATTAAAATGACGCTAAATCAATGAAAATGACGACTAATTGTCGAAAATTCAATATCTTGGAAAGAATAGAAGTATCTACTATAAGGACAACCTATTTTTTTTACTGTAAAAGTAGTAAATTCATTGCATTAAAGAAAATCATGTGTTGCCCACATCAGATTTTTTTGTTTCGTTTCTGAGAACAAGTTTCATGTCCAGCAGACATTTTTTTTACCTAAAAATTATACTAAATAATAATAATAATATAAAATACCTAAAAATATCCCCCCATAGGCGTTAGAATTAGAATTAAGTGAAATTTATTTTTTTCAAGCATGGTTATTGGTCAAATATTAACAATTTACATTATCATGCATTATTATTATAATTATCATTGTCTACGCAATCAAAATTTTGAAGATGTAACTTACCTTATAAAAACCATTCCTTTTATTACTCATGTGAGGATTCTATTATTCATGATTATTGTATGCTAATTTTACTTTTCATTATGCTAATTTATGTCCGAAACTCTGATTCCGAGAATCACGTACTCACGACTGGCCAGGACTCTAAGAAGGGCAGACGTTAGATTTTCAGAGCGTTCGTATGCAGATAAGAAGCATGAAATCGTGAGTCGTCGTCGTTTAGCTTCTTCCTTTCTACCAAGTTCACGTGTGCTAATCATCCATGAGGGATAACATCGAAGTTATAGCCTCTACAAGTTGTGAGTATATATCTGTGGTATAATAGTTTGATCAATGTAGATTTAGTTCAGTAAAAGATGTTAAGGTTGAATTGCGGTATAGATTATCATGTCAGCGGATTAAGATATGGTATTGCCAGCTTTGTAAATATTCTGTATATGTAATTGTATTTTTAGTTATCAGCGAAGTTAGCTGGAATAAATTAAGTTGTTTGTAAATGTCGTAATTTCTTTTTCGAATTCTAGTCATTGGGTTATGGGAAGATTAAGTAGAGTGAAGTAAATTACACTGGTGCATAAAAAAGGCATGATTTTAAAAAAGTAGTAGAATAGGACCTTAAAAATACTTTTTCAATGCCGCCCGAACAGAGTAAATCGGTAGCAAACTTTACAAAGTAGAAACCTTTACAAATTGTAAAGGTTTCTACTTGTAAAGGCCCGAACTCATTAACCCTGTAGGTTACGGCAAAAAGGTCGAAATTAGGTTGTTTTTAACAGTTTCGAAGCAAAGCGCCTTTACAATGGCGCCCGAACGTAAAGAAGGATAGCGACAATTGTGGTGTTTAAATAGTGTTATGCAGTGATTTTGTGTAGTAATATTGTTGTTCGTCGAACTCTAGTCATTAGGTTATGGGAAGATTAAGTAGAGTGAAGTAAATTACACTGTTGCATAAAATAGACATGATTTTGGAAAGTCGTAGAATAGGACCTTAACAATATTTTACAATGCCGTCCGAACAGAGTAACTCGATAGCGAACTTTACAATGGCACCTGCAAAGTAGAAGCCTTTATACTCATCTTATAACTATTATAATCATTCCGTTTTAAACAGACGTAACACACGCTATTAAACTCTAATAGAGGTAGTCCTTATCAGTGTTGCCAAATTCGGTAAGTGGAATTTCCTTTACAAATGAAAATTCCCTTTTTACGAGTAAAATTCCCACGTTAAGTGGTGCCACCTGTTGGATTTTTTCGAATCATGAATTCTTTTGTTGCGTTAAACGCTAGCATAAGGTAGGTAACTGGCGTATATTTCAAAGGTTGTAACTGTTTTATTGAAATTAAATTAAGATGAAGTGCGTAATTGTGTATGAAAATATTTAAAAGGTTAAATTTTATTTCCTATTTGCAGAAAGCAAAGTCGTAGGTTGGGGGTTTTCTTAGGGACCAGTCCCCCCTCTCTTCGAAACTTCAATTTTCCAGTGTTTCGCAATTGAACTTTTAAGAAAAAAATAAAATATGTCATTGTGCCCCTAAAAAAACGACATAATTAGCCAAAAGATAAGTAAATATTTTGGACTGGGGGAGGAGCTTCTAAAAGTAAAAGTGCCTAGGGCCTACGAAGGGCTTAAAACGGCCCTGATTGCTGCAGATAAATGTGTAATTGTTTAATAAAATAAAAATACGCCCTCTAGTGGCTATATTTAGAACAAAAACTTTTTTCACTAAATGTCTCTTTAATTATAGATAAGGAGTTTATTGAGATATTTAATGATCTCACTTTAGCAGATCCAACGTTTTTTAGAAGTGGACCGATTGACATTTAGTTGGGGGTAGACATTTCTCTGCCAATGTTTAAAGGAGAAACCATTAAGAGAGAAGAGAATATGCCAAATGCATTTCGTTCTGATATAGGTTGGCTTATTTATCTGCCAATGTTTAAAGGAGAAACCATTAAGGGAGAAGAGAATATGCCAACTGCATCTCGTTCTGATAATGGTTTGATTATTTCTCTGCCAATGTTTAAAGGAGAAACCATTAAGGGAGAACAGAAAAATGCACAACTAAAAAATATATTTCACTCAAGTGTCAATTTATTAATGGACTGTATAATATTACACAAATGAAAAAGAAGGCACAAAGTAATACACTCATGGTTACACCGTAAGTCCTTCTGAGTCCTGTGGGTCCGTAAGTCCTTCCGAGAGGTTGGTGGTAGGGGAAGGAGGGTACGGTCCCTGTGGATGCCTCCCCCACTGGGTTTCGGTCAAAATTGGGTGACACTTCCCGGCCGTCCAAACAATTACCTTACACCTTTCTGATAGGTCGGACGGTCTGGGTCTCAACAGCAACTCATGGTTACACAGGTTACCTTACACCTTTCTGGTAGGTTGGACGGTCTGGGTCTCAAGAACAACAACTCATGGTTACACACACAGGGCGCTACCCTCGAACTCAGATCCTCAAGAATTAAAAACCCGTTGTAGCGCGACTCATTTTGAAAAGAGCCATCTCGTGACACCAAACATATCCTCAGCCTTGAAGCCTCAGGGGGGGGGGAGGGTTCAACACTTAAGATTAAACTGATTATACTGAAAGGGAAAAGACATAATAACAACATATAAGTTAAAAATAAAAAATGTCACTAAATTCAGTAATTCAGTTCACGAATAGTGAGTTTAGTGGCAATGCACACAGTTTAGAAATAGGTTTTTTCAGTTCACCGTTGGCAGTACGTAATTCTACAACGCGCACCTTATTATCTTTGCCTGGACAAACATTAACAATCCTACCTAACTTCCAATGTAAAAGAGGAAGATTCTCATTTTTACTAGCACAAAACACCGGGTTGAAAATCACTTTGTAGTTTACACCACTTAGGCCTTTGTTGCAATCTGGATAAATACCCTTTACTCCAACGTTTCCAAAAATGCTGGAATAGCTTTTGCATATTTCGCCACCGATCAATGTGACTTATTTTCTCTGGGGTTAAGTCTGATTCTGGAAGGGCACTCATTGATGCTCCAATCAAAAAGTGGCCAGGAGTCATTGGGATCCGAAGAAGCTGCAGTCAAGGATCTTGAATTTAAAGAGGACTCGATTTGTGTCATTAGCGTTAAACACTCTTCAAATGTTGGTATGACATTCCCAAGACATCTCTTTAAATGATATTTTAGGGATTTAACTCTAGCCTCTCAGAGACCTCTAAAGTGAGGCGCGGAAGGAGGGTTGAAAATCCACTTGATGTTTTCGGATGACAATATAACTATGAAGTCGATCAATATTTATAGCTTTTCTAAACTCCCTACTGGCTCCTTTAAAATTCGTTGCACAATCACTATGTTTTTCAACAGGTTTACCTCTACGAATTATAAACCATTTTAAAGATGCTATAAAGGATTTTGTTGAAAGGTCTCCGACTATCTCTAAGTGAACTGCGCTGGTAGAGAAGCAAACAAAAAGACAAACATAACATTTTAGTAATTTTGACTCCTCTACCAGAACGATTCTTGATATTAAAAAGGTCCAGCAAAGTCTACACCCACAAGAGAAAATGCTCTGCTTTGGGTAACTCTTGAAGCAGGAAGATCAGCCATCCACTGTGTTGCATTTTGGGCTCGAAATCTGCAACAGATGACACATCTATGTAAGCATCTACGAATAGCATCTCTAGCGCTGATAATCCAAAACCTTTGCCGTAAAATAGACAGAAGTAATTGTGGGCCAGCATGAAGATGAACTTGGATGATAATAACTGATGATCAAATTTGTAATAGGATAATTCTTAGGTAAAATCATCGGGTGTTTTCTATTGTCAGATAAGTTGGCATTTGTAAGTCTTCCGCCAACACGCATAACTCCTGAAGAATCTAAAAACGGAGTCAAAGATAAAAGCTTGCTGTTTGATTTCAAAGGTTTCCCAAATTTTAGGTTAGTAAGTTCCTCAGAAAATGCAGATTGCTGTACAATCTTTACAATTAAGGATGTTGCGGCAAAGAGTTCCTCTGTAGATAAGTGGCTCTTTAAACGATTTTCCGGTTGTTTAGAACAATTATTTCTAAACCGCATACACCATGCTAATATTCTGAATAGCCTTATCCACGATGAGAATTTTGAAATTAAAGTTGGTTCTTGAACTTTTGAGACATGAGAATTATAACTCCTTTTCTCTTCCTTAAACACAATTTCACTGAACTCAGCGTCGATATCAATTTTCTGTTCTGTCATTTCAAGGGGTTGTTTTAATCATTGAGGTCCTTGCAACTACAAAGTGCTCTTCAAAAGTTCTGATGGAAGATAACCCCTAGTTCCGCAGTTTGCGGAATTCTCTACCCCATGTACAAAGTTCCATTTGACATTAGGAATAGCTTCTTGAATTTTGGATACACGATTTGCAGCAAAAGGCTGCCAACGACGTGGCTCAGAAGAAATCCACGCTAATGGGACTCGTGAATCTGTCCAAGCATAGACACAATTGATAGGTAATTCAATGTATAAGAGGACAACCTTCAGAAGATAGGATAGCAACAAAGCTGCACATAGCTCTAGTCTTGGAAGAGACTGTATTTTTAAAGATGCAACTCTGGTTTTTGCAGTTAACATATTCACTTGCAGATTTTACATATATAGCAGCGCAATGAGCTTTCTCCGAAGCGTCAGAAAAGCCTATAACAATGGGATTGCAACACGAACCAAAACGCGGAATTTGAAATTCGGATAACTGCGGCAACTCCGAGTAAAATTTTCTCAACTTTTTGTAAATTTTCTCATTAACAGGTTCATCCCAACCAATGTCATAACTCCACAATTCTTGTATTAAAATTTTAGCGTATACAATTACAGGTGCCAACCATCCTATTGGATCAAAAATCTTTGCAATTTCTGAAAGAATAGTTCTCTTCGTGCATGGTTTTTGGATGTTAGTGGATTAAGTAAAATGAAATGTATCTGTAGTTGGTTTCCAGTTCATTCCTAAGACCTTCACCTTTTTGTCACTATTAATTTCTATGGAAGTATTGTTGTCCCTACATTTTTCAGGAATATCTTCCAAGACTCTTGGCATATTTGAAATCCATTTCCGTAGTGTAAAGTTTCCTCTTTTCATCATCTCAAACATTTGTTTAGCTAAAAGTTTAGCTACCTCTTGACTTTGTACGCCTGAAAGCAAATCATCAACGTAGAAATCACGAATAGCTACATTAGCTGCCAAAGGAAAATTGTCTTGTTCATCCAATACTAGTTGATTCATGGCTCTTGTAGACAAAAAAGGCGCACAAGTAGTTCCGTAAGTAACCGTTATTAATCTATAAGTATTCAACGATTCGCTTGTATTTTCTCGCCACAAAATTCTTTGCCAATTTATATCTTCAGGATAGACTCTGATTTGCCTAAACATTTTTTCCACATCCGTGCAAAATGCAGTTTGATATGTTCTAAACCTAAGGAGAATGGAAAACAAGTCTTGTTGAATTCTTGGACCAGTCATCAAAAGATCATTTAAAGACAGACCTGAAGCATCAAAAACGACTCTTAATTTGGTAGTAGTACTGGATTCTTTCACTACACCATGATGGGGCAAATAGAAAGTAGAACCAGAAGCCACCTCATTGTCAGGAACCTTTTCCATATGTCCTAACTTATAATACTCACTCATGAAAGACTTGTATTGCTCATACGCCTCGGGGTTGGATAGCAATGAATTTTCCAATGATTTGAATCTTCGAATTGCTGATTGCCTTAAATCACCAAGCAAGCTTGGGGACGAATGGAAAGGAAATTTGACTACATAAAGCCCATTTTCATCTTTCGAAAAGGTAGATTTAAAATGATCTTCGCAGACTTACTCTAATTTTGTAAAATTTGAATATTCAGATTTTACAGAGTCTAGCTTTCAAAAATTAGTTAGTAACTCTTGTGTTTCCAATTAAATGTTGTTCATATTAATAGTAGGTTTAACTAGTTTAACTCAGAAGGAATAGTAAAACTACCTGAAATAATCCAACCTAGATCAGAACGAGATGCAGTTGGCATATTCTGTGCTCCTTTAAACATTGGCAGAGAAATGTCTACCCCCAACAAAATGTCAATCGGTCCACTTCTAAAAAACGTTGGATCTGCTAAAGTGAGATCATTAAATAGCTCAATAAACTCCTTAGCTAGAGTTAAATGGAGCAATTCTCCTATAATTTTATTAATTACAAACACTGGGGTTTTAAATGATAACTTATTTGAAAAATGTGGCACAAAGTTAATTTCTGAAATTCCATTAGTTTTAGCATCTGCTGATCCTAGACATGAAATGAGAAATTCAGCTCTTTTCTTAGATAGACCTAACCTCTGTAAACAATCCTCAGTTATTAAACTAGCTTGACTTCCAGGATCGAGCAATGCTCGACAAAGTTGTAACTTCCCAGAAAAATCTACTACTCTGATAAGGGCAGTACAAAACAGTACCCGTTTCTGACAATTAAAATCTGAAACACAAGAATTTATACGTGTAGGAACACCTTCAGCTATTGATGAATCTCTATAATTATCAGTATTATCACTATTTAAAACAGGTGTTGATTGTGGACAAAATACCTTAGTATTTGCTGATAAAGAATTAGAACTATTCGCATCTTGATTAATCACTTCAATACTATTCTCAGGTTGAACATAATGCAGCAAAGTATGATGATTTTTAGCACATTTTTTACACTTGTAAACACTTTTATATTAAGATACTCTATGATTTGGGAGTAAACAATTGAAGCACACATTTTTCTTCACCAAATTTACACGATTTTAAATGCTTAAGCTCAAAAATTTATTACACTTCATTAAAGAACGATTAGCCTTGCAATAAACACATTGAATATGGATCTCCGAAGCAAATGTTGAAACCTTTAGAGGAATGCTTTGTTTTCTAATAACCTGTTGTTTACTAGTTTGAAGAGTTCTTGAATGAAATTTTAAAAACTCTAACAATTCTTCAAGTTTTGGAATGTTATCTCCTTTCAGTGGACGTTCCCACCAACCTCTTGTCGATACATCTAGTTTGAATTGCACGATAAACATTAAAATAGTATCCGAAAAATTATCTACTTTATATTGTAAAGTCTCGAAAGACCGAATGCATTCTATCACAGTATCCACCAGACTCAATATTTGTGAAGGATTTTCTGATCGTAATGAAAGTAAATATAAAAGTGTTTTTATTAAAGCACACATAAGTTCTCTTTTATGCGAAAGTCTCTGTGAAAGTAACTCCCACGCAATATCGAAATTCGTATCCGAAATCGGTAGCGATTGTACAAGTTTTAGCACTTCACCTTTTAAAAAACGCTTTAGATACTGCAATTTCTGTCCACCAGACAACTTCTCATTATTCGAAATCGCAGCTTGAAGAAGGTCACTGAAAGACAACCATTCATCTATACTACAGCCAAAACTAGGAAGTGTTAACTTAGGTAGCTTGATATCTGCTGACTCAGAACATCTGGTTTCGTTAGGGTTAATAAGAATATTATTTTTAGAATTAGCTCTAGAAACTTTAAGAACCAACTCATCGATTGTATCACACAAATTTTGCTGCTCCGTAATGAAGTTCTGATTCCTCACATGAATAAAATATATTGTTAAACACAATAGTAGTTAATTCGTCACTAATATTCGTAAGTTTTGATTTAAAAAGTCCAAGTTCTGCCGAATCAGCACTATCAACACAAGAGGCCACTTTGTCTTTCAATTTCGTTAAATTAGCTTTAACAATTTTCTTTCTGGTCTTGAATGCTTTGAGATCCATTTTCAAAAGAAATAGAACGATTACACATTGATGTAAACAAAACACGGCTCGACGGACCAATCCAAATGGTGAATGAATGAATGTAGAAGAAGGCATAACTCAAAAATATATTTCACTCACTCAAGCGTCGATTTGTTAATGGACTGTATAATATTCCTCAAATGAAAAAGAAGGCACCAAGTAATACACTCATGGTTACACACACTCTCGAACTCAGATCCTCAAGAATAAAAAACCCGTTGTAGCGCGGTTCATTTTGAGACATTGAGCGCCATCTCGTGACACCAAACAAAGGGGTACCCAAAGTTTCATAATTTTCTGATGAATAGTTACGGCTCTATGTAGCACTGATTAGGGGAACTTTAATTATGTCCACCCTCTACTAAATAATTGAAGTCAACCTAGCAGTTGGCTAACTTTAAATGACAAAGAAATACACTAAAAATGACTTCCATTAAACTTAAGTAGTTTGCAAAATAGACTTAGCTCCTTATATCAGCATCAATATAGCGAACCATCCGTTTGCGTATTTAGGAGTTGTAGAAAAAATCAATTTGATTTCCCTTTAAAAATTCCCTGTTCGACGAGAATCTCAGTTCGATAAAAGGAGTTGATCATTTTTTACCGGATTCTTAGCATTTTGTAATTAGAACATATTTTTAAGTTTTCGTAGTACAGTACTTATAAATAATCAATATACAATATTGTTTAAGGATATTGCTGATTGCAGTGATTTTCAACTAAGCTTATGTTCCAGATTTCTCACAAATTTTCAAAGCACTTTTCATACGCGAGTGCCCGTAGAACGTTTTCCCGGGGGGAGGGAGCGTGTAAACTCAAGAATAAAATGTATACCATCGACTAGCTGGATGGTCGTCTTTGTTAACTTGAATATCCAAGGGGGAGAGTATCCCCCCTATGACTTCCTATTTAATAAAATGGTTGTTAAAAGTTCAACTCATATAGAAAACATTTAAAATGTTATACTTTGTATGTATTTATCTTACATAGGTAATATATTTTAAAATAGTGTGCATTTTATTCATTCTTAGCATTTTTATATTAAATTATTTTATTTTACTCACCAAGGAGATAAAACTTCTCGAAAGTGCGAACTCCAATATAAATTCATTTAGAAAGAAAAAATCTTTTCCAAGTTAAAACGCCAATCGCCCAGCCTCCCCAGTCGAAAGTCCGCTCTTGCCCGTACTAAGACAATGTAAAATATTAAAAATATCTGAAAGTTACAATAAATTTCAGTAACAGTATAGATGATTATCATTTTGATTGTAACAAGTTTAAACTTATAAAAATCAAGTATATGATCCAACACGACATCAATAGATATTCTGTAAAATTTTAGAACAAATAGAACAAACAGATTCAACCAAATTGCGGCATCCATTGTTATGGGATGCCGGCCGATCAGAGCATCTCCATAACAGTACCGGCGGCTGTGGTCGCGGGGTGGTGCTGACGAGTGGCGATGAATGAGTGAAAATTCCGTTGGTTGAGTTCCTCAGTGGGGCTGGATCGGACACAAGTCGACGGTTGAAGATTCCAAAGAAGGGTCGCGACGCCACTGGGATAAGACAGTATGGTGAGAAATCAAATGGTGAATCAATTGGCGCTGTGTGAAAAATCCCAAGTCGGAAGCTGCAGGAGGAATCGGGCGCTTCGGGATGGATGATTGCTTAGTCGATGGAGAACACATTTGCTGAAGACCTCTCAAATAGAGGTATCGAGGACCAATGGTTCAATATAGGTAGAGGCTTCCAAATATAGGTATAGGTACCAATGGTTCAATTGGAAAACGAAACGAATTCTTGATAACGAATGGGGCGTCTCGATTGAAGAAAAAGGGAACAATCTTGGCTTTAAACTAATTTAGGTTTATTAATTTCAAACATATACTATTTCAGAAATAAAACATCTTTCCTCGCTAATCCAAAAAATATACAAAATTGGAATCGAGAACATAGAATCTAACATCGAAACACAAAGTTCTCGATAAAACTTCGAACGATCAAAAACATAATAAATTTCTTTTTCAATCATCTCACATTCGAAATAGCGTCACTTAATAAAGCATTTTGATAACATTCAGTTTAATTTAGAACATCTTGAAAGTTTACGAATAGAATTCTTATTCAGTTACCCCCGTGGGCAAAACGCGACTTACCCCGTCCAAATCACATCGCCAATTAAAACTATTTACCAAAACCAGATATAAGCATCTTTAATGTTATTGCGCGTTCATGACGAAAGAAAAAGAGTTCCCGTGTTAAGGAATATGAAATGCAAATTCGAAGTACATGTACAAGCGCGCGGGAACAAAACCCTACACCAAGGTTTACCAAAACTGGCGGGAAATATCCAAAAGGGCCGAATACAGAAATGGCGCTTTATGAATTTGGAATAAATTTTCAAGAACAAGTTTTAGAATCGAAAGTAAATTAGAATTCTCCGAAAGTTAAATTCTGAAAGAAAATAATTAATAAACAAAGGCATACATTTCATAACAAAATCACGGCGGCCATGATGGCAAAGTAAAGCAATCTGCACAGTTTTTTTTTAAGCTAGATTTTGTTGAACACAGAATTGATCCATTTCCGTATTACATCCATCATATCATGGACGAAAAATAGACCAATACTGCGTTCATCATCCAGAACATATAATTCTGGGACGTACTTTGAATGACAAAGAATACGTTACTTATGGATTGGATGCATCGTTTTATGCATGGACGTGTTTTGGATCAATCTGGATATGATCTGGATGCGCCGTGTGGGACAGAAAGAAAGAAATAGGAAAGACTATACATCTTGGACCTAAGATTCGACTGAGGAGTACCATTCGATTTATTTTTTATTTCCTAATGCCATTTTTATTAATACCTTTAGCGGTATTTTCTCCTTGAATGGAGTTTTTAAACTATACATTTAGATCTAAAAGTCGACTGCAGGTGTATTAAAAATTTCTGCATGGATTGAATTTTAAATTCGTCTTACGCATATCAACTCTCACCAAATCTCCATTAAATATTTTGAAGGAGTGAAAGGTAATTTTTATAAACTGTTTGCAGTTTGCACTAGTTTAACATTCATTCTTTTCTTCAAGTTCTCCATAGTTTTTCCAAACACTACATTGTTCATCAGTTTAAACAAATCGTTTTCAAATAAATTTATCGCCAGCATTCTCTTCTCTGTGTGCATAAGGATTTGGCCAAGGTCCTTGATGGAAATGTAATAGTCGATAAACATTTTTCTAACCGAATTTCGTATAATGTTTCTTTAATGTAGAGCATATTTGACTTTATGATTTAAATTGGGAGTTAATGAGTCCTGTTCTGAGACCTGTACATGTTTTAGTCTATGTCTTCAGATGAATTACGATGAGATCAGAGATGAAAGGATTAAACAATCAAAACATTAGTGAACTTCTAAATATACCACATCACCACCCATTTCAATAATTGGAAGGAGGATCATAACTGCTGAGTACAAGTCCTCCTGCTGAGGATCTGTTTCGAACCAGGAAATAAATCCGTTATGAAAGGAGTGACACATTCAAATTTCTATGACCTGATGACTTTTTTAGTTGAAGACAGAATGGGATTTTGCAAGATGGCAGCGAGTTATGTAATACGCGACGACAAGTCAACTTTCACTCAATAAAACTATCCATCAAGTAGCCATCAAGAAGTTTGGATTCTAATAAAATAACGAATAGATTATGACAGGTTATATGGGTTATGACATGGGTTATATCGACGGGGGTTATTATATGGGTTATATCGACATGACAGACCAAGAGCATTTAAAACGTATACACGAGTGAGTAAGAATTTGAGCTCCAGAAATCCATCAGTGCGAATCCAAGATTCAGCAAATAAAAAACATGTTGTTCATTTTTAGCATCTTTATGCATAATGAAAGGTGGAAAAGAAAGTTGTTCTACGCATTCTGAGAGGAAATCTTCAAAAGAAGGACGAGATCGAACTTTTTAGAATATCCTTCGTATGAAGATCGATTGGCAGACACTATCTTCTCCCACTCATGTCCGCGAAGAAGGAAAAAGCGAAAATCGTGTCGCGAGCTTTTGATTTTGACCCACAAACGAAAGGGGTTTTCTTTTTTCTTTCGAGATTGGGCGAAGGTCGACACAAGGTCTGGACCCAAACCTCCTAACACACTTCCCAACGTTCGAAACACGGTTCGGATGCCGCGCTTCCAAAACATACCATCTTCCCCACTAGCTGGTCTGGATAATGCAATGGGAGGGGCATTGATTTCGAAATGTCGGGCACGAAATGATGTCTGAAATATTTGCGATTTCTGGCCGATACCAACAGGACCCCGAGTGGGTGTTAGTACTGTAGGCGGGATCGGGTGAAAAATGCCTTCTACTCTTTCCCACGCATCGAACTTCATCAGTTTCATTACATTTCAATTTTTCCGATTTAAAAATATTTTGAATGTATACTTTAAAAACATTTTATATTCTAATAATATATACGACACTCTCAAACCAAAACTACAAAAATTAGGGTTACATGTACACTACGTAAGCTCTAACACTACGCCCATCAAACTGTGCATTTTCGAGATGTATTTCAATTTAGAGAACTCAAATTAAAAAGTACTAGTGAAAAATTTTAAATGGATTGAAAACTGATTTTGCAAAGAAAATTTTATGCTTCTTGTTGGGTTGCATTTGGCTATTTAATAATTTTGTTTTTAATTTAAACGGGTTCAGGAGTCTTATTTACATAGTTATTCTCTTTTTAGTTATTACCCTTTTTACCATTTATTACCCTTTTTATTCCCTTTGATTTGATTCTAAATTTGTTGATCTCGGTTAAAAATTAATTGATTTATCGCGAGTTTTCAGTTTTATTTTATTTTCAGCTTCTTAAATATTTCAGAATTGTCCATATTTAAATTATTACCGAATTCGTATATTCCAAATCGTTTCACTTCATTTTCTTTTAATTATCGTCTGTTTTAAAAGTTCTTTAAAATTTTAAGTTTTTGATTGGTTGACCGTAATATTAAAATCGTCTGTCATTAATTATTTTATCGCTCATCGATAATTTTGTTTACGATGATGGCAGCGATGTTTGGTGGTTTATAAATAGACTCGCCTTCTCGTGTTATTGATTGGAATTTAAGGATGTGAAGCTATTAAACTAAATATTTTGATTCTGTTACACTTACAAATGACAATACTTGCTGCAATTACAAATGACAATACTTGCTACAATTACAAATGACAATTTAGTAAATAGTATTGCAAGATTTATGTATGCAGTTACAATGTGTACTTTGCCTAATATATCACCCACTGTATTTTATAAACAATGGACCCCACTATGGCCCCTTAATCTGCTGCTTGTAGTACACTCCAAAATATTTAATATAATAGACCAGTAACACACATTGATACATATACTACTCAAAGCATTGATAATCTAAATTACCTCAGAGGAATGCTGTTGTGAATCTGAGATGTGATTTAAATTTTTATGTCAGCTTTATATATTCATGAATACAGTTATCTTATCTGCAATGAGAGCCTGATTCAAACTCTGTGAACATCTTCTATAGGCGAAGTTCTCTCAAAAGTTTAATCTTTAGTAAATTAGAAGCCGGCCGCCTGGCGGCATTTAACATAAAAGTTCACATTATTGCTCCATATAGCAAGTTTTCTTGCTGCCATTGCAGATATTAACTATTCCATGTTGATAATATGTTTTCTGAAAATAAAAAAAATATCCCTTACTTCATATTATGTTATGCGAATGCGTACTTAAACATATTTGTTCCGAAATTATTTTAAAACTGTGATTCGTGTACAGTAATAACTAAAACGTGTGAACCCACGAAAGTAAGAATGGCAAAACTAAACATTTACATGCATGATGATTTAAAAGAAAAAATTATATGCATCTTGAGATTGCTGTTTAAAAAAATCATACCAAATCTTTTCAGACATGGTTAGATGAGATGTGTGTTGGTAATTTTTCATTTTTATTTTATTTCAATAGCTTTGAAAATGAACTCTTTTCGCGCTGCTTTTTGAGAAGCAAGTAACTTTACAAGTCTTTGATTATTCAGTTTAATTTGAATCAGTGATGATTGGCGAAGCATGATAAAATAATTTAAGGAGGTTCGAAATTTTCAAATATAAAGCTGCATGATATATATTTTAGCTAGGTTACCTTTAAGACTTAAAGTGGAGTCAGATTATCAGATGTCGAACTGAAATGGGGTAAGAAGCGAAACAAATTAATTTAAAACAAAATATTGAGCAATAAATATATTTTTTTTTTTCAAAAACATTGCACAGACTGGATTACATTATACAGTACGTGAAAAACATTTAAATTAATTTACATATTATACTCAATAAACAGAAATCGGCAGACAAAGTTATTACAATAAATGCACCTTAGTGCGGCTGAATGGACCCGACGAAAATTCTGGGCACCCTATGCAATAAATGTGTACCCCTTCCTATTTTACGAATTCTTGATCTATTTTCATAAACGGTTTAGGCGACGCAGAGACCGAGTTATTGGTGTACTCGGATGACCCGAGTTTGATTCCCAGCTCCACACAGACTGTTTACTAGTTCACGCGGCGTACGGGAACGTTAAATATGGGGGTCCGAAAGTCCTTCCAAGAGGTTGGTGGTAGGGGAAGAAAGGTACAGTCTCTGTGGATGCCACCCCCATTGGGTTTTGGTCTAAATTGGGTGGCACTTTCCGACCATTTAGCGCGGCCCAGACCCGAGGGCTCCTGGATCAGATCCTATCTAATAATGCCACAATCACGGAAAGGTAATTGAACTTGGATTTGAAGACAAAGCTACAGCCCTCAGTGATGTACATTCAGATTCCTTATCAAATTTATGGAATGAGAAATGACCTTTCCGTGAGGGTGGCATTATTATATATGATCTGTTGTTGTATTTAAAACTGCATTAGAAGGAATATAGATATTTAAAAGTGTTCATTAAAAAATAAAATAAAAATTATCGGTATGAATAAAATTACGACAGCAGATGGCAGCACCCAAAATATTTTGGATTAAAATATAACTACATTCTATGTTTTATTGAGCATTAAATTTAGTTTTAATATAATCGAAGTTTTGCATTTTATTTTTCATTTTATTTGAGCAGAATTTCGGCGAAAAACGTGATCTGCGAAAGTTAACAAAGCGCGGATAGGGCAGGAGATTTACTGACTCTCATCCTTAATAGAAAGAGAAAAAAACTGTTCCTTGACGAATAGTTTAACCGGCAGCAATCCAATCCTTTCAAATGGTAAAATGCATCTTTAATTTTCCCGCGAGGAATAACTGTTACGATACCAACGAATAGAGTGATGGAGACGAGGAAAGACATTTCATACTCTATTTCGCAGGAGACTGTGACACATTCCAAGAAAATGGTGTCAACAAACTCATACGTATAAATAAATCGTATGGGAACAGCAAATGACTTTACCTACATAAAGCAATTGTTTGAACCACAATATCTGTTGCCGAAATCGGATAAAATGTTGTTTGAGACGCCTTCCAAAAGTACGTATTTCGAATTGAAATCATTAACCCATTTCTCTATCCGTATGCCGCCAACTTGACGACTTTTTATCGGTGTCAAATTCACGGAAATGTTGCTCATTCGATAAAAATGTCGCCAGTAGGATAAAATATCAATGAAATTGTGTTTTGTTAGGGGATAGTATTGTAAGGACGTTTCGGTAGAATCTTTCTGTCAGTTCCACTTCGCCACAAATTAGACTTTTTAAAATGTCGTCCAATTGATTAAAATATCGCCAAATTATCGAAAATTCCGCCAAATTGATAATAGGACTCTAAATTAATAAAAAGGAAGCCTGATTGATTATTTGGCAAAATGAAGTTGAATTTTCTTGATAATCCCTGTCGCTTTTTGGGAATTTAATATATTGGATTGAAATTTGAAAGAGTTTTACTGTTCGTGGAAGAGATAAGTTTTGTTACGCGATATGTTTCAATGGGCAGTCGTATAGGAAATAATAATATTGATTGAGATAGTAGAAACGCAAGTGCTGCAGGTGGAAGGTAATGTTCTCGCATGGCAATAATTAAAGATAAAAATTGAAGCAATTTAGACCTTGTTGTAATATATAGAATTGTATAAACTGATAGTTTGTGTCTCAATCCATTCCTAAAATTAAAAATATGATGTGGACAGCACATAACTTTCCTTGCAGACTCGTATTCACGTTCTCTATTTCTTCAATAATTCATTATATTGAGTTTCATGGCACAAAATAACTCCCACAATTATTTAAAAGGACACTGAATTTTCACTTTGAATTCAATTTTCGTTCTCAGTTGGACTTTTTTTTCATCGTTGGCACAGCGTCCATGCGGAAAAACTAAAATATCTCGAGAACGGCTACCCCTGGTGTAATGGGGTTGGTCTTATACTTTTCATTGTTAAAAATTATGTATAAAATAAGCATTTAATTGATATATTTGAGCATACGTAGTATTTTATTTTAGATTTTTGCGGGCCTTTTCGCAACAAAAAGGAAGGGCTACTTTTTCCCGAATCGTACCCAAATCGAATCAGCACCAAGGTCACGCACAAGTGATTCCATTCGTTTTTGAGTTGATCGAGTGGATACATCCATTGCACGGGCAGACACACAGTCAGACACATAGTCAGACACACACACAGACGTTACGCTAAAAATAATGTTCTAGAGGTCCCGAAACGTGTCGATCCGTCCAGGGCCGATCCTAGGGTGTCGGCCGCCCTCGTGCAAAGACCTAATGCGCCGCCCCTCTAGAGAATTTTTCATATTTTGACTAATACTTAACGTTGACATTATAAACTCATCTACCTATATAAGAGTAAAAAGTAAAACATTAATAATAATGCAAATAAAATTTGAAGTGTAAAACTTTATTTTTTGGCCAGCTAATAGGTTATAATAGCGACAAAATACTTTAACAAAATAATAAACAAACAAAAATATTACCTTTGAAATAAAAATAGACATTTTATAATTAGAAATGCAAAACAACAGTATTTACTCAGAAAATATAATCTAATAAAAAAAATACTAAAGCATAAATCTCGTGAAACGAAAAGTATATAAATCAGTCCTTCTACAAAAACTACCTAATAATTAACTATAAAATAACTTTTCTGGCTTTCTGAGAAGCAAATTTGTCAATAATTTCGGTGAAATCAATTTTTTCAGAGATTTGGGATTCAATAGAGATAATGGCCAAATCTGAAAGCCTTTCTTGTGTCATATTATTTCTCAAGTAATTTTTAATAATTTTTAATTTACTGAAACTTCTTTCACCTGAAGCCACAGAAACAGGTAAGGTTAAAAAAATTCTCATTGCTAGAGCAAAATTTGGAAAACAGGGAATGAGATCATTTTTTACTATAATTTCTAATATCTCAATTGGCTGTTTTTTACCTGGAAAAATATCTTTGAATGAAGTTATTTCATTAAAGAGTTGTATACCGTCTATATCTTTCCCAATACTTCCTTCGTCCTGTACCTGTAACTTAATATTTAAGTCCATGCAGGCCTTCATGAGATCATCATTAGAAATGTTGTGAAACTCATACAGAAAGCAGAATATAGAGTGGCACTCAGAAAATAAGGTAAATCTTTCATTTACCGAAGAGATCGCGTGATCAAGAATTGCAAAATAGAAAGCAGTCTTGAATTGCTGGAAGGGATTTGAAACTGGTTCATCACTGCCCTCATAATAAAAAAAAATGGACCTTTTTCCTGAGCTTCGAGATGGGAAATTCGGGATCAATACCTAAATCTCTAGCAGGTGCTGTTGCTGAATCGACAAATATTTTAATATTATCGTCAGATCCTTGGGAAACTAAATATTTTTTAAAATTATCTAAGTCTTCAAAGCATTCCGCGATGTTTAATTTAGAATTTTGAAGCATTTTACTCAATACATCAATTCTTGATAATAAATCATGCCAAATTAAAATTGAACACAAAAATTTAAATGTTTCAAGACTTTTAATTATTGATTCAGCCATTTTTGGTTTCGTGTCTCTGGTGGTATCTTCAATTAAGGCATTTAATGCAGTAATAATGTTTTGTAGGTCTTGTTTTAGAGATCTAATAGCAATGATACGACTTTTCCACCTTGTTTCACTTAATGGTTTTAAAGTTAGACTTTTCACGTGTTTTTTTAGTAAATCCCATCGATATGGGGACGCAGAAAAGTAGTTATATACCTCTTGTACCATATCAAAACAAGGAAGATCACTCATGCAAAAAGCATTGATTATGAAACACTTTCCAACTGAAATGCAATTTTATCTAAACATTTCTGAAAATCCATACATTCACCGGTGATATGTTTAAAATTATCACAATACTACAATAATTTATTATATTTGAAAACTTCATCGAAAACAAATGCACTTTATTCAAATAATGTCACGAAATATAAATCGCCTACCTCTCTATATAAAAACAGTGAATATTTCATTCATAAACTTTTTTCATTCCTTTCATTCAGCGGCGATATTTTTAAAATTATCACAATACTATAATAATTTATATTACTTAAAACGTAAATCTATGAAGGTTAAAATTACTTTCTAACTCCACGCTTAAAACTTCATCAAAAAAGCAATAATATGGGATCGTCTGCTTCTCTATGTAAAATCAATGAATGTTTCATTCATATCAGCTATATTGCAGATTCCAGAGCTAAATAGGGTTGATTAAAGAAATTCAGCAAATCTTATACAACTCATCTTACAGCTTGATATGTTTACATTCTCCATACATGAAAACTAGGCTTCGTTGTAGAATTGATCAAAGTTTGATGATCATTTAAACTACAAAAAAAAATTGTAATTGCGTTGGCCGCAGTATATAGATGCACAGGAAAAAAGTAAAAAATAAAGTGATTTTAGGACGGATGCAATACTAAATATAAATGCAAAAAAAAATTAAAAATCACGATTTTGACACAAGATGGATGCCATATTTTATTTTGAAAATGGGTCACGTGATCTCTTCATATAATATGGATGCAATTATTATTTTAATTTTTATTTAAAAAACTAATGAACATATTTTGCTGAAATTTTCTTTATATATTTTATGAGATAATTTGAATATTTCCTTAAATTTTCGAAGCAATTTGTGAATTTTAAATTCGCTTAAAAAATGTTTGAAAAATTAGCTCCCATAGGGTTCAATGTATTTTATTTTTTCAACCTGGGTTCAATTCAAAAAATAATTGGGTAAAATTATTCATTTGCATTCCCATATGTTCTACAGATCGTCTAAACCACATACTAAAATTGCATTTTGGTAAAGTCATTTTTACGGCAGTTATCGTGCTAACGGACAGACAGAATCAACTAAGTCATAAACACTTTACAACTATGTTATAAAGTGTTAACAAGAGAGATCAATCATGCTTAAAGCATTGATTATGAAACACTTTCCAACTTCAATGCAATTTTATTTAAACATGTCTAAAATGCAATGCATTTTAGACAATATTCGGTAATATAATACCTCGGTAATATTTTAAAACTTATCACAACACTACATTAATTTATTATATTTGAAAACTTAAACCTTCATCGAAAAAAATGAACTTCATTCAAATGACGGCATTGAAATAAAAATTGCCTGGTTTAAACATCTCTAAAATGTGATACATTCCTCGGTAATAATTTTAGAATTATCATATTACTACGATAATTTATTATATTTGAAACTTCATCGAAAACAATTAAAAGTCATTCAAATGACGTCATAGAAAAAACAAGACAGATCAATCATGCTTAAAGCATTGATTATGAAACACTTTCCAACTTTAATGCAATTTTATTTAAACATGTATAAAATGCAATACATTCCTCGGTAATATTTTAAAACTTATCACAATACTACATTAATTTATTATATTTGAAAACTTAAACCTTCATCGAAAAAAATGAACTTCATTCAAATGATGGCAGTGACATATAAATTGCCTGGTTTAAACATCTCTAAAATGTGATATATTCCTAGGTAATAATTTTAGACTTATCATAATACTACGATAATTTATTATATTTGAAAACTTCATCGAAAACAACTGAAATTCATTCAAATGACGTCATAGAAAAAATAACACGCCTGGCTCTCTCTAAAGAAGCAGCATTTCATTCATAAATAATTTCCCATTCATGTCATTCATCAGAATACTATAATAATTTATTTTATTTAAAAATTAAGACCATGGAGCTACACGTAATTAAATTCTATGCGTAAAACTTCATCGAAAAAAATCGTCCTTCTGTTTGTAAAATCAATGATTATTTGATTTATATCAGCTATGGAGACTCCATGAACTAAATGATTTTGTGTTAAAGAAATACATCAATTCAAATACAACTCATTCTACATATTTTGCTGTTTACATTTTACATAGGTGACGATTTTGAGACAAGATGGATGCCATATATCATTTTGAGGTGGGTCACGTGATATTTTCATATCATGGTCACGTGATCGCTTCATATAAGAGGTGTTATTATTATTTTAATTTTAATTTAAAAAACTACTGGATATATTTCGCTAAATTTTTTTTATATATTTTATGAAACAATTTGAATATTACCTAAAATTTTCGAAGCAATTTGTGAGTTTTAAATCCGCTTAAAAAATGTTTGAAAAATTAAGTCCCATAGGGCTCAATGTATTTCATTTTTTCAACCCGGGTTCAATCCAAAACTAATTGAGTGATATTATTCATTCATATTCCCATAGGTTCTACAGACCGTCTGAACAACATACTAAAATTTCATTTTGATTAAGTCATTTTTACGGCAGTTATCGTGCTAACGGACAGACAGACAGACAGACAGACAGAATAAACAAAGTCATAAACACTTTTCAACTTTGTTGTAAAGTCTTAATAACACGCCTGGCTCTCTCTGTAAAAGCAGCATTTCATTCATAAATAATTTCCCATTCATGTCATTCATCACAATACTATAATAATTTATTTTATTTAAAAATTAAGACCATGGAGCTACAAGTAATTAAACTCTATTCGTAAAACTTCATCGAAAAAAATCGTCCTGCTATTTGTAAAATCAATGAATATTTCATTCGTATCAGATATGCAGACTCCATGAACTAAATGATTTTGTGTTAAAAAAATACAGCAATTCTAATACAACTCATTCTATATATTTTGCTGTTAACATTTTACATAGGTGAAAAATAGGCTTCGTTGTAGAAATAATCAAATTTCGACGAGTATTTAAACTAAAATATATTGTGATTGCGTTGTTTCAGTATGTAGATCCACAGAATTTAGGCAAAAATAAAGTGGTTTTATATGAACCACTCAATATGAATTAAAAAGAACTTTAAAAATCACGATTTTGACACAAGATGGATGCCATATATCATTTTGAAGTGGGTCACGTGACCTTTTCATATTATGGTCACGTAATCGCTTCATATAAGAGGTGTTATTATTATTATTTTAATTTTTATTTACAAAACTACTGAATATATTTCGCTGAATTTTTTTTATATATTTTATGGAACAATTTGAATATTACCTAAAATTTTCGAAGCAATTTGTGGATTTTAAATCCGCTTAAAATATGTTTGAAAAATTAGGCCCCATAGGGCTCAATGTATTTCATTTTTTCAACCCGGGTTCAATCCAAAACTAATCGGGTGATATTATTCATTTATATTCGCATAGGTCCTACAGACCGTCTGAACAACATACTAAAATTTCTTTTTGATTAAGTCATTTTTACAGCAGTTATCGTGTTAACGGGCAGACAGACAGACAGACAGAATGAACAAAGTCATAAACACTTTTCAATTTTGTTGTAAAGCGTTAAAAACCAAAAATTTCACCACTGGAGCTGGCAGCGTCATTAACGACGAGATTTAATGTATGAGCCGCACACGGCACGTATAATGCTCTAGGATTGATATCGAGAATCCGTTTCTGAAGCCCTATATTTTCCCCTTTCATGTTCAATCCATTGTCGTAGCCCTGACCCCGTATACCTTTAACTTCGAGCTGCAGACTAGGTGATAGCTTCTCTAATAGAAAATTGCACAGACCTTCTCCAGTGGTCTTAGTTACTGGAAAATATCCTAGAAAAAATTCTAAAATATCTACCTTACCATCAGTAGTGTTCACACATCTAATTACAAACGTTATTTGTTCTGTGTGGCTAATATCTGGTGTAGAGTCGGAAATTATAGTGTAATATTTCGCTTTTTTGACAATGCGTGTTATCTCATTACGAATAGATTCGGCTAAAATATTAATTATTTCATTTTGAAATTGCTACCCTAAGTAGTGTGGAATACGTGTTTTGTTATCTTTGTATTTACTGACATTATTAAGGTGTTCTGAAATAACTGGATCAAATTAGACCGACATCTCCACTGCCTTTAAAAAATTACCATTATCTCTATAATACAACTTCGTACTAGTTCCTCTGAATGCTAAATTTTGACTGGCTAAAAATTGTACTACAGCAATCATTCTTTCAATGATGGCGCGCCATCGCTTTTTCTCTCGATTGTAAACATTTTGTTGTTCCGCGCCAATAGTACAATTTTTTTCCAGCCTCGTCTTTATTTCGCACCACGATCTTATAGAGTTTACGTGTTTTAGAGTATTTTCATACTTATTAAGGTAATCCGAACAATGACGCCAATCAGAAAAGCCAGTGCTTACAAGTTGTGTTGAACTATCTTTACCAAACAATTTACATGCAAAACAAAAAATACGATTTTGTTTTATGGAATAGCAGAGCCACGCGCGATTTATTTTCTCCCCGTTCACTAAAGTTTTGTTATAATATGAACAGCTAAATTTTCTGCCACTCCCATCGACCTGAAATTTAAAATTTGCTACTTGTTTGGGACCATGTTCTACCAATAAATCAATATTTTTTTTTGTTAAAATGTTAGGCCAAGAATATTACGTTACCTTCATTTTACTCTTGATAGTAATGCCCAAAAGCTAGATAAATTGAAACCCATTTTAGATGCATTAGTTTCAAAATTTAAATCTGTATACACTCCTGATAACTGATTTAAATCTATATACACTCCTGATTAACTGATAACTATTTTATTGAAGGTAAGTTATCATTTTTAATACGCTAAAATTTTTAATATTTTGATAAAAGAAAATTTGAAAGAAAAATATACTTCAAACAGAAAATAAGAATGTCCTTTATTCCTGAAAATAGTAGAATGCTGTGTTGAACGGGTGATTTTTAGTGAATATTTTTGGAGAGTTATGCTTAGCGCTATAAAATTGCCGTCTCCTGGAAACAGTACGAAAAAGAAGCGCTCCGTCCTTTAGGCTGCCGCCGTCGCGAAAGGGTTAACTTTACCGAAATAATTCAGTTCTAATCTACAAAGGAGACCGCTAAAATAAAGTTTCTTTTGACCATTGATCTGCGAGCCGCGTGCCAACCGTGGTATACATAAATAAGCTGCCACACAGTGGAACGAAACATCCTTAGGCGTCTCAAAAATATGCCTTTGGTTATTTTTTTCGATAGAAATTTAAAATTTGGTATCCTTTTCTATGCCGTATTGCTGGCTCTGCCACGAATTTTGCTATCAAATGAAGGATGTGTGTAAAGAGTAGACATTAATGGACAATGGACCAACACACTGTGCACTAACATTCTATTTTTCTTAAACTATGGGACTTATTTTAATTTTTCAATAACTATTTAAAATTCAGCATATTTATTCGATTTATTATAAGTTTTAAAAAATTTTGCTGGATTGATAGAACTTTAAGCGGCCTGCGGCCGCCCCTTGTTTTGGCCGCCCGCGTGCGGTGCACGCGCTGCACACCTGCTAGGATCGGCCCTGGATCCGTCGAAAACTCGAGTTCCAATTTCCTGCGCGATTCCAATAGTTTCCCTATACATTAGCATGTATTGCAGGGAAAGTAAAAATCATAATTTGACTTATGCCTTTTTACGAAACCTTTGTTATTGATATGGAAAAACGAGTCAACGATGAAGTGCGTACAGTCGCCCAATATGCGCGCGGACGCATAATAATGTAATAATGGATGATAAAATTATTCTGAATGTTTTAAATATATTGATTTCTTTTGAAATGGCAACACCGTTGGCAACAATGAAACGCCAGATTTTGAAGATGAATGGTGAAAAACAATAAAATTTGGATTTCAAAATTGTATATAAAAAAAAAATGAAAATTTTTATTAAAAGAACGAAGGCCCTTTTCAAAATGTTGGGCTTTAGAGGCCAGTTTAAATATATTTAACTGCAGTTTGATAAAGAATGAAGACGAAAATTGTATGAGGAAATAAACCTTTTTTCATTGCTCCGGAGTTAAAAACTGTCACAAACTATCGACACTTGAATTTCGAGCAACAAAGATGGAACTTTTAGCTTCAGTTCAAGGAAAAAAGTTAGATGTCTAACATGAACCTCCCTTCAATCATATCCTCCCTTTTTCCCGAGATTTTTTTACTTTCCCTGCAATACATGGTAATGTGTAGGGAAAGTATCGAAAAATCGCAACTCGAGTTTTCGACGGATCGACCCATTTTGGGAAATTTCTAGAATACGAAAAAACAATTTTTAGCGTGACGTCTGTGTGTATGTTTGTCTGTGCAATGTATGTATCCACTCTAACTCATAAATGAATGGACCCAATTTCATAAAATTGGGTAGGAAAGTCACTTGTGTGTGACCCTGGTGCTGATTTGTTTTTGGTACGATTCGTGATAAAAGAACTTGCCTTTTTTTTTTTTTGTAAAATGGCCCGCAATAATCGCCAAAATCTAAATAAAAAGCTACGTATACTCAAATATATTATTTAAATGTTTGTTTTATACGTAATGCTTAATGATCAAAAGAATAAGACCCACCCCATTACACTAGGACTAACCGGTCTCGTGATTTTTTTTTTTTTTTTTTTTTTTGTATTTTCGCTTCGTCTCCTTTAAAAATCAGTCCAATGAAAACGAAAACTGAATTAAAAGTGCCAATTCATCGTCAGGTAATTAAACTCAATGCAATGAATTATTGAAGAATAAAGAGAACGTGACTGCAGGGAAAGCATCTGATTTTTAAATCTCGAAATTTTGGCTTCTCTCCTTTAAAGAAGAAAAACAACAGATCGGAAATTGAGGAAGGAGGTGCGTTTCTAAGGACAGGGTCGACTTTTAGGGAGTTTTCGAACCTATTTAAAAATTTATTGAATTTTTCGAAAGTTTCCTCAGACCGAATGCTACGTTTCAGAAAAAAACCGAGTGGTGCTAGACCAATTATTGGCCTACAAGCATATATGGAACATACAAGCATACATGGAACATACAAGCATACATGGGCTTGCACGCGTTAATAGTAAGATGCAGTATATAATATATTGTTGCGATCACTTTACAACAGAGTTGAAAAGTGCTTATGGTTTTGTTCGTTCTGTCTGTCTGTCCGTTTGCATGATGACTGCCGTAAAATGACTTTATCAAAATGAAATTTTAGTATGCTGTTGAGACGGTCTGTGGCACTTATGGGAATGTATCACCAATTAGTTTTGGATGAAACCCGGGTTGAAAAAATGAAATACATTGAACCTTATGGCGCCTCATTTTGCAAACATTTTTTAGCAAAGTTAAAATTCACAAATTGCTTTGAAAATTTTAAGAAATATTCAAATAATCCCATAAAATATATAAAAAAAATTGGAGCAAAATAAGTTTGGTAGTTTTTAAAAAAAAATTATAATAAAAATGACACCCATATTATAGGAGGAGATCACGTAACCCACTTCAAAATAAAATAGGGTATCCATCTTTTTCCCACTGTCAAAATCGTGATTTTTAAAGTTCTTTTAAATTTATATTGAGTGTTGCGTCCGTTCTAAAGCTGCTTTATTTTTGCGTCATTTCTGCGCATCTATATACTGCGCCAACGCAATGATACTATTTTTGAGTTTAAAGGATCCTCTAACTTTGACTATTTCTACAACTAATCCTAATTTTAACGTATGCAAAATGTAAACAAATCAAGCTGAGATGAGTAGCATAAGAATTGCTGAATTTTTTTAACGCAAAATTATTTAGCTCTGGAGTCTGGAATATAGGTGATATGAATAAAATTTTCATTGATTTTACATAGAGAAGCAGACGATTTTATAGAATTACCTTTTTCGATGAAGGTTTAAGCATGGAGTTAGAAAGTACATTTACGTCCACAGTTTTAAGTTATTAAGTAAAATAAATTATTGTAGTATTGTGTTCCTTTTAAAAATATCATCGTTGAATGAAAGGAATGAAATAAAAGTGTATAAATGAAATATTCACTGCTTTTATATAGAGAGCCAGGCGATTTCTATTTTGATGACATCATTTGAATCCAGTTCATTTTTTTCGATGAAGTTTTAAGTTTTCAAATATAATAAATTATTGTAGTATTGTGGTCATTTTAAAAATATCACTGCTGAATGTCTCGCATTTTAGAGATGTTTAAATAAAATTCCATTTGAGTTGGAAAGTGTTTCATAATCAATTCTTTATGCATGATTGATCTGCTAATTATGATGGGATTCTATACTCGAAACTATTCAACGAGACAAAATACATTCTGGATTTTTCTGGATTATAGCTATTGCACTGATTATTTTAGGATGAGAAAAGAAATTCTGAAATGACGAAAAGTATACTTTTATTCATTTCTCTTAATCGCATATTTATCTCCGCTTTAAGAGTTGTACACACGTATGCAGGTTGTTTGAAACGTCATATTATTGAAACGACACCATGTAATACTTGGCCTCTTTGCATTCGTTGAATTAAAAAAAGAGGCGACGCATGGGCCTCCCATTCATTGCACATCGGCCGAATTCCGACTGGTTTCGTTTCTGAAGCCGCGGGACTTTCGAAGAATTCATTTCTGCGCCTTACAGTCTCGAGCAATTGTAGGGGATGTGAGAAAAACACTAGCATTTCAAGCCGATGAAAAAAAAAGAACAGCCGAAGAAGACGCATTCAAGATTTGAGGAAAAGCCTTTCTGGAGCAACGTTCTTTGCCGATGACGTGTGAAGGTCGTCCTTGACAATCACTCCAGACAATTCCAGTCGGCTTTCGACTAGACTCGCAACCCTCGGCCAGACCCAAGACCATTAAAAAGCGATGGCTCAATTTATGAGACTTTTCAGTGTGTTGTCATGTTTTATCGAACACATCGACCTGCCCAATCTGCAGTTCAGGGGCACTCAAGAGGGTGCCTCAGAATGGGACACGTTTCTCAGCCTCCTTTCTTTCCACCTCCGAAGGGATCTCTTTAAGGGCCTATTACACGGCAGTCATTTCGGACAACGAACCGTTCGCAAAACAGTTCGTTCAACAAATTTAGCCACAACATTTTAGGTTTAAACCTAAAATGTTGTTGTTGAGGGAACGGTTGTGCGAAAATCGACCTGTCAGAAGTGCGTAAATCCGAACGTCACAGGTGACGTGACTTCGAGTTATTTATTTCATGGCGACCAAGATGACCGATAGACTGCTTTGGAATGCGTTAAAATCTCGAGATGGAAAAAATAATAGAACTTCTACTACATTATAGACACCTGGGGATATAAAAGATCCAAATTACACGAGAAAAAAACACACACTAATGAATGCTTTCTGAAATCGGCGGCATTAGACAGGAAGGGCCTGTTAGAAAGGAGGGGCTTAAAATATCATTGCCGAGATGCAGTGCTAAAGTCTGGAGATGTAAAAATAATAATAGAACTTTTACAGACACCTGTGGGATATAAAAAATCCAAATTATGGAGAACAAACACTAAAGAATGCTTCTTGAAATGAAGTCCAAAGAGTGTTAGAAAGGCGAGGCCTAAAGTATCATTGCCGGCGGAATTGCTCAAGTCTGGAGATGCAGATTGAAAAAAGAAAATAATTTTTACTAAATTACAGACACTTTTGAGATATAAAAGATTTAAATTATACAAAAAACACACTGCAGAACGCTTTCTGGAATGAAATCAGCGACATTAGAGAAAATGGGCCTGTTAAAGAGGAGAGGCCTAAAGTATGAATAACGGACAAGTTCGGCAATAAAAACTGCCCTGTGCTATAACGCCATTATTCAATCCAAGCGGAGCCTTTGGGATGTTAAAAGTGATCTTTACAGTAAGAGAACTCTAAAGCGGTATTCCGATGAGGAAATTACGAAGCGAGTGAATGAATGCAAGGGGGAAAGGGTTTCCCCACTTATTGAGTGGAGTGACGTCACTTTCGTTCTGTGCTGCGTGAAATAACTTCCCAAACGTTCCAAAGCTGTTTTGCGAACGATTTGTTCTTCCAAATTACTGGCGTGTAATAGGGCTATCAGGCCACCAATCTCTGGGAAGGACTTTCAAATCCACAGATTTAACGTAAACCGGCTGGGTGGCACTCACAGGATCCGAGTTCGATTCTCTAACTATCTTCGTAAGTACGGTTTATGCCCGTTTCATCCTTTCCCATTTCATCCCTTACACTTCCCTTTTTTGAAATAGTTGAATTTCATCCCTTATCCAAAGTACACCTGTTGGTGATGCGCCATTTCATCCCGTGTCTCTTGTTTTTTCCATTCCATCCTGTCTGCACCCATCCTAATTACCTTGTGGTGCTCACCTGTTGGTAGAGGGGAAAACTGCTTGCGTTCCTCAATAGTGTCTTCTCGCCTGTTGGAGGAGATTGGTTCCCCTTCCGAGGTAAAGCCATTCCAAATTTCATTTGGAATGGTAAAAAAATACACAATAAAGATAATTTCCTATTGGGAAGATATCTATTTTATACATAACTAGCAGTATGCCCGTTTTCGTACTGAAAATCTATTATAAAGAAACTCACCATCAGGTGCAAATTCCTATAGTATTCTAAATGACATTGTTATTCAAAACATTCTATTCAAATAATTGTTTAAAAAGGGAATTCTCGCTATAAAAAATTCAATATTTAGGGTAGTAAAATGAAGGTCACGTATACTGTTATTTAAAATGGCTGGTCCCGTAATAAGAATGTTTTTATTGTTAATGAAGACAACATTAAATGAACATCTCGAAAAATTAACAACCTGAAAATGTTTCTTAACAATCATTGACATATATTTCTAATGGTCCGAACGAACATTTTTAATTTCTATTTAGAATAATTTACTTGCAATTTCCCAATCTGCCTTCGATTCGCCAATATCTTTGACATTTGCGTTACTTTTCATTACAAACAAATGTGCCTCTGTCTCAAAGAAACGTTAAGCGTTCTTCCAAAAATGCCATGAGTGACATATTATTTTAAAGTATTAGCTAACTGACATAACATTAATAATGGATAAATGATAGCAAAGCTCAAAATTATTTTCCTTGGACATTCAATTTTGCAGCTTTATTTTACGAGACATGACAACAGAATTATAGTTTTATTTTTAAAATACCCGCTATTTTAATACGATCAATATCAACCCTTTGGATGTTTATATCTCCAAACCTACTAGTTAAATATATAAACATTTTTTTTTCACTTCCTTTGTTAAAAATAGGGTGCACATTATGAATATATAAAATGATTTCAATATTTAAATATTTTGAATAATTTTTTGAGAAGACCAAAGATTTTGTGCGAGCAAAGATTTGCTTCACTTTGATTATTTTTACTCGAAATATATTCGTAAATATAAGAGATAGATATAAATAGTAAGCGACAAAAGATTCAATAGGAAATCTAGTTTCTAGATTTATAATTTGTTTTTTCAGTTTTTGAGAAATCGTCTTGCAAATTGAAGAATATTAAAATATTTCCGTTTTCCAAATTTGTAATGTTTATATATCTCAGAAACTGAAAATACTAGCTGTAAACTATACAAAGTAATGTGTAGCCCTTTGAAAATTCTAAATGGATATATAATTGGATTTTGGATAGAGTTCTTCATTAAAGAACTATTGTGATTCTAATTTCGATATTTTATTATTTTGATCTGTTTCGAAAATGTTTAAAGAAGACAAAGAAAGATGTTGCTCAAGCGAAATTGTTTCTGTTCCATCGGAATGGAGCTACTGTCGATTCTTTTTGAATAAAGTTGTATATTTCACTAGCTTCTGAAAGGAATCAAATACAAAATTATTATTAATTCCATGAAAAAAGTGACATTTGTTTGAATATTTAAGATTTTTAATGCTAAAAGGAACGCAGATTTGCTGCATATATCAGGTTGGTAGAAATGCCCATCGTTGTAAACATCATGCATATATTCATGGTACTACAAAACAACAATAAATATCCATTTCATAGGGATATCTGACAAGATAGGATTTACTCTATCTAAATTATTTAAATATATTTAAATAACGCCAAACAATATATTTACAAGTGATATTTTTAACTTGTTCTCAACACTAGCATTACGACTGGTGAATGTCGTTTGGATTTTCTCCCTCTGAGACACCTGCAATCACGAGACAATTTTCAAAGCGATCTCGTCGGAACTCATCCACTAAGGAGTCAATTGCACCCCTCTCAGTTGGGAGGAAATTTGGATAAGGTGCAACTGTTTTAAAAAAAGGGCAGCGTAAGGGATGACATGGGCATAAACCCCCCTCAAGGCTCAAGGTACATGAGTTTAAAGGGGTGCCTTATCCGGGTTTGGTTACCGGACTTTAATCCCCTGGCTAAAGATGAGAAAAATCGAAAGAAAGGTATGTTACGAAAATAGAATTTAATACAGAATAAAAATGTGCTCGGATGATTAAGTCATTTCCGAGTCTTATGAGAGGAGAAAAGATTTTAAAAGGAAAAGGCTTTAACAAGATTTTAAAAATTTTTGAAAAATAATTAAAATACAACGGCAGAGAGGGGATTCCGAGAAGAGAAGAGCAGAGAGTTTTAAGATGGGGGTGCGCATTCAATGGCGCTGACCTTGAGCGATGAACAAGAGATTCCAATGCAGTGCAGACTGCGGGCGGGGGGGGGGGGGGGGAGAGATGGTCGAAAGAAGGCTTTATCCCAAATGCAAGGGTCAGAAGAGTTCAGTGGAATGACGTTTGAAGGTTAGGAAACTGGGTAGATGTACAAAGCTATTCGATCCGCCTACGCTTTGGGTGAAGCGGAATGTTATCACGGCGTCCAAGAAGGGCCCGTGGTCGCTTCCTGAATTTAGGAAGCCGAGGATCGTAGTTAGAAATATTAAGAAGAATAGCGTTTCCAACCTTCGGGAGATCACGGTGAAAATGAAAGGCCAATTTTCGAACATGGGTCAAAAGAGTTTTAATTTTGAGGTCTCTGTGAATGACGTCATTCCTAACATACGGAGGAGCATTTACAATAGAACGAAGGGTGGCATTTTGTTGAATTTGAAGTCTCTTAATGTTATAGTCAGAGGCGGTTCCCCAGATGGCAGAGCCGTACGTCATGATGGGCCTGATGTAAGCTTTGTAGAGCAATAATTTATTTGAGAGAGACAGACGGCTATTTCTAGCCAAAAAGGGGCGCAGCTGGGCTCTTGCCCCCCTCACATTCTTAACAGTGTTAATAATGTGGGGGGTCCAAGTTAATTTGGAATCAAAAAGTACACCAAGGTACTTGTAAGAATTTGTCCAGGGAATCGGTTCATTATTAAGAATTAAATTATTGGGGGAGTGCCGGGATGGAAAGTACCGCCGACTTCGATGCATTAATTTTGATCCTCCATTTCCGGAACCAAGCAGATTTAGCTGTTTTTGAAGCCTTTCGAGCACGACTGGTGTCTTGGCGTGTCGGGCAATCAGTGCAGTGTCATCGGCATAGAGGCCAAGGGCGACGTAAGAGACTTTAGGAATATCATTTATGTATAGGTTGAACAGCCGGGGTCCCAGGAGGGATCCCTGAGGGACACCAGAACAAATCTGCCTAGACGAGGAGAGAGTGTTCGAAACCCGCACAACAAAGCTACGGTTGTGGAGGTAAGAATTTAGAATTTTAATTAACTGAGGAGGAAAATGGAGTTTAATTAATTTGAAAAGCAATCCAGAGAACCATACCTTATCAAAGGCCTTGCTTACGTCCAGAAAAACGATAGAAGTATGGTGATGCTTGGTTTTTGCGTCCTGAATGAGTTCAACAACTCGCAAAAGCTGATGTTGAGTGGAATGTTTGGCCCTAAAGCCAAACTGCTCAGGTATAATGATGTTCCGCGAGTTGCAGAACTCATCCATTCGCTTTACCAGAATATATTCAAAGAGTTTGGAGATGCAAGAGAGCAAAGAGATAGGTCGGAAGTTCACTGGGTCCGAGTGATCAAGTCCAGGTTTAGCGACCGCGGCGACAATAGCGACCTTCCAGTCCCTGGGAAAATAATGAATGGACAACATCACATTAAAAATAAATGTGATGAAGCAAATGAAGTTAGAAGGAAGAGATTTGACCATGTTAGGAGTGATGAGATCCTTTCCAGGCGATTTGTTCTTTTTGATCTTGCGAATGTAAGGCAAGAGTTCAGAGGGGGTGATACTTTTAAGAGTATTTTGTGTGGATGTATTGAGAAACTGTTCAACCATGGGGTCCACCATGGCAACGGTGGGGGGGTCAATAATGTCATGATTTGGTTGAAATTGACTTCTAAGACTGTCTGCAAGCAGTTCAGCCTTTTGTGTGTGGGTGGTAGCACTGAAGTTAGGTCGGAATGTAAGTTTTCTGCCTACGAAGACGGGAGGCTGCCCTCCAAATGGTGTTGTCTTGAGTCGAGAGTGACTGAATGTAGGTGTTCCATCGTGCTCTAGAGTGCTCACGGATGACTTTCCTGACCTGTTTTCTAAGAATACAGAATTCCCTGTGACAGGTAGGATCCCGAGTTTCCTGCCATTCTTTTCTAAACCTGTTTCTATCCTTGATCAAATCCCTTATGTTTGCAGGAAGTTTATAGAAATTTAGGGTATCGGTCTTCGGAGAGGAGGCGTCGTTGACAGCCCCCCGGAGGACATCTCCGAGGGCGTCCAGTGCGGCGTCTACCCCATCCGGAGTCCGAGAATTTAGACGGGGGGGTTCCTGGCTGGCCAAAATGTTGGAGAACTTGTTCCAGTTAGTGCGTAATTTTGCGGGCGTGTTTAGGGCGTACCGGTTGAGTTCCAAAGTGTAAAGAATAGGGAGATGATCAGACGAGAGTTCATTTATTGTTTCCATATGATAGCCGAAGGGGATATTGCAGGTGATGGCGAAATCAAGAGTATTGTGGCCATGGGTGGGGTCAGAAGGGGCCACAATTTCGAAGTTATTTGAGTCGGCGAATTTTTTGAATTTGTTACCGTAGGCATTAGCACTAGCACATCCCCATGCAGGGTGCGTAGCGTTAAAGTCTCCGGCTGCTATCACATGGGGAGAAATTTTGAAAATTGCATTTAGGTCCCTTAGGATACCATCCCTATCCTTTTTGAGCGGGACATACACAGAAGAGATCGTAAGTTTAGGATTATTTTGGAGGTCTACGCAAATAGTCGTAGCCTCGATGCAGTAAGTTGGAGTGGAGGTTACCAAATGATGGGGAATGGCACTTTTGATGTAAACAGCAGTTCCGCCGGTGGGTCTGTTGCCATTCGATGGTCTGTCATTAAAGTAAGCATCGTAATTGGCAATCTTGCAGTGATTCCCTGGAGTACAATGGGTTTCTTGAACCAAGAAGACATCTAAATTATTTGCTACTACAAAGTCTCTGACTTCATGAATTTTATGTTTAAGGCCATTGACATTAAGAATGCCAATGGTAAGAGAGTTCAAATTCCGTGGAGTGAAAAGAACAGCCAAAAGGAGGGGGGAGTTATCCCTGAATGGAGAGAGTCAGTAGACTCTCGTACATAATATAGATTCTATCAATGTCCGTAGGAGCATTACGGAGTGCAGGTAGAGAATTTTGGAGGGCTTTAAGAACTAAAGTTTTAGGGTAGCTTTGCTCAAATTGCAAAAGCTCTTGTATGAAATTTTGAGATTTGCCAGTTTCAAAAGAAGCTCCACTGGGTACTGGCTGAATGAGATTTTGGGCGACCACAGGGGTCGAATTTAGAGGAGGCTCCTCAGTATGCTTTTTGAACAAGGAGGAGAAGTTTCTCCCCGGTTCGACCATCTTATTTGTGAAGGTGGGCCGCACTTGTCTCTGGCTAGTTTTGAATTTTGGGCAATTTCTAAAGTTAGCAGGGTGATTTCCACCACAGTTTACACAAATGCATGGTTCTTCGAAGGTTTTTGTACAGACAGACGTGTGGTGAGGTCCGGCGCATTTGACGCACCGGGGGGCTATTTTACAGCAGATGCTGCCATGGAACCATTGCTGGCAATTATGGCATTGTGCCACTTGTTTTCTACCTTTAAATCTTTCTATTGTAATTTTAAGGCCCATAATTTCTTTTAAGTCATAAATGGAGTCATACATGGGCTGCTTTTCTACTTGAATGTAGAAAAGTGGCATGTAGACCTTTTTGTCTCTGGGTCCACGGGACAACTGAGTGATGCTGTTAATTTTGAATTTGGAATACTCAAGTTCTGTTTTTAGTTCGTTAATGTTGGTAGATATAGGGAGGCCTCTGATAACTACCTTAAGAGGTTTATCCTGTTGCAGCAGATAAGTGCGGTACTCCACCTTCTGATCATTTAAGAATTTTTGTACCCTGCGGTACTCATCAATAGTGCTAACGTTAACTTTGAAAAATTCCCTTTTCAGTTCAGACTGGGCGCTGGATGCCAGCTGTTTCAGGGTGAAGATAAGCTCTTTCCAGTCCTTGACTGGGACTATGTAGAAGGGGGGGGGGACATTTGAGTCCTCACTAAAGGATGCCGCATTAACCCCCCTGTTCTCCAAATTTCCTCCCAACTGAGAGGGGTGCAAATGACTCCTTAGTGGATGAGTTCCGACGAGATCGCTTTGAAAATTGTCTCGTGATTGCAGGTGTCTCAGAGGGAGAAAATCCAAACGACATTCACCAGTCGTAATGCTAGTGTTGAGAACAAGTTAAAAATATTACTTGCAAATATATTGTTTGGCGTTATTTAAATATATTTAAATAATTTAGATAGAGTAAATCTTATCTTGTCAGATATCCCTATGAAATGGATACTTCTAATTGTTTTTTAGTACCATGAATATATGCATGATGTTTACAACGATGGGCATTTCTACCAACCTGATATATGCAGCAAATCTACGTTCCTTTTAGCATTAAAAATCTTAAATATTCAACCAAATGTCAATTTTTTCATGCAATTAATAATAATTTTGTATTTGATTATTTTCAGAAGCTATTGAAATTCACAACTTTATTAAAAAAGAATCCACAGTAGCTCCATTCCGATGGAGCCGAAACGATTTCGCTTGAGCGACATCTTTCTTTGTCTTCTTTAAACATTTTCAAAACAGTTCAAAATAATAAAATATCGAAATTAGAATCGCAATAGTTCTTTAATGAAGAACTCGATCCAAAATTCAATTATATATCCATTTAGAATTTTCAAAGGGCTACACATTACTTTGTATAGTATATAACTAGTATTTTCAGCTTTTGAGATATATAAGTATTACAAACTTGGAAAACGGAAATATTTAAATATTGTTCAATTTGCAAGACAATTTCTCAACTGAAAAGCAAATTATAAATCTAGAAACTAGATTTCCTATTGAATCTTTTGTCGCTTACTATTTATATCATGTCTTATATTTACGAATATATTTCGAGTGAAAATAATCAAACTGAAGTAAATCATGGCTCGGACAAAAACTTTGGTGTTTTCGAAAAAATATTTAAATATTGAAATCATTTTATATGTTCATAATGTGCACCCTATTTTCAACAAAAAAAGTAAAACAATTGTTTACATATTTAACTATTAGGTTTGGAGATATAAACGTCCAAAGAGTTTATATTGATCGTACCGCTTCGATTAAGACAGCTAGTATTTTAAAAATAAAAACTATAAAACTGTTCTGGAGTCATATAATCTCGTAAAATAAAGCTGCACAATTTAATATCCAAAGAAAATAATTTTAAGCTTTTCTGTCACTTATCAATTATTAATGTTATGTCAATTAGCTAACACTTTAAAATAATATGCCACTCATGGCAATTTTGAAAGAACGCTTAACGTTTCTTTGAGACACAGGCACATTTGTTTGTAATGAAAAAATAACCTAAATGTCAAATATATTGGCGAATCGAAAGTAGATTGGGAAGTTGCAAGTAAATTATTCTAAATAGAAATTAAAAATGTTCGTTCGGACATTAGAAAAATATGTCAATGATCGTTAAGAAACATTTTCAGGTTGTTAATTTTTCGAGATGTTCATTTAATGTTGTCTTCATTAACAATAAAAACATTCTTATTACGGGACCAGCCATTTTAAATAACAGTATACATGACCTTCATTTTACTACCCTAAATATTGAATTTTTTATAGCGAGAATTCCTTTTTTAAACAATTATTTTAATAGAATGTTTTGAATGACAAAGTAAATGCCTTTTTGACAAAGTAAATGCCTTCGAATGCGTCGTTCAACGCGTGTCTGGATGGACCTGCACTAATGCGATGATTCACATGCCCTTTTCCAATCCGTCTCCTCCTGATCTCTTGCGCAGTGGAAGCATCTGCGAGTCGTGCTTTTTCAACTTTGGAGTGCCACGTGTGTTTTTCCCACGTGGTAGTGCTATTGCTTTGATCGTTTCTACGCTGACGACATGGATTTGGATGCATTCGATACGGAAGCTACTCGCGGACTTGCTGGTGAGCTAGACGAAGATGGACTGCGGCCTCTCAGGGATGCCATGATTGAATATTGTGATACTCTGCCCAAGGATGGATTGATGCCCGCTTGGAAGGAAGAAGTGAAAAACGCTGTGAACTTTTGTGCACTGGCAATCTACACTCTGACGCTACACATCAGGGAGCTACTGACGAATGGACTACTCGGACGGGACCAAGTCTCCAAGATTCTGGGTTCGTTTCTTTCTGTAAATTCTTTTTTGTTGGTCCAGAATTTGGATAGGTTTTATGCTAGTAATTTAAATGAGATTTATAACTGTGAAGGAAGTAATTCTAGTGATGTAATTAAATGTAAAATGATAGAACTAGGCTTAATTAAAGAAATTAAAGATGAAGATAAACTTAAACCTGTTGAAAATCCAAATAAAAAGAGGAGGATAGAGGGGCAATCTACTATGGATGCTCCTACTAAAAACCAGAATGGAGAATTAAACTTAAAATCTAACGACAAGGATAACATGGATTGTAGTCAAAAAATTGATAAAGATGTAAATGATAATGTTAAAACTAAGAGTTATGCTGAAATTGTCGCGCAACCTATAGTGTTCAAAAGTGCACCAAAACCAAAAACGGTTCAAAATAGTGACAGGCAAAATAGTGTAGTGGTTGAGAAAAAAGACCCAAAAGCGGAATGTTTTTTCATCAAGTTTAATGACAATTACCAGGCTCTCCTTAAAAAATTAAATGAAATCTCAGGTAATAAAGTATCTGGCAAGCTCACAGGAGACATGCTAAAATTGATTCCAAATGACGCTGACGCCTATAGGGTTGTACAACGCCATTTATCTAGTGAGAAAATCCCCTTCCACAGTTTAAACTTAAAGACGGAAAGGCCCAAAAAGGTAGTTTTGAAGGGGCTACCAACAAACTATAACATTGAGGAAATAAAAATCACTCTAACATCCGAAGGATTAGATGTAGTCCGGGTTTCTCAACTGAGAAACACAAAAACGAGATTGCCCCTGCCGATCTTCTTAGTCAGCATTAGGCCTACGGAAGACTGGCAGAGGGTATACCGACTGACAAGATTAGGATACTTGGCTGTGAAGGTAGAGGCCTTCAGAGCACGGGGCTTCAAAATCTGCTACCGGTGCCAGCAATTTAATCATTCCTCTGAGAATTGCAGCATGCCACCAAAGTGCCTTAAGTGTGCTGAAGAACACTTCACACGTGACTGCCAAAGACCAAGGACAGAGAAGGCAACGTGTGCTAACTGCAATGGAGATCACCCGGCGAACTTCAGGCAATGCCCGAAGAACCCCTGGAACAGAGGAAAGGCACCCGGGTATGCCCCCCCTCCCCCCAAAAATCAGATACCCCCTTGGAGGCAAAAGGCCCTCGGTCTAAACCCTCAGACACCCCATCAGGACTCCTCGCACTCTGTGCCACAGGTTAAAAGAACTCAAACTTCAGCACCTACCAGATCGGTGCAAGAGCAGGCCCCTAAACCGTCGACCTCCAGAGAAATGACTGTGGAGGAAGTGAGAATAGCTCATGAAGACATAAATCAGAGGATAGCAATTGATAAAGCCGCCAAAGAGGCAAGAGAAGCAAAACAAAGATTAGAAAAAAAGGTTCAGGAATGGCAGAAAACTAAACGCGCCCGAGAAGAGCTCGCGCAAACACAGCAGTTAGACAAATCGGCTGAAAAAAAACAAAAGACTACCGAGGTCCAAAAGGATACTCACAAAACAGATCAAACCGCGGTTGAGGCTGAGGAAATTGTAGCTGAGACTGAGGAAATGGAAGCTGAGACTGAACTTGCTGATAAATCCAATTATGAAAAGATGGATGAAATCCTCAACCTCGTCAGAGGATTTATCAGTATGTTCAACCTAGACGATATAAAACATCTGTTGATGCAGCTCGCTGAGTTAATTCAAAAAAAGAGCGATCCAATGCAAATGGTCTTTGAGGCTTTTAAATTAATCGCGGAATTTAATAAAAACAGTGAGAAACAAACCCGCCATGAATAGGTCCCAAAAAGAAAGTTTTAAAATAATATTTTGGAATGCGAACGGCATATCTCCAAGAATAAATGAACTTAGGAGCTACGTAAATGAAAATGATGTAGATGCCCTGCTAATCCAGGAAACTAAAGTTAGAGAAAACAAAAAACTAAATATAGCAAACTATAATAGCTATCATACCCTTAGCTCAAATATAACTGCTAGAAATCCCCATGGAGGAACAGCAATATATATTAAAAGTAATATTCCCCACGAGGAAATAAACAACATAAATCTTCAAGGTATAGAAAATACTAGTATAAAAATTAAAATAAATAATGTAAACCCATTTATCCTAACTTCAATATATGTCAAAAACATGAGTGGTATAAATGTAGCTGCGCAGCTGGAACTGCTTTTCTCGCGATATCCAAACACAATACTCGCGGGCGACTTCAATGCACACCACCGAGCGTGGGGCAGCAGGAGAGCCAACACACGCGGTACACAGATACATAGATTGCTAAACACAACAAACACTGACATCATTGCACCGTCGAGACCAACCTGCTTCTCAGGTGCCAATGGCTCATTCATAGACTTTGTCCTAACGAGAAACATAGAATACGCTCACACAATTGATACCCTGGATGAATTCGACTCGGATCATCTACCGGTACTGGTGACATTCGATTTGAACACTCCCCTTCCAGCCTCTCTGGGACAAGAGAGGGTGAACTGGAACGCATTCAAAAGAGAACTTTTCGAGCCGCATTTAGCAGTACCCAACATTATGAGCACGGCGGATATTGACTCTGCCACGCACACACTCACAACAGAAATCAGGAGAGCTATTGCATCTGCCACAACACATCGTGAGTCACCAAAAATGCCCACACTTTCCCACCATGTCAAACAATTAGTTAGGCAAAGGAACAGAATGCGTAAGACATGGCAGGCTAATAGAGACCCTACCCTCAAAAGGGAGCTTAACAGACTCACGTGGAAAGTCAGGGATAAAATTGTCGCAGAAAAGCAGCAACAGTATAAAGAGTTAATTGAATCCCTTAGCTCGGAAGACGTATCGCTCTGGCAATTCGCTAAAAGACTCAGAAAACCTCAAATTAAACTCCCGCCACTAATAGATGGCGCTAATATTGCGTACTCAGACGAAGAAAAGGCAGAGGCGCTTGCTAGGCATTACGAAAAGCAATTTGAACCAAACCACGATCTAATGTGTCAGGACACCCTAAGAATGGTTAGGCAAACTCTAAACAATTTCAGGAACTCCCTGGACACGGCTGAGATTAACCCAGCCACCCCGCAAGAAATAGTAGAGATTATCAAAAACCTTAAAAACCGTAAAAGCCCAGGGCACGACAAAATCAGGAATATCGCGGTAAAAAACCTACCCTTAAATATAATATTTTACTTGACCATCTTAATAAATAAAATACTAGAACTAAATTATTTCCCCAAAGAATGGAAGGAAGCGATAATTATAGCGATCCATAAACCTGGTGAGGATGCCTCAATTCCAGCCAACTACAGACCAATCAGTTTGTTGCCGACACTTAGTAAAATTACTGAGAAAATAATTCTTAAGAGACTGAACACGCACCTTAGTGAGAATGACATTATCATTCCGGAGCAGTTTGGATTTCGGCCAAAACACTCCACCACTCATCAATTGCTGAGAGTGGTAGAGTACATTTCTTCTGGTTTTAATAATAAGACACCCACAGCTGCGATTTTTCTTGACATCCAAAAAGCCTTTGATAAAGTGTGGCACTGTGGATTAGCTTACAAATTGATCACTCTAAAAGTCCCTGACGCACTTGTCAAACTTTTAATTTCATACCTAAATAACAGACACTTTCAAGTCAGAGTAAAAAATAACTTATCTACACCCAAGCTCATTAAAAGTAGTGTACCGCAAGGATCCATCCTGGGCCCGACCCTCTTTAACATATATCTAAATGACATTCCCAGGACCCCAGACACGGAGCTGGCACTCTATGCAGACGACAGCGCGATACTTGCAAAACACCCTTACGTCTCAGTAATGCACAGACAGCTACAACAACACTTAGACATACTCCAAACATGGCTGGAAAAATGGCGAATAAAATTAAATCCTAATAAATGTCATTGGATTTATTTCTCAAGAAAACGTAAACCTCCGCCTCCTCTGTACATAAACAACCATGCCCTAAAAGCGGAAAAATCTACTAAATACCTAGGTGTAACGATAGACTCCCACCTAACTTGGAAACTGCACGTAACGAACTTAATCAAAAAAGCGTATATGGCCACAGGAGCTTTATACCCAATGATAGGAAACGGAAATCTAAGTTATCAAAATAAACTCCTAATTTATAAATCGGTCATCCGCCCGGGAATGCTGTATGCAGCACCCGTATGGGGATATGCCTGTAAAACTACCATAGACTTATTAGAGACAAGACAAAACAAAACCCTAAGGATTATAAGGAAAGCCCCTAGATACTTAAGAAACTCGGTAATTAGGAAAGACTTCAAAATAAAAACTGTTAGAGCCCAAATCAAAAAGCTAGCCCATAAATTCTACAAAAATCTGCCATCTGTCCCAAATGAACTATTATTTAATCTGCATGACTATGATCATCGCAAGGCTAAATCTCGTAAGAGACCCCGCTCGGTACTTAACTTTGATATTCGGTACTAGGAACGTCCCACCTTAATCAGTTGATATTAAAGAAAACTCGCGATCTTTGGTTTTCTACAAAATGTTTTAAATCCTAAACTGCTAAAATGCTAGGTTACCCTCAGATCTGCATCAACTCCCCCAAACTGCTTAAACTCTTAATGTGCAACAAACTGCCACACAAGGAGCTAGGACAAATAATAAAAACAGTAAATCAAAAACCTCGAACCTCCAACTATGGACCAATGAAATAATGTCACAGTATGAAGATAAGAACCACGCCTAGAGATTGGAGATGGTGCTCTGTTCTGGACGAAACTCTATGAGATCTGCGAGTGTTTCAGCGGCGATGGGCGATCACCCGGGGCCGGCGGGATTAGTTCTGCTTCTTATCGGGCCTATGCCTGCGGCACTGCTGTAGCTCGTGACGTCATAAAGTACATCCCACAATTTGCAACTTACAGCATGTGTTTGACAGTATGATCGTGTAAATATTGACGAAGATACAGATGTATCCCAATAAGGTAAGCTATATCGTTAATATTTTTATTATCTAGGTAATAATAATATTGCATGGTATTGTTAATTTCTAATATTTAAGGGAAAATGTAATCAATTTGTCCACATTTTTCAAGATACTTAAAGTGATGCACATGCAGTATAGGTCTAACGAACGTATCACCGAAAGGGGTTTTCTTTTAAGTGTATTTTTAAAATCTAGAACATGATTAGAAGTGATCTAGAACTAGATACATGGATGTCAAGATTTTAGGTAGCGTAATTTATTCAAATCCAACGTCAAATTCGTCCGTTGAACGAGTATTTTTGCTACGTAAGAAGCTGATGGAAATCGGGTATAAATAAACATACCTTAATGGAATAAGTAGAATGCAAATCCATGTTTTTTTGTTTATGCATTAGCATAATGAAATTCTTCTTAGTAAGGTTTGTTGTTGTCAATATAAACAATTGTTCGATTTATATATGTAAAGTGTAGAGTTAGACATTTTTGCGGATTGTTGTTGCACCCCCCTAAAATTTTTGGTACCCCCCCCCCCAAAAAAAAATCATGGATTATACACCCTCAAATTTTTTGGTGTAATTAAAAAAGTAAATGTGCAGAAAATTTCATGTAAATAAAATTTTTACGTTATCTTGTTCTTTTTGTGTACGTGTTTTGATTTTTTATTAGTGAGTCAAAAAGGAATCATTGATCTGCAATTTGTAAATTGTCTATGGTCAATTGTCATATTGTCGTAACAAAAGGCAAGATTAAAATTGAGAATGTTTTTGCTACAGTACTATCAATTAATGAATAATGTAACTTTATTCTTCCAATCATCTGACCTCCAAAGAGACTGGAAACCAATGGTTTTATTTATTTCATGCACATGTGTATTAAATATAAAAATGTGAAATACACAAATCATTGTTTTTTTTTCACATGCATTTTTTGTAATTAGAAAAAAAAATCTGAATTTCATAATTTTTTTTTGGAAAAACTGACATTCATATTGGCTCCGAAAACTTTTCGTGGATTATTTAGCTTATTATTGTTTCATTAAAATGCAGATGACAACACTCAGCAACCTTAAAGTGTTAAAAGTAGAATTTTCAAAACTTCACATCACAGGTGAAAATCGTCTGTCAATAAGTAACGTCTAAAATTATTTTCGTTGAAAAAAAAAACAGGTAAGATTTAAGCTATTAAAATAAGTTTTGTAAAATAGTTTGTCATTGTAATACAGTATTATATTTGATATTTAACCGATTTATTCAAATTTATTAAATTATTTCTGTTGTAAAAAAGCGTATCACCCGAAAGCGATTTTTTAGTTTTTTTTTAAATTATTACTATTTGAGACTACTGTCTTTTCCTGTCATTCACGCTAATCTCTACATTTCATTTTACCAAAACAGGGATTTCAATTTAATTTGAAAGTGCACAATAAAAAAAAATAAATATTTTTATATCACAACCCTGCTGTCAATTATAAATGTAACTTCCGAAATAGTCGTTCATAATGGGTGTGATCACTTATTGACGCTTAAAATATAAATCTAATGTCTGTATTATTATGTATGTATATTATTATTAAGTATGTATGCATATTATTATTATGTATGCATATTATTATTAAGTATGCATATTATTATTAACTATATATATATTATTAAGTATGTATGTATATTACTATTAAGTATGTATTATTATTAAGTATATATATATATATATATTATTAAGTATGTATGTATATTACTATTAAATAAGTATTAATATTATATTAATTAATAGTATTAAAAATTATTAATAGTATATTAATTATTAAATATTATTATTAAGTATGTATGTATATTAGGATATATGTTATGTAAATCTGACAGTTAAAAATTTTTGAAAGACCTTATTACAAAAATGTTTTAGAAGAACTATGTAATTAGAAATTTAATTAACTCTGCCCAAAAGCATTATTATATATATATATATATATAAGAGGTCATAATGTGTTTCTGTGCATTAGGTTATTTAAGAACAAAAGCCAGATTTCTCAAGTAAATGAATTTTATGAAAAAATGAAATTCAAAAGGTTAAAATCTGGCATTGAATCTTTTAGAAGAAAGGAAGAAAAAAAACTCGTAACTACGGAAATATTCAGTATTTTTTTACTTTACAATCTTATTTATATTCCTTCTTTATATATATATATATTGTTTTCGTTATTTTTATTCAATTAAATCATTTTTACTTCAACCAACTTCTATTACTCTAAAATATCGACTCCATAATCGACGCTGATTAAGAACTGGAGCAAAGTGTAAACGCCGTGGATGGGATGTAAGTTGTGACGTCACGAATCCTGCATCTAGGCCCGATAGCAAGAAGAAATCCCGTCGGCCCCGGATCACCCAACCGAACGCAGGTTTGAAATGAATCTCCTCGCACAATCGTCCAAATGCTGAAACGGAGGCGACAACACGTGTCTTCTGAAACGAAAAACGGGTTTCCGTAGGCGACAGACAGTAACAGCTGTTGGCTTATCTGCTGTTTCCATTCCTTTTATCCTGCGCTCTACACACAGGTCGTGGCACCACTGAGGAGAAATTGTTGTGACGTCACGGTAAGAGGGGAGCATTCGGAAAGAAGAGAACAAAAATCCAAGCGCGGTCAACGTCCCTCGTGGAGTGGTTGATGATTGCAAAACGTTTTTGAGGTTTCCGGAATGTTCTATTAGTTTTATAGCATCGTGTTTTGTGCATAATAAGTTGTTCTTATGTTTTATTATCATTTAACTAACGTTCATGGCTGCTTTAGAGCCATTTTTTAAATAGTTTCTATCTGCGTAATTATCAATGTCTCGCACGTGTTCCGTTCCCGGTCGAACTGTACGCCAATTTCTAAAAGTATAATGACTTTTCAACAAGAGCAGCTAAACAACAGCTTGCCAACTTTAGAAGATATAAAGGTTTGTTTTTGTACTATTCAAGGAGAAAATTGGACCCACCTTTCAATCGGTGACAACCTGTATCTTTTTAAAATTTGCATTAATGCATCATCTGTGCCATGTGTTATTGAGAGTATCAGCATATGCCAAGAAATAACGTTCGATGTGTTTTTTGAAAATCTCCAGCGCAGTGAGAAGCAGCTACAAAAATGTGGAATACAATTTAGCCTAATTACAAATAAACGTGATCTGGATTTATTAATAAGTGCATGTGAAACTGTGCATTCTACTCCATCACAACTTAATTATATCGAAGCCGCAGTGAAGCTGTTGGAGAAACAGAAGCAGGTATGTTTAGAAATTTGCACCGCCAAATTAGACTTTTTAATTGAACAAGTAAAATTGCTAGAAAAACCAAAAAATCAGCTTCGATTTTCACAAGAACTGTTTATTCTATGCTTTAAAATATACTTATCTAGTTTTACGTGCTATAAGGTATTTAAAAATTTAAAGGTGTTGACATTGCCTCATGTGAGAACATTAAGTAGAATGTCAAAAAAGTTAAAAGTGGATTCGGATTTTTTTTTAATCCGTGTAACAGTTATTTAAAACGTAGGGTACAATGTTTAAACGAAGACCAAAAATTTGTCTCTCTCTTAATTGATGAGATTTATGTTGATCCTAGGTATACGTTTAAATGTGGCAAAGTTACCGGTGATTGTTTTGATAGTAATGAAAATGCAAAAATTGCCCAAGTGTTTTTGATTACATCTACGTTTTCGAATTATAAAGACGTAATAGCAGTTGCCCCAGTTTACAGGACATTTTACGGGACGAAACATTTACGAGACAAAAGCTCTATAATTTGGCATCTATGTTAATTTGCAAGTTAAAAGAACTTGAACTTAATGTATAGTCTGTTATTACTGATAACAATATTAATAGAAGCATGTTTGCTTTTTTTACGAAACACGATAAATTTAATGATGCTGTATATAATCCAAGTAATCCTGATATACCTCTGTATTTGATGTATGATCCTCTTCATTTATTAAAATCTATAAGAAATAATTGGTTAAATGTAAAAGACACTAAATTGCAGTACCCTGATTTCCAAAATAAAGAAAACCGTAAAGAGGCAAATTTTTCTGATTTACGGAATTTATACAACTTTGAAAAAGATAAACTCCTTAAATTTTCTCACATGTTAACATTAAAATTATTATATCCATCTAACATTGAGAGACAAAAAGTATCCCTTGCATTAAAAGTATTCAATATTCAAAACTCTAATATTTATTAGAAATCAATTGAAGTGATTTTTCTCATCAGCAATGTGAAAATATTTCAAATTATATGTAAAAATAGAATTGCCACACAATATTTTTTTGGTATTATACATATGGTTGCAGAAAATTTGATGTCATTAATTGTATTGTTTACAGTAGTAGAAAAAAAAATGAAAGCTACTTAATATTGATTAACACTGGGTTTGTAACTGTAAAAGGATCTAGATTATATATAATTTTGTAATCATTTAGACAGAGTAGTTCTTGCTTTGTGGGAGCTCCAGTAAAAAAATATCCCCCACCCCCATCATCTAAGTTTAGATAATCTGTATGAAATTAACTGTGCTAAACCTTAGGCGTGATTAACATGAACTAACATGATTCTGGCGCCACGGCCTGTGTGTAGACCGGCTGTGGCTCTAATCAAGGAACCTACTGGCATTTCTCATTTGCATACATCGGCCGGCTGCGTTTGTCTTACAATTTGCATAATTACACGGCCAAAGCTTCCGGGTGTTACATTTTCTATGTCGGTATGCATATATACATATACAGTTAAACCTGTCTAAGTTGGACACTCACGGTTCCTCCTAAAAGCGTCCAACTTAGACAGGTGTCCAACATAGACAGTATGATGAAATTTCATTTTTCCCCTTCAATAAAGCACATCAAAAGACTTCATTTTTAACATGTAGAAAATACAAATAAGCCAATGGTTTTAATTAAATATTGTAATTACTGTTACAAAATACTCATGTATGTGCGTACATACTTAAAATGTGAAGCAAGAAATCTTATACATGTAATTTTATACGTACTATGTAACGGCTACTCACATACTGTCAGATTGATGCAGTAATCCATTTCTATTGTTCAGAAAAATACTCTGTCAGAAGAGTTTGTTTTTTTCTGATTCCAGATGCACACTGTCTTTCTATTTTACTGTGCAGATTAAACACGGCCTCAATGAGTTCTGGCGTATTTTGCATAAAAGCATACAGTTCTAATTTCTTGACACTGCATTGCACTTTCGTGTGTAGGAAGTTCTTCTACATCTGTTTTTTCCTCTTCCTCCCAAGAAAAGCTGTCGTAATCATTCTTGCTCAATGTAGCAACACATGGAGATTCAGTATCATGGGTTTCAAGAATGTCATCAAATGCAACATTTTGACAAGCATCGGATAACTCTTTTCTGGACGTTTCAGAAAGACACTTTAGTTCTTCATCCAGTGACTCCAATTCGAAACAGTCTGTCACTTGACCCTCGGAAGAGCTGAGATCACATATAAATCCTGCATGCTTGAAACACTTAACAATAGTGTTTTCTGATACATTTTTCCACGATTCATAAATCCATCGGACTGCGTCTTCTAAGACTGTCACATGTTTGACAAATTTTGCCGCATTCTCACAATTTTCTGCAGTCTGGATACGTTTCCGCATTAGTTGTTTCCTATACAATAACTTTACTGCTTGAATAATCCCTTTGTCTAATGGCTGCACTTCACTCGTTAAATTAGGAGGCAAAAATTGTATTGTAATGTTTGACAACTTCAAGTCGACATGACATGTTGCATTGTCAATGAATAACAAAATTTTTCTGTTTGCATGCTTCATTTTTTTATTGATCTCAGTCAACCAACCTGAAAATATTGCGGTAGTCATCCAGGCTTTCTTGTTATACTGCCATATTACAGGAAGGTTGTTTATTTTCACATTGCTGCTCTTAAATGCTCTAGGGTAGGCTGCCTTTCCTATTACCAAAGGCTTCAACTTTTCTCCTCGAGCGCTGCAGCACAACAAGACTGTGATCCTCTCTTTAGACTTTTGCCCACCTCTGCATGTTTCACCTTTTTTCACCAATGAACGTGTAGGCAACAACCGATAAAAAAGGCCAATTTCATCAGCATTAAAAATGTTTTCGTCGCCATACTCCAATGTTAGATTTGAAAGTTTACTTTTCCAGTCTTCTGCAACGTGGATGTTAGCACCAGCTGATTCACCGCAAAGAACTTTAAAACTGATATTGTTTCGTTTCCGAAAGGACTCTAACCATCCGTTACTTGCAAAAAATGACTCCATTTTCAACTCTGAAGCGATTTCTTTAGCCTCTTCCTGAAGAAGTGGGCCACTTATAGGGATGTTCTTGCCACGACAACATAGAAAAAATTGACGCACTTTTTCATTTAGGTCATCATGTGGGGTTCTACAGATTCTTTTTCTTGTTCCAGGGCAGTTCAGTTCCCATGCATGTATGATATCAGATCTCTTATTGTTTATATTGGAAACAGTAGATTTTGATATGCCGAACTCCTCTGCCAACTTTCTGCAACTGTCACCTTTGTCTAGGCGATCAAGAATTATTTTTTTCTTTTCAATAGTTAGCTCAACTAATTTACGTTTGCTCATTATTGAAAACTAATGTGCACGTCACTAAAATCGCAGTCACCTTTCCAGAATGCACTAAGAAACAAATGTGAATTTTGAGGGTAGAGAAACCTTTTTATTCAGAGGATGCAGAAATCTAATTGGACAAAGCAAAGATGGGGTAGGGAAGCTACAGATGTCCATTCTTCAAGTGTGTTGTTGTGTGTGTGTAACAAACTGATAACAAAACGGTTGTGGGCTGTGGAATGGTGGGGAGGGACAGCCCTTTAGCAACAATAAGAAAGAAATGTGAGCAGATAAGAGCTTCCTGAAAGTGATAACAACAAAGGAATACTTCTGGGGATCAACAACAAAAGATAATCCCTAGGGATAGAGTCTGGGGATCAACAACAAAAGATAATCCCTAGGGATAGAAAAAAGTGGAAGGTCAAAAGTGGTAGGTTACTTCCTTTATGCAAATGCCAATTTTAAGGAACTTGTCCAACTTAGCAATGTAAAGAGTGCCCAACTTCCAAGATAGACAGGTGTCCAAGTTAGACAGTATTATATACATGTTAAAACATAGGAATTCATTCCGTTCCAGGGAATTGTGTCCAAGATAGACAGGTGTCCAACTTTACAGGTTTTACTGTATATACAAAAATATATGCACCCATAAGAAGTTGAGTTACAGCCAGGAAACATAGGCATAGAAATGAGTAAAAGTGTAATTATTTTGAAATATTTTTTAACTCTCAATTTGCAAGTTTTTCCGAGTTAGCGAGAGTTCCCCTTCTAATGTCACGTCATGATTCTGGCGCCACGGCCTGTGTGTAGACCGGCTGTGGCTCTAATCAAAAAACCTACTGGCATTTCTCATTTGCATACATCGGCCGGCTGCGTTTGTCTTACAATTTGTATAATTACACGGCCAAAGCTTCCGGGTGTTACATTTTCTATGTCGGTATGCACATATACATATATATACAAAAATATATGCACCGATAAGAAGTTGAGTTACAGCCAGGAAACTCGGCGTGTAGGTATCGTTTGAGGAGATATGCCCATGATTAGAATGTGGGAGCAAAAAGATTTTATGGAAAATCCTCCTCTGGCAACTATATAAGCCGATATCCGGCTCTACATAGAGTCCATTAAGTTGCTTATGTCCCTTTACGAAAGATTCTGCCACAAATGTTGCAACGGGTCAACTAATTCAGTGGTATTCTGAGAAGGTTTTCCAGCATGTCCCAGACGTGTTCAATTGGGGATGGGTCAGCTGACCATAAGAGGGTATTAAATCCCTGAAGACATTGTGAGAAAGTATGGGGTCGAGCGTTGTCCTATTGGTCTGGAACCTGGCCGGTTTGACAGCCTAGGCAGAACAATTGGCGACAGAATATCGTCGACGTCCAAGCCAGACTGGCTTGTAGCACAACTAGAGGTGATCGAAGTAGGTCTCCAGACTGTCACTGTACTGCGGAGTGTTGTTTCAATAAGAAGAAACATTTCCAATTAAAAGAAAATTGAGAACTTAGTATATCAGAAAAGCATGCGAATACCCCATTTCACTTTCATCTCTGATGGATCTTTTTATTGAGGGCAGATGTGCTACATCCCTCTTAGAAAATGAAACAAACATTGATTCGGTTTCCAGATACGATACACGAAGCAAACTTTTCCTCTGTTGCCTCGAAACAACGTTAATCTATTTGTTAAGAAGTAGTAACAATGACCCTTGACAAGGGAGGAAAAATCCTGTTGGATGTGCAACGCATCGCTTGGCGGAAACAATTACCACGTGTACAGCGTTAAGGCCTGAATGAACATCGGTATTGGCAGAAAGGGATAGGTTGGTCACTACTCGAGGATCAAGAGTAGAATCTCCTGCGAAATCAGAAAATGTTTTATATGGAAGAGCTTCATCGCAGCGTGCGGCAACAGATGGGGATCCGATTCAACTCGAGGTCAAATGATAGAAAAGTTGGGCCGAGGGTGTTTTGGAGAATTTAAAATGGACAGCGTCGCATCCCTGGGATGGCATAGTTTCAAAATATACATGGAGCTATAATTATTTTGAAATACGTATTATGGGCAGAAAGCGAAGGAACCCATAATTTTGTTTCCCAAAAAGTTAAGGAAAATACACATTTTAGGAGCTTCCTCGTCTTCTCCGATGGTGCTACAAAGAATAAAGGAATCTCCATATAACTTTGCATTTTAATCAAGGTGCAAAAAGCTAGCTCCAATTTTCGTAATATTCCCAATTCGATTATGAATTGTTCGAATGTGCTTATCGATTCATACAAAAGTGCAAATAGTTACGTTAATAACTCCTTACTTTTGAAGATATTGTTGGGGCAATGCAATCCATAAAAATAACAAATTGAACGATTCACTATTCAAGACGTTCAATTTTTGTCTATCGTTAAGTTGCTAATAATAGATATAAAGTCAATAACATGAATTTATATGCATCTGACCATTTAGTAATGTAGTTCTTTGAAAATGGCTTTAAAAAATCTTTTATATTAATGGATTTAAAATCATTATAAATGAGTCGAAAGTACTATGTAGAATTCCTAATCAATTATTAAATTAAAGTAAATGAAATTCGAAAAATTTAAATTTAACTTTCGAATTCTCCGATTATTTAGCCCTTCGAAATATATTTAAGGAAAAAACATGTGTGGCTAAAAATGGAGACCCTGAAACGAAAATTGTATTAGATAAAACATTTTCTAGATCTGTTTAGCTCTTTTTGGGACGTTTTTATCATAGGTCCGGGATTAAAACTTTTATAACTATCCATTTTATTATTATCATTATTATTATTATTCAATTTCCGACGCCTGATCAGCCCAACTGGAAGTCTCAGTTTCAATTTTAAAAACGTAGAAATTGCAGCGCTAAAATTGAGGCATGGGTTCGATATTTAAAATGGCTCTCCTTTTCCCCGGAATTTTTGTAATCTTTAAAGATTAATCTGTAGGAAAAATAGCAATCGACACGAAATTCCGTTCAAAGAAATTGAAAAATTGAAGAAGTCTGAAGAAAATTGTTGCAAACCCAGACCACTCGCCTGACCCAAAGGGTTTGTAGCGATCCTTTCAGCCTTCTTGGCAGTAACTCTTGGCGTGGCCGGGAAGAAGAAGAAGGTGTGTCGATTTTTTCAAAGTTCCTAGAGTAAGATCCTAAAGTAATCCTCGAATCGAATTTAAGAAGCAAGACGCGAGGTGCCAGGCTAATTATTGTCTTCAGAATCCATCTAAACAAGCATGCGTTTTCCACTCTTAATAGTAGAGGTGCTTTTGCTTCTCGGTATACTTGTATCCATAAATTATTGCATAGTAAATGAGTTGATAATAATAAATATATGTTACCTTTTCTATAAATATTATTAATAGAATAGAATATACTAACCGAATACCCGTTGAAAATCTCACAATAAGCAACCCCCGAATAACGCATATTTTTGAATAATTCGCGTTTCACATTGATTCGGAAAATTTGGGTGTGCGGAACCCCCTAAAGAAGAAAATATTGGAAAACTTTCTTCCTTTCGAACTATCTACCCATACACCCAATTTGAAGTTTCTATCTCATACTGAAGCATGCTATTTTATCATTTCACCTTTCCAACGTTTTTATGTGGAGCACCCTCTTAAATGGACATTTATGGAAAACTCTATTCGTCTTGAGTTTTTCATCAAATAATTAGCCCATATACCACAATCCAAGCCTCTATCCAATTTAAAAGTAAACGTTTTTCATTTATTAGTCAAATCGAACATTTTGGTGTGTGACACCCCCTAAAGTAGAAAATATTGGAAATCTGAAATGGCACACTTTTTTCCTTTTGAACGATATACCCATATACTAAATTTGAGGTGTCTATCTCATCGTAAAACATGTTTTTCTATCATTTCACTTTTCGAACGGTTTGGTGTGCGGAACCCTCAAAATTACAAATATTGGAAATTTTCTATTTGCACACTTTCTTTCTTTTGAACTATCTACCTGCAGACAAATTTTGAAGTTTCCATTCCACCGCGAAGTATTTTTTCCATCATTTTACTTTTCGTGTGCAATAGCCATCCCTTTAAATGAACAGCTTTGAAAAACTCTATTCTTGTGTATTTTAGCAGATGATTATCCCATATTCCAAATATCAAGTCTCTATTATGTTTCAAAAGGAGCCGTTTCTCCTTCATTCGGGAAATCGAACATTTGGGTTTAAATGCAAAATATCGGAAAACTAAAATTGTACATGCTCTTCTTTTCAAACTACCTACCCGTCACCGAATTTGAAGTCTCTATCGCATCTCGAAACATAGTTTTTCGTCATTTCACCTTTCGAACGTTTTTCTCTGGAGCACGCCTTTAAACGAACATTTTTGAAAAACTCTTGTCTCGGGTGTTTTCATCCAATAATTAGTCCATGTACCAAATTTCAAACCTCTGTCCAATTTTAAAGAAGGTTTTTCTCTGAAATGTTCAGCGGGCAGCACCCCCTAAAGTAGCAAAAATTAAAAATCTGAACTTGCACACTTTCTCCCTTTCGAACGGTTTACACATACACTCAATTTGAAATCTCTATATCATCGCAAAGTATGCTTTCCTATTATTTTTCTTTTCGAACGTTTTGGTGCGGAGCGCAATATTTTTGACTGGGGTTTTTTATCGACGATCGACCCGTGTACCAAATTGAAAGTCTATTTACTTGGGAAGTGCCAGAAAGAAAGCGTGGCAATTAGTATACATAGATTATTAATAGCTTAAACAGCATCCATTTCATGCGACTGCTGCTGCATACGAGAGTGTGTGGAGTACGTTTACATCCATCCGCTTCTTTCTTTGCCGATCCAGCCGAAAACTAGTTTTCTGTGCCACGGACAATTTTCACTGAATTCGTGATCTTTATACCAAGTGGAATCTTTTCCGTTTCGATTGTGCCATTTTCTTGGAAGAAGAGAGAATTGTTTTGGGTTGGACTCGTAACATTCTGAAATAAATGGTTGCATCCTTATTTTCTTTTTCTTTTTCAGAATGAATACATGATACGCCACTGTCGAGCCGCTTCCATTCTCAACATGGATTCATTGAATATTTCCTTCAAAATCCGCGATTGCATGCAGATTACAATCGGCATAGTTTTTCACGTTCCATATTGAGGCTCCGGTAGAAACTCAATTTTAACACTTGCCAACATAGTTGAAAAGTCCTTATGGCTTGGGCCATTCCGTTCGTTCGCACGCTAACTGCCGTAAAAATGTCTTATCAAAATGAAATTGTATTATGTTGTTGAGACGGTGTGTGGGACATATGGGAATGTAAATTAATAATATCACCCAAATAGTTTTGGATTGAACCTGTGTTGAAAAAGTGAAATACATTGAACCCTATTCATTTTTCAAATATTTTTTAAGCGAGGTTAAAATTCACACATTGTTTTGAACATTTTAGGATATATTCAAATTATCTCACAAAATATATAAAAAAAATTTGAGCAAAATAGGTTCGTTAGTTATTTAAATAAAAGTTAAAATAATAATGACGCCCCTATTAGAGGAAGAAGTGACGTGACCCACCTCAAAATAAAATAGGGTATCCATCTTTTTTCCCAATGTCAAAACCGTGATTTTTTCATCCAACTTTGATTATTTCTGCAACGAAGCCTCATTTTAACACTAAAATGACGGATATTTTGAACTACCTACAACGAAGAGAAAAAATACAACATACCTTAAATTCAAAACATCATAGTTACAGCATTTAGGACATTTTTTGCAATAAGCGTTCTTGATGCACCGTTCTTGGCATTTCCCACAGGTAGGCTCATCGCAAGATGAACCCAAATCTTGCGTTTCATTACGGCAGAACGAGCACTGGCGACGTTTGTTTTTATTTTTCGCTACTTTTCCGCGAGGGAGGACTGACTTCACAAGATTCAAAGTAAAGTTTATTGAGTATTGCGAAGAAAGGCAGCCGTCGTTCTAGGAAGATCGTTGATTACAAAACCTAGAATAGTTTTCATCTGTGTTTTCAATAACTTTAAGAAAATAAGAGAAGTCATAAAATTTCAATGGGCTGGGATGAGTCGTTTTGGAGGAATCGTTTCTCGAAGTAGTGATGCGCCCAAAATGACCGCTTCAGTCGTTCTACTGTTAATAGATGCAAAATGTAAACAAATTACTCCAAGAAGAGTTGTATAAGAATGGCTGAATTTGTTTTCCACGCAAAATTATTGAACTCTAAAGTCTGGAATAAAAGTGCATGAATGAAATATTCATTGATTTTACATGGAGAAGCAGACGATTTTATAACATTGCCTTTTTCGATGAAGATATAAGCATGGAGTTCGAAAGTAATTTTTACCTCCATGGTTTTAAGTAAAATAAATTATTGTAGTTCTGTGATCATTAAAATATATCACCGCTGAATTTATCTCATAGATGTTTAAACGGCATTGCATTTGAGCTGGAAAGTGTTTCATAATCAATGATTATGCATGATGGATCTTTCTTGTTTTTTAAAGACCGAGACACTGTCATATCTGGTTATATATTGCAACTGATTAGAAAAGAAAAACAATTTTAAACCTCTTTAAGGTGAGATTTCGACCCGTCTCAGCGTCCGGGCTATCGAAAGTATTTAATATTTTGAAAATGCGATTCATTCCAATACTCAAAACTATTTTTAAAATGATCGTCTCATCCGATCTGCTTCAACTTCGAAGTCGACGAAATAATAGAGAATTTTGAAAATTCGAAAGAGGGCTGATGATACAAAGGGGTTTAAAAAAAAATCCAACATTTTACCTCACCAAAGTCATGAATACACAATTTGATACCATTCAAACTAAAAATGAGAAATAACTTTATAATATAATTTTTCGATTTTGCTTGGTTCAAATTTATATCCTTCCGATACCAAACGAAAAATGAAAGCATTTAGCCCACAGACAAAATTGAAGGGGGGCTGAACAGTCTTGAAGGAGGGGCTCATACAGTTAATCATCAGCAATTATAAACCACAATAGTTACTATTATATTTTTCGATCCATATAAATTATTAACAAATGATTGCATATTTATATTTGCAAGTGAAGCGCCGATTATTAATATCCGTATAGCTACTATTCATCCATATTAATATATAATAATTACAATGGATTTTAATGTAAGCATTGACTAGTCATAAAGCTCAACAATGTGTAGAGAAAAATTCTGAAAGTGAAAGCAATGCTTAATATGACTTATCAATTGCTTAGCGGTTGATTTGGACTGCACAATGCATAACAGTGATAAAATAGTATCCTAAATACTATTGTCATCATTTTTATTAAATATTTTAAAATTAAATATGGAAATAAATGGATCACACATTCAGCTCAATTAAAAGCTCTTTGAAACGAAGTCATTTATAAAAGACATTCTGTATGCGAAATTTGAATGGCATTTCATATGAAATTTCACATCACTACTAAACATTTAATATTTTTATCAAGGGGGCTGCATTTAACACGTCAACCGAATTCAGTCTGAAATTGGATTTGAATTGCGAAGGGCAGTTGCATGTCTCGAGGCTTCAAGCTCCAACGATCCCCCACTTTGGCCATGCTTAACGGAGCACAAACACGGAATGCCGCTCAACGAGGACTCGATTCGGGATTATTTTTCTTTCACTGAACAGACCTATTATTTAATGAATTCACTTAGTGAACGAGATGCATCAAACGGGACGTTACTGTTACTGAAACAACGGTCTTTGCAGAGTCGGTAAAAACACAAAGGGCGCTAATATGCCGGCCAAATTCTGTCCCTGCTTTGGGGCTTTAAATAACTTAACACTCCTATGAGACTGTTTCGACCGCTGTGACCGAGTGAATAGCTTACTTGGAAATCTCTTGGTTTCGAAAAACAGAGTGCTGCTCAACAAACGGCGTTTGGATAGTTTGTCGCATTGCCAACCTAAAAAGTTTATATAGGTCTTGTTCCGATAACATCCAAAGTTCCGAAATCCTAGTCCGCGATTTCACCACCCTGTTGCAGGCTGACGATTAATGTATCACTAAACCGCTCCTCTTTCTATTGGATTAGCTTAAAAATGTTTATATACACTTCATTCACGTAAAATATACCCTCTTAAAAGTAATCATTTTTTAAATAAGTTTATAAAACATTAAAACTCTACTTTTTTTAATATTTCAAAAATACCGCACCCACCCCTCTAGAAAATCATTATCGAAGTTTTTAAAAAATGAAAAGTGAAAAACATAATCCCATTTTGCAAAAATACCTCCGTACAAGATCCCAAGAGGACGGATTATCGCCGATCTCGTCTACTGACGGTGAACAAAATGATGTGTCCAATATACAAACGAAATATTTGTTTAAATACTATTAACCCGAGCGCGCTTTAATAATACAGAGAAATGTTGAAGAACACAAAGTAGTTGATGAATGAAAATTTCAGACAAGAGAAACTCCACTCGTGCATGAACCGGAAATTCGAGTCTGGGGTAACAGTTTGAAAATTCCCAAGCTCATCAATCTATTCAGATAAAGAAACGTGGACATGAAGGTTCCTTCTTTAAACATTCTCCGATCAGGAATCCGAAAAAAGAAAACTCTTCTGAATATGGAAGATGCCTTTCCTCGTTTGATTCAATTCTTAAGCGACACAGATCTGGGGCTTCAGTCTCAAACTAATAAAAGTTTTTATAGTTCTCAGAACTAATAAAAACATTGAGGAAAATAACTGTAGTCGAGTTGATCCGATTTTTTCAGACTCGCGTGTTTAGAGGTTTTTAAAACGCTACGAAAGGGGCGTTAACTGTTTCTTTTTTTTTATCTGGACAGACCGACATGCCAAAATATCAAATTATTTTACTAACTTGCTTTCTGGTATAGAAATTAAACTGTATCTGACTAAATATATTTCCATCTCTTCTGTTCAAACCTCACCAGTCATTACATATCTTTAGACCCCCAAAGTTCGTAATATTTTTAAACAAAATAAAATAGCTTCTGTTTACGAACCCATATTCCATCCAGATTGAGCTGCAACAACCATTTTAACACGTTACTGGGGTTAAAATACTAAAATATCGAAATTATAACCACTCTACTTCGAAACTAACAGCCAACTATATACACCTTTCAAAAAACTAGTTAGTTTTAATAGCTAACACCTTTAGTTTCTGAGATATAAGCATTTTCAACGAACTTGAAACACGAAAAATTTCCAATCTCGACAAAACGATAACTACAAAACTACAAGAGCTTAAAAAAAAATCTGATGTGGGCAACACATGACTTTCCTTATATAATGCAATGAATTGACTATTTTTACAATAAAAAAATAGGGTTTTCTTATAACAGCTATTTATATTCTTTCCAAGAAATTGAATTTTCGTCAGCTAGTCGTCATTTTCACTGATTGAGTGTCATTTTTATCCATTGGGCGAGATTTCCGTTAATTTGGCAACATTTAAAAAAGTCGCCAAGTGGGCGACATTCCGCCCAATTCGGCGCCAAAATCTCGCCAAGCGTTATGGACGGAGAAATAAGTGATTCTTATAGCAGATAAATAACTATTGGCGTTCAAATACAAAAGTATGACTCAAAGTATCTTTTCTCATGAATGGAACGAGCTAGATCCACGAGAATGATATCACCTAATTTATACATACACCACCATGATATACATATAAAAAAAGTGAACATGTTTCTCAACAGTTAATATTTTTTTTTAATTTATCGAATTTTTTGATACATTTATTTGAAAAATGGGCAATCTCTCGAGAACGGTTCATGCTGGCGTTCTAAAATTTATGTCAATCGCTTTCTAATTCGTGATCAGGGATGCTTGAAACGTGCTCTCCCGTCGAAAACTCGAATTCGAATGTTCGACCCCCGTCCCAATACTTTCCTTATACGTTATATTATGTATATAAGGAAAATCAAAATGCCATCTATTAGGTTCGGATCCATGGATTTTTCGTAACGCTCCGCCACAGAATTCCAAATGAGTTGAGTAGCCGTGCAATCTGTGTTTTCTATTTGCCGTATATAGATCTATCTAAATAGAAACTAGGTTAGCATAAAATGTCTCCGGGGGAGGTATGCCCGCTGTTTGTGTGCCGAACTCTTTCAATCCTAATACAACGACTACAAGCTGTTACAAAACAAGCAAGCTGTTACAAAATGGCACTCCATAATCTGTCGTATTATGTATTGCTATGTGATGTTTTCAGAAAATGTCACATCACAGTCTGTTGGGAATTCTATCTATTCCGATTACCTTCTCAGCATGAGCCTTGAATGCTAGAAGTTATGAAAAATTTATTAATACAGGATATCAGATATTTTTTTATGTTCTACATTAACAACTTCTTAATCAAAATGCGTGAACAATATCGCTGCACGTTATGAAATATTTTCCAGCATACACATAAAAACAGGATTTTTCGGATTCGGAATGTTTCAAACCATTCACAATTTTCAGTGTTTCTTTCAGGACTTTTTGGAGCAAGTTTTCGATTTGTTTTAAATATATGTAAATGTTGCGTCACATACATGGAAACGAGGTTAACATAAAATGTCTCGGGCCTGAAAGGAACACTGACTGCACTACCCATTGCAAAGTCTTTATCTTAATGTTCTATTTAAAAATATTTATAAGTTCCGTTGAATATTTTAACCAGTAGAGGGCGCCAGCGAAATTCGATGAAACTACCTTTTTAGCCTTCTTAATATTCTCCTGACATTTTTTAATAATGAAACATAATATGCTTCTTTAAATTGGAACGAATGTAAAGAAATGTTGTTAAGGATATAAACTGTCATTTTGAAAGAAAATGACGTCATAGTACGAGTGAATTTATGCCCAAAATCAAATTTTTGTAGTAATATGTATAAGCTGTTAAGTAAAAACTTAGCGTCTTACTGAGAATTTTTCCCAGATTTCCGTCAGATTTTGGGGAATTTTATGAAGTTAGGTTGCACCTTGCATTGAATGCACAATTTCATTTTTACGCGTATTTCGAGGCACAGTGTATTCTATCGGAGTAGCAGAAAAAGACAAAATCCCAATATGTTTAAGATATTTTGTTCTTAATTTTCTCATAATCCCTAGCAAATAAATGTGTTTGCACTTATAATAAAAAGAAAAAAAAATGATGAACAGGTTCAAAGTTGCCCGAAATCCCGAGAAGTTGAACTGGATCCTCGCGAGATCGATGAACAAGGACCCACTCACTCCCTTTGAAGCCACGTTCTCGTGTTCAACGTTTAAACCCCGCCATGGCTCAATCTCGTGTAAATTCTAGGAAAACGAGGATCATGTGAATGACACGAGAATTTGTACAGTGCGAGTGGACGACAGTTCCCTTTTATTCAGATTCGTATTATACATTTTAACTGGATTCTCGCCGGAGATATAAACAAGGGCCATTCAACTACCGCTGAAACAAACAGTGAACCCTGTTTTTGTGTTCAACCTTTGAACCCCGTCATGATTGAGAATCTCTTGTAGATTCTAGGAACACGTCCAACAATCATGACTTACGTACGATATTTTCAATTCATTCCGATTCTTATTATACATTTCCTGGAATATTTTTCAAATAATGTATTGCCCCTCTTACCTTTAGCGGAGAATCCGTCAATTCTACACAAAACTCGCAGCTGATCACCGTGAAGAAAGCACACAGCCACTTCACTCACCTGCAAAAGTAACTGATTCGGGAAGCCTTTCTTTCACCGAGTTTGGCCTACATCGCGAGTACGCTTGCGCGCAGAAAAGAGGTTTTTCCTTGGCGGGAAAAAAGAAGCGGAGGAAGGGAATGTTCGGAACAATCGAAGGATTTTTGGACATTCAAGGCGATCCTGTTCGGCGTAATGCGGTTGATGGAAGCAATTGACATCTCAGTTTCAGTTAGAAGCGTGTTTCTTCACGCGTTTTGTTCGGATAAAGAAACCGAAAGTACTTATTAGACCACCCACCAACAAATAGGTTTTTGCAAATAGTTCCGAGGCAGATGGGCACAAATACGAAAAAAAAAACAGTCATCCAATTTCCCCAATGTCTCTGTTTTGTACTCGATACAGAAATGAAAACGCCTGGCGAATGCTAGAATAGAAATAGATTCGCAGCAGGACTTTTAAACGAGGAAGCCCAGTCGACGATTTGAGAAAGAACAGTTTCAATCGGGCTGAAAAGCTCGCATTTGTGCGATAAAAATGGCCGCCTCCAACAGAAATACTTAGCTTTCGATAGGAATTCAAACAAGTGACATATTTCTATTGCGAAAAAAAAAATTGCCGTTTACGGAAGGAAAATTATTTCTGATTTTTAGAGTTGGCATGATTAAAATATACGATTTTCCCGTTGACATACTAGTTAATATAAATTTTGTTAATTACTATCCTAATTTATGCACCCTTTTAGGTGAAATTAGAATCATGCAACTAATGGAAAATTTTCAATCCTCATAGGCCTCGGTAATAACCTGGAAAGTTACACATCTCAATAGATAATTTTTTATACATTTTTGACAGTTTTTCAATAGTGCATAGTTAACAAGAAAACTCGGTTGAGTGGTCAAATCCATAAAATTTCAATTGATCTGAATGCTATTTTGAACTATATGTGTATTCTTTTGATACCATTTTAAATTGTATGTATTCTTTAGGTGATATGAAGCTGTCTATAAAAATTGAATCCCGGAAGAACTTTTCAACCCATGCCGAAGAACTCGTTTGGAACATGTGTTTCCCCGTTCGGGTAAAAGTGAATTTTCCAAAACGAAGGCGAGCCGGCATGGACAGAGGAGCGCCAAACGCGTCGCCAGGATAAGTGAACACCAGATCTACACTGCGCCGAATGGGTCTAAGCCCCACCAGTATAGATATAGTAACCTTGCCACTCCCCACGATGAGCACTGGTGGGAAGTCCCCACCCAGCAAGCCAGGGTCCCGCTCGCACAGACAACCCGCGCCATCCCAGAACGGCAACGCAGCACCACCCACAGGACTTTATTAAATTAAAGAAAAATAGAAATTAAAATACATGGGTCACAATAGGTCAAAACAGTGTGTGGCCACGTAACTAGCCCGTAAAAGCGGAACTAGAAAATAAAACATTGTGTAAAATGATGAACAGCTAATTTTATAGCCAATGAGCATCAAAAATATACTAACACCGCAGGGGAATAACCCCTGTTTCGAAATCGCATAAAATTTTAGTGAAAGGTTCTATTAGATTAAAAATTATGATTAAAATTCCGGTCATAGACATTTCAAAAATGTGAATTACAGTTTAGGGATTCATAAGGATTATACAGGGTGTACATAATTAAAGTTCCCCTATACAGCCGTAACTATTCGTCAGAAAATAATGAAACTTTGGATACCCCTTAATAAAGAGATGAGAAAGACATTCAGCGAAAGAAAAATGTGTTCCAAATATCGCTACCAGAGGACGTATTTCTATTTTATTAAACAATTACACATTTAGCCATATTATTGACTTGTAATTACAGCAACTCATATTCGATAGGATGACCACCGTTATCGGCTACCTCTGAAATCTGAAAATGATATACATGTTCAACAGCATGCCTCGAAATATTGAGCACGTTATTTAGCACAGACTTTAAGATCAGGTAAGTATTTTGAGTTGTCTTCCAAATATCTCCAGAGCCAAAAATCGCGTGGATTCAGGTCTAGAGGGTCGGATATTACGGAAGTGGTGGCTGATGGCCCTTTCTTATGTTGTTGTTGTTGAGACCCAGACCGTCCGACCTACCAGAAAGGTGTAAGGTAACCGTTTGGACGACCGGGAAGTGCCACCCAATTTAGACCGGAACCCAGTGGGGGAGGCATCCACAGGAAACGTACCCTCCTTCCCCTACCACAAACCTCTCGGAAGGACTTACGGACCCACATGTTTAACGTGATCGTACGCTAAACATGTGGGTCCGCAAGTCCTTCCAAGAGGTTGGTGGTAGGGGCCCTTTCTTATGTGAAATGTCTTTTGAGAACACAGTCTTGCATAAAGATTGTTCGGTCAAGGCATTGCAGAGCCGGAACAATTGATTTCTCTAACAGCGTCCTGTTGATAAAGCATGTCACCGGACCTGATGGATTTGACACCTTGAGGAATAATTGATTCAGAAAATCCACACCATACCGTTACTTTTGGGGAATGTAACGAAACCTCTGGGATCGGGCGGGTATTTTCTGCAGTTGTGTGTTTTCCCAAATGAAGATGCACCAAGGCCATTCAGAAGCGAGTCAGAAACTGTAATGAGAACATTAGTCGAGCAAGTGTAAAAGTGTCTGTACGGCTGCTTTCGGATAACTTCAATTTGAATATAAAGTATTGCGATGCTGATGTAGTTTAAAATGGTGTCATGGTGCTTAGTTTTGATTAGAAAATAATTTTTATTTTATTCTGCATTGCATATATCGATGTAATAAGAAGTAACAAAAATGACGTATTTAGTTAAAGGAAGAAAGTGTGAAAATCTTAAGTAGTAAAAAATACAATGAAGAATTTCTAAAGCAAATCATTTTTGATAGAAAAGAAGCAGAGGAATTGGAAAGGGAAAAATTAAAATATGAATTGAGCTGGAGAAATTAAAGATTGAGACTACAAACAAAATAAGCATCAATGATTCGAATATTGAAAATTCGAATGTTCACGTAATGTTGAAAATTCTGGAAATGAAGGCAAGCGTTGTAGTTTACAATTTTTAATGCAGAAATTTGAAATGAAAGAAGTTTTTATTTAACATTATTTGAAAGACGGGCTCGTAGAACAAACATACCTGAAGAGGATTTAGTAGCTCATTTATTCATTGCTATTACCGCGCGAAATATAAATTGCACATGATCCCTATGAGCGTGTCAAGAATTTATTATTAAAGAGGTTTAGGTTAAGGGTGAGCGTCAGTAAGTCTGCTGCCCTACCCGCGCTTTGTTTACTTTCGCGGAACACATTTTTTGCCGAAATTATGCTCAAACAGTTGCGAAATATTTTCTAAAAGATAAAATGCAATGCTTAGAATATATTAAAATTAAAGTTAACACCCAATAAAACATAGAATATATTTTTTATTTTAATCCAAAATATTTTCATAATTTAATTCATACCGACTATTTCTATTTTTAATGAACATTTTTAAATGTCTATTCCTTCTAATACGCTATTAAATACAACAGATCATATATAATAATGCCACAATGACGAAAACGTAATTGAACTTGGACTTGAAGACAAAGGACCTTGAAGACAAAGTTGCAGTCCTTAGTGATGTACATTCAGATCCCCTTATCAAATTTATAGAATGATAAATTACCTTTCCGTGGTTGTGGCAGTATTATATATGATCTGTTGTTGTATGTAATAATGTATTAAAAGGAATAGGTATTTAAAAATGTTCATTAAAAAATAAAAATTATCGATATGAATAAAATTACGACAACAGATGGCAGCACTAAAAATATTTTAGATTAAAATAAAAAATATATTCCATGTTTTATTGGGTATTAAATTTATTTTTAATATAATCTAAGCATTGCATTCTATCTTTTAAAAAATATTTTCAACTGTTTGAGCAGAATTTCGGCGAAAAACGTGTTCCGCGAAAGTTAAGCGCGGATATGGCATAAGATGTACTGACGCTCACCCATAAGCCCAGAGAAATTTCGACAAAAGTTTGTTTATCATCAAAAATCACCCAAAGGCACTTGGCGCGATTTTACTTTCGAATTGAAAAACTATTTCAAAAGATTAGAACTAAACAATTTCGAGAAACTTAAAGGATTTGATTATAACGGATAGAAATTAAAGACCATTTTTAGATGATAATCTGTAACATTTGTGTATCTTCCAATGAATTTGCAGACAAATTGGATGAATACGAAAGTGTTGAAAACAGTAAAAGAATGGGATGGAAGAAAACTTGCTGGTCCTGACACTTATTTGAAAAGGAGCATTTTCGGGTGACTGTACCAAACCCCTAAACGTCCAAAATATTGAGTGAAAAGGAAGGTGATGGTAAACATTCAACTTCTTTGTGCATTTCGAATGTCACCTCTCCATCAGTTATTTGAATGCAAAAGCGTTGAATTTCATCTGCCGTCGACACAGGTTCGAACGCGAGTTTAATGAAACTCAAATTAGTATCCGCTCTTAATAAAACTATTGCGAAAGGCGCACCTTGAAAGGTAATTTAACGTTTACTGCAATATTCTTACTGCAATATTCTTGTGGATGGCATAGAGTCGCTTGGTTGCTATTCCTGATGAGAGCGGATCCTTATAGGGGCAAATGTTACTGAAAATGTTACTAAAAGCAGCAAATTCTATGTTAATAAATGAATACAATTTCGATGTATTAGAATTTCGATGTATTTCGATGTATTAGCCTGTTCCTGACCCTCCAGACATCAGTTCTGAGCCACTATGTCAATAACAAATTGCTCATGATCAGTACCCTCAGGAACATTGAAGAAGATCAACTTCGGAGGTCCTTTCTTGGGTCGCTCGATCGGGTAATTAACCTGAATACCAGGATCCTTAAGCAGTTCATTCCTAACTATTATATCGATTACCTCGGCCCGGGTATCACCGGGAACCTCCATAATTACTCTGCCATCCGGCAGAGGGAAAAAATTATCAATTCCGATTCCAAGGCTCTTTGGGGAAACACCAGAGTTCAGAATTGTCTTCATAGTAACTTCAGCAGTCGAGGGAGCTACAGGTTCGACAATAATAGTTCTAGATCTCTCTGAAGGCAAGATCTCCTTAAAAGGCCTTGACCTCAGCCGAAATCAAATCCCTAATCTCTCCCAGGGAAGTCAATAAATTAACTTCTTGCGCTTTGATACTTAGTCGTACAGTTTCTTGAGTATCAAGAAAATCTTTAAATTTCGACTCCAAGTCTCCAGTTACCTTCCCCGTCACCTCAGAACGTCCCAACTTCTCAAGTCTTACCTTCATCAAATTAATTACATCATTAGACTCCCTAAGGACCTGGTTCTTACTCTTCAGTTCCAATTTTAAGGTTTTAATTTCCTCAAATTTCATATCAATGGTCATTCTCAATTCCTTAATCAGTGCCTCGGCTTCAGCAAGCTTACAATTTGAATGCCGCAAAAGGCCATCTTTCTCTTCGACTTTAACTGTCAACTCCCTCTTTAACTCATCGGCCTCCGGCATAGCATCAGCAAGTGAGCCGGGGAGAGAATTCGGCCAGGGCTCTCAAACTGCGTCAAAGAAGTCTCTGCGACCTTTAAGGCCCGGGATAATCCCTCGATTTCCAAGTCCCTTTCTTTCGATATCACATCAAACTCTTTGAGCCTATCTTCGTTCTCTTTCATTAACTCTGCCTTCTCTAATAATTTCACCTCCTTAGAGAGCCTGCCAATTCACTGCTTAGCTTCAAAATTTTGCGCTTAATTTCGATGCCGTTTTCCTCTCTAAGCTTCTTTAATTTTAGCTCCGCTTCTGATAGTTTCACCGAACGTGCCCTCAATTTCTCCAACTCCAATTCCTTCTCTTTTAATAAAGACCCAAGGGTTTCAACCTCTGCAACCACCTCCTCTTCTGCGACGATCCCACTGCAGTAGCATCTCGCTGCCTCAACTTACTCCCGCACTCCAGCAGTTGAATGCCCTTGTTTCGCAATTCATTCTTTAAGGCTACAACTTCGTCCCCTTGGACGGGGCTCTTAGCATCCTTTTCAACCAAGGGTTTCAACCTCTGCAACCACCTCCTCTTCTGCGACGATCCCACTACAGTAGCATCTCGCTGCCTCAACTTACTCCCGCACTCCAGCAGTTGAATGCCCTTGTTTCGCAATTCATTCTTTAAGGCTACAACTTCGTCCCCTTGGACGGGGCTCTTAGCATCCTTTTCAACCAAGGGTTTCAACCTCTGCAACCACCTCCTCTTCTGCGACGATCCCACTGCAGTAGCATCTCGCTGCCTCAACTTACTCCCGCACTTCAGCAGTTGAATGCCCTTGTTTCGCAATTCATTCTTTAAGGCTACAACTTCGTCCCCTTGGACGGTGCTCTTAGCATCCTTTTCAACCAAGGGTTTCAACCTCTGCAACCACCTCCTCTTCTGCGACGATCCCACTGCAGTAGCATCTCGCTGCCTCAACTTACTCCCGCACTCCAGCAGTTGAATGCCCTTGTTTCGCAATTCATTCTTTAAGGCTACAACTTCGTCCCCTTGGACGGGGCTCTTAGCATCCTTTTCAACCAAGGGTTTCAACCTCTGCAACCACCTCCTCTTCTGCGACGATCCCACTGCAGTAGCATCTCGCTGCCTCAACTTACTCCCGCACTCCAGCAGTTGAATGCCCTTGTTTCGCAATTCATTCTTTAAGGCTACAACTTCGTCCTCTTGGACGGGGCTCTTAGCATCCTTTTCAACCAAGGGTTTCAACCTCTGCAACCACCTCCTCTTCTGCGACGATCCCACTGCAGTAGCATCTCGCTGCCTCAACTTACTCCCGCACTCCAGCAGTTGAATGCCCTTGTTTCGCAATTCATTCTTTAAGGCTACAACTTCGTCCCCTTGGACGGGGCTCTTAGCATCCTTTTCAACCAAGGGTTTCAACCTCTGCAACCACCTCCTCTTCTGCGACGATCCCACTGCAGTAGCATCTCGCTGCCTCAACTTACTCCCGCACTCCAGCAGTTGAATGCCCTTGTTTCGCAATTCATTCTTTAAGGCTACAACTTCGTCCCCTTGGACGGGGCTCTTAGCATCCTTTTCAACCAAGGGTTTCAACCTCTGCAACCACCTCCTCTTCTGCGACGATCCCACTGCAGTAGCATCTCGCTGCCTCAACTTACTCCCGCACTCCAGCAGTTGAATGCCCTTGTTTCGCAATTCATTCTTTAAGGCTACAACTTCGTCCCCTTGGACGGGGCTCTTAGCATCCTTTTCAACCAAGGGTTTCAACCTCTGCAACCACCTCCTCTTCTGCGACGATCCCACTGCAGTAGCATCTCGCTGCCTCAACTTACTCCCGCACTCCAGCAGTTGAATGCCCTTGTTTCGCAATTCATTCTTTAAGGCTACAACTTCGTCCCCTTGGACGGGGCTCTTAGCATCCTTTTCAACCAAGGGTTTCAACCTCTGCAACCACCTCCTCTTCTGCGACGATCCCACTGTAGTAGCATCTTGCTGCCTCAACTTACTCCCGCACTCCAGCAGTTGAATGCCCTTGTTTCGCAATTCATTCTTTAAGGCTACAACTTCGTCCCCTTGGACGGGGCTCTTAGCATCCTTTTCAACCAAGGGTTTCAACCTCTGCAACCACCTCCTCTTCTGCGACGATCCCACTGCAGTAGCATCTCGCTGCCTCAACTTACTCCCGCACTCCAGCAGTTGAATGCCCTTGTTTCGCAATTCATTCTTTAAGGCTACAACTTCGTCCCCTTGGACGGGGCTCTTAGCATCCTTTTCAACCAAGGGTTTCAACCTCTGCAACCACCTCCTCTTCTGCGACGATCCCACTGCAGTAGCATCTCGCTGCCTCAACTTACTCCCGCACTCCAGCAGTTGAATGCCCTTGTTTCGCAATTCATTCTTTAAGGCTACAACTTCGTCCCCTTGGACGGGGCTCTTAGCATCCTTTTCAACCAAGGGTTTCAACCTCTGCAACCACCTCCTCTTCTGCGACGATCCCACTGCAGTAGCATCTCGCTGCCTCAACTTACTCCCGCACTCCAGCAGTTGAATGCCCTTGTTTCGCAATTCATTCTTTAAGGCTACAACTTCGTCCCCTTGGACGGGGCTCTTAGCATCCTTTTCAACCAAGGGTTTCAACCTCTGCAACCACCTCCTCTTCTGCGACGATCCCACTGCAGTAGCATCTCGCTGCCTCAACTTACTCCCGCACTCCAGCAGTTGAATGCCCTTGTTTCGCAATTCATTCTTTAAGGCTACAACTTCGTCCCCTTGGACGGGGCTCTTAGCATCCTTTTCAACCAAGGTTTTCTCAAGCCGATCCGCCTTTGCTCTCAAAATTTCAGCCCATCATGAATTGCCTTTAAATCCGCAGATTCATCTCTACATTCCTTTATCGTCTCATCCCTAATTTATTATATTAAGTTTATTATTATATTAAGTAGTTATTAAATAGTTATTATATTAAGTAAGCCATATTAAGTTTCGACCAGGGGATCAAATCCAACAAATGTAATGAACTATGCAATGAATTACCATAGCATTATTAGGCATTCAACTAAAGAAAGCACAGTCCATGACACTTATCAACCATGCTACACCCATCAGTTGTAATCCAGGGGTTACCAAGTCACATAATCAAAATACAAAAGTTTAAAAATAACATGTCCAACATTAACAATATATATACAAATTAATATCTAGTATAATTATAGAAATATAATCACATAAAAGTAATAATAATCGATAATAAATTTTCACTTCAAACTTTTACATTAATATCAATACATTAAATCATAACAAATTCGAGAAAAAGGAGATAATAACATCAATATGTAATGACGTCGACACTCAATCAGAGACACCTAATTTCAAGAAGGTAAACTCTAGAAGACATAATCAAAATTCAAAGCACACAGAAACAACAATCAAATCCCGGCTGGAAACATAACAGTTAAGGATCGTAAGTCTATGTCGTCAAGAAAATCAACTCCAACAGAACCCCACCTTTCGTGAAGTCAACGAAATGTAAATAAACAGTCCAACTCGGATATATAAACTACCGCCAGCCTCAGGAAGCACAATACGTAAAGAGTACATTGGCAACAAGGCATGACGTCATTAAAAGCATATTTAGTCAATATTAGAACCATATATTTCACAGGCGCCAAAACTAGTAGGTAACATTCATAAGGTCCCAGAACACTAAATAAATAATTCAAATAATTTTAGTCAGCCCAGAAATAGAGATATGGAAAAAGTTGATCCAAAGAACAATATGGAATAAGAATTCAACCTTCCCCTTCGTTATTTTAAACAGTCATAAGCCATACTATGTTTCACATACTCTTATACAAGTCATTACAACATTCAGTTGTGTCTTCTTTCAACATGAGTGAAAGTAGTTGCTATAAAATCTTGATCCAAATCTTTATTTCTTTTTGTTGCCATTTTGTCATTACAAACTTTCATGATTTCATGTACTTGTGAATATTTATTTTTGCAATGATTATCTAGTTGACGTTTTAAAAATGCCTTAGGATACTTTTGTCGCAATGCTTACCCTATCACAAACACATCTCTATCTATTCTTTCCTTTTTATCGCTGATGATTCGTTGATGTCTTTTTAGATGTTGTATTTCATTCCAAGAATCGGCGTATTTCCTTTTTCCGTATAATTTGGATCTTTTATATCCCACAGGTGTCTGTAATTTGATAGAAGTTGTATTATTTTTTTCCATCTCCAAATTCTAACGTAGTTGAGCTGCTTCGAGTGCTGGCATTGCAGTCCCTATCGCCATCTTGAATGCAAATGAGAAGAGGGAAGGCGGAGGGAAATGACGTCCAATCTTATTCGTCCTCCGATTGGTTCGCCGCTCAGAAATTGACCAATTTTCATTGTCAAGTCTGAAAGAATTGCAGCAAGATATCTCCCCATTAAAATGCGTGGTGTTGCTGAAAAATTTCTCCATGAAATAACACCATAACAATAACAAGACCGAACCCCTTTTAACAGTTTACAACAAAGTTGAAAAGTGTTTATGACTTTGTTCATTTTGTCTGTCTGTCCGTTAGCACGATAACTGCCGTAAAAATGACTTAATCAAAATGAAATTTTAGTATGTTGTTCAGACGGTCTGTAAGACCTATGGGAATATAAATAAATAATATCACCCAATTAGTTTTGGATTGAACCCGGGTTGAAAAAATGAAATACATTGAACCCTATGGGACCTAATTCTTCAAACATTTTTTAAGCGGATTTAAAACGCAAAAATTGCTTCGAAAATTTTAGGTAATATTCAAATTGTTCCATAAAATATATAAAAAAAATTCAGCGAAATATATTCAGTACTTTTTTTAAATAAAAATTAAAATAATAATTACACCTCTTATATGAAGCGATCACGTGACCACGGTATGAAAAGATCACGTGACCCACTTCAAAATGAAATATGGCATCCATCTTGTCTCAAAATCGTGAGTTTTAAAGTTCTTTTTAATTCATATTGAGTGTTGCATCCGTCCTCAAACCCTTTTATTTTTGCTCAAATTCTGTGCATCTACATACTGACACAACGCAATTACAATACATTTGAGTTTAAATGATCATCCAAATTTGATTATTTCTACAACGAAGCCTATTTTTCACTTATGTAAAATGTAAACAGCAAAATATGTAGAATGAGTTGTATAAGAATTGCTGTATTTCTTTAACGCAAAATTATTTAGCTCATGGAGTCTGCATAGCTGATATGAATGAAATATTCATTGATTTTACAGAGAGAAAAACGATATTTTTCGATGAAGTTTTAAGCATAGAGTTTAATTACTTGTAGCTCCATGGTTTTAATTTTTAAATAAAATAAATTATTATAGTATTGTGATGAATGCAATGAATGGGAAAATGTTTATGAATGAAATGCTGTTTTTATAGAGAGAGCCAGGCATGTTATTTTTTCTATGACGTCATTTGAATGAATTTCAGATGTTCTCGATGAAATTTTAAATATAATAAATTATGTATAATTTAAATATAAGTATTATGATAATTTTAAAAATATTGCCGAGGAATGTACCGCATTTTAGAGATGTTTAAACCAAGCAATTTATATTCCAATGCCGTCATTTGAATGAAGTTCATTTTTTTCGATGAAGATTTAAGTTTTCAAATATAATAAATTAATGTAGTACTGTGATAAGTCTTAAAATATTACCGAGGAATGTATTGTATTTTAGAGATGTTTAAATAAAATTGCATTGAAGTTGGAAAGTGTTTCATAATCAATGCTTTAAGCATGATTGATCTTTCTAGTTTTAATTTCGATGTAGTTTCTCAGATATTTTACTTTTTATGCACTTCTGACGTGAATTTTTTTTTTCGTATCGGCACGTCTAGCGATTTCTCTGTCTCGCAGCGTAAAAAGTATAGCATACAAAAATATGAAATTGTGTCCATTTATAGATAAATAATAGGGTAACACGATGAAATAAACCGTTTATCGATTTAAACTTTAGTTTGGAATAAATTAGCTCAGGATCAAGGAATTCAGTTTTCGGATTCCCTGGGCTGAGAAAAATCCCTGCTTTCCCCTCTTGCGGACAATAAGTAGGGATAGAAAAAGATATTTTTGAAAGTAGAATTTTTAGGAAAGGCTGGTATGAAGCGAGCGCAGCTACTATGAGGCGAAGGGGCTTGGCAAGTTAGTAATTGGAAAAATGCTGCCCTTTTCATATATAATAAATAACATTTCGATCCATTGGTGCCAGTGGTGTAGTCGTAAAAAAAAGGTGGGGGGACGCTCTTGTTTTTGAAGAATTTTAGCCAATACTGTATAATTTCTGTGATTGACATAGGGCTGGGAAGTATCGCAATACAAGTAGTATCGCCCATATAAAATGTCTTGAGTAACGACCCTAGTCTCTAAATGTATCGTGGATTTTGTATTGAGATACTTTTTCAATTCTATCCAGTTTTTTTTTGTTTTTTTTTTCTTTTTTTACTTTCCAACTCGAACTCTTAACATGTTGATAACATCAAAAGAATAATAATTATTTTAATTTTATTTAGTTATTTATTAAAAACCAAAAATTGTGCTCCAAAGCATATGATTCTTAGCTCAAGAAAGAAAAATCAATTAAGCTTCTTGCATTTTGAAATGAAATTATCTCAAAGAACTTTCCATAGAGATACTTTTTCATTGATTACTCATTGAATACATTGATTCATTGATTACATTGATACTTGTCATTGACTTCTCTAATGATTTTTTTAAAGCTTTTTAGCTTTGGAAAATTTCTAAAATCCGAATGTAAAAAAAATGTAAATAACATTTTTTTGTCTACAAACGTTTTTTTTTTTCTAAAAAAAAAACGAAAACCAGTTATTTTTGTAATAACCGCCATCCCTATCCATATGTTTTTTCAGAGGAAGAGTGACCAAAGAATAATAATCTGAGGCCATCGGCCAAGCATTCCATCTATGCCAAGCTGCAGAGGGTTTATATATGTATATATAAATAAAAAAAAAAGCGTCCCCTTACAAAATAAAAAGTAGGGGTACGCTTGAGATCAGGAGAAAAGGTGGGTGGGTGGGGGTGGGGGGTCTGCGTCCGCCCGCGTCCCCCCTCGACTACACCCCTGATTGGTGCAAGACAAGGGCTGCATGCATACCCCATTGATTTAAGAGGAAGACACCAAAACTATTTTAATATTTTGCTTTTAGCCAAATTTCGATTTCCATGGAGGTATTAAGTTTGACCTAAAATACAAATCCACTACTTTTAACGTTGTGCACTTAATTTCCAAAGCTATCGGTGTTATTTTCCGGAAAATTGTCATCGTGCTGCTGATTAGGTTTGGGTTCAAATCGGATCCATACCTCTTTATGTTTTCGGAATGTCAAAACTAAAGAAATAATGCTTCATTCATAAGAAGGTCAAAGCACTTTATTATTGGATCCTGGGAGCACTACAACAGGTACCGGATCCATATCGACTGCCGGTTATCCATCCGGCTACACCAGCTTGCGTCAAATGCACTGTGGATATGGCTGCAGATATATAGAATAGTTTTCAAGGTTCAAACAAGCATAACATGCCTTATAGAAAATGATAAACGTTTTAAATTCGCACTCCATTCGATCTTTTGCTTTAAGTGACACAACTTTAAGCTTTGTGACATAACTTTAAACTTTTTTTTTTCCAATTTACAATTTACAATTTTGAACCCCATTGCATAATTGACATACACATTATGTTTTTTCCTAAAATACTAAAAATATTTAAAATTCCCAAATAATTTAACTTTAACATTTAAAACTCCTTAAAACTTGCACTCCGTATCGGATCGGCTTGAGGGGGAAAATGCTTCAGAAACAGTTTAAACTTTTGCTACCCATAAAATCCTCTATGGATAGTTTTGAGAAGATTGTGTTATTTGCATACTATATTTTTTTTTAATCTAAACCTTTCATTTCGAGCATTTTGCAGCCCCATGTCTACCAATAAACAAAACAGAGACACCCATTTTAATATGTCAGTGCTTCGCGTCCTTTTGCTTGCATATAGAAATAGGCGGCCCATTCCAGTCGGGAGTGAGGCGCCCACCTTGTTACGTCAGCGTACCCAGGAACAGACATAATGAATTTTGAAGGAATCCCAGAAAGCAGGTCCAAGTTTGAAATTCATCTCGTCCCACATCTTTCGAAACCCTCCAAACCGGAGTCGAGTGAAAACAAATCGCCTCGAAAACTTCGTCTTGATGAGTGAGGTCGAAAGCGGAGGAAAGGCCACTGTGCCGGTGGGTCAGGGGCAATGAACCCATGTTATTAAGGTCTTCTTGGGAATCGCGCTTTTAAAAGAATGGGCCCATCCTAAGGAATTCTTCTGACCATTAACCAGGTGAAAAGTAGAACTCAACTAAAAATTCCATACAAAATCAAGTGCATACACAAAGACAATTAAAAGTGAAAGCATATTTACTTTTAATTGTCTTTGCATATTTACTTTAAAAGCATATTTACTTTTAATTGTCATCTTCCGGAAATTTCTTAAAATATTCTACAATCACGGGAAAATCCTGAAAATCTGTTTGCAATCAAGTAATGGAGATTCAGAGACACAAGTGCTAGATTTCGTTTTTGAATATAGACCACAGGAAATTCATGAAATTGTTTAGCAACGGAGGAGTCTGCGCCACTGGGGGAGATTTGGAGGGAAGTTCACAATTCTAGGGTTTACAAATTCTTAAAATTTCTTTTTTAATGTGCTATAAGTATTCCTAGAAATCATGTTTAATGCACAAATCGACAGCCAGACAAAAACAATACATTCCGACAATTTGAAAAAATTCAAATTTCTGGGGATTTCAATTTGTGAAGAGAATAAGAACATTGGTATAAAGATTAAGATAGATAAAAAATAAACACCATATAATAACCACATATAGCTATTAAGAATCTCCACCCCCCACCCGAAAGTATTCGCACACGCAGGGCCGGTCTTTAGCCAATTCAACCTATATGGCCGAATAGGGCCCCGCGCTTTGTAGAAAAAAAATGGAGCAGAAAAAAGGGACAACCCCCAAAAAAGAGGGGTGGGGGCAAAAAAATCGATAAAACAAGATGCATAGAAATGAATTTTAAGTGCGACAAAGAAGTAAAATAAAATTTTATTGCTTCGCTGTGTGGCAGTGACGGCCAAATCATTCAGTTCAGTATAGACCCACTGGCGAATCCAGAAATCTTCCAAGGGGGAGGGGGGTTCTGTATTTTTTTCATTTTCAGCCAAATTTTTGTGCTATTTCATTTCATTTTCCATGTTAAAATTGGGCTCGGGGGGGAGGGGATCGCCTCCATCGCCCCACTCCTTGGATCCGCCAGTGTATAGATCTGGGTGCAAATGCAAATCTCCCAAGTTCAGAGCCTCCCCCGCCCCCCCCCCCAAAAAAAAGGGATGGAAATCGCACTTTTAAAATTTTAAATATGAAAAAGAAATTGAAATAAATGTGGGGTCACGAGAAGACCACAATGGATTGACAGTGATGCCCCGGGTGAAGCTGCTTCTTGGTCAGTTTCCTTGTAGCCAAACTCTCCGAGGCAGAACAAAATGTTGAAAATCTCCCGCGTGTGATTGGTGCGTTGGAAATGTCCGGAAGTGCGACAGTTGTGCCCTTGTGCTTTCGTGCAATGGGGGAGAGACGTTTTTACGATGTCACACTCTATGCCATGTGCTCTGTACATTCTTTGGAAACACTGAGATTGAAGCATTCCTGTTCTCATGCAAAAGTTTTGTAAGTCGTTTCTTTTTATAAGAAGCACGATTCACAAATGCGATGCAGCTAACTTTTCGAATGAGTCGCAAAATGGGGTGCATTTGGAGGACGTTTTAGATAAAATTTTGACTTCGGTTGTTTTAAGTCCGGACCTAGTAGACTCTGCATTACATTAAATATTTTTTGATTATAGATAAATATTTGAATTAGTATTGGACAAGACACGGCAAATAAATCTAGATAAGTGAAACAAGTTTTTATGGATGATTATTATTATTAGTGATGAAGTTGCATTGTTACATATCAATGCAAGCTGCATGTGGTTAGGAAATCTGAATATGGAGAATTTTGTTTTTGTAGGAAAGGGATCATTCAAGTATTACTCGTTTGGGGGTCATTCATATATATCGATATCAATTTTTCGCGATTTTTAGACCCCCTCTCTCTAATATATCAATAAGATATCAAACGTTATCAAGGACTAACCCCCCCCCCCCCCTATTTGATATCGATATCATCCCCAAGGAAAATCTCGTACTGAATTTTTTCAAAAAGGCACTTTTTATTAATTTTTTATAGAAAATTTTAAAGCATGTCTCTTAAAGAATGATATCGATATCAACTGCCAGAATCCCCCTCACCCAGCGATGCCAATCGATATCAAGAGCCATACCCTCTCCTAAAATGGATATCGAAATATATGAATGACCCCTAAGCATGGGAAAGGGGGGGGGGGTCAGAGATTTGCTTATGGGAGACATTAAATATCCAGAAATGGTCATTGCTTACGCAATACTTGACAGTTAGGTTTTGATGAACAGTTAGGTTTTTAAATTATTTATTTCTAGATATTTCTGACATGCTTGAATCCAAACGAACTCAAGATAGTGGAAGAAAATATCTGGCCGGAAGTGCAAAAAGCAAAAAATCCAAGAGGGAAAGGCAGCCTCGGAGAAGCAAAAATACGTCCATACTAAGTATTTAGAAGGAACTAGTTCAGCTGGGGGATGCTATGCAGAAAATCACCGAGGCAGTCCATGAAGAACCCATAGAGTCGAAGTCGACAGAAGACAACAGGGAAACCCAAGAAACTACTGATGATGATACAGAACAACAGTCTGAAGAAAATACCAGTGAAAGCAAACCGATTTACAAGTACAATAGCGTAAAGAATGATGATATTTTAAAATCCAAACATTCTCAAGAATGTACTGACATGGATATTTCAATTGCACCAGCTCAGAGTAATATTACCTCAGAAAATCAGATGACCCAGCCTCGTGGCTAGAAAGAATAGACCAAAATGTAAGGGAATGAATACCTAGTGAGCAAGGGGCTACCTGCAATTCTTCGGAAGAATTTCCTCGGAATCAAAGTGGTAAACGTTTCGCAAAAGTCTATTGTAAAAGAAAGCTTTCGAATGGTGACATAATTTATCGTCCATGGGTTACATACTCGGTGTCACCTGATAAGATATTTTGCTTCTACTGCCACATCTTCGGGAATGCTGTAAAAAGTACATTGGCGACAACTGGTCCAATGCACACACTAGACTAGGAGAGCATGAGAAATCAAGAAATCACTTCACAGCTGTGCTCAATTGCACGGAATTACAGAGAAGCAGTGGCGGCCATTGGGGGGGCCGCGAGTACGCGCGACACCATTAAGTAAACACCCCAAATCATTTTTTTAGTTATACAGATTTATTACAATTTCTATTGAAAAAATCTGAATTTTTGGTTTAATTAGATCGAGAATTATTAAAAATAAGTCATGAAAATGCCACTAGATGGCAGCACTACACCTTTCATCGGAGAAAGTCGACTCACGAAAGCTATATTGCACAGAATTTTCAACACATAGGGGAAAATACAGGGATATTTTTAAAGCCGCGTCCCTACCGTCGGAATCTCCTGAGTGAAAGAATGGTATAGGAGCCATATTAGAAATTTGGCGTGAAAAAAACCCAGACATTGCAGATTTACTAGTAGATTGTGTCGCGGGACTGAACGCGCCCCAGCCAAAAAGAAACAGAAGAGTAGAAAAACATGAAGAGGGACTTCTCAAATTGGCTCAGTTTCGCTATTTTGGCTTCAATTCTCTACATTTAAGAATGTATTTGTTCTCATTCTCGTCTTTGTTATAAATTTGGAAGTTTAAATAAACATTTGAACAAATGAGAGAATTAAGTGTACGTGTGTGGTGATGGGAGGAGGGGGGGGGGGGTTATGATACTTTAGGGGTTTCTGGCCATCGAGAATAAAGTGTCTTGTTCAGGACACTCAGTTTGGGGGATCGCTTGCCCCACCCAGCTGTCTTAATTATTGAAGTTGTTTCGCATTTCGTCATTTCTGATGTAGTTTGTCTGTTGTTCTGTTCTTCCGGAAGGGATTTATTTCTATGCTCTGGTTGATCTGCTGGTGACGAATTTCAATATGTTTGACTTCAAAATAATTCTTTAAACGTCACGAGTTTCCAATTTTTGGCACACTGTGACATATAGGCTATTTTTAGTGACACTTTCATAAATGTGTTGTTTCGGACATCTAGTTTGAGTTGACTTACCCAGCTGTCTTACTTTTTCAGCTATTTAACATTAAAAAATGCCTAAAAATTAAAGAAATTCTAAGTACTTGTTAAAAAACTTAAAAATTAAATTTTCAACATGATCCTTTTATCTGACGTCGTTTTTCTGGAAATTTTGGCCCGACCGCTGGCGACTATATTGGTAGCCCCCAAATTGGCTCTAGACTTATAATATTGGCCCTAGGCTTATATTTAAATTGAAGTAGCCCCCAAATTTCTTATCTCGCCTTCTAATTAAGCGAGGTTGATTCTAATCATGGTTATAGTCTCTGCACCATCTGTACGTGTCACCTGAATATATATTTTGTGCCAAGCCCCTGGACGTAACTTTTAGCTTAGCTCCCTCAATTTTACATCTCGTTTCCTAACTGAGAGATTTTGGTTCTGCTAGTGGCTATAGCCTCTGCACCATTTGTACATGTTACCTGGATATGTATCTTTGTGAGAAATCCCTGAGATTAACTTTTACTTCAGTTACGCCCCCCCCCCCCCTCCAATTTCCCATCTCACCTCTTAATTGAGTGATTTTGATTTTACTGATGGCTATAGTCTCTGCACCATTAGCACATGTCACCTGGATCTGCATCTTTATAGTAATAAATCTTTGAGCGTAACTTTTGCTTCAAATAGCACCCTCCCCCCCCCCACACTTATCCATCTCGACTCCTAATAAAGCGATTTTGATTCAAATGGTGGCTATAGTCTCTGACCCACATGTACATATTAACTTGATATACATATTTGATGGATATAATATACATACGTTTTTTGCGTCAACCCCTGGGCTTAACTTTTAGTTTAACTAGCCCCCATAATTTTACATTTCAATTTCTAATTGAGCGATTTTAATTCTGCTGGTGACTATATAGTCTGAGCAACATTTTTACATTTCAATTGGATACACATATTTTTGTGTCAACCCCTGGGTATAACTTTTAGTTTAACTAGTCCCCAGAATTTTACATATCTGCTTCTAATTGAGCGATTTTGATTCGGCTTATCGCTGTAGTGAGTTTCTCTACCATTTGTACATGTCATCTGGATATGCAACTTTAATATGGCAAATCTCCGAGCGTAACTCTTACTTTGGTTACCCCCACCCCCCCAATTTTCTATCTCGCCTCCTAATCCACCGATTTTGATTTTACGGGTGGCTATAGTGCCTGAACCATCAGTACGTATCGCCAGAATATGCATATTTTTTAGTCAACTCCCTGGGCATAACTTTTAGTTTAACTAGCCCCTACAATTTTACTTAAATTAGGGCTATGTAATGTTTTTCACTAGGAAAGATACGTTCCATGTGTCCAGGCTTTTTATGAACGAGCGAGCAGGTGGGAGGTACGTTATTTTACTTAATACATCCGTCGTTTATATTTTTAATACTCCCGTTGCTATGCCCAAAATACGTATATGTATATACATATGCTTTATATATACATATATATATAATATATATATATATAAATAATATATATATATATATAATATATATATATATATAATATATATATATATATATATATATAATATATATATATATATATATATATATATATATATAAATATATAAATTATATATATAATAATATATATATATATACATATATATATATTACTAACATATATATAGGCATAAATACATAGATGAGCGCCCCCCTCTACATGTCGCTCACGAGCCGCCACTGCAGAGAAGACTTCAAGAAATCGCTTAACAGCTAAGACTTCAAGAATTATAGAAGACTTCAAGAATTATAGAGACACTTTACAGATATGCTCAATTGCACGGAATTACAGAGAAGATTTCAAGAATTACAGAGGAAGGAATTACAGAGACACTTAACAGCTATGCTCAATTGCACGGAATTACAGAGAAGACTTCAAGAATTACAAAGACACTTAACAGCTATGCTCAATTGGACGGAATTACAGAGAAGACTTCAAGAATTACAGAGACACTTAACAGCTATGCTCAATTGCACGGAATTACAGAGAAACCTTCAAGAATTACAAAGACACTTAACAGCTATGCTCAATTGGACGGAATTACAGAGAAGACTTCAAGAATTACAGAGGAAGGAATTACAGAGACACTTAACAGCTATGCTCAATTGCACGGAATTACAGAGAAGACTTTCTGCCCAAGAAACAATTGACAAAAATCGTCAGAAACCAGTGACGCACCCAGAGTGGTTTTTTAGGGTTAACCTCCCCAGGAGCTAAAAATAAGGTAATTTGGATAAAAAGTACTGTGGAAGTAGGAACAAATAGCGTGGGGTCAGTGTGCCGTCGTCCTTTTCTTCTGCTATCATTCATTGTGGATCTTGGTGCCTGGGCTGAGGAAATATCAAGAAAATACTTTAAGTACGCTCTATGTTTAGGTTATCGGCGCCTTTAGCTTTCAGCGTCTGTACACCACCTATTACTCTTGGGAACCAATCAAGTCAGATACCGGGACGACAAAGCCTCGCCCTTCTCCGGCGCCTTCGTAGCTAAATTAAGATGTTACCAGCACCGTTTTAGTCCGGTAGGTGCCCACCAGCGTCTCGCCCTTCCCACGCCGCTTTGTTTTGAGGTTTCGAAGAGGGATGAACCTATCGCTTTGGGCAGTATGGTCCATTGTAAAGGATTTATTTGTTTCCTGTTACAGTCTGATTTTTGTTGGAATTTGTAAAATGACAAAGACAACTTCAGGCAAGCACAAAGCAATTTATTGAAATGTATGAAAAACAAAAAGTGAATGCCGGCAGAAGACAGGGTTAACAATGGAAGTCGTGACTTCAGTCAATCTCACTGTGATAACTCCATCGTGTGTCAGGATGATAACTCCATCAAGTCTCAAAGTGACAACTCCATCGGGATTCGGGATGATAACTCCGAAAAATATGAAAGCTTGCAAATTTCTGCTGCAGGAGAGAAAAATTCTGTTTTCTTCTCTCTGGACATTTACTGAATCACTTACTTTCTTATTATTTTTAAAATAAAATTATATATATATATATATATATATATATATATATATATATATATATATATATATATATATATACACTCATGTCTAAAAGTTAAGTACAGTTGCTGTTTATGTGAAAATTTCAGGAAATCTACATCGGAATGGAAGAAAACGTGGAATGTGGGTGCAATAGGGTTATAGAAGAAGAAAACAATGCAAAACAAGGATAATAACGACTTTTATTATCCAAAGAAAAGGGTTGAAAGAAAAAGGATCACAATACGAGTGTCAACCTCAGTGAAACAGAATGATTAAAATAATGTGATGCTACAGTTTAATACGGTGTGTGGGAACCTCGGGTAGCCACGCATGCTGCACAACAATTCCCCATACTTTCGATGAGGGTTTGGATTTGTAGTGTGCTCAAAGAGTTCCAAGCCTCACGGAGAGCAGCTTTCAATCCCGGAACGGAGCTTGGTGGGTAGCGGAGGGTTGCAAGTTGTTTCCCGAGCATATCCCACACATGAATCCTTAGTAATTTTAATCATCAGTATTATTTTGTGTTGAATTCGAGTTCCTCTTACTTTCAAGTTTTCTACAATATATTTAATTGCTTGCAAACATGTATATTAAATAGTTCTGTTTTTAATGTTTTCTTGCCACAATTACAAATGACAATCAGTAAAGAGTATTGCATGATTCATGTATGTGGTTACAATATTTCGCAACTACCTAATATTTCAACCACTGCATTTTATAGACAACGGCCTCCACTCCAAAATATTTAGTATAATATACCATTAAAGCATTGATAAATATACCACTTAAAGCATTGAGAATCTAAATGACTTCATAGGAATGCTGTTGGGAATATGAGATTTGATTTAACTTTTGTCAGTTAACTCTGACTTTCATGTCAGCTTTATATGTTCATGGATGCAGTTATCTTATCTGATATGAGAGCAGGGGGCGAAAAAGGCGGTATCGCATCGCAAATTGCGATAGAAAATTTGTGTTTTGCTACTTAAAAATATATTTGAATCGCATTTTGAGACTTTATTTTAAAAATCACAACAAATAATTCATAACGGTACAAAAAAAAAATCTTTACACATACGTGCTCTATAGCTCTTGTAATATTCATGGCGTTTTCCTTTTATATTTGAAACCCGGCATCTCGATATGCTTATAGGTACATTTTTTAAGAACTAGTGAAATAATAGTTGTGAACTAACTGCAAGTCAAAATATCGAAACTGCTATAGAAATGAAATTTTGATTAGCAGTTTGCTAATGAAAAATATTCCCTTATTTTTCACCCTTCTTCCTCTTCAACCCAGACCGTCCGACCTACCAATAAGGTATCTATTTGGACGGCTGGAAAGTGCCATCCAATTTAGACCAGAACCCAGTGGGAGAGGCATCCTCAGGGAAGGTGCCCGCCTTCCTCTACCACCAACCTCTCGGATGGACTTATGGACCCACATGTTTAACGGGATCGTACTCCGCATGAAGACGGCGGCAGTTTTGGTAGCGGCAGGAATGGAACCCGGACCGTCCGATTGCAATACCCGCGAGTTAACCACTAGGCTGTCACCGCTTATTTTGCACCCTGAACGAGAGCCTGATTCAAACTTAAGGAATATTTTCATAGGCAAAGGTCTCTCAACAGTTTGATTTTTAATAAATTAGAAGCCGGCTACATGGTAGCACTTAATATATCAGTTCCCATAGGAATTCACAATATTGTGGCATATAGCAAAGCAAGTTTTCTTGCTGCCATTGCAGGTATTAATTCTTCCATGTTGATAACATGCTTCTTTAAAACAAAATATAAATAGCCCTTACTTCATATTACGTTAAACAAATGCGTACGTAGAATGTTAACGATATTGTACACAAATATTTGCTCAGAAATTATTTAAAAATTGTGCTTTGTGTACAGGGACCACTGAAATGTGTAAATCGATGTAAGAATGTCAAATGCTTTTTTTTTAAACTACACTAAAAATTTATATGCACAATGATTTAAAAAAAAATTATATGCATCCTAAAATTGTTATTTAAAAACATCATATCAATTTCATACCAAATCAGACATAGTTAGAGATGTTTATCAGTAAATTTTCCATTTTTATTTCATTTTAATAGATTTGGAAATTAATTCTTTTTACACTGCTTTTTAAAAAGCAAGTAACTTTACAAGTCTTTGATTATTTAGTTTTTTAATCTGGAGGAAGATGGTTCAGTCATGATAAAAGTCATGATGACAGAGCAGTCATGTAAAAATAATTCGTGGAGACTGAAAAACGGAGTCCAAAATTTGCAAATATGAAATTTCATGATATATATTTTAGCTAGGTTACATTTAAGACTTACAGTGGTACCGGATTATCAGCTGTCGAAATGAGGTAAGAAATAAAAAATTAATTTAAAACAAAATATTGAGCAATATATATTATATTTTTCCCAAAGCATTAGACAAAATGGTCACTGTTCAGTACGTGAAAATTAATAATGAAAATACTTAAATTAATTTATATATTACAAAGTAAACTTCTGTAAACAGAAATTTGCATACAAAAGCATTTAGTCTATTACAATAAATATACCTTAGTACAGCTGAATGGACTTGAACATAGCAGCCGTCAGATATTTTAGGTATATGCAACAAATGTGCACCCCTCCGTGTTTTACAAGTTATTCATCTATTTTTACAAACGGTTAGGCAAAAAGGGGTCCGGTTTGTGGGACAGTCCAGTTGTTAGTGCACTCGGATCACCCAAGTTTGATTCCCAGCTCTGCCCAAACTGTCTATGTGTTCATGCGGAGTACGGGAATATTAAATATGTGGGCCTATAAGTTCTTCCGAAAGATACAGTCCCTGTGGATGCTGCCCCCACTGGTTTCTGGTCTAAATTAGATGACACTTTCCTGTCATTTAAACAGATACCTTACACCTTCGGGTAGGTCAGATGGTGTGGGTAAAAGAAAAATGAAGCCTCCCGAGCCCCTATGTAAAGTATTTTTTTGCCACACCTATCAGTGCCTTTGTACTAGGCTGCGGTTTGAGAGGTATGCAATACTGTTTTAAGTAATTTTTCGGTAATAACTGAATTACAATTAAAATAAATTAATGACTTTAACAAATTTATTGAAGTGAAGTCCTGGTTTTGTAATACAAACATTATATGCAGAAAAACAAAATACAAGGAAAACTCCATTTTAATTAAAATACAAAAATCAAGGAAACTGTATAAGAAAATAAATAGACCACTTATCAAGCTTTACTTTTTCATTTGATAAAAATTTAATCAAGAACATTTCCAAATATATATTCGTATATTTCTTTCAAGATTGATTTGGTTTCCATAAGAATTTTTTACCTTGACCTTAATACATAGACTTGTAAATTTCTTTATTATAAGCAACTATGCTGCTTCTAATTTATACAAAAAAATTGAAGCAAATAATAAATAAACATCAAAGAATGTAAAGTGAAATTAAATAAATTAAAACTTTAGGATATTTAAGTCAAATTGCCTGTTAACAATTAAGGAAACAGCCACCTCCTTATAGCTTAGCATGTCTATCAAAGGCTTGCTCGAGTATAAATTGTGTGCATATAATTTATTTAAGTTCCATTTCCAATGGAATATCGTCGCATGTGGGCAGATAGAGAGAGATTCGTTACTCCTGAAAATCCCGCTTGACGCTTAGCTTCACTAGACAAAGTAAGCATACTTTGTTTATTTACAAATTATTTCGATAGACGCTATCTCCCTTGTCAACCGTAAAACCAAAATAAATAAAATATTTCTACAAAATTAAAACAAAATTGTAACATGTTACATATATAAATGTCACTGGTGGATCCAAGGGGGTGGAGGGTGGGGGGCGATCGCTCCCCCCCCCCCCCCTTGAGCCTGTATTATGCCATGGAAAATGAAATGAAATAGTACCATAAACTTGGTTTAAAAAAAATTGCATTTTTTTAATAAATTTTTCGCACAAACATGAAATTTGTGCGAAAAACTCTGTTGCTGACTGCGGAATTACTCCATGTACTAGAAATTCTTCTTCCAATGTCTTTATAAGATCCAAGAGGGCAAGTGGTTCGCGGGTGATTGCAACTTGAAATACCGGAAGTGGAACATTTTATAATATTAAACTATCTACTTTATAGCCTGGTGTCGGTGATGGATTCACTTCATACTCTCTCTGTAGGTGATATCGCCTTATAAAATGTTAGTATGTATTACATTTAGCTAAAAACTTTAAAGTCTCATTCTTAAAAACCTAGCCTAGTTCCCCATTTTATTGCTATATACTGATCACCCATACGTTAAATAATCCTAAACACCCTATTTATCAACAGAATTTCAAAGTCTTGTCTTTAAAAACTAGCCTAGCATTCATTTCTATTGCTTTGTACTGATTGTGTGCATCACATATACCGCCTCATTAGGTGTTTCCGCTCCCTGAGAAAGTTATATGCGTTAAATTTAACTTGATGTACAGTGATTTGCGTTAAAAAACGTTAAAAATTTGCACAAGTGTGAAATTTAAGTGGCTCAAAACACACGTGTGATTTTTTAAAAGCATGAAACGTGCATTTGTCAAATTTTGTAAGTAAAAAACCTACATTTGTTAAAACCTACATTTGCTAATTTGTTGGATCCATATTGGCTCCGGTTGTTAAGCGATTTATTTTACGGACTGATAAGCAATAAACCCCTTCTATCCAATATCTTCCTAGGAGTGCTAGAATTATCTCTCTATGATTACTCCACCTGATATCCCCATCAGGTATTATTAAGAAATGTAGATGCAGACACTTCAAGTATTATTTTTAGATTAATTAAACTTGTAATATTTATTTAGAGCGAATCACACAAGTGTTATTCTCCAACTAAAGCAGGTCAATTACATTATAGGCATTATTTTGGGCGAATTGTATTATAAGTATTTCGACCTGCGAAGATGAACAATGTTTATCTTTACACAAGAATCCTACTCTTATCTACTAGCATCGCAGGAACTTTAAGCCGGGGTAGCTAATTAAGCTACTTACCAAGTAGTAGCATATCTTATCGTGTTCGACAGATTATTTAATTGAGCACTCCCTTACAATACTTGCTGGTTTTAATTATTAGAAATTAAACACATGCTGTTTTTAATTCAGTGTACATTGGCAGGGCTGCAATTAATAAAATATCTGATGTGGGCAGCACATGACTTTCCTAATATAATGCAATGAATTGACTACTTTTATAGTAAGAAAAAATTGTTTTTATAGTAGATATTTATATTGTTTCCAAGATATTGAATTTTCGTCAATGAGTTATCATTTTCATTGCTTGAGCGTCATTTTTATCCATTTGGTCAGTTTATTGCTAATTTGGTAACATTTAAAAAAGTCGTCAAGTTGGCGACATTCCACCCAATTCGTCGCCAAAATCTCGCCAAGCGTTATGGATGGAGAAATAAGTTATTCTTACAGCAGATAAATGACTATTAGCTTTCAAATACAAAGTATTACACAAAGTATCTTTTTTCATGAATGGAATGAGCTAGATCGACTAGAATGATGTCACCCAATTTATCGTATGGTATTACATATGAAAAGTGAACATGTTTCTCAATAGGAAATATTTTTTTTATTTTATATGAGTTTTTGATAATGTTTTTGAAAAATGTGCAATATCTCGAGAACGGTTCATGTTAGCGTTCTAAAATTTATGTCAATCATTTTCTAATGAAAAATTACATAAGAAATGTCTATTTGCGTAACTTTATTAGAGGTTCTGATTTTTTGACAATTTTTTCAAAATTTCACTCGAAAATTTAGGGGGGGGGTTCTGAACATTTGATTGTGAAAGCCCCAGGCCGTCCGGCTCGTCCAGAGGACTTAGAGCAACAAAGAACATTTGATTGTGTATAAAAACAATAAGCTTCCAGTGTTTACGGATTGTAATTATTGTACCAAATTTCGTTCGAAACGGTCCATTCGTTCGTCAGTTATCGTCTCCACAGACTCACTGATACACACACAACACACATCACTTCAAAAATGTTTGATTCGTAATCAGGGATGCTTGAAACGTGCTTTCCCATCGAAAACTCGAATTCGAATTTTCGATCCCGTCCCAATAGTTTCCTTATACATTATTGTATATAAGGAAAATAATAATTAAGAACTAAGATGTATACACTCATATTCAACCACCGTCATTACAGACACTATATAGCTGCATTATGGTATTCCCCTTTAAAATGCTAAGAACTAAGATGTATACACCTCTACATTAGAAATGTGTATTTTACGTAATCACGGGATTTAAAAGCAAACGTTGCAGACGCATACCTGCCAACCTGGAAAAATTGGAATGTGTAAAATTTTGCGTGAATGACATTTATAATGATTTTTTTTTAATTACACGCGCAAACGACATTTCTAATGAATTTAACTATGTACAAGTACCTGCATTAAAAAAATACTGCATTAAATATCAGGCATAGTACTGGTAGAATATTAAAATTCAAGACACCAATTTTATAAAATTTCAGGACAATAAATTATAAAACAAAAAATATATAAAGGTTTTATCCGGTGAAAATTACTTTATAATGAAAACAAATATTTATGTTTGGTAAAACACAGGTTTTCACTAAAGAGAGTAACAAATATTGATCTTTAATAATAAAAAACAAGAAAGATCAATCATGCTTAAAGCATTGATTATGAAACACTTTCCAACAGCAATGCAATTTTATTTAAACATGTCTGAAATGCAATACATTCCTCGGTAATATTTTAAAACTTATCACAATACTACATTGATTTATTATAATTGAAAACTTAAACCTTCATCGAAAAAAATGAACCAAATGACGGAACATTGAAATATAAATTGCCTGGTTTAAACATCTCCAAAATGTGATATATTACTCGGTAATAATTTTAGAATTATCATAATACCACGCTAATTTATTATATTTAAAAACTTCATCGAAAACAACTGAAATTCATTCAAATGACGTCATAGAAAAAATAACACGCCTGGCTCTCTCTAAAAAAGCAGCATTTCATTCATAAATAATTTCCCATTCAAGTCATTCATCACAATACTATAATAATTTATTTTATTTAAAAATTAAGACCATGGAGTTATAAGTAATTAAACTCTATGCTTAAAACTTCATCGCAAAAAATCGTCCTTCTCTCGGTAAAGTCAATGAATATTTCTTTCATATCAGCTATGCAGACTCCATGAGCTAAATTCTTTTGCGTTAAAAAAATACAGCAATTCCTATACAACTCATCCCACATATTTTGCTGTTTACATTTTACATAAGTAAAAAATAGGCTTCGTTGTAGAAATAATCAAATTTGGATGAGCATTTAAACTCATATATATTGTAATTGCGCTGTTTTAGTATGTAGATGCACAGAATTTAAACCAAAATAAAGTGGTTTTAGGACGGATACAACACTCAATATGAAATAAAAAGAACTTTAAAAATCACGATTTTGAGCCAAGATGGATGCCATATATCATTTTGAAGTGGATCACGTGATACTTTCATGTCATTGTCATGTGATCGTTTCATTTAAGAGGTGTTATTATTATTTTAATTTTTATTTCAAAAACTACTGAATATATTTCGCTGAATTTTTTTTATATATTTTATGGAACAATTTGAATATTACCTAAAAATTTCGAAGCAATTTGTGAATTTTAAATCCGCTTAAAAAATGTTTGAAAAATTAGGTCCCATAGGACTCAATGTATTTCATTTTTTCAACCCGGGTTCAATCCAAAACTAATTGGGTGATATTATTCATTTATATTCCCATAGGTGCTACAGACCGTCTGAACAACATACTAAAATTTCATTTTGATTAAGTCATTTCTATGGCAGTTATCGTGCTAACGGACAGACAGACAGACAGAATGAACAAAGTCATAAACACTTTTCAACTTTGTTGTAAAGTGTTAAAAAATATATATATATAGCACTGAATTATATTCCTGCCAAAATGGTTTCCTTTTTATTTCCCTAAATCATTGCTTTAATACCACTTTTTGGAAAATATCCCTTCATAGGGTTCATACCCATTTTTCAAAATAGAAAAATTTGTATTATGCAAATGTGATTAAAAAATTAACCTTAATAATTAGTTATAATATGAAAATAAGCTAGTTTAGTCGATCTAATATGCAATATTTAAATGATGGAGATGGATGGGAAAAAATACCGACGTACTCTCGGCAATTCACGCGAAGTAACTGAATTATGCAATTGCACTGTTTATGCGAAAATAATTAAGAAATTAACCATAATAATTAATTAGAACATGAAAATAAGCTAGTTTAGTCAATCAAAAATGCAATATTTAGATATTTAGAAGATTGAGATGGATGGAAAAAGATACTTTTGTACTCTCGGCGATTCATAAGAACAAACTGAATAGCGCAATCGCAGTGTTTATGCGAAATTAATGAACAAAATAACCTTTTAGCGATTTATACTGAATTAGACAACCTTTGAAGAAGTATATTTATTACTTTCATAAAATAAGCGATCGAGATCTTCATTTACATTACACGCGGCCGTAAATCTCCGTTAATTTGATTGGTATTACCCTGCATTTTATTGTGGATTTACTACGAACCCGGGTTTGGTAGAAATCAGTGCTAAAAAAGCGGAAAATCGGTGTTTCCGAGAAATTATACCATGTCTGGTTAATTGATAAATTTTAAACAAAAAAGCCGGAGAATGATTTCCTAGTAATGTTAAAAAATTCAAATAAATGCGGAAATGCGTAAAATATAGCTTCATTTATATGCGTAAAATATATTTTACGCATAATACGTAAAAGTTGGCAGGTATGCGAGACGCAATATAGTTGCATTAAGGTATTCCCATTTGAAATGCTAAGAACTAAGATGTACCAAACTCATTTTTAAAAGTTTAAAACACATATTTTTATAATTTCCGAAATTCAACTAGTTTAAAGCATCGTCTTGGATACTATTCCCTTTCATCACGATGATGTTATGTTCTTGCATTTAAATTCGATTCGTTTAAGTAAATTCATTAAATTCGCAGTTACGTATTCACAGTTAACTTAAAAAACAATATCCTTACGCTAACCATCGTAACGGCGATATATCGGAGGGATATTCAATATTAGAAATAACCTTGCTACACCTTTGGCGGAGGGATATTCGATATTAGAAATAACGCTGTCACAACCTTTGGCGAAGGGATATTAGAGATAAACCTTGGTACGCCTTTGGCACAAAGATATTACAAGCTTGGAAAGTCCCCCCCCCCCCCGATTATGATAGTGTGGGAATTCTAATTTAATTAAATTAATTTAGAAAAAATTCTAAGTTCCAGCTTTAAGTTTCCACCACGATGTGGCGCTGCGGTATGCATATATCGCATTTTTGAAAGTTTACAACAGGTATTTGTTCATTTTAAGATTAACACAGATTCCGGCTCAGAACTTCCAGGTGTTACCGTAGTAAACTGAATGCTAAACACACTAAAAGTATTACCTTACTTTTTAATATTACAAATTTAATGAGCTTACAATCGATCCCCAGGTGTTGCCATGGTAACCCAAACAAAATTATTTCTAAACTCCAACTTTAAGTTTCTGCCGCTAGGGTACGCAAAACGTCGATAAGCCTCTGGTGCAGAATCCCAAGCGTTGCCACCCCCATACTGTTTCAGAGGCTCAGCTGTTGCCACCTCCAAAAAGTTTCTTCGAATCTTAGAAAAAATCACAAGTATCGTCCTGAATAGTTCAAATTAGAAATTCAATTAACTTAGAATCTAATCCCAGGTGCTGCTATGGCAATCCAAACAAAATTATTTCTAAGCTCCAACTTTAAGTTTCCGCTGCAAGGGGGCGCTAAACATAGCTGAGCCTCTGTCGCAGATGCCGAGGTGTTGCCACCCCGAAAAAAGTTTCTTCGAATCTTAGAAAATATCATAAGTATCACCCTGAATAGTTCAAAATATTCATTTCCCCCTTGACCTCTCGTACAAGACTACAAAATCGTTGCTTCCCGAAAAAAGTTTCTAAAAAAATTAAAACCCTAAAATTTTTCCATTTCCCTCCACCCCCGTCTAAGATTACGAAATCCATGATGGCGGCCATTTTGCTGAGCATTGAGGAGCCTTTGGCGCAGAACGCGCCTATTTTGTCTACTGACGACCATCCCATACCCAACCAGAAGGAAGCGTACAGGATAAATTGCTTCAACCAAGTCCCTGACAAGGCCATTCAGTCGGTCAACACGGTTTGAGCAAATGAAAAATCATGCTGATTTATTTGGACTTTTAAGAAAATTTCAGAAAATCATGAAAGATTTACAAAAACATGCTGCATGCTTGGAATTCGCTTTAAGCGATGACTTTACGAAGTCTTCGGATACAGATGGCTGTACGCTGGTCGAGGAAATGGAAGTTCTTCCATCTTCTTCATATTATGAAAAAGCACTGAAAATCCTGGAATTCCCCTCTCTGAATGAAAGAGCTACGGGATTTCCTAATTGTTTCCTTGCTTTACGTATATTTCTGACAATACCAGTCACAGTGGCATCCAGCGAAAGGAGCGTTACCAAATTAAAACTGATGAGTCTTACTTGAGGTCAACCATGCTTCAAGACAGACTCAACTCTCTATACTAGCGATACTATCTATAGAAAGGGAAGAAATGAAAAGTTTAAAGTTCAAGAACATTATGAAGGAGTTTGCTGAGCAGAAAGCAAGACGTATTCGCACACGAGTGTTATTTTTCGTTATTACTTTCATCAGAGTACGTATACTTCACACACTCAATCATCGCCATGCAAGTGTATACGTATGCAAGTCAAAGAAATTATATGTATTGCGGTTGTAGGCACACGTTCGTTACTGTTAAAAGGAACGTCCATATAAGGTTTCCAAATAAAGCAACTGAAAATCTAATAATTGTTTTTGTCTTTTAACATGGAAAAGCTACTAGGCTATCTGCAGAAGGGTAGGATGGAGGATTTGTAATCCGAATTTTTGTTATAGAATTGAGAAAACCAGAAAAAACCATCCCAGTCAACTTGTAAGGTTAGATTCGTCGCAATCGGCGAAAAACCAACCTCATGATCAAACCATTCATATTCAAGTACAAGAGAAACGGACGAACCAATGCACCATTGTCAGTCAAACAATTCCATTGTAAAATTTAAAAGAAAAAAAATATATATACTATGTGTGTGTGTATATATATATATATGAGTATAAAATATAAATCCCGCAAAAGTGGTCCGCATTGGCTGGGGCCGGCCCTACGCACATGCACCTAGCCTAGAGCAAAACCGCCGCCGGATCGACCGCCAGTACACAACGCACCACCAATACTGTTATACCGTGTTTTATTTTGCAGTTAATCCGTGTATTCTTCCAAATTTTCATGGAATACTAGTAATTTAAATCACTTATTTCCTGGTATGAGAATTAATAACAATAATACTCGAGATGCTACTAATTTGACTTGTAAAAAATTTAGGCGTAGCAGATGAAGCCATGATTCGATACGTACTGGAAGTCGTATTTTGAAACACAGCTCTTGATTATTATCTTAAGCAGAAGTATGCACAGTTCAAAAAACCATCTATGAAGTGTTGGATGGGCCGTGAAAAATATACGAGGTCTGTTCAAAGAAAAACACTGTTCACTTTATTGTGTGAATAACATAATTAGGCAATTTACACATACTCGTAATTTCCATGCCGTAAAACTTTAAACAATACTATGTACAAAGGTTCTTGTAGACACAACTAGTTCGATAGAACTTTCTTGAAGCGTTTGTAGTAAAGAATTATACTACCTTAAACAACTTGCTTGCATTTGCAGCCACCGTTGAAGGATCCACACAGGATCCAATGGATGAAATACCGGCAAATATTAACGTAACATCCAAACATTTCAAAGTAAGTAAATTTAACACTTAACTTTATTTAAATGCACGTAACTTCAGTAAAAGCCACCATACTTTAGAAAAAAAAATAAGTCAGTGTTTTTGACTAAACACATCCGACACGCACTGGTCTAAACTGACCATATCAGGGATCTAGACCGATCCTACGATCGACGACAGATAGATGCTCAAGTCAGGGGTTTCGTCCAGAAAAGAGCACCAGGCGCGAAGCGCCTTTAATCTCCAGTCTTTAATCTCTTATCTTCATACTGTGACATTATTTCATTTGCCCATAATTGGAGGTTCGAGGTTTTTAATTTACTGTTTTTATTATTTGACCTAACTCCTAGTGTGGCAGTTTGTTGCACATTTAGAGTTTGAGTAATTTTGGGGAGTTGATGCAGATCTAAGGATTTTCTAGCAATTTGGCAGTTTAAGGTTAAGAACTTTTTTTAGAAAAAGATTGATCGCGGTTTTTATTTAATTTCAACTATTTGATGTGGGACTTACCTAATTCCGATTTTCAATATTAAGTACCGCGCGGGGTCTCTTACGTGATTTGGCCTTGCGATGATCATAGTCATGCAGATTGAATAGTAGTTCATTTGGAACAGATGGCAGATTTTTGTAGAATTTAAGCGATAGCTTTTTAATTTGGGCTCTAACAGTTTTTATTTTGAAGTCTTTCCTAATTACTGAGTTTCTTAAGTATCTAGGGGCTTTTCTTATAATCCTTAGGGTTTTGTTTTGTTTTGTCTCTAGCTGTTTTACAGGCATATCCCCATACGGGTGCTGCATACAGCATTCCCGGGCGGATGACCGATTTATAAATTAGGAGTTTATTTTGATAACTTAGATTTCCGTTTCCTATCATTGGGCTCCTGTGGCTATATACGCTGTTTTGATTAAGTTCGTTACGTGTTGTTTCCAGGTTAGGTGGGAATCTATCGTTACACCTAGGTATTTAGTAGATTTTTCCGCTTTTAGGGCATGGTTGTTTATATACAGAGGCGGCGGAGGTTTACGTTTTCTAGAGAAATAAATCCAATGACATTTATTGGGGTTTAATTTTATTCGCCATTTTTGGAGTATGTCTAAGTGTTGTTGTAGCTGTCTGTGCATTACTGAGACGTAAGGGTGTTTTGCAAGTATCGCGCTGTCGTCTGCATAGAGTGCCAGCTCCGTGTCTGGGGTCCTGGAAATGCCATTTAGATATATCTTAAAGAGTGTCGGGCCCAGGATGGATCCTTGCGGCACACTACTTTTAATGAGCTTGGGTGTTGAAGACCCAGACCGATCGGCTCGTCAGCAAGGACATGAGCAAGCTGAGCTTGGGTGTAGACAAGTTATCTTTTACTCTAACTTGTAAGTGTCTGTTATTTAGGTATGAGATTAAAAGTTTGACAAAGATAGATGCTTCAAGAAACTTCTGTCTTATATATCCGAAAATGGACGGAAACGCCCCCGGATATGCAAATAAGATGCGTGCGCATTGAGAACTGATTTGCATGAAGCTTCATGTTGGAAAACGTCACGATTCACGTCGGCGAACGGAAAGAGTTGTTCATATTAAATTTGCATAAATGTCTGTTCACGGGAATCGTGAATCGCGATGTTTTGATTTATTTTTCCAACAATCGGCCCCCTCATGCTAATCCTTAAGTCTCAATGCATATGCAAAAAAAAAACTTACTCTGAGAAACCAAGGTATAATAATAAACACCAAGGCCCCCAGTGTCCTACCAAAAATATAATGAAGAAATAAATTTTAAAGTATCACATCATTACAAAATTTAAATAAAATGCAGTAAAATAAGTACCTACAGCATTTGAAAAACAGTTGAAGTATAGAAGACTACATTGTAAAAACAACATATACATCAAGTAGAAATTTATATACAACATTACTTCAATGCTTAAAGTATTAGCATTCAAAATTTAAATTTAGTTTAATTATAAACATCAAAAATTTAAGTTTAAATTTTAAGTATAAGCATATTTCATATTTAGCACATCAACCTTTAAAAGATTAAAATTTTTGTATAAGCACAGAACTTAAGTTTACTTTAAATTTGAGTATAAACACTATAATTCAAAAGGCTTAAAATTTTAGTCTATTAATACAATACAAGTATACATAATTAATACCATTAAATTGTATTGATATACCGAAAAAAAATTTAAAATACATGATGCAAGTAATCAGATAATGAAAACTTCAACACATAACTAAGTTGAAAATTACAAAAAATTTATACACATAAGCTACTATCTGGCATTATGCAGGTGATTGAAAAATGGATGTATATACAAAAGTGTAAAGTGAAAAAATTCAATATTACAAAAATTTAAACTCAAGATATACTAGCTTATATCAATGAGGTTTAAGATAAACAATAATGTATTTATAACATCTTTAAAAATTCCCAAGTTGTAAATTCAAATTAGCATTAAAAATGTTTTAGACTAACCACTAATCTTAAAAGGTTTGATTTAGTTTTCAAATATTTTACTACAAAATTTAAATATTCTTTCCTTAGTCATTGGTTTAGTAAAGTGATCTGCTAAATTATCTTTACTATTTACAAATTTAACATTAAATGATTCATTGACTATTAAATTTCTTAGGAAATGATATCTTACATCAATATGCTTAGTTCTGTTGTTTTCAATTGGAGAGTTAGAAAAATTAATAGCTGCTTGGTTGTCGCTAAAAATGACACTGTTATTTTTATTAAAGTTTAACCCAAGCGAATGACATTCTTCAATTATATTCTGTACCCATACCATTTCCTTAGCGGCCTTAGTTAGCGATACATACTCAGCTTCCATTGCTGATAAGCTGACACACTTGTGTTTAAAGGTTCGCCAAGAAGTAGGTACATTATCAATAAAGAATATCATGCCTCCAAGGGAAACACGGTCATCTCTGTTTGCAGCAAAGTCAGAATCTGAGTAACAATTTAACTTTAACTCTTCAATACTAGATAAATTTAACATATAATCTTTTGCTTTATTTCTTCACTTGTCATTGGACAATCAATTTTACTTAAAATATTCCCTTTAGAAATGGGAAGTGAAGTAACTGGATATTTAATACTGTTAAAACATTTGACATACTTTATCTATATACTGACATTGATGTATAAAAAATTTATTGTCACACTCTTTAAATTCCACGCCTAGGAGTATTCTAATTTTTCCTAATACTTTGATATCAAACTCAATGCTAAGTAATGAAACAATGTGGTCTATGTCCTTTTGATACTTGGAAAAAAAGAATTATGTCATCCACATAAACTAGCATAAGAACTTTGTTATTGTAAATATAGGCACAATTATGCCATTGAAGTTTCAAAAAATTTAATTCCTTTAATTTGGTGTCAAGGTCATTATACCATTCTCTTCCACTTTGATGAAGACCGTAAATGGCTTTCTTCAACCAACAAACAAACATAATCAGGCTGTTTCTGATTGACATAACCTTGAGGCTGTTTCATATATATCTTTTGACTCAATTTAGCATAGAGATAAGCTGATTTGATATCCAAGTGCATCCAGCCAAGCATGCATACGAAAATTGAGAAAAATGCTCTAATTATGCTGAAGTTAACCACAGGGCTGAAAACTTCATCATATGATTCTTCTTTTTCCTGACCATACCCCCGAGCTACCAAGCGAGCTTTAAATCTTCCCAATAATTCCTTCTTTAAATCTACCAATCGAGCTTTAAATCCCATTCTCGTCCTTCTTAATAGTGTAAACCCATCTATTGCCTATATGCTTTTGTGAGGTGGATGCAAGAACTAGTTCCCAGACACCCCTCTCTTGCATTACGGCCATTTCTTCATCCATAGCATTACACAATTTTTCAGACTGGGAAGATTTAATAGCAGCATTGTAACTTTTTGGTACCTTTATTTCAATGTTGCTTGCTTCTGGTCTGCCCCTGACCCTTTTAAGACCTTTCTTTTCCCGAAAATTAAATAACTGCTGATCATATTGTATATTTCTTTTAGCACAATATTTCCTAACGTCATTATGCGACCTCAGCCCTTTATCATCTCCTTGAGCGTAATAATATACGTCCGTTCTACTCCTATCGGGTCTTGGAACTGCCTTTCACTGCCAAGTAATATCCGAGCAAGGAGTCATACTGGAGTCAACAGGAGAGTCCGTTTCCTCATTGGATTCTGACGGATCATCACCAGTGTCTTCACTCTCTCCTGCCTCGTCGGAGTACTCTGAATGGTTATCTCTTGATATCACTAAGGAGATAGTTCTGGGACAAATTGGGTCCAGGATGCCTTCCACTACATTAACCTCATCAAATCTTACATTGCAGGTTTCAACTGTACGTTTTACCCATGACAAAAATATTCTATAGCCTTTGGTTCCAGTAGCATAGCCTACCATAACCCCTTCTGTAGCTTTCATATCTAATTTCTTTCTGAGCTGACTGGGTTTACCTACATAGGCTCTACAACCAAAAGTCCTAAGATGATTGACTGAAGGTTTTCTACTACTGTAGAGTTCGTGTGGAGTCTTCCTTTTAAATTTGTAACATATACGATTTTTAGTGTATGTGAAACACAATATGGCTTCCGCCCAAAATCTGTCATTCATTTTGCTTTCGTTCAACATGGCTCTAACACAATCAAATGCGGTTAAATTGAATCGCTCTGATACTCCATTTTGTTGTGGCATATAAGTGTTAGTCCTCTCTGCCTTAATACCAGTATTATTCAGGTAAGTTTTGAACTTGTCATGACAGAATTCCATTCCATAATCCGTCCGGACACATAGAATTTTAGTACCTAATTGCCTTTCCTCTCCGGCCTGAAACTCTTTAAAATGTAAAAACATCTCTGACTTCTGTTTCATTAGATAAACAAAAACTTTCAGGGTATAATCGTCTGTTATGGTTAGGACATATTTATTTCCACCATACAAAGCTGTAGGCAAGGGACCACAAACGTCCATATGCAACAATTGGTCTAATGGACCTTATCCTACTGGTGGGTTGATACGATACTCTCCTAGACCTAGCCAATTTACAAGATTTACAATTTAACTTTTTGTATTTAAGTCTAGGAAGTCCATTTACTGCAGAAACTTTGTTGGTTTGGAGAAGATGCTCAGCATTTATGTGGCAATATTGTTTGTACCAAACTGTCTGTTACTGAACAATTAAGTTCCTGAACTGAACAGTTAAGTAACATTAAGTTCAGTTACTGAACTGCTAGGCTTAGATTTCAAACTATCCACATTTACAATCTGCTTAGTTTTTGATTTTTCAGAGTCAGATTTATTTTTAGTTTCCTTAAAATTAGGTGCTATTTTTACATTATTTACGTTCCTGGAAGCACTAGAATTCCTATGTCTAGATTTCCTATCCTTTTTGTGTTTCTTGTTTCCATCCCGATCCCTATCTTTAGATTGACGGTTTTCAGTGTTATTTAGTTCCCGGGTACTATACTTTGGTTTTAAAAAATACAGCCCATCCTTTCTTTTTGCATAAAAGAATTTATCTCCTTTGGGTGTAAAAAACCAAAGTACCCTATTAGCTCCTTTAAAACTGAAATTTTATTCTTCAAGAACAGAGGCAGCTAATAAATTTCTCCTAAGTTTAGGAGAATACATTACATTATCAAGCATAATAACACTTTGTTTGTCCTTAAACTGGACGTACATTTCCACCGTCCCGATAGCCTCAACTGGACTTTCGACATCCCCTACTGCTAGTGACATTGAAGTGCTTTGCACTCGTTAAATTTGGAAAATAAGTTAATGTTATTGCAGAAATGTTGCGTAGCAGCAGTGTCTACAACCCAGCTGAGCCTATTGTTGGGATCGATAACAGTATTTGCCTCAATATGTGGATATCCAAGAAATTCCACAATACTAGATCCATTATATTTAGAGCAATTTGCTTTAGTATGACCTTGCTTATTACATTTAAAACATTTAACATTACTTTTAGAAATATTTACAGTATTTTTAGGAACATATTTACTATTAACATAGTTTCTAGAAATATTTGTATTAGACATAGTTGGCAATTTAAATTTAGACATTTTTACTTTATTTACATTGTTTTTAGAAGTAAAATATGCAGAATTAAAACTTACAGTTTTTGCCATGTCACATTCCTGTTGTCGCAGTCTACTCTCTTCAGCTGCCAACTCTGCTTATATCTTACTTAATTTGAAGTCCGCATCACTCCATCTGCAGATAAGTTGAACAATCCCCCGGTATTCTTCCAGTAAATAATGGATTGCTTGAAAAGCAACGTGCAAGTCCTCAATGGGGTGGTTAGCATCTTTAAGTTTTATCACTGCTTTTCTTAGTCTGGAACAAAATATGTCCACAGGCTCGTCGGATTCCGGACGCACGAGATTGGTTCGGGTAGGTGCTTGAAAATGCTGTTTCAAAGTATTCCACACATGACTTGGCTCGTCTGTGATGTTTACCAGCTCTTTATACTCTGTGGACAGACTTTGATAGATGATAGCCAGCGCTCGGTCCTTCCGTCGATGAAAATCGTCGAAGTCCCTGCGAGATGCATCTTTTTCGATCGGCTTCACGGATCCGTCTATGTGACCGAAACATCCTTCTCCCTTAAGAACGAATGAGATGTCGGTACACCAAGTGACGTAGTTGTCACAGGTGAGTAACTCCGTTCTACTTGCCTCCATGGGCACTGGTAGATTAGCAAAAAAGCAAAAGTCTTTTGTACAATGTTTACTGGTTAAATCACACAATTCAAAATGGTGCAATTTGCGGCCCTCATCGGAATACCTCTACATTGGAACAATGGTGGATTTTTCTTTAACTCCGGATATTTCACAACACTCAGACTATGGTTTTTGGGCGTTAAACCGGCCCATAATCTGATGGAATACTAGTAATTTAATTTACTTTTTACTGGTATGAGAATTAATAACAATAATACTCGAGATGCTACTAATTTGACTTGTAAAAAATTTAGCGTAGCAGATGAAGCCATGATTCGATACGTACTGGAAGTTGTATTTTGAAACACAGCTCTTGAATATTATCTTAAGCAGAAGTATGCACAGTTCAAAAAACCATCTATGAAGTGTTGGCTGGGCCGTGAAAAATATACGAAGTCAGTTCAAAGAAAAACACTGTTCACTTTATTGTGTGAATAACATAATTAGGCAATTTACACATACTCGTAATTTCCATGCCGTAAAACTTTAAACAATACTATGTACAAAGGTTCTTGTAGACACAACTAGTTCGATAGAACTTTCTTGAAGCATTTGTAGTAAAGAATTATACTACCTTAAATAACTTGCGTGCATTTGCAGCCACCGTTGAAGGTATCACACTTGGCAAACAGGATCCAATAGATGAAATACCGGCAAATATTAACGTGACTTCCAAACATTTCAACGTAAGTAAATTTAACCCTTAACTTTATTTAAATACACCTAACTTCAGTAAAAGCCATCATACTTTATTTAACTAAACACATCCGACACGTACTGGTCTAAACTGACCATATCAGGGATCTAGACCGATCCTATGATTGACGATAGATAGATGCTTCAAGAAATTTCTGTCTTCTATATCCGAAAATAGACTGTTCTGGAAACACCCTCGGATATGCAAATGAGATGCGTATGCATTGAGAACTGATTTGCATGAAACCTCATGTTGGAAAACGTCATGGTTCACACCGACGAACGGAAAGAGTCGTTCATATTAAATTTGTATAAATGTCTGTTCATGGGAATCGTGAATCGCGATGTTTTGATTTTTTTTTTTCCAACAAATTTTACCGTTTTCCTTCAAAATTTCTGTTGTTTTTTTCATTTTTCCCTTTTATTTTCAAAATTCTTAATTGTTTTCCATTTTTTGTTAATTAAGCTTAATTTTCCTATCATTTGCATTTAAATCAGGTGTTTTAACCCTTTTTCAGATCGGTGACCTTTAAAATTAACTCCTTTTTGGCTAACGTGAATTCCAGTATTTTCAAATCTCGCTTAAATGGGCGCTATTCTTGCCATTGGATTGGCAGCATTGTTCCTTTGGCCGCCATCTTGCCCTTTCCGTAAGTAAATCTTCTGAATCTTGTATGGAGTGGTTATTTTATGCAGAAGGACATAGTTAAGTGCGCAGGGTGCTTCCGGGCACTCCGGTTTAGCGCTGCAAAGTATTGCAACACAAGATATGAGGTGGATAGAGCGGCCACGGAGTCTGGCTTTTAATAACTTTCGTTTATTTTTGTTGTTAAAATTTTATACACGATATACAGAATTATGTTTAAGAAATTCTAGGGAATCCACTTTGGATCTCCCTGCAACTGTGGGGCACATTATACAGGGTGCCCACTTATATACGTTACACCCCCCTTAACTTCTAAACTTTGACTGCTTAGGCCATAAAGTTGGTGTCTAGGTATAGTAAAAAGGCTATGCACTACTCAATGAGACAACTTACAGCGCCATCTATCGGGAAATTTTGGAATTAGAGATCTTATCTTGTAAACGGTGAAAGATACATGAAAAAAAGTCAATTAGAAAGTTGTAGAGCACTCTCGATTTAGTACGAAAAGATACCTTGTGCACATTAATACTCAAAACAGAATGCAAAAAATGAACATTTGTTTGATTGTGAAGCGAAGCGAGAAAAGACCACCTTACGGACTAAATATGAGCCTGTGTTATGGCACAGGGGAAACGCACGTGATTCGCATTCATGATGATCATGGTTCTGTTCTGTCCCCACCGATTGTGTGTTTTACTGAATGTCTCTACAAACCATGAAAACTTTCTGCTGATTTTGCAAAATCGTCTCTCCAAACACACAGCTCAACTCAACCATGTCCGGTATAAAAATCACATGGATTTAATGTATTATGCAAATGAGGATGGAATGTCATACCAGTTCACCAGAGACTACTACTATAAAAAGAATGTTTCTGCTGGGTTGTACGTTAAAGCGGAGAGTTATGGCAAAATTCAGCAATAACGAGTATTGCGAGATGTTGTTAATTTACGGTGAATGTGGGCATAAGGTAAAATCAGCTGCAAGGCTGTATTGTGAACGTTTCCCTCAAGGCCCACATCCTACACGGCAGACCATCTTAAAAGTTGTAAAACGTTTAAGGGAGACGGGCTGCGTGACCAGCCGACCTCGGATTCGTACACCTCGTAATGTAGGATGCAAAGTGCAATCTGAAGATGTGCTAGCATACGCTCTCGCCCATCCTCAGAGCAGCACAAGAATGATCAGTAAAAATTGTGGTCTCTCAAAAAGCCGCGTCTGGAAAATCCTGAATGAATCAGGTGCTCATCCATACCAATCCACACCTGTGCAGGGATTACTGCCAAGAGATGTTGAGAGATGTTACACATGGTGCAACTTTGTGATGAATAACTAAGAAGTCCACCCAACATTCCTGGCAGACATAATATGGACAGATGAGGCATGTTTTTCAAGGAACGGAATGTTTAATAGACAGAACGTTCATACCTGGTGGCTGGAAAATCCGAGATATGCCGTCGAAGTTCGACATCAACAACGCTAGTCGATTAATGTTTGGTGCGGAGTTTTTAATGACAGGCTCATTGGACCAGTACTTTAGGAGGGCACGTTAATGGGACAATTGTACTTGCAGCTTCTGCAGGATGTAAGAACCGACTTTGTTGAGAATCTACAGTTGCACCAACTCCTAAATGTATGGTTCCAACATGACAGCGCACCTCCGCATAAGATTTCAAACGTTCAGCAGTACCTAATAGAGACATTCCAGAATCAAGTCATCGTGTATGGTGGTTCCGTCGAGTGGCCCCCGCGTTCACCTGACTTTACCCCATTGGACTTCTTCTTATGGGGACACATAAAAAGGCAAGTATATGCGACCCCTCCGCCAACATTGCAGGACCTTCGACGACGCATTACTGATGCTTGTGCGTCCGTAACACCTGCCATGTTGCACAATGTGCAGTGAGAAATCCAGTCCAGAGTGCAAATGTGTATAGTGGCTAACGAAGAGCATTTTGAGCAATATACTATTGTAAATAAATGATCCTGAAGACAGGGAAGTGTGTCAGTTTCCTTCTTCCACTTTTTATGACATGACAATTTTCGAAAACATGACCAAACAAATGTTCATTTTTTGCATTCTGTTTTGAGTATTAATGTGCGCAAGGTATCTTTTCGTACTAAATCGAGAGTGCTCTACAATTTTCTAATTGACTTTTTTCGTGTATCTTTCACCGTTTATGAGATAAGACCGCTAATTCCAAAATTTGCTGATAGATGATGTTGTAAGTTGCCTCATCGAGTAGCGCATAGCCTTTTTACTATACCTAGACACCAACTTTATGGCCTAAGCTGTCACCGTTTAGAAGTTAAGGGGGGGTGTAATGGATATAATTGGGCACCCTGTATGTTAGGGGTGGGTAACTTATAAATAAATTGTTTTTCTTTATAATTAAACTTGCCTCTGTGTTCATTTCTATATCCAGTTCTCCAACGACCACATTTCTCTTAACCTGAGGGTTTGTTTTAATATTTTTGTTTCTTATAAAAAACACAACACAATTTTTCTAACTAAGTAAAATCTAACCACTATACAAATGTTAATTCTAAAGTAAAGTTTAAAGCGATGACTAAGTGTTTTAATGTAATTAGAGTTTAAATATGTAAATTAAATGTAAAGGTTTAAAAAGTAAGATAAAATTTAATTGTTCAATGTAATTTCCTTTGTGAGTCGAAAACGGTGTCACTTAATGGTTCAATGTAAAGATTTCTTTGTTGGTAAAAAAGGTTCCAACAATACTCACTTCAAGGAAGCCACACCAGTGCAACACGAGAACCAAACAGAAATCTGCCGAAGGTCATCCTCAACGTCAACTTTATCCACTTAATAACTTAAACAAAATACAAAAAATAATGGAGCAACTTGTTCCTGCATAAGGTGACGAGCGACAGTCACCATAAATTCAACAGAGATCCAACTGACATTTTAAAAATTCATCCAATTACTGAGGAGAGAATGGCTCGAATTCTAAAATAAGTTTTAAATGCATTTTGACTTGACATTCTGTATAGAGACGAATAGGTGCAGTAAAAATCGTAGTTTACTGAAATTTATTATTTTAGGGTTGCCGTAGGTCAAAATATTCGAATTACTGACAGAAGTAAGGACTATCAAGGATACCGCAGTGGAATGGAATGAGGTACGGTTCCTAAACAGACGGGCCGCCATTTTGGCTCCAGTCAGTTATTCTATGCTATTTCAAAGACATTACATGGCTACGTGCAATTTAGCTGTAAAATACACTTATGTCCAAAAGTTAAGCATAATTAGTAAAATGCGAAAAATTTGGAGTTAATATAAATACAATGGTTCATAATCAATTGTGGACAATCGTGGGATGAAGGTAAATCATTGTGCATATGCAAAACAGTTCAATCAACATCAACATGCGCAAAGCACTGGCACACGTCGGAACGAATATAAAATGGCCTTGAGCGACATGGCCAGTTGAGGCAGAATTTCACAATGACTGTGGTACGAAGCATTGTTAACAATCAAAAAGGACGAAAGATGTCACAAAAATGTCAACTGAACATGTTTTTGAAGGGATGAATTATTGGAATGCTGGAATCCAGTCAATCCCAAATTGAAGCGTCTCGAATTCTGAATGTGCCTCAATGAGTGATCTCCAGACTGTGGCAGAGGTTCCAAACCACTGGAGATGTTATCCGACGACCAGTACCAGGTCGGCCAAGGGTAACAACAGCTCGGCAAGACCGATATTTGGTGATAACTGCATGACTTCAGAGGAACCGTTCTGCCAGACAAATGGGTTCAGCCCTGACAGCCGCCACAGGAATCACTGTTTTGAGACAAACTGTTTAGAGGAGACTCAGAGACGTTGGTCTGTAAGCCAGACGACCAGCAGTTTGTATTCCCCTGGCGTCTGCACATGTTTACAGTGGGGTTTGGAACATCAGCAGTGGAGTGGACAACAGTGGGGCAAAGTCATGTTCAGTGACGATTCCCGGTTTAGCCTGCACATTGATTCTCGTAGTATCACAATCTGGAGAAAACATGGAATGTGTTTTCACCCGGGAAAGATTATGGGAAGACATGTATCACTCTTGAATGTTAATTTATTCATATGTATTATTAATTATATTACCTTTTAATTTAAAATTAAGATCAATTTGAATTCTATGGCATCAAGTTTCCTTTTGTTAGATTTCTTATTTCAAATCCTCTTTTATATTATTAACCTCTTTAATGTTATTGAACCAGGGTATGCCACTGTTCATGTTATAAATTAGCTTTATTATATTTATTTTTATTTATATATACATATATATACAGGGTGTCCCCAAAAGATGCGCTTAATTCTTTACTTGTTGGAGAAAAGTGGGTAATGTAAATTGCAAAAATGTTGAAAGTAAGGTAGGAAATAAGACTATGTTAATGAAATAGTCCTCATATTAATTTAGTTACACTTTTTAAAGTTTTATATGACCACCTTAGACAAATTAGCCAAGCAGAAAATTTTTATTTTTAATGCAACAAGATCTGTATCTTTAAAATCAACTGAATTATGATAAAGGAAATAATTTGACTTATGCCACTTTTCCGTACCATGTAAAAGGCTATTCATCAGTGAAAATAGGGATCATAAACAAATTGATGATGGAAATTGTTTAGATCAAAAATATGTTAATACGTGTCAAAATTTTTTATCACAAATGCATCTAAATAAAGCATTACACAGACAGAGATCATATAAAGTTTAGTTGTACTGAAAAGAAATAATACTGGGAATAAATACATAAATTAAAAAATAAATCGTCTGCATTTCATTCAATATTTTTAAATTATTTTACTATAAACATTTGAAACGGCTAAAGTAGAGTTAAAGGAAAGAAAAAACATCTGCGAGTTCTATTCTTCATTTTGAAAAATTATGTTAAATTTCAAAATCAAATACATACTTGCATTTGTTTACTTATTTATTTACTTAATTACTTCAAATAAAAAATGGCATGTCTCAATGCGAAAAGTACTTAAGAATCCGTGATTGCATCGTGAGCCTTTGCGGAATTTGCAAAAATGTCTCCTATGTATTATCATCCAGTTTTATCTTTTTTTGTGATATGACACAAATTTACATTTCTAATTTGATATCACCCCATTCACAATGTTCAATTAAATGTAACTCGCTCAATTTTAAAGATATAGATATGCATTTGTTTTAATGATCTTGTTGCATTAAAAATAAAAATTTTCTGATTGACCAAATTTGTCTAAGGGGGGGTCATATAAATATTTAAAAAGCGTAACTTTTTGAAAATTAATGGGAGGACTATTTCATTAACGTAGTCTTATTTTCTACCTTACTTTTAACATTTTTGCAATTTACATTGTTAACAGATAAAGAATTAAAGAGTGTTTCAATCTTTTTGAGACACAGTATATATATTGCACTTGTCAATTCTAAACTTTTCAAAAGAAATTTAAGCCAAATTTTTTAAATTAAAAGTTAATTTGTGAAATATATTAAACATTTTAGAAAAATAATTAAAATACATCAAATAAAAAAATTAAATAAGGTTTGGGTTCCCTTGACCCTTTAAATTACAAGTTCCCCTCAAAATTTTGGTCACGTTGCGCTTATTCTCTCAGCTTTTGTTAAGAGTACATACTGTTTGTTCTGTTTCGGCCTGATGCAGGGGGCTTATAATGCCCTCGAAACAATTGTAGTCACCTAACTGACTTATGACTGCTTTATAGAAGGAAGTTGTGCACTTTTTCTTACAAGCAGTAGTTTGTTTTTAGCATTATTGGTTAATATTCTTCAAAACTTGACAAAATTGTTCAAAACAACTTACTGCAGGTAACTTTGTCTTTTGGAAAATGTTTCAAATTATCAATGATTTCTGTGTACTGGTCTACATTCAAGCCATTTTCCCATTTCACGGACTTTTCAGGTTGTTATGAACCCTGAAATAAGATGGAACCCGAAATAAAGCTTACGACATTGAACTGTTTTAAACAAGGCAAGACCTACAAATTTAAATTTTATTTGTACTGAGCACAAAAGATACATTTCTTTAAATACCGATTTAATTTAAAAGTCTATAGATATTTAAAAGTTAATACAGCAATTTCGAGTAAGTTACAATACATTGAATCGAAAACAGATAAATGAAAAGCGTTCAACCATCACCGTTCATGGAACATTACTTCCACTCACTAGAATGGTGTAAAATCAATGAGCACAAAGCAAGGATTTTGAAATGTTTTGGGTAATAAGTATGTACTTTCAAATCAGTAGCCATTATTTTAGCATCCGTAACAAAATTGTAAATGTTCAGGATGATAGTGAAGCAGGATTAGGCAGAAGTCACTGTAATGCAATGCAGTCTTCTGTAAGTGCAAATGATCGTAGACAAAAGAAATACACAATTTACCCAATTCAAAATATTAGGATTCTTAATTTTCAATTTTTTTTTACTAATCAGTATAGAAACATTGAATTTCTCCACAAGCTTTGTTCTTCTGAATAAATTAAAAAAAAAAGGCCCTGTAAGAAAACTTTACAAATCGAATATAAAGATTGATTTCAAACATTCCACTGAATGCATGTTATTTTGATGGTGGTCCTTCAATACAAATGGAATTCGAGTCTGGATATCAGTCATGAGGCACTGACTTTTTAAGTGAGACAACCCTAAGCTCTAGGGTAAAGGCAAGATCCACACACTGGTTATTTCAGCACTCGACTACCACTCTTCTTCCCTTTCATCACAACGGGACGATTCTTGATGGTGCCTTTTCTTCGCTTGGATGTCTGGAAGAAATGAAGGATTTCAACAAGTGGAATGAGGTGTGATATTAGATTGGAAATTTTAGGAAATACCTGTACACTTAGATGTAAACAAACATATTGAGATACTTATTCTGTGGATATCTCCCGGGTAACTGTTTTTGTTAAGTATCCAAAAGGTATTTCATTTGAGTTTACCTTAAGCAGATTGAGTTTCAACTTACCAAAATATACTCATTTTCTGTATCTCCAGAAATGTCACTCTTAAATACGGGTATAAATGCCAAGAAGGGCATTTCAGAGAGAATAATTTTGCTCAGAGCTCGTGTAATACATTCGTAGCTATAATGCTCATTGTCTTGAAGCTTGAGTTAGCAAGCTGTGATGTTGATTTTGCTCAGTTAGTCTGTGAAGGAGCTGCATGTGTTTCTACTTTTCAATGCTGATTCGGCAAAAATTTATTTTCTTAATACCCACATGCAAAGCAAACTGAAAATGTTAAAAGGAATGAAATTAAATTGAATGACACTGAAACATTTCTCGTTTAAATGCCATCTCTACAGCAGAGGTGCACAAACATTTACCCGCAGACTGATACCACAGACCTGTCACTTACGATTTCGCAGAATCTGAAATGGTCTGAGATGGGTTTCCCTATATAACCTTATTTTCCCCACAATACAACAGCCATGTTTTCTTGAAGCATGCATTGTAGTGTGTTTGAGTAGTGTGCAAAAGGAGTATTTGTTAAGTGATTAGATTATTTCAAGAAAATTAGTTCCCATAGAAATTCTAAAAAATTGCGGTGCATGCTAACTTTCATGCTACCACTGCAAATTTTGATTATTTCATGATGATGAGCATATAATAAGTGAGAAACTAGTCCATGGATGCTAGTATCTGAAATAGGAGTGTCTTTTCCATTATATCCTATTCACAAATTGATATATTAGAATGTTGCAAAACTATAAGAGCAAAACAGTTTTATCAAGCTATTTTCATAAAAAATATGATGACTGGAGAAACAAATATGAGCAAGATAAATAGCAGATCTATTTTGAAGTTAAAATTGGGGCTGCAGCTAATATATTTCACATGACGTCTTTGATGAACAAATATTTTAGCTATATTTCAGGCATTTAAAACTAACTTGAATATACTCGGAAAGCTGTATCTATTTACTCATATTTGTTTCCATTCACCCATTACATGTACATATATTATGTAGATGGTTATCATAGAGACAAAATATCAATTTAGAATGTTCTGATATTAAAATGTGGAATTATATGAGGGTTTTGCTGTCTAAGAAAAGTTGAAACCACTTTATGTGAAATATCAGTTAGCACGAACTAGGCACCATCAATGCTTATTATATATTCTATTATATATTTATTTGTTACATATAAAGTAGTTAACAAGAAATTTAAATTAATGTAAAAAAAAAAGCTATTCCTCTGAAAGTCAAATTTTTCAGGTAACACACTAAGTTAGAGAGCAAATCTCAACCAACTTGTTTATTTCTGGTGATATCAATTCAAATCCATAGCACCTATTCTATTGGTATATAACTTTTTAATACTTCTGTAAAGAAACCAGGCATAAAAAAATTAGGTGACAAATCAGATTCTTCAAGAAAGTATTACAAATTTATATTCTAAAAAGCAGCAGTTTATTTATTTTGATCCATTGGTATATTTTATTCACATAGAAACAAGGAGCGAGCATTAAAGGAGAACTAGAGTCAGTATGTACATACTGATAGTCAAAATTTTCAATGTTCAAGTATCGGTTGTTACATTGAAAAGTAAATAAAAGTTTAATAAAGAATGCCAAGAAATTAACTTATATATTTAAAAGTATGCACTTGTTGTAACTGATGGACTTACTTGGTTAAAGATATCCCTCCCCCTCCCAACTACAGGAAAAAATCTATTCGAATTTTTTTTTAATTACACTAAATCAAGACACAAATCATATTGTAATTGTTAATTTGTGTAAAAATTTCCTCAAAATCCAGAAGAAGGTGTATTGAAGTACTTTAATTATAAATCCATTGACGCAGTTCTATAAAAATATAGGTATGTCATTCTTTTGGTTTTGCCACTTTGTTATCTTTCGGTTAGTGACAGTGGCATAGCATTAGCATTGCTCACACCGATTCAAATGGTAAAGAAACCAATATGCATATCTATTTGTTTAGAATTGAATGAGAACAGCAAACAATTGATATATATAATTTTCGAAGCATATCAGTTACTAAAAATTTTTAGCATAGAAAATTATTAGCACATCACTGGGTATATAAAGTGGGATGGATTACCCACCCTCTACACTAAATATTTTACCCAGGATAACATTGTAAGCCAGCGTTTTTATTAATTTTAGATTAATTTTTTAAAAAAATTTCCACATTTTTTGTCCAAAATATTCCATTGTATGGCTTTTCCTCTTAAATCAAACACATAGTTTTGTTTATAAACTTGCATAAATATTTGAAACCGACTTCAAAAAAGGTTATGGTAACTCACATTTAAACGGTTATATATTTTGTTTTGGATAGGTAACTTGCTTTTTTGCAGTTAAAATATTAATAAAATAAAACAAATTGCCTCAAGTGCTATAAGTGATCAATGAAAATAGGATTAAAAAAGTTGCGATACACGTACGGAATACAATATAAAGTGGGCATAAGGTGCCTTTAATAAACATAATACATAGAACACAAGCATTTTTATCATGGATCAAGTAGTAATAATAATAATATATTTTATTTAATTCTTTAGTTTAAAATCAAATCAAAAGCAAATAAATATGTGTATATGAAGTAAAATACATGAAGAAATGTATCTAAGGAAAATGTAAACATGTATAATCTCGAAGACGACAGATTTTGTCTTAAACTGTCAAACTTCAAAGTGTATACTAGGCTCCGCCCATGACGTCATTTAACTTAACCAATAGCGAAGAACCAGCCTCACAGTAGGGGGGTATAGCGGGTACGTTTTCGGAACATGCACGTGGCGCCCCCTGTTTTTACTAAACGATTGACTCCTGTCGCTCTGTGCAGCCTTCTCTTGTCTTTTGGCGTCAGGTACATCTTGCTGCTGTTTTTCTAAATGGTCTTTTTTAAGGCCTGGACATGGCTAAGTTTAAGCTTAAGGTACTTTTTTGGAATGCTGGTGGCTTTACCTCTGACAAATTCTCTGAACTCAAACTTACTGTTTTTAATCATAATATTGACATCATGGGCATAGTGCAGAGTGGTGAATCTACAAATAATTTGAATTTTTACCATATCAAAGGATATAAATCCTTTTGCATGGAACGCTCCTGACAAGTTGCCTCTGGCATCATTGTCTATGTTAAAGATACATACATTTTGCTAACATGACTGTGAGGCATACTATGACTGCAATAAACAAACTAGAAGCTGTGGTAATAAACGTTTGGAGGAATTCACAGCATTATCGTATCTTTTTCATGTATAATCCTCCTAACAATTGCCTATATCTTGACTGTCTCAACGATTGCTGGAATCGACACTCAGTTTTACTTGGAGATTTTAATGCCCATTCCAGGAGATGGGGGTATGATAGTACTAATGCAGCAGGTCGTATACTTGAAAATTTTATAGACTCTTCTCAGGCAGATTACATTGAAAACTCTGAAAGACTCCCGACTCTTACGGGTGAGCAACCTCTCATCCTGATTTACTGATTGTGCACACAGGCCTTACAAGGTATACTACTCATACCCTGCTGCCAGCCCCTGGTGGAGCTGGTCACAGACTACTTTTAACTATTCTTGATATGGAGCGATATACTTTTAGAGAGCTCAGGTTCCCTCGTTGGAACTTGAGAAAGGCAAATTAGACTAAATTCCAATATTTGACGGACTCTCTTATGACAGAATCTTTTATATCTGGTAATATCGACAGGGTTGTTGGTAACTTTACTGAAATTATTTTGACCTGTGCAGAAAATTGCATCCCTAGAGGTCAGGTGGAAAGATATTCTCCCTTCTGGAATGACAACTTACAGACCCTCAAAGAAAACCGTGATGCTGCCAGGTTTAGAGCGGAGGCTAATGGTCAAATGTCTGATTATATTGAACTTCGTACAAGACAAGCCATCATTAAACGTGCAATCAAAGAGTCAAAACGCCTCACTTCCCAAAACTTCCTAGGGCAATTGGATTATCGAAGGGATGCTCTAGAGGCCCACCATTTCCTTTCTAGAATCAACAACCAGATGGAAAAAAGTAGAGAGCCAATTAAATTGACTAATAAATGGCTTACTTCTGACAGAGAAATTGCTAGGGCTTTTAATAAGCATTATGCAAGTATAAGCAATTTTCATCCTTAGGAAGAAATTGGAAGGATTAATAATAGGGATTTGGATTCTCCATATTTGTGTTTAACCCCTGAGTTGGATGGTATATTCAACTCCTGTTTTTCCTTTTGGGAACTCAGGTGTGGACTAAAGACCTTGCCTCGGGGTAAGAGTCCCGGACCGAATAAGATTTTACCAGATTTTCTGGTGAATCTTAGTGAAGGTTCCTTAAATGTGCTGCTCAGGATAATTAATATGACATGGACGAATGGCCTTCCAAGTGAGTGGGGAAGGCTGAAGTTATCCCAATTCTTAAGAATGATAAAGATCTTAGCGCAATATCTAGCTACCGACCTATCTCCTTCAACAGTGTTGTTTGTAAATTGACAGAACGCTTGATTGTTAGCAGGCTCAAATTCTATATGGAAAATTATGATTGCCTCTCATCTAGACAGGCAGGCTTTAGGAAAAACAGGAACACTGCTGAACAGATAGCTAGGCTGACACAAATGATTAAAGACGGGTTTCACCGCAAACAGAGTTCCATGGCAATTTTTATTGATTTCCAAACTGCCTTTGATAGAGTGTGGAGAAAGGGACTATTGAAGAAAATTATGGACATGGGAATATGTGGGAATATGTTTAGATGGATCAAGTCATTTTTGGTCCAGAGATTCATTAGAACCAGGTTTGGAGGTTCAGTCTCTTCATATAAACAGACTCGACAGGGACTCCCACAGGGCTCAGTGTTGAGCCCGATCTTGTTTAACATCATGATCAACAATATAATACAGAGAGTTATGGATGCTGACAGGGAAGTTGAGGCCCTCCTTTTCGTGGACGATTTGGTCCAATGGTCCTCAGGCAAAGACACGCAGCATATCCAACTTTCCTTGAACAAAGCTCTTGAAAATCTTTTATTATGGACTGAAGAAAATGAAATGATTGTAAATATTAACAAGACCAATTACCAGGTTTTTACCTTGAGTAAAAAACCTTCTGATGTTAGTCTGTTTTATGGATCCAATAAATTAATTAAAACAGCAAATGCTTTATACCTGGGGATCACTTTATATCCCAGGCTCAGTTGGAATAATCAAGCCAATCGAATGATTGACATTGGCAACTCCAGAATCAGGCTCTTAATAAGGCTTGTGGGAGTAAGGTGGGGTGCCTCACAGGACTTACTCTGCACCACCTATAAGTCCTATATTAGACCTGCAGTCGAATATGGGGCTGAGCTACTGATAACTGCATCTGAAACTATCTAGAAGAAATTGGAGATTGTACAAAATAATATCCTTAGACTTATAACTGGTGGGGCTTTTTCCACCCCTATTGAGAGGCCATGCAAATTCAGGCTGGTCTGGAACGGAGACAAAGAGCTAGCTGCCTTGAAACTTTCTGAAAAACTTTTGAGAACTGATGGTTTTTGGAAGGCATATACACCTGCTCAGACTAGGTTAAAAACTCAGAGAACCTTTTTGAGCATGGACAACGAATTGTTAGATAAATTTGATATTCCGGATGTTGAAATGGAGCCTTTGTTTGGTCCTTCAACTTATCACAGACATAACAATAAAGTTGATTTCTGCCTTGACCTTGTTCTTCCAGTGAGCAAGAGTTTTTCTACGAATACTGAACAAAGGATGGCTGCCCTTGCTACTATTGAAGAGCGATACCCGTCATCAAATTGGTTACATATATACACTGATAGATCTGCTATGGATGCTATTAAAAATGCTGGTGCGGGTGTGTATTCAAAATGTTTCAGGCTGAGCAAGGCTATAGGGGAATTCTGTAACAGCTACAATGGTGAGGTGGCAGCTGTGTCTTTGGCACTTGACGAAATTGGCAAGGGAAGAAAGTATAATATTGTAATCTTTATTAACTCACAGGCTACTATCAATTCACTCTCTTCAATCACACTTAGCAATATAAAAACTGTGTACCACTGTCAGATGGCTATTAATGCTCTTTTGGAGGAGGAACGTCAAATCGTTCTGCAGTGGATCCCTAGCCACTGCGGTATCTCTGGTAATGACCTGGCGGACAAACTGGCTAAGGCTGGTTCAAATTTACAGTAACCTTGCCCGACTTTGGACTATCACACTGTTAAAAGACTTGTTAAACTAAAAATTTGCTCTTCTCGACAAAAATTTTACAAGGATTTTGTGAAGGGAAAGACTTGGGATTTTTGGTTAAGGAAGCCTGTCCCGTTCTCCCTCCATAGAGCTGTGGGAGTGGCTAATTTCCAGCTCAAGACTGGACACGACTTTCTACAGAAACATTTATATCGTTTTGGCTTGTCGGATTCTCAGACATGCCCACTTTGTGGCCTTGGTGACATGACTGGGGACCACCTTTACACTTGCCCTGGGCTTAGTGACGTCGCAGATAGAAATTCTGCAGAGGATGACTTTTCGTTTCGTTCAAGACTTTACTGGGCTGCCCGACAGAGACTGATGGTTGAAAAACCAAGGTCTGGTGTAGGATTTTTTAAAAGAAAAAACATTAAATCGTTCAAGTTCCGTTTCAATCTGGATAATATTAGTTGAAGGGGCACATAAAAGAACTTGATGTTTGAAATGGTGGTAGTACAAAAGGAGAAAAGATCTTTAGAGTTTACAATTTGGTTCTCATATAATCTATGCAAACTTGCTCTTGCAGCTAACCATTTGACAGTTCCACCAATGGCATCGCATGGACTTTTGCCATGGCTTGTGGCAAAAAAATGCCATTCTGCTTTCAATCCAAAATCGGATTCATAATGGCAAATGTTGGCAAAGTTCTTCCAATTTTTGTATTGGGTTGAAGAGCCATCGCTGAAGTAGATAAGTTTCTTTACAGAAGGAAACTTTTCTTTTATGCAAGGAATTACAAATAATTTCTTGCAGTATTTGCAAATGCAAATACTGTGGATGCATCATGTGTAGTATGGTCACACATTGAGACTATTGAGAACTGATTTTCATCGTTCTTGCCATATACTACAAATGGATCAAGTGTTGCTTGGCTATTTTCCCAATGGTAGCCTTGAGTAGCATCCTGAACAATAAACGCATACTTTTCTGCAAAATCAAGGCGAACAATGTACTCGTCTTGTGAAATAGCAAGTTTCTTTTCCTTTAAATATTTAGACTGGGACTTAGCAATAAAATGATGTTTTGTCAGTTTGGACATATTCTCAACAAATGAGTCGAAAAATTCTTCTGTTGACCCAACCTGTGTAATTAAAGTAGATCTGTCTGTAGAAACCCAATGCTTGTAAATAATTTCTTCATTTTGGAAAACCTCAAACTTCTCTATTTCAGCAAGAAAATGTTCTTAGGTACACTGAACACATTCCCCAAGAATGCATTTTCATTTTCAATATCACAAACATATAATTTCATTACTTCTAGTAATGAATGATGATGTTTAATAGAGTGTAAGATCAATTTCATATTTTGATGGATAGTACCATTACCTCCAACTAATATATAAAATTTTGGTCTTAGTTCAGCAAATTTACTAAATCCAATTTTTGCACTTCCATGTTGTTCTTTAAACTGTTGGTAGGCTTCTTTTAAGTTACAAAGAATCAACCTTTTTTGTTTTAGGGCTTTACTCTCATCTGTGCTTACATAAACGTAATCTTTCTTCCTGGACATAACTGATTAATGTCATCCGACTCGCAAAAGCTTTCAATCATTGAAATAATATCAACATTAATTTTCTTGTCTTGTCTTGCAGCAGGCTTCCCAAGAACACCAAATGACTTTTTAATATTTCCTTACTAAATATGTTGCAGTGGAAACTCTGCCCTTGTTATTTTCTTTAGAGCTAGCTAAGTTGTATGTGATATTGTATATGTATATAATTTTGTAGAATTTTTATTAAGTGACGTATGGTGGAAAATTCACCCAGCCCCCGGGTAATTAGCGTTTAAGTTCCACAATTTTATGTAAATTTCCTTTATGTGCATTTATGTAATTAAAAAAAAAAAAAGCCTATTATCAGTATCCCAGAACAAATTAAAAATCAAGTAATGTAACAATCAACATGCTAGTACACTTTTTAGACTGAAAATATTATATAATATGTCAGTCTTTTGAGTATGTTAGCTTGTAATTTTTTTATGCATTATATTTCACAACAGTGAGACAATACAATGCGTCTATTTTTTAATTTAGTTTAAGATTATTTGAATTAAATATATAATTATGTTTATTTAAATTTACTTAAACTAATGAATATATTTATGTTACAGCTAAATGTAGGATTTAAAAAATCCTGACCCTTCCTGTAATTTCAAAAATTATAAAAGTACATATTTAAGTTTTTTACAAATTTTAACATTACATTTAAAAAATTTTTAGTACAAAAAATTATAAAAATGTACAAGGCCTGTATATTTTTTTTTCTAGCTCACATTTAAAAGAAATTGCCAAGCAAGTGATAACACGCCAAATCTGGCAGCCATGCTTTGATTCCCTCGTAGTTCAGATGGTCTGCCTTACACATGCGGGTGTCTATGTGAAATCCCATGTTAAAAATGTTGCCATAGGGTCCTATGGGAGTGAGCCTCCTGAATATGGTATTTTGTGCATTTACCCTTTGTGAGCATTTCAAAATTTTTCGAAGAGATATAGATACAGATTAATATTTTAACCAGTACTTTTTGAACTCGAAAAGATTTGAAATAAATATATAATAGCATTGCTTAGCCTACCTAAAAAATGTTTTTGAATAACTAATGAAGAATCTTTTTATTTTTCTTGAAAATATTTTTTTTTTTACAATTGATGGTGTTCAAACACGTGTGGTCACATTACCTGGAAGTAAAGCAAAAGAAAGTCATCAAAGATGATCAGTATCTGTTTAGAGCATCCTCTCAATGATCATCAGTATTTGTTGGTGACTCAAGTGTGAGTCTTGGGTGTTTCTATGGTGATTATATACAATATTTATTTTATACAATCATCATCAGAACGATGGTTGCATAAAATTATGTAAAAGACTCTCTCACTCAATATTATTAATTATTATAGGACCCTTAATGAAACAAACAGCATCATTAACTTCAAAGTAAATAATATACAGGGCGTCCAGTGCAATCGGTAGCCAATGGCTATTTCCTCAACCGTTAGTCACAGAGATACACTTCTAATTGCAAAAATGTTTTAAATTTTAAAATCTATTATCTTAGAAACAGTTTAAATCAATAAATGTATATCTGAAAGAAATATGAAATATATATTTTTATACGGTCCCCCGGTCCTACCAGTTATATTTAGGAAAATCATCCTCATACAATTTCATGAAAAAAATAATTTATCCTTTTACAACCAAAATTGATAGACGATCATGTTTAGTTATTAATTATTTATAGTAAATACAGCTTTCCAAACAAAAGAGCACAATAAGCGGCCAATTTCAAGTTGAAAGTTGTTACTTCACTACTGCATACAAAAGCATCAGCTAATATATATTTTTTTCAAATACGTCAAATATCTGCTTATCGAACCAACAAATATAAATCCACTGTCGTCCGTCCCTCGGACCACTCCGATTTAACGAGGTGCTTCTCGATTGCATCATTGGAAAATACAAAACCAAAACAAATACAGCAAATATGCTTTCATCTTTCCTCCCCATTAGTCGTCTTTGCCGAATCATACGGACAGAAAATCAAGTGATCTGAAACATTCCGCCAATTTCTATGTTTGCTTTTACATCATCAAAAGTGGTTTTAGCCTGAAGTTCTATATAAGCTACTTTTGTACTTTATTTATTTTTCGATTTACCCATTTTAGTTAGTGCAGATCGACAAGTTAAAATTGTTCTTCTAAAATTTTGAATAAAAACCGATTTTTCCTGACATTTTAGTCCATTTTTAAACTCCCGATTTCTAGCATGCGCACGAACCTTGGAGGCCTCATCTGTAATCAGTGTTTGACTCCACTGTGTCTACCGCACTCGAGGAAGGGATTGCTCCCCCCCCCTTTTTTCCTCTCTACATAGATCATTTCAAAATTATGAAAGGAGGAAGCGAAGGGGAGTTATTTTTTTGCTCCTAATTCAATATAGCAGTTCCTATCATGTGACCTGGTCAAGGGGTCAAGTACTCGCTGAGTAATTTGGTGTCTTTGGGGAGAACTGACTGTTTGTAGGGGGAGTCTCTTTGTTCGAACTAAACAACCCACAGCTTTATAATAATTAGAGTAGTCTGAAAAGGAAAAAGTCTACCCCTCTGATTTTGCCGGTACTCTGAGAAATTTTTGATTCAATTTCCTTTCTCCCCCCAAACATTCCTTTCCATTCCCGTAAACAAAAATTACTTTTCCGGTATTTTCGTGAAATGACGCAGTGTTGGTGCAAAATCAGTTAAATTTTGCTTTTAGTATCAGAATAGCGCAGCCTACTTTAAATTGCGCAGCAACATCACTGTAATGTGTTACCTCATTTACAATAAAGATCTTAGAAAGACCCCTAGAAGATCTTAGTCGAGCCCTGACTATAATACTCATCTAAACGAATTACTATTCAATAAAAAGCTTTGCTTCATTCTCGACATTGTGTCAGCAAATGCAATCGAAACATAATACTTTGAATACGGAATTTCAATATTTATACGGTCCCTTAAAAGTTGCTTGAAACTGGACATTTTTATGCGCGGACAAGTTATACGTGGAAAAGCAACTTATGTCAAAGTTTAATGCTTCATAACTCTGTGAATTTTGGTCATAAAAGGATGATTTTTTTTTTTATTTTGCATGAAATTGTATGAGGATGATTTTCCTAAATATAACTGGTAGGACCAAGGGACCATATAAAAATTTATATTTTGTATTTCTTTCAGAAACGCATTTATTGATGTAAACTCTTTCTAAGATAATAGATTTTAAAATTTAAAACATTTTTGCAATTGAAAGTATATTTCTGTGACTAAAGGTTGAGGAAATAGCCATTGGCAACCAATAGCGCTGGACACCCTGTATAATTTGGAGTATAATATATGTTAAAGTAATTATGACAAAACCTTGCTTATAAAATATTCATAATTAAATGACTATTTTGAAGTCATCTTTTTCATTGTTGGGCAAAGGCTGAAGAAGCTAATCAATAAACCCCTAATGCACCCTTAACAACCCCTAAGAACGACTTGCCTAACAAACAGCAGTTTGTTATTAGTAATTGTTAAGGGAGCATACTGTTATCTTGGTCAAAAGAAAGGGGCTTATAAGTTATTGCCTAAGGGGCTCGCATTTAGTGACGTCCCAAGGTTCCTTGAGGTCAAGCGAGCTTTTTGAGAGGCCCTACCCCATTCCCCATCATAATTTCTCGAATTCCTCTTTTTAATCTCAATTTTTTTTAAAGCAGTAATGATTCGATAATTTGAACCCCATTAATCTGAATTTTGTGTAATCCGAACTTATATTTGTTTTATTATTTATTTTGAAGTGGCAAAAAAAGATAAATTGGCCTCTTTCAAATTTCTAAGGAAATATAAAATTTTGAATAAAGTTGGTTACCTTTTTGGAAATAAATAGATGATTCGATTTAACTTTTCTTTGGTTATATGGAATGCGAGGACGATTGCTGTCTTTCTTTACATGATATATTCTAACAAGCCAGTGCTCTGTGGTGTAGGCTTCTTCTAAATGTTCCAATTCAAAATTCTTGTTTCCAATTTCCATGTTTCTTGTACGGTCAAAACCCGATGGTGTGCGAAAATCAAGCTACGGAATAGAGTACAGTGCGATGTTACTTGTAGCATAGAGATATGGATTCAATCAAAATATTTGAGAATCCATTCACAGTTAATTCAATTCATGAGTCAGGTAAATGGCAAACCTGCAGTTCTCCAAAACGGTAGTAGCTCAGCTTATACATCAAGCAGTTGAGTAATGTTGGGGATCCATGCTCATCCACTCGAAACTCTCCTCGGCTTGTGTAGTAATCGCTCTCCTAATAAACATTAAACTGTTTTGAGTATATGATTTATTGACAATCAGTACGACATATATAAAAGAAAATTTAAAAATATTTAAAGAGTGAAAACAATTTACATGTCAAATACAAATAATGTATTAGATCAACAATACATCATCTTCAGTACTGTACATCTTCAGACTATACATTAAAATGACATCAAATTATTGTGCTAATTGCAGCATATAAATAAGACAAGATTAATAAGTTAACTAGAAGATCTAAAAGCAAATAGCCTTAGACAATTTTTGGAGTTCACCAATATATATTAAAATTAATATAAATTATTGGGCAATTGACTGCAAAAGTCAATTTCAACACACTGGACTTAAAAAGGATGAATATTTGATACACCAATAAACAAGGATTTTATAGAATATATTACAGTGTCTGTATATATATATACATATACAGGGTACCCACTTATATCCGTTACACTCTCCTTAATTTCTAAACGGTGACAGCTTAGGCCATAAAGTTGGTGTCTAGGTATAGTAAAAAGGCTATGCGCTACTCGATGAGACAACTTACAACGCCATCTATCGTCAAATTTTGGAATTAGCGGTCCTATCTCGTAAACAGAAAAAGATACGTGAAAAAAGTCAATTAGGAAGTTGTAGAGCACTCTCGATTTAGTACGAAAATATACCTTGTGCACATTAATACTCAAAACAGAATGCAAAAAATTAACATTTGTTTGGTCACGATTTCGAAAATTGTCATGTCATAAAGAGTGCAAGACAGAAACTGAGACACTTCCCTGTTTTCAGGATCATTTATTTACAATAGTATATTGCTCAAAATGCTCTCTGTTAGCCACTATACACATTTGCACTCTGGACTGGATTTCTCGCTGCACATTGTGCAACATGGCAGGTATTACGGACGTACAAGCTGTTGGGGTCCATAACCTGTTGGTTATTAAATTTATTAATTTGATAAATTTGTGATAGAAGAAAAACGACGATATGCTCATGTATATAACCTGTCAGGATGCACAGGATAAACCTTCTGATTATAAAAATTGATGAGGTACGAAATTGAAAATCTTCGCTGGAATTTAAGCAGAGATGGCAGTGATAACAACATCAAAATGGAAGTTGTAAAAAATACAACTAACTGCAGAGGTGTTGAAAATAACAGTTCCAATTTGGTTTAAATCACTTTTATTTAAGAAGCGAATCCATTGCATTTGCTTACAATATATTTATGGCAATGTAAAACAAATCAAAGCATACTATATACAAAACATGAGCTCTCAAGCTCATTCGTAAGGTTTCAGAAAAAGTTCCGCACTTAGACACATTCTCGGTTTAAGTAATCTTTACACGAGTAAGTAGAATAAAACTTTTCAAACTTACGTATCAACGTGCATTTCCCAATGCCACCTATAGCTAGTCACACGCTATGGCAAAAACTTTAAGCTTCACGGATTAACACTGCATAAAGTCCACAACACGGAACAACATGGTCTCCTTCACTGAGAACCATTAAATCTTTAAGATTCACTAAAACATCCGCGTCAACCAATAAACATTATCATAACATTTGACTACATCGAATAAGACTTTATGTAGATCCGTCTGAGATCAGCGATCTTGATCCATCTGTAGATTGCTACTGCATCTGCATACTATCTGTATCTCTGAACCGATCGATCTGCTTAAACCAAAAATGTGTCCAGCTTTTATATCCGACGATGGGTGCGTTCTGGAACACAACCGTTGCCGGCAACGCCCTCTGGATATGCAAAACAGGATGCGTGAGTGGCGAGAAGGTGATTTGCATGATAAGCCCAGTTTTGTCCACATCGCGATTCATTCACAAGAACGGAAAAATCATTTAGAATAATGACGTCACGCTCCCGCGAAACGAGAATCGCGATGTAAACAAAATCAAGTTTCCAACACAAGCATCAGTAATGTGTCGTCGAAGATCCTGCAATGTTGGCGGAGGGGTCACATATACCTGCTCTTTTATGCGTCCCCATAAGTGTTGGAATTTTACTTCTTATTGCATTGGTGAAAATTCAAAAACTAGTTGAATAGCAGAACATCATAGTGGAGAAAATGAAAGTAGTCAGTGTAAACGAAAAATCATTTTATTTCTGCAAACTTAAAACATCATAACGAACAAAAACATATCCATTTCCGTAACTTCGGAAAATGGTAACATCGTAAAGTTTAGTCAAACAAAGTCTCGTCAATTTAATCATAAGACTTCAGTTAGGCCTAACAGCATCAGCCAAAAACATCGCCATAACCGGTGTACATGAAGATAATGATCATACGTGATCATGAATACATATCACGAAGACAAAGTTAGATCAAGATACATCAAGAAGCATCAAGATAATCAAGTTATACAAGAACTAGCTTAAATAGCCCAGTATCATTGAAGTTGTAGTTAATGTTTTCCTTCCGGAGTATGCTAATCTCTAATCGGTTGCAGTAGAAATTAGCATAAACCGGAAGTCGACGTCTCAATTTGCAGGACCACAGACTATGGGGGTAAAACTTCTAAACAAGCGATCCGAAAGCGATTAGCCAATTAGAACGAAGTATCATTTGGATTTAGACCGTACATCGACCCATTCACATACGTGCTTGTTTACAACCGAAGTTTTCCTAACAATAAGAAGTTCAATGGGGTCAAGTCAGGTGAGTGCGGGGGCCACTCGACGGAACCACCATACCCGATGACTTGATTCTAGAATGTCCCTATAGATGAGTTGCACAGACATCACATTCCCCCTAGCAATGGTTGCTATCGCCATACTCTTTGTAGATGCTGTCCGCCATCACCATTCCTGTCAATGTAGCGATTTTTTTTTATCTTGACAGTGTCAAGATTTCAGTGTGAAATTATACCTCACACTACAATGTTGCTTCTAAGAAGCCAATAAAAGTACCGAGAAAAATTACTTCATACGGATTTGTCTGATGAACCGTATAATATCCGTCACTTCTGAATCGCCTGTACTGATACAACAAAATCAATGGATACTATCGGCATGTATTGCTTCTACTCCAAGTCCAGATACAATACAAGAAGTCAAAGTACTTTTCATGTCTATTTATTTATTTTATTTTAATACAATAATTTGTTTTAAAAATAATTTGGGAAATATAAGTGCCTCTGAACAAGAGAAATTATATGATTTCACTCGAGCTATTAAATTGATTTAAATTTCATTTCATTTGCCAGATCTAGATGGTATCTTACTTAGACAGACATGATTTTTAATATGCTGCCTATGTTTCGATATTTAGAACTGCACGAACAAAAAATAGACAATTTTTTAAGCTTTTGTTTGTTTTCTTTGCAATATATAGAATACTATATATATTTTACATACATACTGTGTATGTTTGATGCTGTTTTCCACTAATCTTTCTTTGAAATGCCGAAATAAATCATTTGTGATTAACACCTTGCTGGCAGGTTGTGAGTATACTCATGTTTGCATGGCCACATGTTGCTGACCAGTCACAGTGTTTTCATGTCATTATATTTTAAATATATTGTTGCTTGGGGGGGGGGGGGAGTCTATGGAGTAAGTATACTTTTTCAAAGACAAGTGCAATAAAACTCGATATGTTTGTAAAACTTGTGTATCATTGCACGTAGGTAAATGTTTTACAGTATAATGTACCCGAAAAAATTAAATATATGTGGTACATTTCATTTCAATACATGTGTGTAAATTATTGAAGCTTATTTAGATGTTTTGTTTTTACTTGGGGGGGGGGGGGGAATCCCAGAGTATGTGTAAATAAAGTTTATTGAAACTTATTTAGATGTTTTGATTTTACTTAAGGGGGGGGGGATCCCAGACTATGTGTAAATAAAGTTTATTGAAGCTTATTTAGATGTTTTGATGTTACTTGTGGAGGGGGGGGGGGGGGGGGGAGAGATACCAGAGTATGTGAAAATAAAGTTTATTCAAGCTTGTTTTGATGTTATTTGGGGGGAGGGGGGAATCCCAGAGTATGTGGAGTATGCTCTTCCAAAGGTAAGTGCTGAAGACCCAGACCTCTCGGCTGACCCAGAGGGCTTACAGCAACCATTTGAGAGGCCGGCCAAAGGTAAGTATTGCAAAATTCGATATGTTTGTAAAACTTGTGTATCATTGCACGTAGGTAAATGTTTTACAGTATAATGTACCCGAAAAAATTAAATATATGTGGTACATTTCATTTCAATACATGCGTGTAAATTATTGAAGCTTATTTAGATGTTTTGTTTTTACTTGGGGGGGGGGAATCCCAGAGTATGTGTAAATAAAGTTTATTGAAACTTATTTAGATGTTTTGATTTTACTTAAGGGGGGGGGGGATCCCAGACTATGTGTAAATAAAGTTTATTGAAGCTTATTTAGATGTTTTGATGTTACTTGTGGAGGGGGGGGGGGGGGGAGAGATACCAGAGTATGTGAAAATAAAGTTTATTCAAGCTTGTTTTGATGTTATTTGGGGGGAGGGGGGAATCCCAGAGTATGTGGAGTATGCTCTTCCAAAGGTAAGTGCTGAAGACCCAGACCTCTCGGCTGACCCAGAGGGCTTACAGCAACCATTTGAGAGGCCGGCCAAAGGTAAGTATTGCAAAATTCGATATGTTTGTAAAACTTGTGTATCATTGCATATAGGTAAATGCTTACAGTATACTGTACCCGAAAAAAATTATTAAATATATGTAGTAAGTTTCATTTCAAGTAATGCTATGTAAATAAAGTTTATTGAAGCTTATTTAGATGTTTTGATGTTACTTGGGGGAGGGGGAGATCCCAGAGTATGTGTAAATAAAGTTTATTGAAGCTTATTTAGATGTTTTGATGTTACTTTGGGGGGGGGGGGGGGGGAGATACCAGAGTATGTGAAAATAAAGTTTATTCAAGCTTGTTTTGATGTTATTTGGGGGGAGGGGGGAATCCCAGAGTATGCTCTTCCAAAGGTAAGTCCTGAAGACCCAGACCTCTCGGCTGACCCAGAGGGCTTACAGCAACCATTTGAGAGGCCGGCCAAAGGTAAGTATTGCAAAATTCGATGTGTTTGTAAAACTTGTGTATCATTGCATATAGGTAAATGCTTACAGTATACTGTACCCGAAAAAAATTATTAAATATATGTAGTAAGTTTCATTTCAAGTAATGCTATGTAAATAAAGTTTATTGAAGCTTATTTAGATGTTTTGATTTTACTTGGGAAGGGGGGAGGGGATCCTAGAGTATGCTCTTCCAAAGGAAAGTGCAGTGAAACTCGATATGTTTGTAAAACTTGTGTACCATTGCCAATAGGTAAATGCTTTACAGTATACCGTACCCAAAAAAATTATTAAATATATGTAGTAAGTTTCATTTCAATGCATGCTGTGTAAATAAAGTTTATTGAAGCTTATTTAAATGTTTTGATTTTATTTTCAACTGCCGAAATATAGCCCACTACATGGAATAGCTTTGGCTTGAAATAGTCAGCCAGCAATATGTTAAAACTTATTTTTGATCTCTACAAGATCTTGTCTAATATTCTCTGTAAAAATACAAACCATATAACATGTGGTATGCCACAGACGATAGATGTACTGGATGCATTTTTATTTCATTCAATCGTGAATTGTTTATGTATAAAGTTTTTGTAATATTTCACCTCTAATTAGAATCATTTGTCGAGATTTAAAACAGAATAATAATTTTTAAAAGTTTTGCCATATGCAAAAATAAACTTAACTTGAAAATTACATTTTTTGAAAAAATAATTTTGAGT